>JAOXJM010000019.1:22262174-22300193 GCA_026413425.1 Tringa solitaria
TAAAAAACTGGCTGGATGGCCGTGCCCAGCGAGTTGTGATTAATGGAGTGAAATCAGGTTGGCGGCCGGTCACCAGTGAGGGACATATTTCTCACCTGCGGTGTCATCAGAAATTCCAGGGCAGACACCCAGAATGATGCTTGGATCCACAGGTCCCCCACAACTGCATGCTGAGAGCTTGCATGGTCACTGTTTAATAGGGGTCCTAGGAAATGTTTACACCAAATCAACTCAGCAATGGGCTTCATCATGTGCCAAGAACAGGTTTTAAAAAGTTTAATATAGCTGAGTCGCTGTCCCTGATGTACAGATAGTCTCAATGTAGTCACTTCTGATAAAGCTGCTCTCCTTGCACACTCTCTGCCCACAAAATGAGACAAAGGGAAGTGCCTATCTCTCTCCAGATAAAAGGAACAAAGAGTCCTAGATATTCTTCCCCACGTCACACCCAAGTCAGATACTTAATATAGTCAAAAGTGAAAATACGGATATTTCCTAATGTACATTTCCTAATGTATTTCCTAATTTTTGACAAAATAATTCTCAGCCTTGGAAGTGATGCCCAGTGTGTAGTATATCTTATGAAAGATGCCTTTGAACGCTTCACATTTCTGTGAGTAAGTGGCAAAAGGCAACTCAGCAGTAAGCTGTCCTTTGTTGGAACACTGTTCTCTTTTTTTTCTTTCTATGCACTCAAGTAATTTGCATTATCCTGGAGATGAAGGTAAACTTCACAGAGATCTGGACTTCCAAGGCATTCACTGCTTTTCTGTCTGTATTCCAGTCTTCTGATGTAATTAAGCATCTTCCTGTGAGGAGACTCCTGCTTAAATTGCTTCTAGAATTTCACCAAACTTGCGTAGTCCTTCCTCATGTTTCCATGCCTCTGACAAGTTGTTTTCATTCTTTATATTAAGTATAAGCCCTTGCTTAAAACCTAACAAATAAAACAATTCATTGTTACCAATGAGACTTTTATGCTGAGTGACATTAAGAAGTAAAGGTCTGTCTCAGAAGTAGTCATGTATGATCAAAGTTATGAACATTCTTAAGTACCTTGATGAAGTAAAACAAAAATAAAATGCAAGTTTACCTTATACATAGAGAAAAATTTTAACAGAGGTAACAGACAACAACATTGTTTTTCAGCATGTTTCCCAGTGTAGTTAATTTTCCACCAAATTGTTTCTTTAGTCTGTATGGAGTTTGGGGTTGAAAAGGCAGAAGAACTGATATGGTTTTAAAAGACCAGAAACCAGACACTGAGATTTTAAAACATTTTTACTGCCTGACTTTTCATTCATGCCATACAGACCAAGGCTAAAAATTAAAAGCATGCTGGAAATTAAAACAATGATTGAGGTAATATTGCATTACTTTGTTTATGTTGGTGGCATAAAGAAAGTCTTCAAAGCCTGCAGGCATCATTACAAGCTTTATTACATACTTCTAATGATTTTTCAGGAATTATTTGTCAATTAATACCATTCCAATTAATGCTCATATAAAGTTCTAGTAACCTTATCATTGCTGCTCTTGTCATAGTAAGATTTAAACAATTAAAGTGTGCCCATTCCATGCAGCAGATGTGTGTCTTCACTTCTTAGAGAGAAGATATCTCTTGATACAATCACTTCCCATCAGGAGATTGAAGTTACTATCTTATGTAGAGTACAAAGCAATGATTACAAAATGGTGTCCTATGAAAAAAACTTGTTTTGTTTTTACAGGGTCACATCACTCAGAAAATAAATTTAAAGTAAGAGAGGTCTACCTACATGGTGGTTTGTCTCTGCACCTCTTAGTTGGCAAAAGCAAATTCCAGGCTCCAGGCTCTTGGTCAGCCTGTCTTCCTATCACAGCTAGCACAATGCACTTCTCCATGCAATTTATCCTTTTTATTGTCTTGGCAAAACAGCCTTACTTACTCCCTAAGCATTCAGGAGAGCTGAAATCACATTCACACATGAAGGGACTTCTCATGTATGTATTTATAAGTATATCTTAGATGCCTATTTTTGCAGAAAGCGGACAAGCTTTTGGCACTTATCACGTTACTGTTGTTTGGATAGAAGCTGATTCAGCCACAGCTACTTAGCCATTACTAGCTCCTTTATAAGAGGTCCCTAGTTAACACTGTTTCATTACACTTAAGTTAATAGGAAGTGCTGCTCATTGTGTTTTGTATTAGAATAGCATAACTACCTTGCAATCACATCAAACGTATTCAAGTTGATCTTCATTTAAGGCTGAATTATTTATGTTATTTCCTGCTTTGTTGTGAAGAGTAAAAGTGCCTTGAATGTCCTTTTTAACTTACCAGAGATACAGACAAGCTGCACTGGATTTCAGCAGCCCTAACCTCTCCCACTAACCTCTGGCCTGAGGACAGGATTGACTATACTTACAATATCTCTGGCAGGGAGCAGTCCAACCCTTTCTTAAAGATCTGCAGAGAAGGAGATTCATACTGAGAATAAGATAAGCACTAAAGACATTAAATTAATTGATGTCTGACATCAAAGATTTTTACTCTGTCAAAGTAAGAAATTAGATTGGTTTGAAATGGTTTCTTCTAGAGAAAGCCATGTTGTCTGTTGTTCATCTTCCTATGAAATTTAGCTACCTGCAAATAAACAGACTATTTGCTTTACTATTTTCAGGCGCTGAAGCTAAGCTTGCAGTTCAATAACTCCCAGGTCTTCCTTCTTTCTTTCAAAGATAGGCCTGTTCTTGCCTTCCCCACTAATGCGGTACGTTCCCTGTTCTCCATCAGCTCTCAAAGATAAGCATAAAGAGGCCCGAGACTTCATTGATCAGTTCTTTAAACATCTCAGTATCTCATCAAGCCCAGCCAATGTGTAAACATTTCTCTTCATTACCAGAGTGTGAGCTCTTACCTCTTTTACTGTTATCAGTGTCTACTGTGCTGCAGCTCAACTTTTCAGAGGGCAGATGCAAAAAGTAATTGAATGTTTTAGCTTCATTGGTGTTATCTGTCAAAAACTTGCCCAATTTGTTGATGAACAGAACAGCCCTTTGCTGGTGCTTCCTTTTACTGATAGCACCTTTACAGATGCTTTTTCCCACGCAGGGCAGTCACTGAAAATTGCAATTCCTCTGCATCTCAGCCTTTATAATTTCGCTTCTACAATCTCATCTTTATATTTTTAATCATCCAGCATAACCTGAGTTACTTCTCATTGTAGAAGCCTCGGGTTTAAGGTCAATGAAGAGTGCTGGAGTAATCATATTGACCCCCTTTCACCCTACCCCACCACAGCTGGGTGCTCAGCATTCATATTCTCCTCACCGTTCACTGGAGGAACTGCAAGCTCTCTTTTCCCCGTGCACCATTTTATCAGCAAATATAGAAATTCTCTGAAGATTTGATTCTGGCGAATGCAGTCTTGTAAATTAATGGTTCAGAGTTGCCAGAATAAGGAAAGACTGTCGCCTTGGTTTTCATCTTGCTGTCTTACCTCTGGTCATACACTCTTGTTACAGATCCTGTGCCAGCTCTGGCACCCATTCAACCCTCAAGTGTTGAATAAGCCAGCAGAAAAATTGGGTAGTTTTCTGAGGTTTTACTGAGTTGAATTGACTGATGGGGCAATTTTTCATTTGCCAGAATGGGCACATTCTGTAGCCAGGGCTAGAGGCAAGGGATTGTGGGAAGGAAAGGAGTGGTAAAGACAACACTTCTGCGGAGGGGAGAAATGTGAGAAGACAGCCACTATGCCATTAAGCAATGATGTGGCTTGATGTGAGTCATCGTTACATCTTTCCTAGTCTTCCTTCCTAAGTGTAGCAAAATGCAGGTTAAGCAGAAGTAAACTAATTTAACTTTTTTAACAAGCTAGGTGTTATAAATGAATGTGAGGGTAGTGTGGGTAATCTTCAGCTCTTTCCTATTTTTATCTTATCTAACTGACTGAAAGCAGTCTTAAAATGTTTCTTTTATTCAGATGCAATTACTCTTCTACGAACCTCAATTCTAATGTCTAAAATTTTTGCCTGCTTTTCTACAATGTGGTTCATCAGTAAGACAACCAATGCTACATCCTCCACATTCTTCAGTAATAGTAAATATTACTGATAACTGCTGAGAGGAAGTAATCATGAGGAAACGAGATTAGTTATTGTTCCACCTGAAGAAAATTAATTACTGTAATCATTCCAGGGCAGTGGAAGTGACACTGTAAAACACTGTGTCTTCCTTTGTATCACAAAGAAATTGCAGAATGAAAATGCTTAATTATTTGCAAAGATTCCTTTGAATGTGTTCATACTAAAAGATAATGTTGATTGGGCCATACCAAAAAATTCAACAAAATTAATCTCTTTCAATATCTGCCATTTTTGTAACAGAATTTATGGCTATTAGACAATGTGCACTAGTTCAGCATACCATGAAAAACAAACATAAATGTGTTACTTTAAGGGTACCACATCACTGAAATATAAACAGATGCAAGAAAAGAAGGATGACTCTTTATTACTCAGAACAGGATAAATAATACAAACATGAAATATTATTTTCTGTCTGTGACAACCTTTATTCATTCAGAAGAATTTCTCATAAAAGCACTGGTCAGACTGTCCTCTGGTGTATTTTGGGGTAAATGCATTGTGTCCATTGGAAATGTGTCTCATATCCTGTGTCACTGTCCCAAATTGTTTTAAGTTGTCTATTTCAGTCTTGTAAGTAGACTTTTGAGTACAAACATATTGACTATATGTTACAAGTAAGTGAAATGGGGGAAGAGTCTGTTTGTATGCGAAAAGCAGTGAGATAAGAATATCCCTTTCTCTACTCAGGGGTAGAATTTAGGCCTCCTCTATGGTCATGAATGAAAAAAACCCAACCAAACAGAGTATCTCAAACTAACTCTTAAGTGCAGTATTAAGAACAATCCTTGCTTATACAGGATTCTGTCAAGAATTACAACATTTTGCTGACCAAAGTGTTAATACATGGATGGAGCAATCAGATTAAAAAGCGTTTTTAAGCAATCTTATGCTTAACAGAACCTAGTTTTCTGGTGTAGAACGGTATAATAAGACTATAACTTGTTAGAAAGTAAAAAAAATAATAAAAAAATAAAAAAGAAATCTTGGGTTATTCTTAAATGTATGACTTGAACACTGGTATACAAATACAACAGAAGAAGAAAAACAGTAGGAAAAAACCAAACTCCAAACAAAACATATTTGCTAACCTAATCAATTGTGCCGCAGTTTCCAAAAGTAGATAATACCTGTGTCAAAATTTAATATCTAGAAACATAGCTAGTTTAAGTATTACATGAAATTATCTGAAGATGCTCCATTTTTTATTTTTTATTTAAGGTCAAAAAATTGTTATAACATAGTTATACCAGTATTTCTCAATATATGAACAATGGATGTGTCAGGTGCTAGGGAGTGCCACCACTCTGGAAGTGGGTGACACCGGGGAACGGGAACTGCAAGTGAGACAAAAAAGCCTCCTCTTGCAGCCACCAGAGACCCATGCCTCCTGATGAGTGAGGAGGCTGAAAGAGGTGCTAATTTACTGTGAATGGCACTTGGACTGTTAGAGCTGCACTGGTCTAAACAATACAGCTGTTCCTCTCGTTTACAAACACCAAATTCAGGCAGTGTACCTGTAATATACAAGTGAAAGAAGACTTAAAATCACAAATAAGCCCCTCCAATTTGACCTGCCTTCACATTCAGAGTACTCATCTTTAATTATGTGTGTATGTATTCTGCAGAGGTTAAGATGTCCCATTCAGTATGAGCTAATTAAGTTTGTCTCAGATTTCATAGAATTATTCTTTAAAATTAAGAAAATAATTAAAGCTTAGACAAGTAGACACTCTATTCATGAAGATATCAAGGGACTTTGTAACAAATTAAACACAGCAAGACTCAGGTTTGAAACTGTGTTGATAGTCTATTTACAGTACAAGATGTACAGGGAGTTGGAATGCATAAATTTCATAAAAGACATACTTATGGGTGTCCTTTGCTCTTCTGGTTTGTTTTTTATTATTGTACTTTCAAAACAGCAATGTGTTTGAAGTCAAGCGAGTCATTCAAGTAAAGTTTACGTACTTGGGTGGTGTTTTCTGATAAGAAATTCTTATCTGCTGAATCTGAAGTGTCATGCAAAAGAAAATAACTGGATGAAAACTTTTACTAGTGATTACTTAATTGTATTTTACATGGATTTGTTGGGATGAGGTGCAGGCAACCAAACCGCATGGGAGTTGTTAGGAAATTTACAAGAAATACTGCCGACTCCAGACACACATCTCTATCACTAACTCCTTTTGGAGCTTCTTGTTAGGAACCACTTATACGGAGCCTCTGTCCAGGTGTGCTCCAGAATGCGAAACACTCTCCTACTGTATGGATAAAAAGACGCATATCTGCTTTTCTCTGCTGGTAAAGAGGTGTGTTTACACCGTTTTCTTTGTTCTCCTTGGACTGCAGTGCCCTACACATGTGGTCCCTCCTTACAAGCACTGTAGCTACCTCTGCCTTCCCAGAGACATCATTTCACTATAGAACATCTGTGATACAGAGTCAGGCATATGATTTGGATTTTATAGTATGAACACTTCTATATGTAATGTTACTTTGCATATTCATCTTGTTTTACTAAAAACTTAACCTTCAGAAAGTTTTCTCCTCATTTGTGCAAAGTGGAAAATGTTGGATGTGAGCACTATTAACCCTTTATCCTGTACAGTTTATTTTTGGCATCTTTCTTGTTCCTGACTTAAAGTGGGCACAAAACTGACACTGTTTTGTCTTTATTCTTGTACAAATGCCATACTGCAGTCTCAAAGATGGTCTGTGTAAAAAATCAGTTTTTTACCAGCATCTATCTGAATTGCAACAGCACTTTCAAGAACAAGAAGTGAACGTGGTTTTGAGCCAGGAACTGTGGCCTTTTTAAATTCTTTAATTAACTATGGTCAGTTCTATTTCTTCAATGTATGGGTCAAGTCTTTTTTCATGTGTGCATCACTGGCATCCAATAAGGACAATATTTGATTTTGGAGAATCAGGGAACTGTTTGTTAATTGCAAACAATTGGTAATGGGCTCTTTTTTATGTTACAAAATGTACAGCTTTTTTGGCTTCGTGATATTTATTAAGTTGATTATCAAACATCTGAGAATTACAGTTACAGTAAAAATTACCTTTTCCTCTGTTAGCTTTACCTACTTTCAGTAATTGCCTAACCAAACTAGTGACCTTCTCTGATAGAGTGACTACATCAGTAAACAAGAGAAGAGCCATTGATGTCATCTACCTGGATTTCTGTAAGACTTTTGACATGGTTCTCTACAACATCCTTCTCTCTACACTGAAAAGATATGGATTTGGTGGGTGGACTGGTGAGTGGATGAGGAATTGATTGGATGTTCACATCCAGAAGGTCATGGTCAATGTCCAGATGGTGATAGATGACAAGTGGTGTCCCTCAAGATTCTGTATTGGGACCAGTACTGTTCAGTATCTTCACTGATGACATAGACAATGGGATTGAGTGCACCCTCAGCAAGTTTGCACATGACACCAAGCTGAGTGGTGTGACTGACACACCTGAGGCACAGGATGACATCCAGAGTGGTCTGGAAAAGTGGGCCTATATGAACCTCATGAGGTTCAACAAGGCCAAGTGCAGGGTCCTGTACATGGGTTGGAGCTGCCCTGTCGAGAAGGACTTGGGGGTTCGGGTGGATGAAAAGCTGAACATGAACTGGCAATGTGCACACGCAGCCCAGAAAGCCAACCGTATCCTGGGTTGTATCAGAAGCATGGCCAGCAGGTTGATTCTGCCCCTCTACTCCACTCTGGTGAGACCCCACCTGGAGTTCTGCATCCAGCTCCGGAGCCCTCAGCACAGGAAAGACATGGACCTGTTGGAGTGTATCCAAAGGAGGGTCACAACAATGATCAGAGGGATAGAGCACCTCTCCTATGAGGACAGGCTGAGAGAGTTGGAGTTGTTCAGCCTTGAGAAGAGGAAGTTCCGGGGAGACCTTATCGTTGCCTTTCAGTTCTTAAAAAGGGTTTATAAGAAAGTTGGGGGCAAACTTTTTAGCAGGACCTGCAGGGATAGAACAAGGGGTAATGATTTTAAACTAAAAGAGGATAGATCCAGACTAGATGTAAGGAAAAATCTTTTTATGATGAGAGTAGTGAAAAGGAACAGGTTTTCCGGAGACGTGGTAGATGTCCCGTCCCTGGAAACATTCCAGGTCAGGCTGGACAAGGCTCTGAGCAACATGATGTAGTGGAAGATGTCCCTGCTCATTGCAGGGGGAGTTGGACTAGATGACCTTTATAGGTCCCTTCCAATGCAAATTATTCTATGATTTTATGAATTTACTAATTTAAAACAACTGTAGCATTCACAGAAATCATTCTGTGCATCTCACTCTCAGCACAGCATTTATACCTACTGTCCCAAGCTCTCATTGCACATCCTTAGAGCTATTTTTTTATCCATTCAACATTACCCAGGTAACATCTGTTGCTGTCATAGGCCAATTCGGCCTAAACTGCAGCAGCTGGGCACACCCTGACTGGCTGCTTGTGGGCAGCTCTCTCCTACCCCTTATTCATGGGAAACTGATGAGTCAATTTGCATTCTTGGATGGCATCATAAAGTCACACAAAAGCAAGAAGAGATTTCCTTACCACAATGAGATAAAAAAATAAAATTAAAAATTAACTTCCATTTAAGCACTATAGAACTCTCATATAGATGTCAATGGATATACTGGCACCTTAGTTTTGAAGGCTTTTTAAAAAAATTTATTTTATGCACATACTTTTTTTCTCTATGATATACTGGGGGAAATAATTAAACCCACAGAACTAGAGACTAAGACCTAGATATTAAATTTCCTTTAAACCAGTATATATCTGATAGAATGAGAATCATATTTCTGATAAGCAAAAAAAAAAATCCTATTGGGTAACATGAATCTGGAACTGGTTTATAAAAACTGTCATAAGGTTATTTTGAATACAAACAGCTTCAGTGTGAAATGATTAATACTTGTATATATACACTCAGAAAACAGAACCATGTTTAACAAAATGAGGATGGCTGGAAGGAAATCAGCCCCTTTTAAAAATCTATTAAAAAAGCAGGCATCACACAAACTGATTAACAATTTGGAAGAAGAAGAGTTTTTCAAAATGCATAAAATCAAAAAGGAAAATATTCATGGTGGAGTGTTTGTGCTACATGTTGGTGACGCCCTCCAATGGAGGGCACATTTAAAATGATGTAAGAAATAACAAGAGAGAATATCTTAATAAGGTTATATTAACCTGTTAAGACTTGATTTTGCTACAAAATCTCTATGAACAATATCAACCATAAGCAGATGCATTTTAGGAGCACTTGCCCATAGAAATCTTGACAGAGTTATTAGTTAGAGTAGGACCCCGATATAGTATCACAAAGATCTAATTTGGCAAAATTTTGAAGAAACTTGACCCAGGTAAATTAAATTTTTAGATCAGCAAATTTCCTGAAGATGGATTCAAGGGAAAGAAAACTGAAGGGAAGCAGTCTGTGTTTATTGCTGTGGTTCCAGCAGCACAGCTGTAGTTCTGGTTGAGTTGACTCCTCCATTTACAGCCCAAATATCTCAAGGTTTATTATCCAGGATGTGTCATACTACAGCAGGTTGAAAGAGAATATATGGCTGTTATTGAAACAGGCTGTGTAAAGTTAATCCTTTCTAAAATTACAGAACAGAAATACACAGAAGCAGGAATGTAGTTTTAGATATTGGGGAACTGAGATCTTTTCATTAGCTTCAGATGAAAACATGTTGTTTCAGGATACATACATACATTTTGTAATAAGGAAGGAACCTTTTAATGTCTTAAAATGAAGAATGAAACATTACTATTTTTTACGCCTAGGCAGTTTTTCTGAAAGGCTTTTGTCATAATCACAGTAATTCATTGCAAATTTAAGTATGGCTTATTTTTTGAACAATAAACTCATTGGATGTGGATGTGGGTATTCTGACGTATACAGAGAGGTGCTGAAATAAATACTTGTTTGTGATTTACAGCAATATTTTACCAAATAGATGAAGGGAGAGCTGAGCACACAGCCTCCTGCTGCTCCCTGGTGTGTGATCCGTGGCCCCTACCTCCTGCCTTCCCTCCACTGCCAGTCCTGGAGCAGTGCACTCACACTCACAAGTTGCTGGCTCTAAGTCCTATCAGTAATGGAGCTCATAGCCATAAAACAAGTACCCTGGCTCCTTCCTAAACACTGCAGTGGGTTTCTCATATCACATATCAGGAGAAGTACTAAAAAAAAAAATAAATTCTTCTTTTCAGTGGCTAGTTGTGCATCTGCTGATATTGGCTTCATGTTGAAAACGCTGCCAAGGGAGACGATGCACTCTGCCTACTCCTTATTAATACTTGCAATTGCTGCATATGGCATAAAGTTGCTGAGCCAGAGAGCTTAGGGAAAACACAGTGTGCTAATGGCAAGCTCCAGAACAGAAAGTCTGATGGAGGAGTTCTTCAGCATAGATTTAAGGAAGCGTACATGCATTGTAAAGGGAACTATTTATTTTAGGATATATTAGCCTAGAACTTATAAATACAGAGGAGCAGAAAGAACTTGCAGAATTAAACATACTTCATGCCAGAGGTGAAGAGTCTTTCCTTAAATGAGGAGTAAATACAACTTTTTCACTTAACTTTTCTCTCGGCAACGGTGCAAAAGCAATTAAGTTTCACTTCAACGGCTCTTGTGTGGTGCTTGTGGCTGGTTCATCTAAGGAATTTCTGCCCTATCTATTCTCTGTATCCTCACAGATAGGAGTCTATGAATTCCTAAAATCCCTCCTTAGTAATTTTTGCAGACCCAGTGATATTTCTTGCACCCTGCAGAGGCTCCAGAGGCACCCCATGGGACTGGCTCTACCCTCCCTCCTTCCCTGCCCTGCTCATCCCTCCTGGTGCAGGGTGCTCCTGCCTTTCCCTCACCCTCCTCTTGCTGCCAGCTTCTCCATGTCCTGGCAGGAGCCTGACAGTTCTTTTTTACAACTGTGGGAGTAGCCAACAGCACACAGCAGGACTGTGTCAGCAGACGTATGGTTTGAAAATCACACTACAGCCTGCTGAGGGGATAAAAGCTATTTGCTCTCCTCCCGCAGCCTTCAGAGCCCTCTTTTTCACGCTCTGAAGGAGTCAATTCCCCAGCACTGGTTCGTAAAGCAAAGAAAAGCAGGGAGAACCTGGTGCATCCTGTTTCTCCAGTGGTATAAGCTCTGTACCCATGAGGTGTGACAAGATAAGGCAGTTTGTTATGGGGAGCCTGTTGAACATCAGTCTGGGAAAGATCCAAGGGTCTCTTAGGAATGGGGAGAATCTAGATCCCTGACCAGGTCTTTGTATCTATGTGTCTCTCCTAAAAAACAGCATGTTGCTACCTAGCCGTGAATCCAACCCAGTCCTTCTAGTTGCTGGCCATTTTGAAGCACGCAGAGGCCATCAGTAAGTTGTATATTTAATGGTATCCATAATCTGGTTTATCTCGACTCCTACTTGATTGATTTGTTTCCTGGTGCTTCCAAGAGACATGGAGAGGTTTTGGACACTGCAATGTCAACACATAGGCAAGAAGCAAGTGGACACGACCCATTCACCCTTCTGTTTCATGTTTGTGGTGTACAAATGCCCTGTGTTCTGCTCTGGATTTCTTGCTTTGGGAGTATTAGAATTTATGCTGAATTGGGCATAATTTTTCTTTGCGAAATGGTTTAAAATGGTTAGTCTTTGTCACAAGTTCTGCTCAGAGAAGCCTTTTTTCCTTTCTCTCATCTGTTGTCCTGTCTGTGCACACATATACATGGTGCACAGCCTGGGCTTTCTAGTCCTCACAGCTTGCAAGTCCTGACCTGTCCAGGAGACTTGGCTGTGCAGTTGAGATTGGATTGGAATGGCACATACTAGGCAGGTATATTAGACAACACATATTGAAGAACTAGATAACAGCAAGTGACTTCTTTTTGTTCTTAGTTGGCTGTCTGTATGATACATTCACATCATGGCACCCCAATGTATAAGCTCTTCCTCTTCCAGAACCACATACTCTTCAGTGTGGATGAGAGTTTGTCCTTTTCATTGAAAAAAAAAAAGTCCTCTGCCCCTGTCCTGGAAGCCGCACTGCTCCTGTTCAAGCTCCCTGTAGTTTCACTGACAGTCTCTGAAGCTGAGTCCTCCCAAGAGGTGCCACCAAGGTGTCCTCAGCCTTCATGGGAACATGGGAACCCTCCCAGGAGCTGCCTTCAGTGCCACAGTATGCTGGGCTGTGCTCAAATTCCTGCCTTGAGACATCTGTGCCTCTGGAGCCTGCCAGGGGGAGGAAGGGGCCAGAGATCTTTCTAAAGGTTTTTATTTTGTATAGGTGTCAATTAAATGTTCCTGACATCCTACGTTTGCAGTGATAGGTCAGTTTAAGAGTGTGTGATTTAGGAAAGGAAATATTTGAAGTAGAATCTGAGGTGAATAAATAGATTTTAGACCCAGAAGCAGATTTTGAGATGGACCTTAAAGAGGACTGTCATTCCCCGGCAGAAGACTGAAGGGCTTGTGCTTCACGTTCAGGGAAAAAAAAAGCAACTTTATTTTTTTTTTCCTGTTTCTGCCCTTAGCTTTGTAAAAATTACATAGTGGGCAAAATTTTTCAGAGCATGTCTATGTAATGATATGCATAAATGGTCCAGCAGGTTTTGTACATGAGTTCACCAGCCTGAAGCCTTTCTGAGAAGTTTGGTGGAGGCTGGTCACGGTATACAGGTCAGATGTGCAGAAGGTTTACTCTCTTCCCTTCCAGTGCAGGGTGGAAGTGGTGAACAGTCCTTAAAAGGGGATGTAGTTCACATGGTGCACGGTGCCTAAATTTGAAAACACTTCTAGGTCATTCAATAATGCATCTTGTTAGTGCTTCTGCGACTGAAATTATTTATGTTTGCCAGAGTAAGGTCCCATAAGCAAAAGAAACAGTATATATATATGTCTGATAAAAGTATCTACCTGTTGGTTGATTAAAGAGGAAAGCTTTGCAATAGTGAACAACATTGTTATTGAAGTGCTTTTTCATGCTGAGAAGAAGTGTGTCTCATAACAAAATGAGGCAGGTGATGCTCAAGGAAGAGGAGAAAAAATTGTGACAAAGGGCACAAAATTTCAGTCTTTTTTAAAGAAGAGTAAGTGCAAGTAGCAAAATGGAGTGAGGAATAGGAAAACAAAGACTTTAAAAATCAGAAACCAAATATAAATGCTTACAAAAATCTGATACCTTCTTGCTAAGGTGACAGTCATAAATGGATAAAGCTCTGACTGTGCCTGGTGCCAGCAACCTATCTGTCCATATGAGTGACACGTGATGACACAGAGTGTATTAGAACATCACTGGGTAGCATCTGAGATTGTCTCCATATTGAGAGACATTGCCTAAGTATGTGTGTGTGTATTTACAGTCACTCAAAATGCAAATTATTCAGCATGAACCCCTAAGAATACCTGTAACAGGCACTGCAGAGCCTCTCCCAGTGCCTGTGGTCTGTGCCTAACTGAAGACCAGTGGGCCAAACTAAGCGTTGTACTCTGCAATGCAGGTGACAGGGCCAGGGAGGAAGAGAAGAAGGAAGGCATCTGTGTCAGACGTGCTCTGCAGTGGCCACAAGTGCGTGCCTGACAGATCAGTGGTAGGTGGAAAGAGGGGAGGTATGAAGGAGGATTTTGTCCTCTCAGTCCCTCTATCTTGGAATGGTGGTGGCTGCACAGGGTGCCGCAGGCTGCATACAGAAATGAGCACGTGCTCTTTGTTGGACTGGTTAGTCTGTGTTAGTGAGTTTTGCTCAGATGGCTCTGTGCCAACCTCAGACCAGCCTGCGACTTTCCCAGCAGCAGATGCAGGATAACTCTTAGCCTCCCTGAGCAAAAGCCAGGCTTCACATATCAGGAGCAGCTATCCAACTCCTTGTTCACAGCTGCTAGCCAGCCCCTAGCACAGGCGGGCTGAACTGACGCTTGGGCATAAGAAGCATTTTGGGAGGGATTTAAAAAAAAAACAAACCCTTGTTTGTAGCTCTGTAATCCTTGATTTGAAACAAATGGGGGCTGTGGTGTTGGCGTCACTGGGATGGAGCACATGTTGAGCTGAGCCCTGCAAAATGTCAGTGCCAAAATCTGGAGCTGCTATTGGCTGGGAAGAGGCTGTACTTGTATGTTATCAGGGTTGATTAAGATTGATGACAAACTATAGTTAGGATGTCGGGCTCTAACTTGTTTTTCAAATGGTTGTAAAAATACTAGGGGGAATGTTAGTTAATGACCTTAAGCTGAAGAGAGTATAACTGTGATGAATTAGAGTTTAAGTCAATTTGAAATCTGACAGTAAATTGCATTTCTACCAGAGATGTAGAACTGTTACTTTAGTTTATATAGTGATCTCACTTTTTAATCAAAATTTTAGACAGTAATAAAAATTCAAAAAGAAGTCCCTAATGCTTTTTCTGATTGAAAAATGGCAAGGCAGTTGATGGTGGTTTTCTTTCCAGTATTGGAATAAAAAAGAAAGGCAAGTAGTAAATTGAAAATGCAGAGAGTATATAGGGCATTGTTGCTTACAGATGAAGGAAATAAAAAATATGAGTATTTCACTAACAATTTTGACAGGAGAAACCCAGACTGAGGTCTACTATCTGCTTGCTGAGCATACAGTTGATAATGTGATTGCTCATTGAAACAAATCATGAAGCTGTCCTTCTTATGTACACTTGTAGCACTGATTTTAATGTTTTCATGATCAACAAGGGTTATGCCTGAACAACCAGTATGTCACTGAAGCTCTGCATAATTGAAATGTGCAGCAAAACATTTTTTTTCAAGTAACACCAAATTCTTCATGCTATTTTAACTGGGTTAATAAGATGGATTAATAAATGGAGGTGATATATTTAATATTACTGAGATAGGGTTAGGTAAAACCTGGCATATAATTTAATCTGGCATTAGACTGCACTGAAATTTTCATGTGAAAAATAATGCATGAAGGTAAACAACAGAGGATTCTTACTTTCCAAACGGCTGCCTAAACTTGAGAGTTTAGACCTGTTTCAAGTGGGACACTTTGGGGAGTTTCTAGAGCTGTGAAGGTTCACCTTTACAAGTGTAATACTAATAATCTTCTTTTGAAAAGCAGTTATGCCAGCCTCCATGTGTGGCAAAGAGCTTTGTATAGAAGCAAAGGTAGAGGAGAGAGAGACTGTGTTAGTGTCGAAGGTGCACTCTGAGTTTACTTCATTTGTGGAAGATCACTCTGTGGAGGGCTTTCTCTTTCATAATTCCTATGCTCTTCAGGTTCTGGATGTGCCTTGTAACTTTTCAACGTCAGATTTTAGTTTTAAGGCTAAGCCACATGGTCTGCTTAACTGGTTGGACTAGATGATCTTAAAAGGTGCCTTCCAACCTAGGTGATTCAATGACTAAGACAGAAACTGTGTCACACAGCACTGCCCAGTCCTCTACTGGACTTCACACAGGTGCAAAGAGAGATGAAAATGTCTCCATTGCCACATCTTCTCTGATGTGGAGGCAGCTGCTCTTACAGGCAGAAGTGCTCAGCTGTTCCTTTGCCTCCAGAGGGGGAGGCAGGAGCGTGGGGCTATGTACCATTTTAAGGAGCTTGGGGAGCACTACCACTAGGCACGCTACAGCTGGGTGACTCAGAACATCCTTCAACAGATGTTTGTCAAGTGCTTGTAAAAGAGGTTACTACTCACTCCCATCTCCAGGAATAATACTAGTGCCAGCACTGATCCCTGGGGGGACAACACTGCTGACTCATCTCTAGCCTCAAAAGTGACTGTTCAGCTTTGCTTTCTGCTCCTTGCTTTTTATCCTTTAACTGGCTTTCAGTTCAATTCCCTCCAGGTCAGTGGGAGCACGGTTTCTTTGCAATTTTTGATGCAGAAATGCATTTTCTTGATGACCGTCCCTTACTCACATGCTTATTGACACTTTCTTAGTACTCTAGGACATACTGAGACAGGATTGCCCTTTGCAGAAGACATCCAGGCTCTCTACAAATAGACCATGTTTCTCCATAAGCAGAATGATTTTTTCTGCTCTTTTTATAATAAACTTAATTCTTTAACCAGCGATATTTTTGAGGTAACTTGTGAAGTCAGTAAAATTTTACTATGGTGCATTAACTGCAGAGGCTAAGAAATGATTAAAAAAATTAATATGAAAAGTAGATAAACATGCCTCTTGTATCTTGTCCTGAGGGGGAGGATTGTTTGAAGTATTCCCTGGTAATCCACACAATCCTCTTCTGCTGTGACCTATTGAAGTAAACAAATTACTTTGGCTTTCCTAGCAAAAAAGGTGAGTTCTGCCCCTTGATTACTGCATCAGGGCAAAACCTACAACCTTCTGTAGTAACTAAGCATGAAAGTGAGATATGACCCTAGCATGGAAAAAAGTTTCAATCTGGCATCATTTCATCTCAGCTGAAGCTAAGAATTTATACTTTAGAGTATGATTTAATGAGCTCTTTTCCCTCCCTTTGTCCTAAATCATACAAAACAGATTAATTTTTTGCTTTCCACTCCCATCCTTGCACTATCCCAGTAGCTGGCCTGCTCCTGGTGTATGTCCTGGCACACATTTTCAGTGCTCCTTAAGCTTGGTGATAGCCCTTGCATTTACTTTCAGAACCTGTCATTCAGGTTTTCACCATCCTGTGGGCTGGGTTATGCTAAGCATACTTAGTGCAAGTATTTTGCCCTAAACTGTGGTTATACTTTGTACAGTTATTACCAGAGAGGAGGAATGATTACGTACCCATTACGGGCTGAAAGAAAGCAGAACAAACTAGTAAAGAACATCTCTGTGACTGGTTGTTGTTAAGTTGTCCCTCTGATAGCCATTGACTCTGCATTATTATCGGCCTATGGTGACCCTATTGGGAGCGATCTTGCTATCGCGATGCCAGAAGTTACTTTAAAAAGCTTAGAGCTACTCATCAGTTGGGGCTCACCTTTCCTACAGGAAGTCTGAATGTCTCATTCCTGATGCTTTTCCAAGCCAGCTAGGTTTCTACCTAAAGCAAGACACAGGGCTGTGTCTGATGCTTTCCAGAGCACAATCAGTGCAAACCGAAGGATTAAGGGCTTCTCAGTATTAAGTACTTAAGTCCCTTTCTTCACAAAATCACACTTCATATACCAGTCCAAAGCCATTCCATGCACACAGTATTAAGATTCACTCTGGTCTTCTCTGAACAGCCTTGCAAAGAATTAGCCCCACAGCAGTAAATTCTCTTGTTGAGCTTGTCTTCGCATGAGGTAGCAGAGTGGGAAACTTTAGTGTAAAAGGTCCTGAAGTTTGGAACAGGGAACTGCAGACCTCCTACTGGATTTCCTATGGTCAAGGACTTATGTGGGTGAGGTCCAGGTGCACTATAGAAATGGACAGCCAAGAAGGAAGCGTCAGAAGGTGACTGAAGACCCCAAATGGTACAGCTGCTCTGAACTGCCAGGGGGAATAGCTTGTCATAATTTATAGTATAACAAGTCAGAGGCCAAAGGTGTAAACTGGGCCTAGCAAGCCACGTAGATAGACTTATGTTTTATCTCACTAGTTTGTATTGCATAGTCACACCTATTGAAGGAAGAGATAGTGGGGAAGAATGATAGATCAGGATTTTAGAGTGAAAACACTTTTACCTTACAGACTGTTAACTGCACATTATTTTGGCAATAATAACTTGGATACTACTGTTTTACGCAGCATTACTTTATTTCCTAGAGGAAAATATAAAAGCACACTTCAGCCAAGTTCTGGTTGTATTTTCCGACTTTGCAAGCAGGCACTCTGAACATTATGGTTTCTGAGGGACCTTTAACCAAGGAGTGTTGCCTTTCTATGCATAGAGTTGGTGTTGGTTTAAATGTGATCAAGGTCCACAGGAGACTTCCTGTTGCTCTTTTCTGGAAAGCAAAATTATACGTTTCCCCTGTTGAAGGGAGTCACGTCTTCTAGCTGAAGTTTTCTTCTTTCATACAATGTGAGAAGCAAGGGACAGAAGTACTCTTACTTCTTGTAATAACTCACAAGTTATTAACTTAGAAGTTAATAACTTGTAAGGCCTCAGTAGGATGGCTGCAGGTATTGTTCCTCAAATATAGCAATTCAGGCATTGCAAAATAAAAGCGCAGAACTGTTTGTGTTGCTAAATGTGAGTCACTGTGCATGCTATTTTCTATACAAAGTCAAATGTTCTCAGAGTTTGTACTCATTAAGTGAAAAAGGATGGAAATTATTTATTCTCCCCCTTGCTGCAGACCTACAAACATGAGCATGTGAAAGTCAGTGCACCATACGTCATAGTCATCCCTGTCAAGCAGAAAACTGTTCCAATTCTGAGCGTCACACATTGATTTGCTAAAAAAAATCAGTAAAACATGTTCCTAATGAAGGTATTTCTAATATAACATTTCTCATTAATAAGCTTATAACAAACTTAAAACCTTTTCCCCTGCCTTCTTGTTTTGTATCACCTGGTACTGTAAGGTGAGGACATAGGGCTCCACTCTCCAGCTCAAGAATTTTTCTCAGCATATGGAAATTTCTAGGTAAGGAATGATGGCACACTAGATACAGGATGCCTGCTGAGGATAAGAGTGTTAAGACTTTTCTGTCCCAGAAAGTGCTGTCATATGTTTAAGTGTGTTATGCTAGATGCCTACATATAGCAAAACTCTTTTCACTCCCATTAAACTCCTGTGCTTGTACACTTTCAAGCCAAGAGTTTAGTGCTCTTAGAAAAATTGCTCTCAAAATCTTCATAAAATTAAGACTGAAATGGTTGCTTAGTTTGACACACAATACTGGAGGCTAGGACTGAAGTAACACTATCATCATGAACTGTTAGTGACACTTATGTACATAGCAACATCAGATTCTGTATATGCAGCAGACACTTGTCTCTGAGAACCCCGAGGTATCTGCACAGATCTTCCTGGATAGGATCTGCCTTCCTGATACAGTAGAGCAGTCCAGGGAAGAGCCAGAAACATTAAAGGTATGCCTGGTCCCAAACTGTATATTGTTCTTGTATTTGTGTGGAGCTACTAGATTTTTACTACAAGAAGCAACCTTAATATTGTGTTAATGACACCTAAATCTTTAGCCTTATTCCCTCTAAGAGGGAATATGAAATACCTAGTATGTAGATATTTTATATATATACACATACATACAAAGAGGTAAGAATATATAACGGTGTCTAAAAATGCATGGTTAAAGCTTAAAAATAGCTGTGTAGTTTCTCAGACAGTAAACGTGTTTCTTAAGATTCCATAGAACTAAAGTAGTACAACCCCACTGGATCTGAGCCATGATTTTCTGGAAGGAGTGGCTTTTCCTCCTTCCCTTCATCTAATAGTCAGTGAAGTGAGCAGCTCCCCTTCACACTCAGGCTGCGATGAGTTGTTCACCAGAGTCTCACAGCCACTTGGTCTGTGCTGTGACACACTTGTTGCAGGCTGTGACTAACCCTTCTAACAGACTGTACAAGATGTGCAGTTCTTTTCTACCCATATCTACAACAAGTAAACAAAATTCTTCCTGGAAAATGAGTAGCCAAGACTTCCAGTCATCTTACTTCTGGCTAGAATATTAAACAGTAAATGTGTCATTAGAATGAGATTGTTCCAGAGATACTTGAGTGTAATTTATTTTCAGACTGTTGCTGCTATGTGCATTTGTGCCTAGATACAGTGATTAGAGTCTTCAGCCAAAAAATCCTTCTATAGGTAGATTTCATTTTCCCACAGTACTTGAGTTTTTCATCTTATTACAACTGAAGAAGTTGTATTTTCACAGGCTTTTATTACTGTTTTCCTGTCTGCATCTGGGTTTGGAGGCTCTTGAGCTACCCAGTAGTTTATTTAATCACTAAACTTATTTTGTAGAGTGGTATATAAACAGTTGACAATAAAATTAATAGCTACACACAACGAAAATGAGAATACACTGTTTTTCTTTTTAGCTGCAAATTAGATCTACTTTAAAATCAAGTCACAATATTCTTTAGCTGAATTATAAATCAATGTGATTTTTTCTCCAGGTAGTTTGATAGATTCCTACTAAGACAATTTTAAAGACTTACAGGATTAAGATTCCTGATATTTCATTTTTTGCATGCCGTCTTAGAGAAAGAGATGATTAGGTAACAAAACGTAACAGTTTTCTTCATGAAAGGAATGAGAGAGGTAAAGGTTATCTTAAAAAAATGCCACAAGCCATTTGTTTTCGTATGTTTGAGCCCAAAGTTGATAGACATGACATTTTTGTGCATGGAAGCATAACAGCATTTATTTGCTGAATGAAGTTCTTAAAAAAATATAAATGATACATAAGCCACAAGTTACGGAATGAGGTTATATTCTTCACAGCAAAGTTGGACAGTGAGGGAACTAAGGAAAATCTGCAAGTATTCCTAGCTGTTATGTCAAAATGTCATCTTAATTTTTTATAAAAGCTTCTGAAAAGTATTATGGTTGTCAACTCTGTCATCTTACTTTGTTGTTGCATTTATCTACTTCCCAACAGAAATTTAAAGAAGCTTGTGCGTTTTTCCTCTTTGGTCTTACAGAATGATGACCCTTCGCAAGAGGCTTTTATGGATAAGACTTGGTGAATTTATGATTATCCTATTCAAGCCAGTGAGACTTCCACACCAAGCAACTACCTTCAATTTTTCTGCCCCCAAAATACTGCTTTATTAACAAGGATTCCAATAGGATGATGTGGTCTATAGCAGTTGGTGGGATGGGGAGAGGGAAGATTTCTCTTGCCAGGCATAGGCACACTTGGGACTGTAATGCCAGGGAATAATGGCAGTGAAGTTATACATTGTGTGGACAGCCTGAGCACAGAACATATATATAAAAAAACTGCTATCATTTTAAAATGGAACAGTAGTAATGGTATACCAGAAATGCCAGTCATCATAGTGACTAACATGCTCAGAGAGAAGAAAACAAGAAGATGGGAAAATTCAGTCTTCATGAACTGGTTGCTTTTATAGCCAGAAAAAAACATTTTTATACAGTAGAAATTATTACTTCTCAGAAACCCATCTAGTCAGAAACTTATACAAAGACATAAATTTGCTTTAGGCCTAATCAGTCAACAAGATCTGGTCAAGGATATAATTATAAAAAAGGTATTCAGTAACAGCTGTGATGTACAATAGACTGATGGAAACAGGAAAGATAGAAAGTTTCTAATATATTTGAATCTGAAAAAAGGCTAACAATAAAGATAGATAGACAGATTTTGAGGAACGATTTGATGAGGGAGTAAATTTAAAAAAAGCCTAAAGCCCATTTTCAAATGAATTAGAAACAAGAACTTTGAGTGTGAAGGGCTGATTGAGTCAAATATGTGAAAAGAAAAAGCAATAACAGAGAAAAGAAATAAATTATATATGGAAACTATGGAAAAGCACTATATGAGTTCTGTATCTGAACCACTGTTTATGACAGAATCTCTGAGACATATAATTTAATTTTTTTAAAAAATAAGTAAGGATTGCCTAATCATAAAATGTGTAGTTATTACTAGCAAGACCAAAGAACCAGTCAGTGTCCATTTAGTTACTCAGAAGACATTTTAATGTGATTGCACTAAGCTGTTAACTGATGGCTAAACTATTTTACACTAGAGGAATGGAAAGTAGCAAATGTGAAAGGAATTAAAATCTTAAAAACTACAAAAAAAAACAAAGCATAGAAAACTATTTTCTAGTTCTAAACACAAGTAATAAATAGAATTAGCAGACACAGGGCTAAATCCAATGCAACAGGAAGAATCAGCAAAACTACTGAAGTTCTTTAAAGGTGTTGTTGGACATGTTGATAATGTTGATACAGTTGGTCTCCAGAACAGTTTTTTGAATGTGAATCTGACTGTACCTTGGAAAAGAAATCAGTCATAAAGGGACAATAAGAAAGCTATCTCATAGATTGGTAAATGATTGGGAAGGCAAAAAGTGAAAGAAACTTTTTATGAGTGGAAACTCATAAGGTCTTATGCTGGGAAAAAGCAAGCTCAGTGCTTCTAGACACAAACAGCATCTGCAATCTTTGAACTGGATCTAACTTCTGGAAACTGTAAACAGTGTAGAAATGTAAAAAGAACTCTGAACACTTTTTCTTTATTGCAGATGTGAAGGATATTTCCTGTGAATTTTTTTTTTCCACTGATGTCTGATTACAGTTATTAGTGAAATAAAGGTCTGCCTTCTGCAGAAGCAGCATGGATGTTGAACAAGCCAATTTTTTTGCAGCCATGAAAACAAGCATGTGTAGTCCCAGGTAAAGGAAAGCAGGGTGATGTTCCTGCTGCTCCACTGTAAACATAGCTTCCTTGCCTGTGTGAATGAAACCTATAAAAAAAATTTAACAATGATGTATGATGTATTTGCAGTATAAAGATTTTTTTTGCAGACTAACAAGGAAATAATACAGTTTAACACTTAAATTCTTGTCATTTCAGGAAATGTTAGAAAAAGTATTGCTCTCAGTTTAGTAGAAATGGTCTTCAATTGAGACTAGTTTTAATTTGCTTTCTTGAATATTTTGTTTCGTACACATGATACATGTGAATTTTTTGTCATGGAAAAAATTTTAGATGGGATGAATATCTAACACCTTAGCATGCAACCTCTGTGTGTGTGGCCTGATCTGTCTGTAGACAATAGGACTCAGAAAAGAACAGTGGAAACAGTGCGTTCTTCTGATCCAAACTACTTCACAAATCCCTGTTGCACAACTTTCTTCATGCTGGCAGCTGACCTTCCTTCTATATAAATCAGCTTCCTAGTCTAAAAAGTAACAATCTTCATTGCTTCAGAAACTGCTAGTATACCTGGTCTAGTTTTCATACATGTTGTAGTAGGGATGTTCTTATTTGTACTTTTAAGGAAGCCAACATTCATCTATTTCTATTTCTTCTTAAAAAAAAAGAAGAAATATTTTGTATGCTATGATTGTGATCTTACCACACCACATTTACCCATGAAGAAATCAATAATCTTGTGCTTCATTTTTATGATATCTTATCAATCTAAGATCATATTTCAAGGTGGAGAAGTTTTGCAAAATCTGTTGAATAGGTTTGAGAGCAGCTTGAAACAGATTTTTCAAGGTCTTCTACTAAAAGAAAAAGTCATTTTAACTTTTGGTGGGATTCATTTCTCTTAACAATAGATGTCTTCATACAGGATATTAATTTTATTTTGGGAGCATTTAACTTTATTTTAACAAAATTCATTATTTCAACAAAGTTGTCTCAATGTAAAAGAAGTGATCTTCTTGTACTTGCACCTTAATTTGAATGTCAGTATTAGAATCTGCAAGTGAAATTGGGATGTTTAGCAATGGAAGAAATATTGATAGAATCCTGTCAAAAGTATCCTAATGCATATTCATTGGGGTGTTCTGTCATGTTCGGGTTCAGCTGACACACTAGTACAGTATGCAAGGACAGAAACAGGATCTTGGGGGGTGGGTAAATATATTTTGAAAATGTATTCAGACATATAAGGCAAGTAACAGACTCCTAAGCAGGTTGAATACCATGTTTTCTCTTTGAAAATTGGCAAGTATCTAACAATTTTGTAAATGCCACAGGGCATCTACCTTTGATACTTAACACTATTGGACATCTGGTTCATAGCTTCTAATTAGATTCATCCATCTGGTAATATCTGTAAAAAAATTTTAAGTATTGCCCATCATGAGATGCAAATGGAATGGTATTATTAAGATACAAGTTAACTGTCAATAAAAGTGCATTAAATATTCTGTGTGGAGTAGATGAAACCTAAACCAACTAAAAAAAATAGTAATATTGATATTATTATTAATAATAATAAAATTGGCTGGCTACTTGTAGCACTTTCATTAACAGGTAAGCACACATTAACAGGTAAAGCACAGTTCATAAAGGTAACATCCACAGTGGATACAGTGTGCCAAAACTTTTATCAATACACTTTATAGTAGAAAACTAGGTCAAAAAAAAAAAAAAGTTAAAATTCTGTCTTACTGTTAGCTATTTATTTTACTTTAATGGTGCCAAAGAGAGGACTCTTTCTCCTAAGCAAAGCTGGAAACAGGAAAGGTATTGAAACTTTCTTTGAAAGTGGAAATGTAGCTAACCTGAAACCAGCAGCATAACCAGTTATAAAGTAGTAAAACAGTGAAGAAAAATAATAGGATAGTAGCTTTCAAAGATGACTTCTTCAAAGTAGCAATTTGGTTATGGGAATGATATCTGTGAATGTCCAGGACCCAATAGTTTGGAAAGATTTAGGCCAGTATTAAACATTAATGTGGAAATGAAAAGCAAACTTATTTATGTTAAAAAGAATAGAATAGGACCTGGAGTCGACCTTAAGTCATCTACTAGTGGAGGTTCACCTACTATATTACAAGCAAGGTGCCTGTAGTTCTTTCGTAAAGGATTGCAAACCTTTCTCCTGAAATTCTAGGTTGGACTTTATGGACATTATTATATTGGATTACAGTGTTGTGCTGCTCAGGTCTGGCAGTATCTGTGATTCTGTATTTAAGTATCTCCATTGAGACAGCAATCTCCATTGCTGTCACCGTACCTGACATGCACCACTCAAAGCTTGAATTATGCTTCAAGAGACTATCTCAGAAAGTTGAGAGAAATAGTCTAGTGCTCTGTGCAGGTTTAGAACTGTGACAAAACCCTACCATCTCTTGCATGGCAAAAACTATAATGTAGAGTCTCCTTCAAAATGGATGTCTGCACTGCAGTGTTTCACATGCTTTCATAAGGTTCTGGTTACTCTGATCTGGTGTATTCAAATTGTTGATGGAAATTTTTTTTCCATGGAATTGTATTTATGCTGGAATTTTTATAACTGAAAAAGGACAAGCAAAGAAGCCTTATTTCCTACCCTTAGTTTTTTTCTTATGTAAAATGTATTGGCTAGAGATATTTTGAAATACTGTATCCTTTTATAACCAGATACGCAAGCACAGACTAAATACATAACAAGAATGTGATAGTCTGACTGTGAAACCCTAGAAAAAAGAATGATGTTCAAGTTCTGCATACAAATCCCAGATTTGCAAATGCAGATGGACTTTTAAGAATACAAAGTAATCAGAGCAGAAGAGCCTATGTGCCCATTAAATTATGGCCTGGCACTCACAGTTGTAAGAGGTTTTTTTATAATACATCTTTAGCTGCTTGTCTAGCGTACACATCATCTGCCAGTGCCGTGGAAATTTGAATCTCTTTCTTTCCTCCTTTCTGTCCACTTCAAAGCTAAACCACACACTCCCTTCCTAACTCTGTGGACCTCCCACAGAGAAGGAAACTGATCTTCTCCTCCTCCTGACAGCTTTATGCGTTACCTGGCTTAACTCTTGTTCATTGCCATTGCCCGAACTATATGCCAAAAAAGCACAAGTATTTGCTTTTCATGCTTATCAAATGTCAACATAGCTTTCTTAACCAGTGCAGGCAGGACTGAATATTTGAACTGTAGCAGTTAGGGGAGGAACTGGGAAATCCCTCTCTGCCGTGCAAATCTAAGAAACAGAGACACTTCTCATAGCAGACCGTGCCCCAGCGAGGCGCAATCCTAAGCAAAGACCAGACATGTTCTGTGAATGGTGTCAGGACCTCAGTTCAAATTCTGCACTGCCTGAGACACACATGCTCTCCCTGGGGAGAGGAAGATATTTTCTTTAGGTTTAGATAGTTTTGCTCCACTCCGTAGCAGAGCACAGAGCACATGAATGGTCAATAGCGCTGCACTCTGCTACCTGTCTCCCTCCTGGTCTTGCCCTAACAGTAGGACTTCATGCTGTTATATGGCCCTGTGGCCCCAGGATGAAGGAGAGCACCTTGACCTTGCAGCACTGGGAATGGCAGGCACATGGCAGCATGAATAAAATCACAGGTGCTTTGACACTAGGTGCTGAGCAAAACACTGCCATCCCACAAGGGACATTACAGGCCCATGGACGCTGGCCAAACTGTGGGACTTTGTGTGGAATTAGCCTGAGTTCCTTAAACCCACGCCCTTATTGATCTTTTCAAAAGAAGAAAATGGCCTAAGACTACTAGAAGGATGGGGCAGTTTAGGAGACATGTACACCTGGGTCACTACACATAATGAAGGGACAATATTTAAGACAATAAACAATTGAGCTTAAATGGTAGAAAAAGTGAACTGCAAGGGAAATCTCACCACAATCTTTCTAACTAGAAAGGTGATAAAGCTCAGAAGTGGCTTGCTTAGGATAATTAAAAGTTGTTCAGACAAAAGAAATGTTTTAGGTAGAGTTGATCTGCGTGAGGGATTGAAGTAGGCCACGTAACCTGTCTTCTAGTTTGGTAAGGCTGTTTGACCCACCTGACTCTCCTCAATGGGAGACCTATTCCACTATGTTTAACACTGAAAGAAGGCAAGCTCTCTTATAAAGCTCCTACAACAGTATTTGAATTCAGGACTGTTGTCGTAGCCTTCCTTGCTATCCAGAAAAGTACAGCATTTATGAGGCTGCTTGGGGAGTGGGGAAGAAGACTCTCTCATGGTCTTGTGAAATAACCAATGAGTATTTTTAGCCTGGTTTCACAGAAAAACTGCCTGCTACGTGTGATTGCAGCCAAAGATAAATTGCTCTGGCAGTTTCAAACTTGGTTTGGCCCCTAAACCTGCATATAAACCTGCTGCAAATACTAAACTATTTTTGTTCTTTCATGTCCTTAATTATCAACCTGTGAAAATGATTTGTGGGTAGAAGAAAAAACCTAGTGCTGTGTATCCACAGGGATCATGGCTTCTTTAAACATGACAGTATGTAAGAAATCTCACCAGTTGATAAGAGAGAACAAACACAGAAAAGCAAAAGGAAAACTGAGGAAAAAACATCATGAAGTTATTTATCTCTTAGCTTATAGATAACTTCAGACTGCAATTATGTCTGGATCATAGGCATAATGATATTTGGACTGACTTTTAAAAAGCCTGCCTGTTTTGTAATTCATCATTGTTGCCTAAGGAGAAAAGGTTTTTATGCCACAGCAATATAGTAAAGAGCCATTCTGTACAACCATGTCTGCTCTGTGCCACATAAATCTTTCTGGGATTTATTAAAATTAAAGATTACTGATATGTATTCACGCTACAAAAACAGTGCCATCAGGTTGCTCTTCAGACAATTTACCAGCTAGAAACATTCCTGATTTTTCCATGCCATTTCCAGTATTACTTCAGCTTCTATGCAGTAATTTTTTACCCCTGGCATGGAGCCAGGGAAGTCTGAGAGAGCACATTTAGGGTCTATTGGCTTTACAATGGAAATGCAAGAGCCATATAGCAGAATGTATGATGCAGTATGAAAAGGCACATAGGTAAATAGAATTGCTCTATACGAAAAGCAGGTTTTACATTTGCATTCAGTAAATATCAGTGACTGAATTTCTTTTGTAAGGTTTCTCCACTCGTAACAGTGATATTAAACCAAAAATGAGTTTTGGGCATCCTGTTAAATACCTTCTTTTGATTATATTTGTATTCCAAAATTCCAGGTATGCAGAGCCACATCATACAAATGAATCCTTAGCTTATGCTTGATACAAAAAAAAACCAAAATTACCTCAGTGTTGCTACATTCAGCTTTGTAACCTCCTAATGTGAGGCACCTGAGTATATGCAAAGAGCTAGGTTTTGAACCACGTATTCAGAATTACTCACGTCATGTAAATTCAGTGATCATTAAATGTTTAGCCAACACTGTCATCAGGGATGAGACTGTTTCTTGCCTAACTCATTTCCAACTGCTTGCTGTCTTCTTTTACAGTAGTCAGATTTTAATTCTTTCATGCTGCATTGTTTTGTTTTGTTTTGTTTTTACAAATATGTGCAGAGTTCATTAGTTCAGGCTCTTTTTTTGATGTTTCACATTACTCTGCAGGTTACAAATATTTTACTATTTTACTTTGATATATCATCTAAGCATAGAAACAGCTATGGTTCCATCTCCGATCATAGGCCATGTGGCCACAAAAATAAACTCCAAAGTTTTGTGTTAGATCTGACATATATAAAGCAGCTGGATCTAAGCAGGCTATAGGTATCACTCCTATTCTAGAACTACATATACTTTCAAGAAGCAGATCCTGCCAGGTTTCCCTTCCTGAAGCCTAGCCTTCATGCTAGCTCTCTCTGATCATTATGGTGCATATGTGCTGTCTGAATCCCAGCCTGGCACAATCCAAGCTCTGATGCTGAGGGCAAAAACTTCTGGTTGTTTCCACAGGGGTTCATAAAGACTCCATTGCTCATAACATGTAAAGCACAAGGGTAAA
The DNA here is from genome assembly GCA_026413425.1 of Tringa solitaria. Classification (NCBI taxonomy): domain Eukaryota; kingdom Metazoa; phylum Chordata; class Aves; order Charadriiformes; family Scolopacidae; genus Tringa; species Tringa solitaria. The sequence goes on from JAOXJM010000019.1 coordinate 22,290,675, forward strand.
CAGGTCACTCGAGATAAAAATGAAGATGTCTGTTGTATCCAAGTAGGTATGGGTCTCCTATGTGATCAGATTCTTGAAAGTGAAGTTTTCTATTGCTCTGTTAATATGGCGACCAGCTAAATCAACACATCCCCTTCATAGCCCTTCAGTTTTCTCTGTCTTCAGAGTTGTAGCAAACTGCTCCTGCTCCTTCAAGAGGACTCTACCTTGGTTATGAACGCAAACACACAGTGTAGAGACCTGAAAAGCTGGCTTTCCCTGAGAAACACCCATCTCACATTTTCCAAGATTGCTCCATCTAAATGTAGAGTGCTCAAAATTTAACATCCTTCTACTGTTGACTCTCGGCAACTGTCAGATTTAAAGACAGAAAAAACTGGAAGGCCCTATAATGAAGATGGAATTTGCTTATTCAGCATTATTAGAGTGTAGTTTGCTTATTCACTTTGTAGTTTGCTTTTTCATTTACTAAGCATAGTTTGCTTTTTCATGTAGCATTGGACAGACTTCCTGCTTTGTGCATAGTGATTTCCAAAGTTGTCACACCATAATGTTCTTACTTGGAAGTTTCCAAGTAGTGTAATGAAAGTAGATACATTATTGTCACTTAAGTTTAAAGATATGTCATAAACTCTTTGACTACTTAAAAAAAAACCTTATGACTACTTTAATTTGGATACCAAACAATGGCATTTTTCCAGGTAGTGGTATGGTGATCAATGCAGAGCCACTGACAGTTGCACTCAGTGAATTTATGCACAAAAAACTGTAATTATCTTTTGTTAAAGGACAGAAGAGAAATAAAGACTGAAGGTAGTGGGAAAAGAGAAAGCAAATTCATCTTAATTTACTACAGGCCACAAGCAAGCCTTTAAAATGCAGTATGTGTGGGTGAGATGATGAGTTTGTCAATAAAATCAAAACAGTCATAATTTGTAGAGGAGACCAATGAGACAAGGAGTACAAAAAAAGCTGCAGAAGGAAGAAAGCAGGGTGACAAGACAGTGGAGCAGAGGAGGTTAATGACAAAGGGTGGCTGCCTTGAGTTTGAGGGGTGTTCTCAAGGTTGGAAAGATTTTGGACAGGAAGCCAGTGGACAGAGGTGATGAGGGGTGTTTACATTCAGACAATGGAGACGAAATAAAAACCAGTGATTTATGTGGGCTGATGGAGACAATGACTGCATTTTGGAGAATCCTTTACCGATCAGGGCAGCATGCATGAGGGCCTAAATGAGATGTTTGGCCATAAGGGTGGAGATTATAAGGATTATTTTGTGGAGACGTTGAGAACAAAGAAGTGGAAGGTTTCTGGAAATGGATTTGTCGTTAGCAACGATAGTGAGAATGGTATCAGTGTGGAAACACAGAAAGCCAGATTGGAAGGCATCAAAAACAGAAGAAAGGAAGAAAATTGTTGTACTTTGCAGTATAACTAAGTATTCTAGAAAGAACAGGAAGGAGAGAAATGGGCAAAAGATAGAAAAGGGCTGATTTTTGGAGTCAGGGCTGATTTTTGAAGAATGTGGAACCTGGAAATGAGAGTTTGAAAGACTTAAGTGGAAATTTGAGTAGGACACTACAAGTCAGAGAAAAAAAGAGGACAGATCATCTGGGAGACAGGTCAATGCTGAGCAACAAGGTAAGAAAAGTAAGGAAGAGAGAAATCTCAAAAAGACTCATCAACAGTAGCATGAGCCTGCTGTACTGTAATTCTACAGTATCTATATTCAGAATAACGTTCCTTATTCTCTTTAGCTGCAACCGTATCTGGAAAATAAAGTATGTCTGCAACCAATCTCTGGCCCTGGCCATGTAGCACAGAGACCCCGTGTCCACATTATTAAATCCTCTTACCTGACAGAGAAGAATAGTTCTGTACAAATTGTTTGTATCTCCTCCTAAATCCTAAACTGTGGCTTGGGAATTGCTTGGGAAAATGCTATTATGTACAGGTTAAGTATGTGTCAGGGACACTCTAGTAGTTTGACAGTTAGAATAATAGAGTTCCAAAACTTTTAAAGTTCTATGAAGATGCTTGCATATGTATATAAATTTAATCTATGCAGTCCAGAGTCTCCTGATGAAGGTTGCCTACGGGTGTGGTTAGGTAAGCTGTATATTAACAGAGTGATAAGGGTAAGCTCAAGTTGCCAAAAAGGCATGGTAGGGTTCAGCATTGGTGTTGTACTGCTGGATATTTTAATCTTTACCATTGCAGATTAGCCAGATATGGGATTAAAGTATCTTTCCTTTAGTGCATATTTTCATCAGATGGATTCTGAGTGTGTCACTAAATTATTAAGGTCACGGTCTTTATGGGGAATGAGGCTTTAAGTTTAATGTAAAATGAATCTACTGGTTAAAGAATATTTCACATTCTCACACTCTGGGGAAAAAAGGAGCCTGTTACCCCAATGGGCTGCAGCAGCTGTGAGTAACCAGCTGTCTCATTCCAGCTACCAAGAAGACCATCACAGATCAATAGCTATTGTCCAGTGACTTTCTTTTGTAAAAATCAGCACAAATATAAGGATAAACTGGAAAGAAATTGAATGACCTTTATTTCAAATGAAATCCATTACTCAACTGTGGTAAACTAGAAATGCATTTAGTGGAAAGCCAGACTTGAAACCCTTCTGAGCAGAAAAGAGTGCTGTCTCTGACAACAAAACATGTTGCAGCCCCAGAGCACATGGTCTGCACCAACTTCTGCCGAGGAAGCTGCAAAAGACTGTGTAGAGAGACTAAGGAATTCCAAAAGGGTTGGGAAAACAGCTTTTAATTCCACACAACCTGAAGATTGTATACTGAACAGAAGAACTACGTAATTTATCTTCAATGGTATTCTTCCAACAACCTTCTTCTCAATCGTTCTCTTCCATTCTGTTTATTCTCTTTTCTGCAGCCCTGGGTGTTGTTTTTACACCTTTAAATGTCTTTGTGAGGATTCAGCTCTGAGCTGTAACCAGATAATCACAGTCTCAGTGTTGTTATCATTGTCTCCACTGCAACTAGCTGGGTTGTGTAGCACAAAAAATTGGTCTATATTCTTCTGCTAATAAAAGTATCCAATTACTATGTTCTATGTTCCAAAGGCATTGCAGTTATGTGAGAGAACTCAGAGAAGGCCTTTGTTTTTTTAAAAATATTTGTGAATCCTGAAAGGTACAATTTTACCAGAAATATTTTCTGTAAATAGGAAAATTAAAGAGAAAGTGTTATTTCTTATTCATTACGCACTTTAGGAAAACAGTCATCCATTGCAGCAGTATGATCAATAGATAAGCAGAATGATTGATGCAATCAGTGACTGCTAGAAATTTCATGCTTCCCATAATCTGGATTAGGATGGATTGATATCTCAGACAGCCTTTTCCACACAGGGGTGCTTTTGTTACAACATCTACTCTTGAGTTATTGCTGCCCATTATAAGATGATGGGCTTGATTATTTAGCATACAGGGCAAACAAAGAAACAGCAAAGGGAAATGAAACAATAGTTTACAGATAAAGTAATATTTTTTTACAACCACATTAAAAAAAAAATCATATCCTGATGAATTGTCTAGGGAATTTCTGTCCCAAAAAGAAAGTAAACTCATGAGAAACATTTGCTGTGTGTCATATTGTGATTAAGGTTCTTGGTACAAGGAGGTTGTATATAATCTTTTGTCCATAGAGACAAACTGCTTTTCTGCATAAATTCTCACACTAAGAGACTCTTTTGGTATTCCTGAAGACAGAGATGGCTTGCAAGGTTAAGGATTCCTAATGCAAAGTTAAAGACGTTTTCTTCACCTGTGTTTTCCTTTCTTTAGGGAACACTGACTTGGAAGAATCCTTTTTTTTTTTATAACCCCTCTATTATTCTGGCTTTCCGCCCCCATCATCCTTGGGTTTCCTACAGGGCATTTAGTTTCTATCTGTTTATGTAATTACTGGTGCAGTTGATGAGTATGTGTGCTGCCATTTTGTATGCACATTGCATAGTTAAAAATCCCTTTAGAGAACTCCACGTTTCTAGCCATTTACCACTAGTGATCCAACAGGGAGATGTATTGTCAGAAAATGGTGATTAGTCCTCAAACAGCTAATAATGACAAGGTAGGGAATTATGCTAAAAGATATTTTCCATTTCTGCAAATTTCATTCAAAGAGTAACAATCCAAGCAAAATTAAACTCCTGTGATTTGTAGCACTGTCCCAGTTGTGTAGGGACACCAAACAGTCCTCATGAGAGCTGTTGCTTCTTCATTTGCAGAATTGACCTTCTGCAGCTGGTGTGCCAAATCCTCCCAAGTATGTAAACTACTGCTGCTGCTTCTGGATAGCAAATACCAGCTTTTGAACTTAATTCAAAGCCTATTGAAACTGATGGAAATACTCTTGTTTCAACAACTGTGGTTTACTGTTGCATTTCATGGACTCCAACAAAAAGACTGAGAGTCCTATTAAGTCTATGCAAGTGAGGTGGATCCACATAATGTACTACCAAAGCTAACCCAGATACACAGCAATCAAATCAGCCCAATCAAAGTGGCACCAGCATCAGCAGATGTATTTTCAAATACTTTTAGCCTCTGAAAACATACAAATATATCATCAAGAATAAAATAAATCCTCATCAGTGATGGAGTTCAGAACAGACAAACTCAAACACCTGCTAAGCTATTTGCATTCATTAACATCCAAGTTTCACTGCAGTAGAGGTGGGGCACCTGCAAAACTCACTTTGCAGGAAAGGATTAAATTCTTTAAGTCAGTTACTTTCAAGTTTTCCTATCTTTTATAAATAGTTTCCACTTTACAATCCTTTTTTTCTTTTCTTGTTTTTTTTTCCAATTAAAAAATCTAGGATGGAGATGATAGGGAGAAACTCTTAGAAAACTCCACGAATAACACTTTAGTAAGCAGTATAACTTTTGAACTTGTAAAGTCCATTTACAGGTTTCCTTACATATGATTAATAATAGACAATTGGAGATAATTTGGTAGACAAAATAAGGACCAACAGTGTCCCTCTGCCTACTTCTTTCCTTGTGCATGCAGAAGTGAGAAACTCTTCACAACTGTTTCAATCAGAATACTAACTTCTCAGAAAATACATTCTAAATCAGATCTTTGTCCAGAAATACAGGAAGATATTCTTTCTGTTGTTGATTTTTAGTGTGACTCACTATAGGAGTACTAGTAAACTTTTCATCTAATTTAATGTATTAATTGAAGTAAACATATGATGATCAACATCATCAAGAGAAACTGAATCACAATTCATACTTCCTAATTCAACATTCCAAGAAATTCTGAATATGCTAGCCCTTCGCCAGGTCTTGTGGGAATTCATGTAAAATTCTTCCAGACTTCATAATATATACTTAATGTAGTGGTGATTTATACTCTGTAGATGCTGAGATAGGTGGAACATTCCCAATTTTTAAGTGGATATTTGTATGACCTAAACTTGTTGAGTTTTTTTAGCTGTTCAAGCTTTACTGCAGGACAGATTTCAAGAGCTATTCTTGCCATTAGTCTGTCAGATCAAGAAACATTAAAAAGGGCAGCTGAGGTTCAAGACAACTAGTGTTATTTTAGAATTGCTAGGTGAACATGACAGGAGATTGGCTGACCCACAACACTAGGTATATAATCACTGTAATAGGACAAAATATATTTTGGAAAAGATGAAAAATATCTTGATCTTTTATATAGAAAGAAAAACCCCAATTCCTTCTTTTTGCCCCGAAGCTGAAAAGGAACAGACAGACAAGCTAGTAAAATATTATGCTTGTTACACATTGGTATCGTAGAGTCTGAATAGTCCTGTTGAACTATCTCAGCTTTCTGATATTATCACGTACCTTGTGAAGGCTGAATTGTCTCCCTTTAAGCCTCAGCTCCTTTAGTGAAGCAGTTGAAGAAAAATCATAGCTTTCCATGAAGAAAGAAAGTTGTTTTTAGTCTTCATATTTATAAAGAAAAGTTTGTGGTCCAAATATCCTGGTTAACAGATCAAAGTGCAAGGTCAGGACCTAAATGTGTTTAACTTTTGGGTAACTTTATTAGTAGAAAGAAGCACGTGTGTGAACAAGACTTTCAATATTATTCCCGTCTCAGGAAATCCTTTAATGCTTTAATGTTCAAGTTCCTAATTCAATTATTCGTTTACTGTTCATACTAATGTGGAGCAATGAGTAAGTCTACACAGTACTTTGGTTTATTTTAATTTGTATTTTCTTAGTGATGTTCCAAGGATCTTTCATAATTATTTAACCCAGTTAGAAGTGTCAGTTTAATTTTGCATGGATGTCTGTAACTTATGTCAGCAGATAGTATGGATAATTTATGAGGAATGACAAGTTATACAAAGCAGAGGAAGTTTCACAAAAAGTTAACTTTGAGAGAAGTGAGCTTCTTTTTAATATTCTTTAGGATCACTAAAATAGATTAAAAAAAAAAAAAAGGAATCTAATTTCAGTCATGACTATATTTCAAAGTCTTTTTCTATGTTTCTCACGAACAATTGTAATCAGATCTGCCAGTGAAGCCATTAAACAAATCAAAGTGGTTACTGAAACAACTCAAAGTGACTTGACACCAAAAACCTTTATGGAAATAGTCTGCTGTAAGCACCAGTTTATAAGTTACCTTTATGCAGTTCTGTGACTACAAAAACTAGAGCATTATGACTTTGCTGTGTAGACTTTGGGTGAAGTATTTTTATTTTAGAGGAAGAAAAGAATGAAGGAACTAAAAAATGAAGCCCTTCTTTCTGAGTTTTGAAGTGCTTTTCTCTGCAATCTGAATAGTCTCTAAAATAGGTTTTGGTATATTATTACACATCTAAACTTTAGACTTTAAATCTCCCAGTAGAGGAACTGAAGTACAATGGTGTAGATCTACTGGTTTTAATGGAACGAGTCAATATGCACTTCCACGAACATGGCCACATTGTTTTTTCTGCACTTAACATAAGGAGAATATCTGCCATATTTTCTAGCTTACTGAAATAACACTGTCCTTAATAGTTGTCCAGGCTGATGTCTGAAGAAGTGATAATCTACTGCTTGACAAAAAGGGTAATTGCCACAGAATCTGTTAGAGTCAGGGTCAGGATTACTGGATTACTTTATGGGAGGGGAAGACTGTTTCTTCTTTTTACATAACTTGCAGTGGTTCAAATGTTCCCAGTTTCCCTGTTGGCACAGTGGAAGAGAGACTGCAGGAAGGTGGGCGGGAAGGCTACGCCAAACTGTTGTGAGACTGAAATTTCTATAGGCAGACAGAACCTTGCTGAAATACTATGTCCTTCCTAGTCTATACCAGCAAAATCATTACCCAACACTGAAATAATTTAGGTGCAACAGAAACAGCCAAGTAAGGATACAAAGGGGTTGGTAATAAACTCCCTTAAGCTAGTAACGATATGAACGGGTAGAGTGGAATTCTGATTGGAAGATGTTTGGTGATATCAGATGCACCGTAAAATAAATATCAAGGTTTTAAGATGTCAAAACTATGGAGCATTTGAAGTTCATAAAAATCTCAGCTACAGGAAATATAACACAGGTGTGATATAGCAGATAGTTGAAGAAAATGTGATCTTCATTTTCTACAGAAGGACTTAACTAAGAGAGGGAAAGATGGTTTGCAGGAAAAGTTCATGGGTAGATGCTGCACAGAAGGTGCTCAGCCATTTCTGAGAGACAGAGACGAGCAATTTTCTGGTGACACACAGATTCACCAAACGTCCTGAGTTTTCACAGCAAGACAACATGAAATTAGGTGAAACAGAAACTGTATTGACCAAAGCCACCATATCTAGTTTCAAAGAAAAACTGTGTAGGGATAACTGTCAAATCATTATTTCTGAAGTCCTAAGACCCACACCACAGCCATACCTTCATGGTCCAGTACTACAGAGTCTGTCAGAGGAACCCTTCCAGGCAGTTTACATCCAAAGACTGTGAAAATACAATATGCTTCCCAGTGTTCCTAGTAGTAGCGGAATTCATACCATCCATTAATTTGTGGAGAGCACCTGAAGAGGAACAGAGAAATCTGTACTTTATTTGCAACATGAAAATAAATTGATGTAAGCTTTATAGACAGACTAGGAAAAGATGTCTATAAAAGATGGTACGCAAACAGAAAATTAGAGAAGTTTGCAAATTAATTCACTCAAAACTACAATAAATCCATATGACCCAACTTGAAAATATTTTTGCTATCCTTAGGAACATATGCAAAATAAATGAAGACCTGCGCTTTTGTTACAGGTCACATGGACTTGCATCTGAAATAAGAAAAAAGCTCAACAATACTGAAAATAATGAAAAATCAGATATTTATTATGAAGAAAGACTGAGGGACAGAGAAGGGGCAATTATTTGCAACCTGAGCTATTAGGCAAATGTAAAAATATTTACAGATCTGTTAAAAAAAAAGTATTTAAAAGAATTTTGAACACTGATGATAATCTGGAAATGAGTATGGGAAACAGAACTCAATCCAGAACAAGAAGGAAATAAAACTATCTGAGGGTTGTAGGCATCCCAAAAAACCTAGGATCACACATCACCAATCTTATGGGAATCTTTTAGTATAACTTATTTTGAGTTTAAGATGGCACCAGCAATACGGTTTTATCCCACCCACTTTTGTATTTACTAATACCAATACAAATTGTTTGGTTTGGGCTTTTTATGCTGGTTTGGGCTTTTTTTGCTATGCATTCTGTAAAGCTAAGTGGTAAATCCGAGGCAGGACTAATCCTAAACATTAACGTTTAGAAAAGTCTTGACATCAGAAGCAGGTGCCTGGACAAACTCTGAAATTCTCTTCATTCTCTTATAAGAAAGCCATTCCTCCCAGGATCTCCATCCTGGTGCCAAGTATTCTGCAATTTACAACCAGGAATCTCCTCTCTGCTACCAAAGAAGCTAGAAGAGCAAATCCTCTCCCTTTCTTTGGTAATTCTTTCTTAAAGAAGAGTCGGTGATGAAACAGGAACTAAATTTTCATGCTTATTAATATGTTTAGAGGTCTGTTGTCATCTTACAGCTGCCTTCTGATCACAGCAGAAAGACCAACAGATTACCTGAAATGACCAGACACATCAGTCTTGTGATCTATGCATCAAAACTAAGATTTATGAAAGGCCATATGATCTCAGATGTCCTCATCCCTCTTAAGATGAATGGTGGCAGGCAGTCACTAGTGGTGTCCCCCAGTGCTCAGTATTGGGGTCAGGTCTCTTTAACATCTGTATCAATGATCTGGATGAGAGGATTGAGTGCACCCTCAATAAGTTTGCAAACAACACCGAGTTACACGGAAGTGTTGATCTGCTGGAGGCTAGAAAGGCTTTGCAGAGGGACCTGGACAGGCTGGATCGATGGGCCAAGGCCAATAGCATGAGATTCAACAGGGTCAAGTGCTGGGTCCTGCACTTGGGTCACAACAAACCCAGGCAGCGCTACAGGCTTGGGGCAGAGTGGCTGGAGAGCTGCCTGGCAGA
>JAOXJM010000019.1:22300293-22323037 GCA_026413425.1 Tringa solitaria
TCCAATTTGTTAGTGTGTCATTGGGAATTGCTTGTCTTGAGAAATTACGTTAATCCTTTTTTGTATGTGGTTCCTATGAAACCAAAGTTAACTAAGGAAAATTTTACATGGAAAAATATTCTTTGTCCTTCCAAAACGTGTCCATGCTTAAAATTCAGAACCAGTTTTGTGTTGCATGAAAATTCAAATGGAACAGAAAATTGGAACTATACATTAAATTAATAGTAATTGTCATTTTCTTCACTGTTTATGCTAACATCTTTAATTGTAGTGAATTAATTTAGTATGAATATGGGTGTTATGCATTTCTGTTAACAACTTTTGTAATTTAGTAGCAATTAATATACTACTATTGCACAGTGCAGCCACATTCTCAGATTTATTCTCCATTCAGATTTGTCCTTTTTCACTGCTGGTCAAAGAGAAAATAGGTGCAACATTAAAGACGTGAATGCATTCATGCCAGAAAAGTCCTTAGTGTTTTAGTTACATTCTGTTCCACCAAAATGTCAAGTAATCTCTATTTATATTATTTTTCTACTATTAAACTTTTGGCTGAATGTGTCTGATTTCAGCTGGTTGAATCTATGACCTCTAGATCATAGAATCACATGGGTGGGAAGGGACCTCTGAAGATCTCCGTTCCAAGCCCTTGCTCAAAGCAGGTCCAATTAGAGTAGGTTACTCAGGCACTTGCCCCATCATGTTGTGAATATCTCCAAGGATGGGTATTCCATAACATCTCTGAGCCTCTGTTTCTTTGTTTAACCACCCTCATGGTAGTAAGTAAGTAAATAAATAAATAAAATTCTTATATCTGGTCACAACTTCCAGTATTCCAGCTTCTGTCTATTGCCTTTCATCCTATTGCCGTGCATCTGTAAGGATAGCCTGCCTCCATCGTCTCTGCACCCTCACAGTAGGGACACTGCTCCGGTCAGCAGTGAGATTCCCTTTGTCTTCGAAGACTGATCACAGCTGGGTCTCTTAGCCTCTCCTCATTTAATGTGCACTCCAGCCCCCTCATCTTCTTTTTGATCTTTGCTGCACTTGCTCCAGCATGACAGAGATTTATAGATATCTTGCTCTGATATTAAAGGAAGACAGTATTTATTTAGCAAAATAACGGTATTCTGTTACCTCCAAAGTCCATCAAAATCTTTCCAAATCTTTCTTTTGTCTTTAATAGATTCTCAGCCACAACTTCATGTTGTTTTGTTTCATGTTCTTCTTTAATAGCTTCAGCGGTAACTAAACTTCAGAGTGATTACAGATTAATTAAATTTCAAGTTCCATTTTATAGAATAGCAGGTTCATTTTATGTCACTGGGCAAGCCCAGAAGGGAATATTTTCTTTGCCGATTTTCTCTCTGAGCTCTTTTTGAGCATATGGAAGAACGTGATTTAGCTTTTGAAAGTGCATGAAAGTTTCATTTTTTCATAAAGCTGAAATGAAATGAAATAGACCCATAGCAGTTTTGCCTATAGGATATTTTGTTTTAAGAAAATGGCTTTTTTTTGAAGGGTGTGGGATAGAGCACAGTTTGAATTCATGTAGAAAACTGTACATTTATAAATGCATATTTTATTGCTAACACCATATGGCTAGATGTACGCTCTAAAGGACATTCATGCCAGCAGCCTCAAAAAGTGAATGTGTAATGTGCCTTTAAACTCAAAGGAACTAAAAGCCAAAACTTATTGAGTTCTTTTTCATATGTCAGTGTTGATGTTTCTGTTTTTTCTTTTAAGGAACCTTTCTCTGAAGCTGTCGAAGGAGGTAGACCAAGGAGAAGCCAGGTACCCTCGTGTTAGCCAGCTGGCTGGCAGCCCATCCGTGGAGTGGCCTTTTACTGGTCTGGAAGAAGGTGGAGGCATTGAATCTTTGCCCTTCAGATTGATGCTGCAAGATTGCACAGCTGTAAAGACATTGCTTCTGAAAATGAAGAGAGTTCTTCAAGAGGTAATCACCCATTCATTTGTTAAACTAAGCTTTCAGCATTAATGAGCTAAGTAGCAGAAAAGGGTCAGAAAAGTTTATGGACTTGATGTCTTTTAATATGGCTTGAATATATGGAATTGATGCAGAAGTATAAATGTGTCTCAACATGGTGCAGGTGAGAAAGTTTCTACTGTAGCAGAATTTTACTGATACTGCCATCTTGGTGTGCAGAGTATAAAGCATCTCTTGAGCTTTTACCAAAGAGAGGGCAGGGGAGACAAACTGCTAGATCAAAATAAATTGTGTTGTTTTCCTCTAGTATTTTAGAGCTTTTTGGTTTCCTTACTACATTTGTTAATCAGTATAAAGTCACATGCAATTTATTCAGAGATGCAAAGGATACATATTCTCTTAAGTAACAGTACTGAAAATAAAGGTTACTGGCTTGAGTTTGTAAATGATGGCTGAAATCAGATTTCTTCGGCCATTCTAAAAATTTCAAGAGTGCTGGCTTGTTCTGTCCTGCTATATTTTCCCGATTCCCTAGAGACATGATTTAGTGATGGTTTTTATCAGAGTTAGGTTGATGGTTGGACTAGACGATCTTAAAGATCCCTTCCAACCTAGACAATTCTATGATTCTGTGATTCTAAGAGTAGCCTTGAGACTTGTTGACAAATTTGCTTGAATAAATTCAGGACATATAATAGTGAGATACGGATTGGTTGTAGGTCTTTACAGCAAAGAACAAATAACTTCTTTCTCACTATTCTGCTGTCCTATGTGTGCTCTACCTGGTATTAGACTTCCATGTTGTACCCCTATTTATAAACTTTAAAGATTTTGGGCTGAGCTACAATCAGACAGGAATACCTGCATTATTTGAAGAAATACTAATAAATGATAATGAAAAACCTGCAGAGATATTTTTAGCAGACAAAGGAATGATCTTCTCCATTAATAATTCCAAAGCCAGTCTATATAAAGATCTCTTTTATTCAGGAAATAAAAGTTACAACAATAATTTCATTACCTTTGAAATTCTTGAAAACATTCTTTCAAAGCAAAAAGTCCTGCCTATCCCTGATAAAACACTAATTTCCTTCCAACTATGGTAGAACTGAACTCTGTATACCTAAATGATTTTACAGACTTTGTCTAGTGCTAAGCTTTTATTTCTAGATGTCCAAATTGAGTCATGTTTTCTTAAGTGATAGAGCTTTACAGTGCAATATAGACCAGGTTATGTCCCTTCACCCACTAAGGATGTACCATAAAGGACTACGAATGCGCAGAATCTGTTCTTGTGTTGCATTAAGAGAACTCTTTCAGCCCACCCCTATCAAAAGCCTATCACTTTGTGAGACCGCAAGCTGCACCAAAAAATTTTGAGTACCTGGTAAATTTATTACTGGGCATAAGCACACTTAAATATATATGTTTTCAGAATTCTATTATAGTAGATTACAACTCTATCAGGCAACCATATGGTAATTAAAGCATTCCTTTCTCAAATAACATTGGTTTATTGGAGTCACATCAACTATTAGTGTGTGGAACTGTGAAAAATAAGTTATTTCATACTCTAAAATTGCAGTGTTTGACTTTTTTTATAGGTACAGATGAGGGATAATGTTTTAATTTCAGTTTTAAGAGTATGTAATTAAAAATATTTTCATATAGTTAATCCAAAGTGTCCTTTGTTGAGCTCTATATTCTTCATGTGTTGTTAATCTCAGATGCATAAAATGACAAGAACAGGATTTTATCTTAAGTCTGTATTTCCATTTCTACATCCTATTGATTTGCGGATCTTCACTTACTGTTTCTTCAGGTTTGCTATTAAAAATAATAATAAACACCAAAATAAAACTGACAGTGACTGGCACCAGTTGACAAGCCTTTCAAATACTGAGAAAGATGAATGGAACCTAATTTTAGGTTTTATCCTTTGAAGCTTTTCTTTAGTAGATCAAATAAGCACTCTGGTAGCAGTTATTTCTGACATTGCACATGCTAGGTTCATTGGACTGACCTTCAGATTAAAACTATATGCTTGATACATTAAACTAATTTGAGAAGGAAAACCATTTACACACCACATCCACAATGTGAGACTATTTTTACTGGACTGTTCACATTTCCTTTTCTTTTCACCATGTATTTATTTGACAAGAAGTGTTTAGTAATCTTTATGTACACCCAAAGTATTGCATAGGTAGTATATAACACATTTCTTGCCTTTTTCAGGTGAAGGCAGCCAATACCCTTTAAATTCAAAGTAAAAAAATTTTCTAACTTGGCCGTGGATGACTTTCACCTTAGCTAGCTTTACAATCTGAGAAATTTAAAGGAAAATTTATGTATGACCTTAGCTGGGGATGAAGTTAGACCATCATGCTTTCAGGCACAGTTAGGCTTTCTTGGACCCTTTCCTTAGGATGTACAAAAGTCTTCCTTGAGGATGAATTTCTTATTCAACCTTCTGTTTCCCATTTGCACTGCATGGTAGACTTATGAAGTGGTTTGAATGACTAACAATGAGAAAGTAGTAGAAAGACAGTAGCAAACTTTGTGTGTGTGTGTGTGCTTCTGATGCACCTGAATATGTGGCTTGATTGTCTGTATGTGTCATCACTTATTTGGAGCAGAAGTAAAACATGCTCATTCAGTGGGAGCTCCAGGAGAAGATGTCTCAGGGGAGGTTCAAAATACCTGTTGAAGTTTTCATATGAAGGGAAATAAAATAAACCTATTACTGTGTTTTGTGATAATGGTCTCAGAAAGAACTTTAGAAAACCTGCTTCTTCTGTCACCCTCACTGTAGATGTCAGAGCTGATAGCTCTTGTTCCTGTTCCCCTCTTTGTACGTACCTTCAGGCCTGAGATCTCAGGAGTGACATCTGCAGAGAGTAAAGTTCAACTTATTTATCTGCAAGTTAAACCACTATCAGACCTTCTTTGTTGTATTCAGCTACTTAATTTATTTGAGCTGTTGCTGGGATATCTGTGCATTTTCAGAAACTGAGTCAGACTACGTTTTTCTATTTTTAAAATAGGAATATAATCTTAATTATTACCCATGTCTTTTAGCTTCAGTCCTACTAGCCATCTTTCTGTGGTGTTTTTCTGTCCTTTAGTAACCTTAGACTCTATGTTGTCATATTGCAAGACTTGGTTTGTTGGTGCTATTTATAAAATAGTATGCTCAATCAGAGAGGTTCTTTTCAGAGCATTCTGAATAATCCCAAAGCTTGGGAAGGGACAATAATGAAAACCATTGAGCTGAAAATCTTTTTAACATTGAGCTTTCAGTGTCTGTGCAATAAAAGAACATCTATAAAGATGTAGATTATTTTTGAGGTGAAAGCCTGCATCTTCAAAAGAGCTATCAACAGAATTAGGTGTTGAACTCTTTTGAAGCTGCTTTCGAATTTCCAGATTAATTTTGTTTACTCCTGTGTAGTCAGTCATCTAAGTACAAGAGGAATATAAAATCAGGAGGACTCACCCTTTCCATAATGTGTATTCATGGCCTTAGACAACCTGGAAGGAGTTCAGAGGGTTTTATCATCCCTTTCATCCTAGGGTGCTACTTTTTTTCCATGGAAATGGGTCACAGCTTAATGGCTGTTTCCTGCATCAACATTATAAAAAAAGGCTCAGTAGTGTTAAGGTGTTGGCAGGTAAAACAATCCAATGGCATGAAGGATAGTGATGTAAATTGTGGGGTTTCTATTCCTCTATTTTCATTGACTTGTTCTTGCTAGAACAGAAACAGAGAGAAAGAGAGGCACAGTCTTGCCTCTTAGCTCGGAATGTGGATTGGTTCGATAAAAAAATCCAGCCACAGAAATGTGTTCAGAAGTTTTATGGGTTTAGACAACGCAGTAGGCAACTGAAGAGTACTATAATACATAAACACCAGAAGCTATGTCCCTCATTCCTGAAGGAGATTCTTCTATTACACAAAATCATCATTGTGTTAAGTTGCCATGAAAATTTCAGGCGCTAACCTCGTGATCTTTTAGACTTTAAAATCTCAGCTCTTTTTTTATTCAAGCTGAATGCTTTATTAGCAGATTGAATACCTTGGAGTATGAAGGTTGGCCCAAATAGTGATTTTTCTGAAAGCAGGAGAACTTTCAGAAGGCTTTAAGATGCACAGAATGTTATGCACAGTATGCAGCCGTGGATGCGCACAGTGAACTGGTAATGTTAATTTATTTTTTGACAGACATTTTAATGCAAAGCAACAATGGCTCTTAGCATCCAGCCAAAAATTGCTTACATCTTTAGCTCCTGGTGCAATAGAAGCTAGATCCTAGTTACAATAGGCAGAAAAATATGGTGTCATTATTCATTACAAAAGGAGAGATTTTTGTTCAACTACCTGTTAGGCTAATTGGACAGTCAGAATAGATATTTGCCTGAATTTTGAAGCAGCATAAGAAACTAATGTTTCACAGTGCTGATATAGTAGCAAGTATTTTCCCCATCTGGATACCTGCCTATATATGAAACTAAATGCTTTTTTAAAAAAGGAGGAAAAAAGTGAATTTGAAGTACTTGACCAAAGGACAACAAATTCCATTTTGTTTCTTAATAGAAGAAATAGACCAGAGTTTAATGGGCTTGAGTGGTAAAACTGGTCAGTTATCTAAAGACAGGAGATAAGAGAATTCTGCTTAGAGAGTTTCTCTGCCCTCAGCCATTCTAATGACCCCAAAAAAACATCAGTGACAGGAAAAAGCTATTAATTGTAAGGGTATGGAAGCACACTGACCAATCGATTCTGTTTAAGTCTTCTCATCTTAAAATAAGCAGAGATTAGAGAGATTTTTATGTAACACGTTAAGGAAATGCAGTATATGGTTCATTAAAATCAGTAGTCTGTGATGATACTGAAAAAATGACAAGACAGGAATACTGAATGACTACTACACTAAATCTCTCCATGCCAAATCCGCATCTCATGTTTTGAGTATCTGTATTTCATTCTTACTTATCCAGGCACTAGCTCTCTAATTTCTCTTAGCCTGTCACTTGTCTCTCCCTTCACTGCCCTGCAAAATAATATCTCCCTGTGAGTTATGAAAGTACTGTCTCACCTGCGAAATGATCTAGACTTAGCAACTTAGTGGCAACATATTCTGGGTATATTTTAACACCCAGGAAATCTTCTCCTCCTCATGTACTTGGCTAGCTGAGATCTTGTGACTGAGTATTTACATTATGCATAACTTTAATAGGCTGCTCTGCCTTTTACTGCTGTTTTCATTAAAATGCATCTCTCAAACAACCACTACCAAACAAATAAGTCTGTTTAACTGTTTTTCCCCCTGAATAAAATACTGAAGATTTTTTTTTGTATTTTCACTTATACTTTTGATTATATTTTATTCCGTACAGAATGTTGAAAATAATAAAATTTAAATCTGAATTATCCTAATTTGCAAAGTGGGCCAGCTTAGGAAATCATACATCAGAAAACATGCTTTGGATCATTAGCTTTTGTTGTTCGTTGCCACATCTGAACATGTTGAGAAAGAACTAGAAATACACAGCGGTGATCATTTATGGCAATCATTTTTCAAATTGTCTTGTAAGCGTAACTGCCTGCTTTTGTCATAATTCAACAGACTGCAACAACTGACAATTTCTCCCACAATGGAAGTCTCTGTCCCTCTTTGTTATAGCTAAGAGGGGAATGATGCTCAAGAATTGGTCAATGACCCAATCACCCACTGCCAGGTGTGCTGTGAATACATGTAGTACGTTCACTAACAGATTGCCAGCATGTTCTTCAGTGTTTTGCTAGTGTCCTGCCATCTTGGCTATCAAAAATGACTGGTTGAGGAAAGATCATCCCTCCCTGACAAACAATTAAATCCCCTCAACCCAGTAGCTGGTGGGAAATTTTGGATGACAATTCCTTTAGCAGCAGAGAAAAGTAGGAGAAACTGCTACTGAGTTTTGATTGGGATATTTTTTTTCCCAGAATAAATAGTATTCTTGTTCACAATTGGAAATGAAAAATTATTTCAAACCAGTCAAAGGCACAATGAAGGTATTAAGAAACCACATTTTGCCTGAATGTTTCCTTGGGCTACTCATAAGTTAAAACTACTGAATCTAGAGAATGTGTGGAACTGCTACAGGTGGCTGCAATGTGGTCATGGAGCAGAGACCGAATGTGATCACTGCAGAGAGCATGACACAGAAAGTTACAGAGAGTACAGAAGGCTTGAATTTGCCTGAATCCAGTAAATTTTGGAATCTTTCTATCCAGCAACTTGATTCAGTTTGGTCTGATTAGTTTATTTTGCATTTTACTTGTCACTGTTCCAATTCAGTTCACTACCTGGTTATTCTCCAACTCTAATGTGGAAATGACTGAGAGAGGGATTTAAATTTAGTGGTTAGTTTGTGATTTAATGTATTCAACACAATTAACTGTGAGGGAAGTAGAAAAAGGCAGCTGAATAAGTAAACTGAAAGAGTGAAAAGTTAAATCCTATTGATGTGTTAAGTAACATGACAGAAAGATAGCTTTTCATCTCCAAGTGCAGAACAGCACTTTCTTTTGAAGCTAACATGTGTCATCAGAAAGATTCACCTGCTACAGTAGGATATTAAGGAACCTTGATGATCTTTTTGAAAAAGCAGTTGCTGTTCTCATCCTTGAAATGTGTTCTCTGTGGTACATAACGACTGTTCAGTTTCTCTTCAACACTGCCTTCACAGGAGCAGTCTTTATTCATAAAGATTACCAGAGAAAAGGCATAGAGAGAGGACAGAACAAAACCAAGAATATCATCATCATCAACAACAATATATGCATTTAAACGTGATAGGAAAGTGCTACCTCTTGTACCATCATCACCTTCAATGTACCAAAAGAGAGCACTAAGAAGAAAAGATCAAAGTATTGTCTCCCTAAACACACCTCTTTCAGACACCTACAACTCTGGTGAAGCACTAGATGTTACAAATAGAAAGTTAAATGTGAGACCAATACCTTCACTTCCCAAACCCTAAGACTGACATAACTACAGGTTTCCTTTAGGGAGGTATCTTTCTTCAGAGCTGTTTAACCTGTGTTGAAGTTAAAATGCCTTTGGGGTGTTTCCTGTAAGACCAGGCAATGCTGTACACGGAAAGACCGAAAGAAATAGTGACAGGTTCATGTGAAAGCTATTACTCTGCCATCCTGCAGAAACTTCTTTTTAGACTCTCTTTGTCTTTGCTATCTACAGAAAACAGCATGAAAGGAAAATTACTGCCATCATCTTTTCCTTATGCATAGTGTGTCTCACCTAAACCAAAAGCCTTGCTTCTGCAAGCACTTCAGTGTGTGTTTCAGTGGAGATGTTATTGGACTTAAGCTTGTGTCTAACATAAGCAGAGCAGGAATCTAATCATTTCATATTGCAGCTTGTACATTTTGGTGCTTCTCCCTGTTGGACTGATTTTTTTTCCTCTTGGGAAGATGTAACCGTTGGTCCAGGCTCACTCTATAGAGAGAATAATACTCTGGACCAACAAATGAGGTACAGAAAGAAGAAGCAAGGGTCTTGAAGGCAGAGAAAAATTGAGGAGCTGTCCTTGTTAAAAGTATTTCTGTTTCATTCAAGATTATTAAAGGAAACAAAAGTTACTGCAGGATCATGAGCAAGGTAAAGAACAGAAAAATAGATGGATTCAAGATGTTTCTTGTGGTTATATTCGTATCTTCTCAGTCATTCACCCAGTCACCGGCATTTGGGAAAGGTCTCTTGCCTTTCTGTCTCCATGTTTTCACACACAGCATTTCAATGCTCAGATCATTTTCGTATCCCTAAATCAGGGCAGCAGAACAGTCGCAGGCAGCATTTTGTGGTGCACTTTTAGCATCTTTGAAAGCCAGGCAACCCTAGCTTGACCATTCCTGCTAACTGCAGTCCCCAAGAAGCATACACAGAGGGTTTCTGGGTTGAAGCACTCTTAACCCTGAAGAAGCTATTCCTCAGAAACAATAACCTTTAAATTGTGCAAATGCCATCTACTGAATTGCCTGCAATCTATTTTCTTCCAGTCAAAGAATTTTTCTGATCAGAGAAACTGCCCTCAAACTCCTCTTGGTTATCACACTGGAACAATGTGTGCTTAAAAAGCTAAGTGGTTCATCTGTTTGTAATAGGTGCTAAAACATTCTCTGGCATGAGTGCTAGACTTAGAAGTCCTAAGAAGTTTTCAGCAGAAAATCCTTTTCCTTATTGAAACTGGCACAACATTGGCCTTGATCTCTGCCATCATATAAGTACTACACACCAATTTTCTATGTAATTTACATGTTATTCTGGAGCTGTATTCCGTGAAGTCATGCTAATTTCTTCTGTGTCAAAAATAAATGTGTATTAAAAGGCTGTACAGCCAAAAAAATGAAGCCAATTTTTTTTAAAAAAACAATTCTAGTAACTTCAGTTACATGCCACAGCATCTTGCATTCGGTGTTTATTGAAAATTGCTCATTATTACCTGCCATTTGTGTGAAATATTTATTCTGATTTTATATCTCACCAAAAATAGAGAATGGCAAGCTTAAGTGCAACTCCTACAAGAAAGCTTTTCCACTTGTTATTGCAATTCTCCAAAAGCTGTATTTTCAATGCAGTAACCGCTAACTAGTATTAAAAGATTAAAACATGAGAAAAAAAATAATCAAAAGAAGAACTTAGTCTATAAAACCTATACAATACACAGATTGCACTGATATTGTACATTTCCCTACAAGGAAGGACTTCTGTTCCTCTGCCTAATGTTGCTGTGTCTTCTCATGCAGTCCTTGAATAAAATGAACCTTGTAGGGTATGCCAATTAGGGCATACCCTAAGTGGAGGTTGTTGGGAAAAAATAATTTGTACAGGCTAACATCTTCCTTATATTTATAGTATAACTTAGCATCTTCCTTATATTTATAGCAATGAACAGCATCTATTGTGTTGCAAACATTATTTAAAACCTGACTTTGATACAGAGACTAACATGTTTTGATGAGACTGACCATTCCAAATGCAAAATATTTCATATTCGGAATACTGCACAGATGTGCCTTTTTCTGCAGTCATAACTAAAGGTTGTTGAAACATTAATTGAATTGTACTGGTCTATAAATGGTTATGTTATCTGTGACAGGTACTTTATTTAAATAATGAATAATATGAAGCCAACTTGATAATAGCAGATAAAATATTTTACTGTTAGTTGTTTCGGAATGCTATTTTGATGACAACATATCAGAAAGTTATGAAGCTGCACACTGCATTTGTGGCACCCTTCCTGCAAGAGTGAGGCAAGTCCTCCTTCTGTCTTGTTCTGTGTTTTTATGGTGTCACGCTGGAGATGAGGTCACATATCGGAGCCAAAGAAGTCAGTTTAAGAAATGACTTGCATTTCAACAAGTGACTTTCCACAAAGCACTGTGATGCTCACTACAATACACAGCAGTTCATATTAACAACATATGATGTTGCTGGATTGTAAGTAACTTGTGGTTACAGCAATTACAAATAGATTATATGAAATTAGGCCATTGTATTATTTATACCTGTGCATTGCATATTGCAGTGTAAAAGTAGGAGCACACACATTCCTACAATAAATATTTTGTTTCTCAGATATACTCAAATTAGACATGCAGGTTTGCACTGTGGCTTTTTTGAAGATATACAAATTCCCTGCCACAGCATTTTAATACCGCTGAAGCAAATAAGGTTGTATATATGTAACTGTAGGTACTTCTCTCACATGTCTTGTTCCCTTTTGGAAAGCTGAAATGAATGCCTTGGATCCAAAGAGTGGTCTTGTGGTTTGCTGGAGCACTGTAAGGGATTCCATTATTTCTGGGATTTCTGGGTATGAGTAATTTAATATTTTCGCATATTATGTTTTTTCCATCTGGCCTGTGTTATGTTAAAATGTAATCTCCATTCACTACTCTATATATTCCTGGAGTCTGCTTGCACCAAAGCATGAGTTAGGTCAGAGCTCAAAATCTAATTTAGTAATCTCTCTCTGTCCAAAATGGCACTGCAGACCTGGCATTCGAAGAGAACGTGCTTAGTAAAATCTGGGGCAGATATCAACAAAATAACCTGCAAGAATCTTCTTCTTGCTGAGAGTTTTTCCCCATTTGCAATCTTAATTAGGATGAAGTTACACGTTTGTTCTCAGTTACCCACCAGAGAGTAAAGAACTTAAAATGCTGCTAAAACTTTTTTTAGTTCCTCGAACAATCATTTGACAACTTTGTGAAGTGGGTCCCAAGTCTGTGTGACTGTCTGTTACCTTGAGAATTGCAACACCAAAGAGGGGGAAAATTCAGATGCTGCCAACGTAGAGATGAGGATATTTCAGTTAGTCCTGCTTAGTAGAAGGCAGTCATATCATCTATGGACTTGGGGAAGACTCATCTTCCCTGCTGATTCAGATGAGTTGTTGGGTTGTTAAACATGTAGAAAGGAGGAAAATTAGAGCTTGTGATCTTAATTTACAATAATAATGAGACTTGAATACCCTCAAAGCACAGTAAATACTGGTCAAGATTACAAGGAGGGACTTTTACAGACTTTCTGCAGTATAGAAGGAGCCTACAGTCATGTAGTGCTAGATCACGAATCTTCTTCGTAGTTAGTCTTATTCATTTTGAAGGTAGGCTGACTTCAGAGAAAGGCCGGCATCTAGCAACAGTCTGGTTCTCTGCAGTCAGAGCTCACATTTTCTTTTACAAAGAAAAGAATTTCAATAGCAAGCTCCTTTCCAGGCATCGACAGGTAAATCTGAAAGCTGAGTTCGAATCTGTGTGCAGGCTAAAAGCCCCTCTCCTTTGTGTAATCTAGATTGGGCAGCCCCATATATATAGAGGATATGGCCTGACAAAATATGTATTGATCAGTGCTGATGTCTAGGCACTGGTGGCACACAGTCATGTACCACAAAAACATTGCAGTGAAATCGTACCTCCTTAGAAGAGCATAGAACCAGTTCTTATTAAGAACTTCAGTATTCAGTTTAAATGATGTGGAAATCAAATTCTAAAATCATATTACTGGTATACATTGCCCCACAGTTCACAGAGTTGTGAGTAATAAAATGCCTGTCACCCAAAATATTAACTCATTTCTATTACTTGCTAAGAAAATTATTTACTTTACCTCTGGTCACAGAAATATTTGTCATGATATAAAATATAAAATGTAAATTGTTCTGCTTTTTGAATTTGATAACTTTGTAGATTGTCAGATAGATATGCATCTTGTTAGTAAACACACACATAGTGAACAAACTGATGCCACTTTGGCAATAAGCTGGACTTACTGTCTGTTTCTTGAAAATGTATGCCTTTCAAAACATTATTTAAAAGCAAATGAACTTAGAAGTCAAAAAACTTACTGATTGGGGTTAATCAAGTCCACAGCACTTCTTGTCTCTCTGTGATGCTCAACTTACCTAGAGTAAGTCACGATGCTGTTTTTCTCATTTCAAAACCATTGTTAGTAAACACTATCAGAGACTCCAAATCCTCCTACCTTAAGGCTTATTCTTTTTTATATTCTCTGTAACTTGTTTTCAGTCACATGAATTAATTTACATTAAGTAATACTACTTATATATTTTAAAATATATGAATATGATAAAACCTTGGGTCACTCAGAGTACTCTTAGCCAGGACTAACAAAAACCAAAATGCAACTCATGGAGCAGAGTATTCCTTCCTACTCATAAATATGGCAAATAGGATATCACTTTCTTCTGTATATTTGCTGTAGCTCTTCCTTCCTTCTTTGCAAATTACTGTTAAACACAAATTGTGACACAGAATTAAAGTTGCTTGGTAGCTCCATTTAGGTGAGTAGAATATGCAAAAAAATCTCTTTGCAGAAGTTACAGTCAACATAATAATACTCCTTTGGCAAAAGCTTTTTCTTGTAGGTCTTTATGAGTGTCCAGGTCTGCTCTCTGTTAGGATGGGAAGGGGAAGTTGAACGACTAAATTTCTCTACAGGAGTGAGGACTTGAATATAATAATTTTTACCAGTAGTAGTTTCATGGACCAATGGTATGTATCAGACTCCTTATGTGGGACATTCTGTACTGGCTAGTACTTTCAGCCTCAAATGAGACAAAATTAATTTTTAATATCTACTCCTATAGCTAAGGTACTAAATACAGAAAACTTTACTAAACACCTCTTGAAACAATGTCTGTCATGTTTCGTATAGTTCTAATCATCTGTGTAGAGCTTCTGTTCCTGCCAGTGGTAAGTAAGATAATCACAGAATGCAACAGCTACTTCTTATTTGACAACAGATTACTGACTGCAAGTATTTCAGGCCAAGCCAAACCAAGAAGAAAACCCTTAACACACTAACCACATTTTTCTTTGATATCGGCAGCATGTGGTGCTACTTATCCTGCCTGCTAAAATTTACAAATTCAGTGAGGTTCATTGTGTAAAAATAGTAAAAAATCTGCTCTTCATCAATTACTTTTTATGTGGAGTTTTCAGTAATAGTACTTCTCATTCATCAATTACTTTTTATGTGGAGTTTTCAGTAATAGTACTTCTCATTCCAAACTAAAATAATAATAATAGAAAAAAAAATGCTATATGGATTCTCAAATCTCTGAACCATAACAGTAGTAATAAAATTTTAGTTGACCTTAGTTTAATACTTTCATATGACGTATCTGTTGCCAAATTATCAATGGATGGTATATTTAATGCAATAACTACACATAACTTATGCAACACTCTGAACTTCTCTCTACTTATCAATACTGGGTCAGTAAAATATTTGTATATTGATCCTTCATCCAAATTTCATAAGTGGTTCTTGGCATAGCTTTATGATAGTGAGAAATAATGATTTGTGGGAAAACATCCAGAATTAGTGATGCTTTTAAAAACTTATACATTTGCTATAGTCCAAACTTGACCAAAGCATTAAAAGGCAATATGAACACTAGCTCTGCATTATTCTCACCATTTAGAATTCATACTAATATGATTAACCTTCAGTTGCTAGCTCTAATGTGGTCTGTTTTCAAGTTTATTTTTGCTATTACAGTGATAACAGGTACTAGACTAATCTGTAGACCAATTTTGGGGGCTATTTTGAAGAGACAATAGAAAAGAGAAGAAATGAATCAGCAGAAATGGCTGATTGTGCTCCACTACCTCTCTTTCTTCATATTCCTGCATGTAAAGGGGAGATACTGGCTCAATGAAGTCAAAAAGCTTAGAGGATAGATAAGGCGCTGTGATGGAGTGGCAGTTTGTTCAACACATTAGCAGCTCTTCCTCTCAGGAACATATCTTCTCAGGAAATATTTGCTGGAAACTCAGATCCCTAAACACTATAGATTTGCCTGGTGTTTTTTTATTTTTGTCAGTGTTTGTGCCCCTCTAACTCTGGCAACATCAAACATTTGGTTTGCAGCTGACTGTTTTTCTCTTTGCGAGCCTTTACACTAGGTTTTTTGTTCCTCCACTCCTACTGGGAAAAAAATGTACAGTCTAAATGTAGCACATTTGCTGCATTTTCAGTTACCTCAAAGCAGCTCTACTTCCCATGTGGTTCCAGAGGAGCTGAAAAGTCCTGCCTTTCCCTAGAGCTCATATTACAAGTATTCAAGTTCAACTTTGTCTTACTTCTTTGAGGCAAATCCTCTCTGAGTCATTTGTTTACAAACATAATGAAATTATTATTATCACTGAAACCATGGATTACTGTGACTAACTTGTGTGAACACTTTTCACTAAACCTATGTGGAACTGAATTTAACATGAATATGTATGGACAAACTAAAAATGTGTGTTGAAACAAACAAACAAAAAAATGGATGTATCTTCCCTTATTTTGAAGATTAAAACTTCAAAGAATTTCTCACAAGGTTTGGCCTTTATTAAAGCCAGATAATGCATTCAATCTGGAATATAAATTCATTTGTACTGGGTAAAGAGAAACTCGTAGGTGTTCATCTGTTCTCTGTAGTAGAAGACAGAAGACTTACAGGCATTCCAGAGAGGTGACAACATCAATATTCGCTCATCACTTTTTACAAAGAGGTATTTCCATTCTCTGTATTCATCTACTTTAGCTGCAGGTCTCCTTTGCAGTTCTAGACCCTCCAGATTCCTTAACAAGGAAGATAAGGGTAATAAATTACCTTTATTGAGAGGAACAAAACAGCTGTCTGTCAAGCTGCTCCATCTTGAATGCTGGTGGGATACATCTGGGAGAGTCATGTTATCAGGTGCATGAGGATTATGAAATAGTTAATTTACATAGAGCAGGCAAACTAAAGTTACACCACAAATATCAATTCTGTCATTTTTTGTCTTCTAAGCGTTAGACTTTCTAATGCTGTATTCACTTTAACAGTGTTTAGTATGTCATTTCCTGTTCCATTTTTAAAAAGAAAACTGAAAAAAATGCTAGAAAGTCTATGAAAATTTTATGATCATATTGAAGGCCATCTGTTATCTGTAGATGCTCACCAGCTGAGCTGCTACCATAACTGAAATCAGTGGTAGGTTACTCTCTACCACTGAAGGAGCAAGCACTTTCCTCACAGTTTTTACTGGAGGGACCTGGGACTCCTCAATGTCTGACTTTGCTCCCCACATCCTGCTGTCATTTTCTTTCTGCTCCAGGGTGTATTTCCCAATTCATTTGCTGAGCCTGCTGTCCTCCTCATACCCAACTTCTTGGAAATAAAAAATAGAAAACCCAAACCCTCCACCCACACTTTGTAACAGTCAGACTTCTGTCTGGTTTTCTTTCTGTTTCTCCTACCACTGCCTTTGCCTGCTTTCTGTGCATCCTCTTCAATTCTGTGTCTGCCCAGTCCTGCCCCTTCCCTACTCTTGTTCTCAGCCTGTTTCTTTTTGCCTTATTCTAATACTTCCAATACCTTGTTCCTCCTTGTATTGCTTACTTCAGTTTCTCTCTTCCAGTCTTCTCCTACCCTTCCTGCCCTTGGGGACAGCCCTGGGGCAAGCCACTGATTCTCTTAACTTGGTTCTTAGGAACATGGTTCAGTGGTGGGCTTCTCAGTGTTATGTGTATGGTTGGACTCCATGGTCTTAAGAGTCTTCTCCAACCTAAGTGATCCTACAATCCTATTCTATAATTCTATGATTCTTCCCATATCAACTCCCAGCAAGGGCAATCTCCAGGACCTTACCTCCAGGATGCACTGTCAGTTCTTTTTTCTTGGCCAGGCACTGGAATTTGAACAGAAAATGGATCTCAGCTTCTCTTTCGAAGTGCTTTGTGGTGTAGTTTTCCCTGAATTAAAAATAAAATAAAATAAAATAAATAAAATAAAAAAAATAAAATTGGCCCACAGCAGACAACAGTGTTTCAGCACAAGTTGCTATTTTTTTTCCAGATTATATACAGCTTAAAAAATCGTGTAACAAGGTATCTTGGGCAGACTTGCTAAGGAAAGGTGACACTTGAAGGACCTGGATTGTGAGTTATCCGGAGACTTTGTGTCATTTCAGTGGTACTGAGCAACTACAGAGCAGTATTTGTTTAAGTGAGGTGTGTAGTGCTTTTTATATCAATGCAACAGCGTAAATCTGCAGAAATCTTAGCTGTACACTCATCTAGATATAGATATATATTCTTATATAACTGTTAAGATAAGTCTGTCTTAATAATAATAGACCTATGAGTAAGTTCAGCATGTTTCAACTGATTACAGATACTTTAAAAGGAGCGGATGCTTTTCCATGGTCTTGTGTGCAGCTTCAATAATGAAACTGAAAACAAACTATGGCACAAGAACATCTTGGTGAAAACTGTCAAGCCACCAGACTTTACTGGACATAACAAAATAACATAACAACATAACATAACATATAACATAACATATAACATAACATAACATATCATAACACAACATAAGCTGCCAGAAATTACTGACCAAATTTTACTGGACATAACAAAATTTTACTGCATGTCTCAGGCAAATGAGTATATCTCAATGGATGGACCATATGAAATTTGGTGCTGTAATTAAGACCTGGTCCCAATGGGGCTGCTACTGTAGGCTTAAAAGAAACTAAATCTATCCTTTACTTCCAGGATTATTTGTTCAGTGTCATTTCTAAAAGAGGCCGTAGCAGGGACAGGTAGGAAACCCAAATGACAATCATGAGTGAGTGACATCTTCCCTCATGAGCCTTTGGAAAAAATAATAGTGGCTCTGTGACTAAGTGTGTGTATTGGTATATTTGTCGTATATTTGTCTATTAGTTAAACTTTAAACTATGGAAATATTTACAAGTCCTTGTACTTACCAAGAGAATGAATTGTTAGAGCACATTTACTAAGGGTATTTTCTATAGTAATTTTAATCTTTAATTAACATGAATGCATACAGAATCAACTAAAAAAAAATTAAATTCATCATCATAATTGCACTGATGTATTTAGGTCATAAACTGAGTTTTGTCTTTTTTTTCCTACCTCCTAAATTTCTAGTCTCTTTCCCTATGCAATAGCTGCACTTACCAACTCACAATAGTAGCAGCCCTGATGCTGAAAGGACAAAAATACAAGTTGAATAACTAAAACAAAAGATACTTTTGCATAAAGCAGGACAGTGTTTATTGTAATTATCAGGTCATTTCTTTTTGCCTAATGACAAGACAGTGATTAGTAGGCATTTGTGTAAATGCTTACTGACCATTAATGTTTTGTCTGCTAGTTGCCACCATTACTCCTCTCAACATTCACTTAAAAATAATGAGTTCACATAACTCAGCTGGTCAACCACAAAGTGAAAATAATAAAAGGGTCATACTTTTTCAAACAATAAAAGTACTGAGGACTTTCAACTCGATAATTAAGCAAATACCTACAAATAATGTATCTTTTACTCTGTGTACAGATATATATATATATTTGTAGGAGTGTCTATACAGGTCTTTTTTTTTCCATTTTGAAAAAAAAATTTAGTCATATCCATATTCGCCTTTGGAGAAGGTATTTTGTTCAGAAAAAAGTCTTACAGAATCAATTATCATGTAAATTGTAGATATTCTAAGCTAAAAATAATTTTAGCCTGACTGTTGCTTTAGCTTTTAGCACAGAATCAGAAGGATTATATATTATATTCTTTACATAAACAGTAAAGTTTTAAAATATTAAATAACTCTTCCTTCCTTGCATTTAATTCATCAGCATTCTGGTGGAAGGGTGTGTTGCTGTCCCCTGTGCATGACTATGGGCTAATGTCTGTAGTGGGATGGGAGCTGCTCTCAGTTGCTCTGGCTCCAAGCTGCCCTGGGACCCAGCAGCCAAACCCACAGCCGGAGGAATTCCCTTAGAATCTGGCCAAGGTACATGAAAACCAGGGCCTTTTTTCTGGTGAAATACCCAGATGTTGCTAGGTTTTGACCTGCAGTTTGTATTAATAGGAAACACTCATTAAATGTCCCACCAAAGTTTAGAAATACAGATACTTTTAACATAGGTGTTAGCAAGCCTATAACCAAATATTTTCTTACACCATGTTTTCTTACACCATGATTTTTTTTTCAATATTTGAAGCTATGAAAAATTTACAAAGCCAGCAAGTAGGCTTCTCTCTGCTGACTTCAATGGACTTCATATCAGGAGACGTTCACTTAATTTAAGGAGTTACATTTGTTTCTTTTCATTTTAGATGGTGATGCTCCATCTCCTTCTGTGGAGACCATCTAGTCCAACTCCCCTGCCAAAGCAGGTCCACCCAGAGCAGGTTGCACAGGAATGTGTCTGGCCAGGTTTTGAATGTCTCCAGAGATGGAGACTACACCACCTCTCTGGGCAGCCTATTCCAGTGCTCTGTCAACCTCAAACTAAAGAAGTTCCTCCTCATGTTTAGGTGGAACTGGGCACCACTGAAAAAAGACTGGCCTCATCTTCTTGACACCCACCCTTCAAGTATTTATAGGCATTGATCAGATCCTCCCTAAGGACTCCCTGCAAAGTGAGGCAGATGTATTAGAAGAGGTGTCCAATGTTAAAATGAATGTACACATTTTGAAACAACTGAATTGGAAAGTTCTTCTCTTTATCTGCCAGGTTAGGAGCTCAGTAGTCAGTAACCCTTCCTGCTGCTGATTCTGCACAAGCTGAAACTTCTCTTACCTTTCTGCTCTCTAAAAGTACTTAATTACAATCCCCTGTTTCTCAGGTTGTCCATAACTGCAATTCTCTGTCTATTCTTCTTTGTACACAAAACCACTAATCTAATTTCAAAGGCCGTTGTGAATTTGTGATTTGTTAGAGCTTTTCAAACACCTGTCTCAGAGATACTACTTAGAATACCACTATGTATGCAACCTATGCACAGTCCTGCAGGTGTTCCGTGAACACCTATTCTCAACCACCTCTGAGATACCACTTTTCCCATTGCCCTGGGCTGCACACGTGTCAAGATTTCCAAAGTTTTTATGCTAGGTGTATCTCATCTGTGCCTTGCTTCCACCTGAGAGAGAGTCCTCATCTGCCTGCACCTTCCTGCGCCCATACTGCTCCTTCTCTGTCATCGTGCTTAGACATCTGACACTCTCAATTCTACAGAGAGTGAGGCAGATGAAATAAGCAGGGGCTGAGAACACTGCCATGACGTTATCAAGACGAATCCTCTGGCCAATTTCTTGGGCATCAGACTGCTTACTAGCACCACTTGCAAGCTGGCTGTTGTTGCAGGCTTCCTTAGGCCACATTAGTGTGCTACGAAACCTTTGCCAGGCTTCTGCTGGAAGTAAGTATGAGTGGGTGGAGGCTATCTTCTGCTTCTGTCTTCTGCCTGTCTGTCTGCTTCCCTGAAGGGAAGCCAAGGTACCAGGCTGGAGCTGTTCAGGTCGTTCTTAACTTCTCTGTTACTTCTTTTGTCTCCTTCAGAGGAGCTTACTTTAATCAATTAACCACACAGAAAGATCCCCTTGTCACCTGGAAAAGTTAGGCATAATGGTTTTAGGCACAAATGACAAATTTTATCTCAAAATTCCTCATTATTTAACCTCACATTGTTAAGAGGCAAAATATCTTTTTTTGTCAGTCTACATTATGCTTTACTGATCCAGGCAAAGATGTTAGTTATTCATTGTCTGTGGCAAATATCCTTCTTCTCTTCACCTCTTTCTTTAAAAACCACTACTTTTTAAAATTTGTGTAACATATTACTTCCTGATAGCTTAGACCTACATCATTCTTGTGCCTAAGCCAATAACTCTTTCTCTGCCAGCAAGTTAAAACTCTTCTAGGACAGGGAGTATTCCTTCATGAATTATGACTTAAAACTACAAATATATTTATGGTAGTCAGTAAATAATAATTCTAAAAAATTAGCACCGGACTGTTAATATCTCATTTATGTGATTAGAGAAAAAAATAGGACAATATGAATATATTACATAAACTCAGTGTCATGTTGTTTTCCTATTGTGTG
Source organism: Tringa solitaria (assembly GCA_026413425.1). Lineage (NCBI taxonomy): Eukaryota > Metazoa > Chordata > Aves > Charadriiformes > Scolopacidae > Tringa > Tringa solitaria. The sequence continues at coordinate 22,321,736 of JAOXJM010000019.1, forward strand.
TTACATATGTAAAGGTGTTTCATAACCTTCACAATATTGCTGAAGTAATGACATAGATTCTGCAATGGTTTCTACTGCAGAGAAAAGTGCTGGTGCAAAAACACCATCTGAGGAACCAGTAGTAACATCTTCACCACAAGCTGAATGCCATTGGTACGTAGCATTCAAACGGTACAAGGGAGTTTTCACTTAAATCCTTAAGTGAATCCTTAATAAAGGATTATTTTCAATACAGAAAAGATGTCCTGAGGCACTTCTCTTGCTATTGACTGCATGCCTGTACTTCTGGTTTCTTAGATATATTAAAAATGGTGCCTGCATGCTCTTTCGCTAGAAGAAAATATAAAATCTGCAACAATTATTTCCTTCTTTTTTAAATTCCAAAAGTTAAAAGAAATTACTTGTAATCAGTTAGACAATGTGGGAAGACAAATATGGGAAAAGGCTTGCTTGTTAAGCATGTTAGCTACCTACAGAATGGTCTCTCCAATCTGTGCTTTGACTAGGTTCTTAACTCTCACGTATTTCTGCACAGTGAAATTTTATTGCTTTTACCTACGGAATCTGAGTTCACAGCGAGTGTTCTCTACTTCCCAGGATGTATGGTGCACAACCTAAGGCCAGCAATTCTTAGTGTGGCTGGTTGAAATAAGCTATTGCCCCAAACTTTTCTCTTTGTGTACTAGATCATTACATTTATAGCTCATTCTGAGATCAAATGTATTTCCTTCATTTGGCTCACTATCAATCTCAGTATGGGTAAGCATCAGACCACAGTTTATCTTCTCTGAGGCAAAAAAAACCCTCTTTCTAACACAAAAGAGCTGCAAGTGGTTAATCCCTGCTGTGTCCTGGTTCTCCAGAGCTGCACAGGAAGATCTACCAGCCTTGCTCCAAGAGCTGCCCCAGTAGCACACAGCTGACACCTGCAGACATGAGGTGTAGGGCTTTGTATTCACAATAAGGTTCCCTTAAATACTGCTCTATTTCTAAATTTCTAAATTAAAGATGCCATATGTCAGTAAAAGAGCTACTGAAATCAGGTTTTCAAAGATTATAAATTGTTCAAAAATGAAACAGTCAGTGTTTGTGTTCCAGAATTCATAGTACAATATGCAGACACCCTTTTTTATCCTTGGAGAAAACCCTCAAGAAATCACATATCCTGCTATGATAGGAGAGCAACTGCACTGTACTGCTCTAGATTTACAGTAGATTTTTTTCTAAAAAGTTTATTTGCCCTTGCCTTCAAGAGGGACAGAGAACTTCTGGAAAGTGTCCAGCGTAGGGCAACAAAGATGA
>JAOXJM010000019.1:22345800-22361230 GCA_026413425.1 Tringa solitaria
AACCAACAACACACACAACACCCCACCATATCACACCCACCCACAAACCAATAATACCTAGATATTTATGTGTGTACATATATGTATCTATGTTTACACATCATGCATTGAGTATATGCTAGAGTTTTTATGCTATAGTACTTAATGAATACAATCCACTGCATTGTCCCCCTCTCCTACTCTCAGAAGGCTCCCTGATTTAATTCAGTGTATTTGGCCTCTGCATTGTGAGAGTGAAATGTCAGCTCCTGGGGACTGGCAGTGTGATATACAAAATCCACACAGGAGAACTGAATGTGTAAAGTACAGATCAATAGAGAGCTCAACCAATTTAGAAGGCAGAATGATGGTTTTGATGACACTTTGAGGTCCTTCCTTGACCCCTTTGTTCTGACCTACAGAGACAGGTAATAAAAAAACCAGTATCTGATCTTAAAGTGATCAGCTATTGAGGTTCAGTCATAAGTCACTCCAAAAAACTTACTGTTTGAAAATGCATTTTTGACACCACTGTGAAACCATTACAGAAAAGTAATGTTTTATTCCCTTTGAAAATGTTTCTTTTACAGTAAAGCAACAAGCATCCCTTGCTTTGAGAACAGTGGCAAGAATCAGTTCCCAGCTAAATGCAAAGGCTTTTCTTTCTGTCATTCTAAACAGTTAACAGAAATTTGCAAAGATCACTGCCATTTCTTTCTTTCAGAAATGCCAGTAATACATCTCTATCATCTAGGAGCTACTATTGTTAATACTGAATCTTCCTACATAAGAGAAGTTTAAAAATTACTACTGTTTTTGGCTTCAGCATACATGATTGTAAGATGGATAGCTAATCCTACAGAAGCTATATTGAGAATATTTTGAAGCAAACTAAACTAAATTAATTTGATCCGGTGACTGTAAAATTTTTCATTCTTGAGAGACTGAGTGTAGGAATACAACCGACTGCTCCTTGCACCAGATCAAACTGGTGATCAAACTGATGAACTAGAGCCAATTTTGCACACATATCCAAGACAACCATAATCTATACTTTAGTCTTCTTATTTCTGATTGATTCAAACATATGCATGTCCTATTTACTGTGCAAATAAGACAGCCTGATCATGTTATTTTTAGTTCTGGAAAGCACATGCTGACTTTCATAGGATGTTAGTTCTGCAGTATGAGGCATGGGGTGGGGGAAGTTCTTAGCATTAAGTAGAACCATGGAATCATAGAATTGGAATTGGAGTAGAATATGGAATATGTAGAATATGGAATTAAATAGAGTATGGAATCACATTTTGGAATGGACCTCATGAGGTCCTCTTGTCCGAACTCCCACCCAAAGCAGGGCCAGCTTCAAGGCAAGGGTTGACTTCAAGGATATATCATGTTGTTCAGGGTCATATCTAGGTGAGCTCTGAATACCTCAAAGATTAATCAATATTTGAAGAGTCAGGGAATAAGAAGGAATCTTTTAAAAATCATTCATTGTGGACCAATAGTCATATTGTCTTTCCAGTTGCAATTCCTGTGATGTCCGCCTTTTTATGGTCTTTTAATGATTTCTCCTTTCTGAACAGCTGAAGTAGTAGGCTTTACATTACTTTCAGCTGTGTTATCTCCAGGCTTCTCTTTGGTAGTCATCATGTAGATTTGTCAGAAAAGATAATGATATGAAAAAGGTTTTAAAAGATGTTCATTAAAAGTTATCCCTCCCCCATGGTAATCAAATGTAGCACTGGAAAAAAAGCTGAAGGGTTCTGTCCCTGTTTTGTATGTACTGCTTTTACCAGCACCCTTTAGCAAGTACATTTTCAGCAAATTCAGTTTATTTACATTTTGATAGTACAACCAAGTGCCTGACCTGTGCTGTCTTCTTTGTGAGAAGAAACATCAGCTTAAAGGGAAATTGATGATCAAGTTCTTAAAGGTGTTCTGTTGCTTGATGTGTGTTATTTAAATATTCACACTATCTACTTATGTCATTTTGTTTTACATACTGAGATAGAAAAACAATATGCATAAGTACTTGATGATACAAAAATGAAATCGGAACTGACAGAACTGATTTAATAGTAAATCTAGAGTGAGTGATTTCATCAGAGGTAAGAGAATCTGTTCAGATAGTTCAACCAATTTGGAGGCTGAATTTTTAACAAGGCCCCACCCACCATGTTTGTGATTAGATTTTTCCATGAAAAGCTAAGTATTAAGTAGAAGATGGCCTCTCTGCTAACTGGTGCTTTTGAACGTATTCTGGATTTTCTGCATATTGCTGCTCTTACATCTGTATTCATTACCCTGAGTAACAAAGATTTGAGAGAGGCATATTTTTGCAGTTTGGGAGTGCTGTTTTAACAGTAGATTTTTTTAAGGAAAGTCCTTTTTATGATTGATATTTTTCAGGATGGATTTTGAAGATTTTTCATATATGCTCAAGTTCTGGACATCTGGTAACTATCAGCTGGGGTGCTTTTTCACAGGAAGAATAGCTGTCTGCCTGATTTATAGTTGGAAAGCCAGGATGCATCTGCTAAGCGTGCACAGGTCAGGTGTTCAACACATCTGTGTGTCTGCACTCTGTGTGCTGTGCACAGCATTTCTCAGCAATAGGAGGGAATTCCTGTGGATGTGCTGCAAAGCAGCTGTGAACATAAATCCCACATAAACCTGTTTTCAGGAAATTAGTACTGTGCAGAATCTTCTGTTTAGAAGGCTTTACTGTTAATGCAGCTACATGTGTAAAACTTGTATCAGAAGACATATGTATACACAAATGAGAGAGATTCAAGGCTGGAGGTTCTATCTGTTTCAAACTGGCTCCAGAAAAGGCAAGAATGTACATCATTTCCTCATGAAATGCTCAGTCAAGGAGATGAGAATCATCGGACTGATGTGTTCATCACTCTGCATTCTAGATCAGCTTCCAGAAGCTGCTCTAACCATTACAGCAGAGTGTGAATGTTGCTGTGTGTCCTGGTACTCAAAGGATGCACCTGTGCACAGGAAGCAGGAAGCTAATTTGTTCTTCAAGAATTTGTTGATATATCTGTGCAATCCTACTTTAGCATGGGAGGTGGACTAGATGATCTCTAGAGGTCCCTTCCAACTCTGACAATTCCGTGATTCCATGGTTCTGTGACCTGGCAATCTATGTGGAAAATTTGTTCAATTCTGAACTATTTTATCCAAAATGTCTCCAAGTGTTATATCTGAATAAAGTTAATACCACTTCCAGTGGTATTCACATTCTTGAAAGAAAGAACATAGACTTTGTATGCCAAAAAGTAATTTAGATACCTTGCTCCAGGAGCCGGTTGAGAGCTCAAAGTGCTGAGAAGGTGCAGATGCCTCCCTGCTGAGTAATGTGTCTAAGCCCCAGAGTAAGGCAGAGCTTCAGCCAAAGGCTTGGTTTTTCCATTAACTATTGTCCTTGTGCATAGCTCTCACTCAGCATATCAGTTGTCTCTTCACTCAACTGTAGACACCAAGTCCTAGGAGCCCAAACTGTGGAGGAAAGATAACACCAACTCAAAAACAGGTGGAGAGAAAGGCAGTGAGAACTGGATGGGGGAGGCTAGACAGCAAATCACAGTAATTCATGTGAAGACAGACAAGTTGTTCAATAATCTAGTGTTCAAGATAAAGGGACAAAAATATAGATACTGAAAGCCTCTGCTTTTGATTTGCTGTAGTCTTTACAACTGTGTAGTGTGGGTGTAAAATTAAACCCTTGTATTAAGTACAAAGAAAATCCTGCTATGTACCATGTAGAATTCAATCTTACAACATATTATATACTTATTTTTCAACTACATTTGTGACTTTGCAAATGCCAGTCTTGGAAGAAGAAGTCTGAGCAAGTTGAAAAGGATGTGAGAAAAAGTGCATAAGGGACAGTAGAAAATGTGGATTACATATACACAGAGAGAGAGTTTTTCTGTATCTTACATGGACAGTAATGGAGCTCTTCCTGAACCAAAAGCAGCATATTTATCCAGCAGACACAATTAAAGCTATACTTAAGAAATTCCACAGCCAATGCTCAGAGGGTCCTGATGGGACCTGCATCCAGCTGGCTGTCAGATGGAGCATAAAAGTTATGGGAAGCCTCTGACATTGGTTAAAAAAAAACAGGGTTCCTTCCCTCAGAAAAATAAAGTATCAAAGAATGCTTGCTTAGCAAGCAAGTATTCTTTGCTGAGTTCTTCCAACCATGGTGCTCTGCTGCTATTGCACTCTCTGCACTGTCTGCACTGTTTTCCTTCCCCATTTATGTATTAGCTACACCAATTGTCAGATACAGCCAGGCCTTAGGAACAATGGTATTTCTTCTGAAGAGTGACTGAAGACTACAGAATGCAAACACCATCAACAGTCATTAGTCCCAGGGGATAAAGCAGGAGTGAGAACCCAAGTCCATTTTAACTAGAAAAAAAGAAATCCTAAACCATTTGAGAGTAAATAATCTCTCCACGTGAAGTAAAATGAGGTTTTAAAACAAGGTGTTTCACCAAAAATACAGAAATACAATTCTTTCTATGTGACTCCGGTATGTAAGCAGTGTTTTTAACAGACAGAAATGGATCTTACTGTACTACTCTATGTACAATATTTATGTGGCTGGAGAATTTTGGGCTGATTTTGCAACTACTAGGCACAAGTAAAGGTAAGCAGAGGAGACTTATGGTCTGGAAGATGCAGATTGACCAAAAGAAGATATCCATTTATACAAGCTAGGAATAAACTAATTACTGTAAACTGACCATATGAGTAACCATAATTGCCATCTCAGGTGTTTAGAAAAGCCCTTCGAGTTCTGCAATTTGAAGAAAAAGAGGACAAAATAGAGTCTAGACACTTGACCAAAAACTCAGGACAGATGGCTGTTCTACAACTTCTTTTTTTTTCTAGCTAGACTGAAGTTACGCAAAGTCAGAGCAGCAGGTCAAATTAATTACAGTTGTCAGAGAAAACCATTATAGAAGAGTGTTCGCATGCCAGCTCCAAGATACTTCTCTATTAGCCCCAACCATAGGGCATGTTTGGGGTCATTGGGCTATAGTGCATTTCTGAACCACATTCTTAAGGTTGTTGTAGCTAGGAGTGACAACTAGAGAAGAACAGAAATTTGCTACTGAGGAGGAACCATAGATGACAACTGTGAGGCCCAAATAGACCCTGACTTGTAAAGAGCCACATTTTCTCCTTTCCGTCATGCACATGCATGACTTTCCGTCATGCACATCTTTCTCTGAGTCCCCTTGATGATTTGTGAGGTGACGTTTAGGAAAATATCAACTACTGTTTCTGACAGAAAAACAAGTTATTGAATTCAAAAGTAGGAAGGTATGAAACTGGGGGGGTGCTATTTAAACAAATAGGACTTACTTTACTAAATTAAGCTGGAACTGTTTGAAGAAGAGGATTTATAAACATTATCTTATGCTTCCACTCTCCGGAATTTCAGAAACCTCATGATGTAAGACAGACTCCAAAAGATAAGTTTGAATGAAAGGATTCAATAACCGAGTATTTGCATTTCCCCTGTTCAAAGGGGTTTAGATTTCATGGATTTGAAGGCTGCCAAATAGAATAAAGATGATTTAGAGGAAAACCAAAGTGCCTCACCTTCTACTAGTACTTTTAGTATTAAAAAGATACATTTGTAGGGGCAGCTAATGGAGAGCCAATGGAGAGTTATTTAAATGTAAATATCCTTACACGACAATTTTATTTCTGGTAACATGTTGGCTCTAATGCTAAAAACCAGGAAAGGATTTCAGTGCTGATTAAGCATGCCACACATTTTGAAATAAGATGTAGTAACAGTTAGACATTAGCCATAAGATTAAGAGCTTTGTAGCAAAGCTTTTTCAAACAGGTTGCAAAAAAAATAAATAGATATAGCTGTAAGGCTGAGGCATCATGTTCCAAGTCAGCTAAAAGGAAATGTGCATGGACAAACCCTAACTTGTAGGAGTCTAAAAAGGAAGTGCTGACCCAAGTTTAACTATAGTGATGTGAATAATACTGCACTAATGTAGCATTACCATATGTATTATAATTCTGCAGCCACAGATTTTCTAGAAGAAAACAGCTGCAGTGCTGAAGTTTTAATCTTCTCGAAATTACAAGGCAGAAAAATTACTCAGACCTCAGAATCTGAGTATCACAAAGGGAACGGTTACAAAGACTGTCATGATAACTGCTCTTTCTTTTTGCTAAAAAGATTTTTAGTCCTCAAGTTTGGTTTTGATGTCTGTTTGTAATAGGTCATAACTATATATTAAAGTGTCCACTTATTCTTTTCAAAACAATTTCAAAATTTCTAAAGTCTATGATAAAAAGAGAGAGCTTAGGGGAAACAATGCTGCCAGCCAAACTGATGATAGAGCTCCTGCTCAAAGGGAAGTCAGAATACCTGGTATGTGGTATGAGAGTAAAAATAAAAAAGAAAATTCTGATAGATCTTCACAATCTTCACATATGTTTCACAAGAGATGGGCGCAGTCAGTAATGTGTCCCAGGGTCATCTAATTGCCAGGTAGGGAATATTTTGGAAGCATATTATGGATTCCTTATGACTTGGATACCCAGGTTTCTTCTGAAGAAACTGAAGCCTGGAGGGGTTCCTGGCTCTCATTCCACTAGGGTTCAGATGTGAGAGGGTACAAGCTCAGGTGAAAAAGCCTGGGCATGCTTTTAAGTCCAGTAGGTTAGATGTAGCCATAGCGATGAGACTCCATCAGAGAGCTACAATGTTTCAGCTATCAAAGGTATTAACCACTTGACTTGTGTGTCACCCTTCTGCACATGCAATGCTATAGTTCCCCTAGTGATCTGGGATGTCATATGCCAATATGTCTGGTGAACATGATGGGGAAGGCTCACAGACCAGGAGAAAGCTTCCAGCACTAGATATATATATATGTGTGTGTACATATATATATATATACTGTTATATACAGCTGGTATTCTTGCCACCTCATGGGATTCTGCAAAGAAAACATATTGTCATGGTTTAGGCTGGATTGGCCAATGATGGATGACAGATGCTCTACCTCCACCTCTTACTCTAAGAAGAGGAGGAGGAGAGATAAAGAGAATTACAAGTTTAGAAGGAACTAAACTACTCTAATGAAATATTAATAATTAAATAAAAATAAATAAAAAGGAAACAATGAAATATTTGAGCATGGAGCAGACCAGATGGAATCATCAGGCTTGGGTCACCTGTTCTGTCTGCTCCTCCCCACAGGTGCAACCTTTCTATGTTTTTCTATTTCTGACCCTCCAGCAGTGCAAATAATTATATTAGCTGACCTTGGTTGTTATACCAATAAGCATAAGCAAGTGTCTCTCTACATACCATTCCTTGGCATTAACTATAAATATGTCATCACTCTGAGAACAAACAGTTTTCTGCACAATATGCTGTTAAATTCAGAGAGTTAGAAGAGGCTTAGCTAAGAAGTAAAATTACTGAACAGAAAGTGAATTCATTTTTATCTCAAACCAGAACACATATATTAAGTATGTTTTCTTTATCTTCCATTTTTAAGCCAAGAGGACTGACTTGATTCATGTTTCCAGATTCCCACAGTACTTCTGTTCTCACCAGGTCATTCTTCCTTAGGACATTGACATTTGGCACTGTCCTGCATGACATCCTTGTCTCTAAATTGGAGGGAAGTGGATCTGGTGGATGGATCACTTGGTGGAAAAGGAACCGTCTTTCTGGTTGTACTCAAAGAGTTGCAGTCAAAGGCTTGATGGCCAAATGAAAACCAGTGACGAGTGGCGGTCCTCAGGGGTTGGTACTATGACCGATACTGTTTGTCGGTGACGTGGACAGTGGGATTGAGTGCACCCTCATCAAGTTTGCCAATGATACCAAGCTGTTTGGTGTGGTCAATACAGTGGATGGAAGGGATGCAATCCAGAAAGACCTAGACTGGATTGAGAGGCAGGCCTGTTCAAACCTCATGAAGTTGAACCTGGACAAGTGTAGGTCAGGGCAATTCCAAGCGCAAATACAGTCTGAGTGGAAAATGAATTAAGAGCAGCCCTGAGGAGGAGATCAGGGGGCGTGTTGGCTGGTCAGAAGCTCAACATGACCCATGAATGAGTTCTCGTAGCCCAGAAATCCAGCTGCATCCTGGGTTGCATCAAAAGAAGCACAGCCAGCAGGTTAGAGGAGGTGATTCTACCTATTTTCTCCACTCCTGTGAAACTCCACTGGAGTTCTACAGCTAGCTCTGGATCTCCCAACATAAGAAAAACACAGACCTGTTGGAGCGAGTCCACAGGAGGGCCACGAAAATGATCAGAGGGCTGGATCATCTCTCCTCTGAAGACAGGCTGCGAGAGTTGGAGTTGTTCAACCTGGAGAAAATTCTCCAGGGGAGACTTTATAGAAGCCTTCCAGTATCTAAAGGGAGCCTATATGAAAGATGGGGAGGAGCTCTTTATAAGGGAGTGAAGTGGTAGGACGAAAGTTAATGTTCTAAACTGAAAGAGAGTAGATTTAGATAAGATACTAAGAAGAAACTCTTTACTGTAAGGATGGTGAGACACTGGAACAAGTTGCTCAGAGAAGCTGTGGATGTCCCATCCCTGGAAGTGTTCAAGGTCAGGCTGGATGGGACTTTGAGTAACCTGCTCTAATGAAAGGTGTCCCTTCCCCATGGCAGGGATTTGTAACTAGATGATCTTCAAGGTCCCTTCCAACTCAAATCATCCTATGATTTTATGTCAGAGGTTTTTTTAAAAAAGTTAATAAACAAAAAATTATGACTGTCACTGCAAACCTCAAAGCAGACTGCAGGATTTTCTTAGACCACAGAAAAAGTTGAAAACTTTATACAGACTGTATTCTTGGTTGTACTAGAACTGAATTAACAGATTTTAACTAGCATGTAGTAAAGCAGAAGATTGTAGCATGCATAACTCATAACATGTAACTCATTGTTACACACATGAGTTTAATAAGAAAAAACCAAAAGTCACTGTATATAAAGAGGCTTACTTATAAAAATGGACTTTCCTACATTAACTTCTTTAAGTTAAACCTGGATTCTTTCATTATTTTTAAGCAATTTCCACAATGGGGAAACAGCTTTAAAAACAGTCTTTAAATTTGGACATAGTAACATAGTACTTTTTCTCTATTCACTTTTGAATGCCTTATTTTTATTGTATACAGCAATATACGTTCGTATGTTTGGAATATTTTATAGAAAAACCTCATAGCTCATGTGCCCACACAAGAGAGGGCAATAATTACTGTTATGTCCATTTTTGTAGGTGAGGAATTTGAAGTGGGGATAACATTTCTCAGTGGGCTAGGATTATTGCAAATGACCTTTCCATGGTTCCCAGTTTCATGTAATCATTCTGCCTCCAAGAGAAAGCAGTATAAATAAAATACCAAAGAGTCTTAATTTCACACTAATCAATTTGCAGTCAGATTTTCGAGTGTAAGGAACTCTGATTTCTGGAAACATCTCTCTGGGTTCTCAGTGCATCACTAATCCTTCGAGGGTTATTTTGCTCTGTTTTGCACTCTTTGGAGTCCCTGTGATGACTGTATTTGTAGCAGGCTACAGAGGGAAAAAGCAAAAGTGACTTAGTTCAGTCTGCTTTACACTTCTGTTCATAAAGGGCTGTGCTGAGAGAGGGATCCAGCACAGGTCATCCAATACAAGACGCAGAGATTATGGGTCAACACCAGAGGCATTTTCAGCAGTTGACAACCACCATGGAAACAATAACCATCCAAAAACTCCCTTAGATATCATTAGTTCAGTGACTAGCTGGTTTGGTTTTGGCAAGGACACTGTGTTATCAAGTGGTATGTTAACGTGGGTTTGTGGGATGGTTAATGTTGTAATTAATCCTTAAGTAGTGGACATTACTGAGCACTTGTTCAAACTAACTGGTTTTCTAGCTCTATGTCTGCTTATCTGCTCTTTTCTTCTCTCCTCCTTTCCTCCTCCCCTTCACTGCAGCAGCCAAGTAGTCAGATGTGTGTCCAAGCCTGCCCATTCCTCACAGTCATCCTTCTCCCTGTCACACACCTAATTCTTGATTTATATCAATAAGGAGTAATTCTACCAAAGTTAGCAGAGTTAAAATAATGAAGAAATCTTGGTGTAAGTAGAAAGATTAAACCTCTGCAAAGCTTTCAGTGGACATTCATCATTACAACCTGTCAGTTTCATATCTCTCCACTTATGCAAGCACTCATAAACGCAGTTTAAATGACAAGTTGGCCAGGTTTGTCACTGATTTGTGCTGGGAAAAAAACAAAGGACTACAAGTGGTTTTATGTACCTCATCCATTAATTCTTTGAGATTAATTAGTGTTTATCTGACATAATCTGTCTTTTATTTTACACATAGACAAAAGCGTAGAAGTTACATTTACTGCAAGGTCTATATGTAGTGCTATTTGCTGTATCATTTCTATGGAGAGATGTCTTGTATTTTACTGCTGATGGTCTTCTCCTCTTTTAAATGCACCAAACTGATCCATAGATAACCTTCCAAATAATGGGAGGTTAATGACATACTCATTATGAAATCACATAACTGATGCATCAGGTTTTCAAATGATCATAACCCATTTTAAATACCTCAACCAACAGGAAATCGACCCAAAATGATGTCAAATAAATCATGAGTAAAAATCAACCCTGATGATGAAAAGCCACTGTCAGTGATAATGCTATTTTAACCATGTCAAATCAATAGATTCTATTTTAAGTGGAATATTTCTAAAGTATATTTTGATCTTTATCTTTCAGTGCAAGCAGCAAGTTCTAGTGGTTATGTATGACAGCACTGAGGACTTCACTAGAGTTAAGCTTGTTACTGGTACACTCTATGCTCAGCATTATGGTATTTATCCACTACCTCTTGTTTATTATATCTGTTCTGTGAAATATAGCCCAATAATGACACCATTTATGCAGAATATATGCATTTAATTGATCAATTTTTACAACATGTATCTCCTTCTTTAGCTTGTTTAATCTTGTGTCATGCAAAATCCAGTGATTTTGGGGAAGCAAGTTGCCAGTAACTTATTACTCAAATTGTAATATTCAGTAGGATTGAGATATGAACCTGAAGACCTCATATGAGTAGGAGATGCCCTCCTAGTGACCCATGAATTCTGGCTTCTGTCCAAGACAGACATAACCAGCTAGTGAGTTCTGCCTGGAAAGCAGAGCCAAAGAAGGCATTCAGAAACATCATTGCATAAAAAGCCAGAAAGAATTAAAGAAGCCATCCTGCTTAAGCATACAATAGAGGTAATTTTCTTTCTAGAGAATTTTCTGTTTCTGGGATGTCTGAAGTATAATCCTGATGCTTGTACTTGAAGATAAACCCACTTTTTTTTTCTTATTTTAGTCTTTTGCAATTGCAGTTTTATAGCCTGTATATTAATGGGATGAAAACCAAATCCAATTGGATACATAATTGTTTAGAACATCTACTTATTTAAATTTTGGCAATACAGATTATTGAGGGTCATGTTTATACTATGAAATCCAAGTGAACACAAGACCTTTTAGGCTCAAATGAACATACTCATCAGTCATGTTCTGCAGCTGAAGTTGGCTTTTGGGGTTTCTGTCTTATTTTTTTGAGAGGTCAGTTGTAATCTGGTAGCTTTGTGAAAAATGACTGTGCAGCTATCTCCTTTACTAAATGGTCAGCCAGTTTACTAGTCAGTAATAGCACTAAACCTTGATTGTGAAAGAGGCAGTGTTGTACCATCCAGAAATGAATAAATTGTTTGTCATCAATGCTGATAGAACCAGTATATTCTTCACTTGTCTCCCCTGCAAATATGGGCAAGAGAGCCAAAGGGGAGCAAACAGGAGCTGCCTGTTGAGGAAGGAGCCAATCATCCCTTTGTACAGCCTGCGATAGGGCCAGTGTTGAGCCTACCACAATGACAGCAGTGTTAATCAATGGTTCAAACTGCATCTGCTCTCATAGATTCTAAGTGTGAATAAAGACTTGCACAGTATCATCTCATGAAGGTTAGAGAAATGAGTATCCAAAAGTCTGCCAGTGGTACCAGATAACAAAGCCTTTAATGACTAGAAGCAGCAGCTCAGGTTTGCTCAGTCACAAAATTTACATGCCTCATTGTGATGGCATTGAGATCTGATGCATACAGTTTCTGCAGTCTGGCCAGCCCATTTTTCCTGAGATCAGTCCTCCCACTCCCAAATATCTTTGATGGTTATTATAGATAAGTCAGGTCTTATATCGTCAACTTACCTATCATATTTGCAGTTCTGGAGAGAGTATATTGGGCTAAATAAGATGGTTTCAATAAAGGCTTGTGAAGTTTTCAGTCCTTTCTGAAAGTTTCTCTGCATGTAGTGCATATTGCACAAATCGGGTTTCTGATGGGGTGTGTTCCTAGCACCCACATCAGAGGTGATTGCCAGGACGGTGGTTTTACCAGAAGGACAAGGTAATGTATTTAAACTAAAAGCATTGTGACGAGAAAAAGAAGTCAGCTATTGAAAAAAATCCATCAGCAAAACTGCTGAGTTTATATTGACTAACACATTATAATCAGGCAATCAGCGTATAATATCATGACACACAGCCTCTGAAATCACATGTGATTTGTTATGAGACTTAAGGTGATTTAATCCTTCATGGCCTTCTGAAATACATCACAAACTGGGAAAGTCACATTTAAACAATTTCTTCAAGGGATCCTTGCAATTTATTTGCCTTGAAATAGTTTCTCAATTTTTCTCTTCCTCATCCTGGATGGAGAACACTCCCCTCTGCTCATAGCATAGGTAGAAGCAAACTTACATAGGTGGAACGACTGGCTTGGAAGGTGAGGCCAAAAGAGCCTGTCAGACAGCATCAGTCCCAAAGAAGGAGCTGGTCAGGATATAGAAGAAGGTTGTGATGGCTCCTTTGTAGCAGTGTGCTTGCAGCAATGGGAGTTACTTGCAGTTAAGCTATAGGTAAGATTAATAAAGCTGTGAAGGTTACTTTGGGTAAGAACTGAACCTCCCTTTATGACTGCAGGGAAATCCATAATTTTCATAATATAGCACTGGGAGGCTGTACTCACCCAGGTATGATTGGTTTGTTTTATAAGTTTTGACAAATGGGTTTGTAGTTTCTTTAAAGCAGGAGTGTGCTACTGTTGGAATAATATTCTAACTCTTCAGCAGAAGCAGGACTTGCCTTTCAGGCACATGTTAAAGAATGTGAAGGATCACGCTGATTAAAGCTTGACGGCCAGATCAAGGCCACCAAAGTTTCCCATTTCAAGCTGGGCTGCAGTGCACAGGGATATATAAGGTGATTGTTAACAGTATATAAAACTGAAAGAATTGGTATTGTTCAGTAAGACTTGTGACTGGAAGCAATGATAGATGAGATATTTAGATCTGGACGAACAATATGCATGCCTCTGTGCCTGACAGACTGCAGAACTTCCCAACACTTCAAAATAGTTTAAAGGCCTGCACTGAAACACCAAAAACCAGAATCACAGTCATTTATCACAGGAAGCAATTGTAGATCTTGCTTTTGTTGTAGGTCTCCACAATAGCAAAGAACTTGTTAGGATCATCTCTACCAGAGAACAAAAGGGGAAATAGTTCTAGAGTTGCCAAAATGCCTTTAGCCAAAACGTCATTTTTACTCAACATCTGCTGCCAATGCCACCCTGGTGCACGAGGAAAACATACCAATTTCATCAATAAATCAGAGTTTTACAGCAGATAAACTCTCTCCCACAGTATCCTTGACTCTGCACATTAGCTGGGGAAAGCCCCATTCCTACAGTGTGACTGCTAGAGATAAAGGCAGTGCTTACAGCAATCCTTAACTGGATCATTACAGTAAAATTCCAGGCTTCATTTCTCAAGCCCAGGTTTCCAAATTTTATAGATAGAGCCTAGTTCTCTTCTCAAACCAGTTTTCTGCTACTGGGATTTTAGTGAAGTAACAGGTTCTGGTGATACCACACAGAGACCAAAATGGTTCCCAGTAAAGTAAGACCTTTTTTGGTTTTGAAGGGTCACAGAGACCAAAGAATACAGGAATAATAGATAGAAAGATAACCTGTCTGCTAGAGACATCACTGGACATCCTGAGCTGCTAGTAAGACTGATTTCAGAGAAGGTCTAAGGAAAAAATGGGTTGTTTAAAACGTAAAATGTTTGAACTCTGAAAACCTTAAAGATCCCTTCCAGCCTAGAGAATTCTATGATTCTATGATTCTAACTGTAGTGGGTCTACTTCTTCAGTTTAAACTATTATTCCACTTTATGTTCAGTCAGCCTTACTACTTTGATCTTGAATGATATCTACCCTCAATCTGAAAACAAAGAACTTCTCCATTTTACCTACACTTCATAAATTGGTTGCCACTAAGCAGTAGTCCCTCTCCAGCATATAATAACTATTCTGGTCATTTCAGGGGGTATTCTGCCCATTACTTTGTCTAGTGTGATTTGTAACCTTATAACATAGATAGATACCTTATCTAGTATAGTACAATTGATATACCAATAATACATTTGAATGTGTTGTTGTAATAAACAACTAAACACCACTGACTCTGCTGTCTCTGTATCAGCATTGCGCACTGTATTCATACTGCCTTCTGGCATTAGCATTTAATCAGTTTATATAATATGATGCTTCTGAAAGCTAGGGACTAGACATGATGACTCAGGAGCTGTGTTCTTTTAGGGAGCTCTGTTGTAAAAAGCTTGCTGTCATGGGTGGACATTTCATAGGAAAAGGTGCCTAATTAGTACTCATCTTGTCCCCAACAGTATGAAAAGAGGTGGGGCGGAGGAAAATGAATGGCTTTTTTTCAATTTTGCGTTGTCTTGTGATGGGGATTTTAGTGGTAAAGAAGCGTGATTGAACCTACCTCACAGTCCTTACTTTTGTGTCCCTTTCAAATTAGCATCCTCTGACTGTTTATATCAGTAAAACTCTGGAGCAGCTCCAGCGATTGCAGTGGAAACTATCAGAACAAAGCTTGTGGTGAGAAAATTCAAAAGAGCCTTGGAAATTTTTAGTGGATACAAAAAAATTACCCAGTCAAATCACCACAGATATTTGGACAGGCCCTATGCCAGGAGAGTCTGTGAATACCATCCTTGCAGATTGTAAGAGCTCAATTAAAATGTAAAAATAAAGAAGCAGCATGATCTTGACAATCCTAGAGGAGTCTTTCAGAAATGCTGTTTTGAATGTCACAAGCAAGGAAACAGTGAAACTTAACATGCGTAGTAGTTGTTTAAAATGTCAAACAGCACATCCAAATGCCTTTATATCTCACTTAAATGGCTCCAAAGCATGGATGTCCCTGTATTTTCCTTCTTAGACATAGGGGAGAGAAAAAGGGGGGGTATTCTGTGAC
>JAOXJM010000019.1:22361315-22374315 GCA_026413425.1 Tringa solitaria
TATTTGAGCTTTTTGCAGTAAAAAAAATGATTCATGCACAAAAGCATACCATTCTATTTTCAAGGTTTGAAAATGTCCCTTGTCCTTACCACTCTTCTGAGATTTGTCTTCATATACATCTTTGGAGTGAGAGCAAGTAAATAGTGATGTTGCGCAGCTTGATTCACAGAGTGGTTGAGTTTGGTGTGACGGTGTGCTCCACCCCAGGGGCATATCTCATCTTCATCTTCCAAAACCCTCCCCAAGTGATAAGCACCCATGGTGGTCATAATGGGTGCATGTAATTGTGACAGCTGCACCCAGATCAAGGGCAGTTTCCAGGAGAGACATAATGACATAATAGCCAAAGGCTAACAAGCAATACTGGTACTGTGGTTAATACACAAATATGACTGTAGGTCAATCATCCTCCCTCCAAAAATAGCCCAAGGACCCTTTGAGATCTCCTGCACAGCAGTGGACTGCACATCAGTGTCACTCCTTGAGTATTAACACCTCTCAGGGTTACTTCTTGAGATTCAGAGATTTTTTGCAGCAACAGATCCTCAGTAAATGACTAATGCTAAACTTTGAAATCCTAGCTAAATGATACAAAGGATTGATTACACATATACAATCCTTTAGACATAAACCGTTGACCAACTCTGGGACTAGGATTGAACCCTGCCACACGTAGACTCCTTTCTGAGAAGGAGTTTAGAGAGGAAGAGGGTTCTTTCTGAACCTCATGACTCAACAGGAGGGTCTACCCCTGCATCTGTCTGACCCTGACCTCTGGGCAGTAAATAATCAAGTGTGCCTTGCTATCTCAAATCTTGTTAAAATGCTGTTGCATGTACTATCAAAGTTTGTTAAATGCCTGTTTTGTATGAATAAAAGTATCACTGTTTATGAATGAAGCACATCACTCCACCTGTGACAGCTGGAAGGGACCTCTAGCAGTCATCTTGTCCAACTCCAGTTCCATCATTTAGGGTGGGGCTCAGTTTGAGGATGACACCTGTATTTCCATATAAACGTGTTCCAGTAGATACGTAAGCTGTGTGTTGAAGGTCCCATGATAATCAAAGAGATGTCAGGCTCAGTTCAGCTGAACATACGAGTCTAGTGCATTTGAAATGTCCTTGGATTACCCACCTGGCCTTCAGTCACTCCTCTAAAAACTCAGAGGTTGAGGTCCTGTATCACCTCTGGGTCCTGTATCACCTCTGGGTCTTGTATCACGTCTGCCAACTGTCTGAATCCAGGGAGCTCTATTAATTGCATGTAATAGCTTTTTAAGATCTTCAGGGTATACTGCCTCACCTCTGGCTGCCTCTCTAAAAGGGTGAAAATCTTCCATATTTCTTATGTAAAATCTGTGAGGCCCATGAAGAAGACTAGGAAGCTGTTTCTAGACACCTGTGTTTGCACAATGAAATTAATATTTCATTAGAGTTGCTTAGAGCTAGAATGCATGAGTCATTCATGAAAATAAAGATTAGAGGACACTAGCTTGTCACATCCCCAGTAAAGCCAGGATTCTATAGCTTTAGATCAAACTTCCTTTTTTTTTCTCATCTTTGTGTAGCCCATTACAGCTTTGGACATCTTGGGGTTCTATAGACTTTTCTTAGTCTCTTAATTTTCTTGTCTTTTGCCTTTATTGTCTCTTAAATCTGTTTCTCAGTTGTTATCTGCCTCGTAGACCAAGACAGAGTTTCTCAAAATGTAGTAATGAAACTAAAGTGTGTTTTCAGATAAAAGATGCAATATATCCCCATGTACTGAACGTAGCCCACGTATTAGCCTGTAGTCAGAGCCATATGGGCTGCTTTTGAGGACACAAGCAAGTCACCAAAGTGCCAGGATGCCTTCCACCATCTTCCCTGCAGGAACCAGCTAGTTAACCAGCTAATCTGGGTGAAACGAGAGTGTGTCACCTTGCGTGTAGCACAGAGTGCCACAGGCAAATATGTGTAGTGGCCAGGCACAACAGGGCTACTGAGCTGTGGTAGCGTATCAAGGCAGAGGTTGGTATTTTGGATATAGTTTCTACATTCTTTAAAGTGTAGGGTCCTGTTGTATTTAATCCCTGGTACTCAGCAGTCAACACTGGAGTTATGAACAAACAAGTCCAAGGATCATATTTAATCCTCAATCTCCAATTACCTAAAAATTAAGACTGCATTTAATGAGAAGCATATTGTATGTCTGCTTCAATTTCATTACAACTTTATATGAGCATTTGTGGGCAAAGTTTCCAAAACTCATTTACTTTCAGTACCAAAAAAAGGAATGCAAGTGAAGTAGTCTTGGCAAACTCTGAGTGGATGGTCTATTTTAAGTTCCCAGTGTGAATTGTTATATTTTGCACTTGTGTCACATGTAAAACCTCCACTGCAGGAATTCAAAAACTGCTGCAGCAATGAAAATGAAAATACTATCTATGCTGTGTATCAGAAAGCACTACATTTACTCAAAAGTTTTACCTCTAAAATAAACTTTTAAAAAAACCAAAACAAAGCAAAAAAAATGAAACAAAAACAAACATACAAAAAAAACCAAACCAAAAAAACCCCCAACCCCCCCAAAACAACAAAGAAACAAAAACCAAACAAAAAAAAACCCAAACAAACAAATAAAAAGAAGATGTTTAAATGGAATTCTCTAAACAGTGCTTACCTGAAAGTGAAATATATTTTGGTACTCAGGTATACAGACCCACAGCATTCAAAATCAATTTACTATGGAAAAATCCGTAAGACTTGATAAATTTAATGGAGAGGGAATAACAGTCATTGGGAAGCTGAGGCAAAGGGGAGGCCATGACGCAGTAGCAGCTCTGGACCACAGGTGAGCAAATGAAGGCAATCTCTAGGAGTTGAGGAAGAGTAGATTCACTTTTCTTAGGGGTATTAAATTGCTGAATTCCTCATGTGAGGCCCAGCAGCCAAAGTCTGGAAGTCCTTGACCTAGAAATCAGTGAAGAAAAATCAGTGGACAACAGCCAAAGGGGAAAATGTGTATGACATGCCTATGTGACAAAATGAAGCTCAATTTTTTTTTAACATTACAGAAGCCAGACAAGCACCTAAAAAGGGATTTCTTCCTAGCAGTAGCAGGCTTTGTTCATCCTATAAGCAATGCAGTTAAGCTTGTATGTTTGTGCTACACTCTTCTGAATGCCTTTGTAGAAGTCTTTTGTCTCAGCAGCACTAACAATGTCTTTTTAAGAGATGAATTTAGCAGAGAGGGAGTAGAAAGGGGAAAAGGAAAACATGGCCTCTCTCAACAAAGTTTTTAAACCCTGAAGAATGTGCTATTCCTATGTTAAAAGCTACAAATATTACGGTGATTCCTAAAGATGATAGATCTCTGCCCACCTAAGTAAAATGTCATGGGGTCTTCAGAACTAAAATCAGTTTTTGCTTGGATTTCATTTTTCCTTATGCTTTTCTTAGCTCAGTGGATATCTTGGCTAATAGCCCTCCCATCTTTTTTGCACCTCTTAAGACTATCTGCTTGAATCCCTTCCTGCTCTAGAGCTACTAGCTATTAGCCTCCCCATTCCATTTCCCCACCTCTATATTTTCGCATAAGTGTAGATGCCCCTCAGCTTCAACACACAAAGTCCACTTTGAAAATGCTCCCTAGGACAAAAATTACTGTTGCTATCAGGTACGCAGCAGAATAGTAAGTGTTACATTCCCCTCTCTTACATGAAGCAATGAAAACATTTGCAGGTAGAAAATAAAATAAAAGTATTTTTAAATTTAATTTAAAATTAAATTAAAATAAAATGGGCTACATAAGTGTTTATTAGTCAAATGTTCTTTATATATTAGAAATCTAATGCCATAGGTAAAAATCCCTACTTTAAATCATCAAATCTGACTTATTATAAAGGACACTGTCCAAATCCATAACATTATTTTTCTTTAAAGTTAATCCAGTTCGGTATTTTTTATAGCTTTGAGCACTTCCAATCTTCTCTTGACATCACTGTCAAGAGCATGTGGATTAGTCACAAATAGACAAAATCAAAGTACTTTGTCCCCTAGAAGCTCACTAAATCTTCACATTTGCAAATTTGCTTTAGAGACCCTATCCTGCCTTTCTCATATTCACCAGGGTGTATTCACCTGGGGGTTGGGTGAATACACCCTGTTTTTTAAAACTTAAGGTGGCAACATGACTAACCCATTCTAATTCTATCATATTAATTTACTTTAAAATGAGTCCTTATGGGAAGCCAATGACATCTCATAACATGAGTGGTTTAAATCAGGACTTTTTTTTTTTTTAACTTAGATTAGTAGCAAGGCTTTAACATAATGTTCCTGAAATTTTATGGTCTTCCATGAACTGCACCACTGCTAACTCTTGCATCAGATTTTGCAATCACATTTTTTTGCTGCTTGTTTTCCAGTGTTTCCAGCTTCAAGCTTAATAAAACATTACATGATCTTTCAGCATGCATGTATATAATATAGAATATATTTAATATTCATAAACTGTGGTCTACATCCAGACTGTCCACCTGCATAATTATGTTGTTTGGGATACTGGTTCTTCTAACTGATAGTTACATCAGCAGAAGCTTTGTTATGAATGTAGCTTATGCTAGAACAGACAGAAAAATATTACTGTGCTTCCCACATGGAACTCTGTTTTTTCAACTGAGATAGTATGGATGAAATACGAAACATTTTTAAGACATGGAAAGATGCCTTTTAACTGCAGATATTAAAGTGATTTACAACTGTAAATGCATATTATCTTCATTTAAAATAGAAAATAGAGGAACAGATAGTGACTTGAGACAAGGTCTCTACTGCCTCTATAATCCAGGTCTTCTAATATGGAAGTACAGTGTTTACTAAAATGCAAAGTAAATGTTGTGATACTTTTGAGTGAAACAAAAAATAAATAAGTCTGCACTAGAAGAGCCTTATTTTGACAACCATGAATTCTGAAAAAAAAAATAAAATATGAAAGACCATGACAAAATGAAGTAATTGTGTAAAAAGAATAGAGACTACAGCGGAGAAGGTGAGAGTTTCTGCAGAATGGCAGTACCAGCTCTTGACTAAAGCCAACTGAAAAGGAAGTATAAACAAGGATTTCAGAAGCAGACAAGTACGTTGAGGTAAACACAAACATTGATATTTACCACCACAAAGGAAAAACAAGGTCATTAAAGGAGAACTACCAGTGAAGAAAGAAGGTTGAGGGCATGGCAGTCAAATTTATCCTACACATCCATTCATGTGAACTGATCAAAAGTCTTTGTGCTGTTGCTTCTCCATTTGAATTTGTAGTAATGTTATGGGTCAAGGGGTTAAAAGACTAAGGAAGGTAGCAATAATTCCACTAGAGGAATTAGAAGGCAATATTTACATGTTTCACCAGTTTACCTTGGAGTCAAGCATTGTACTGAAACCTAAACTTCAATGCCACTGAAAGGCTGTGTGTAGATTAAGCTACTATGGCCTTCCATGTTACAACATGAAGCTGCAGTAAATGGAAGGGGAAAGCCTAAGGGATTTCCAGCTGTAACACTGTGGCAGTGTCTTTATTCTCCTACCTCTGCATCTGACATGATAGATTTGGGTGGTTTCAGCCCTTCATTTTCATTGGTCTGCAAGTAGTGCTACCTGTGCAGCGATGCAGAGGGATGGCCATGGAAATTGCTGCTATATGAAGTAATGGCTTGAACTGGTTGATACACCATGGCCATGGAAAGGAAAATGGGAATGATTCCTACTTGTTTCAGTCTTGTGTTGGAGAGAGGTGAGACTTGGAAGGTGCCTCAGTGTTGAGCAGGTAGAACTGTAAGAGATATATACATATGATGTAACTCTAACACAATCTTAAGGTTAGAGCAGAATTCCATTTTAATAATTAGTTGCGCAACACACATGAAAAAAAATAAGAGGAAAACTATGGAGGAGAATGTTATAAGCAATAAATGTGGACTTTTTTTTTTCCATTTTTTTTTATTCTCTATTCTTTCCTTTTCTGCAAAGGCACCCCTATTACTGTTAACAAACTGTAAAACTAATCACTTATTCACTTTGCAACAATACCAAGAGTTTTAAAAATTTGTAAATGCTAAAATTGATGAAATTTTTAACCATATCAGCTGATTTTTCCATGGCTATTGTAAATATAATGAAGTTTTCTACAGTAGAAATTGATCAATGATAGAAATAACAGAATAAGAGGTAAAAAACAAATGGATTGTGAATTACATAAAATTTCACAAAGAAACCCAAAACAGTAGTACAATTGCTTCTACACTGATGTTGAATCAGTGTTGAAATTAGTTGGAGGAACGGGAAGATCTGGCCTTAAGAGAAGATATTGGCATAGGAGGAGCCTCAGAAATGTGGTGAAGGAAGGCAGTCAACACATCACAACAACATCACAGTGTGAAAGATGCAAAATATATAACATAAATCATGTCAGCAATTGACCAATACAATATGTTATAAATCCTACCATCAAAACAAATTAAAGAACTGACGACATTACCAAGCAACGTGGCATCTACACAGATTAAAACTACAGGAAGGAATACTGTACTGAGTCTGTTTTACTGCCTGCTAGGCAGGGCCAGAGCATTGCCCATGATGCACTAAGAGAGATGAAAAAGGCCTTAGAAGCTAGAAATACAAAGGAATTAAAAAACTTCAGTTATCCTGTGTGCGTTGGTCAAAATTCACACCAGGAAATGAAGCAGAGAGGTTGTTTTGGGGCACCAGGTGTGACTGCTTTGTGGAATAGGCAATTAACAAGCCTGCAAGAAGGAGTGCAGCTCTTCACCTGCAACGGAGGAAGTGTGGAGGATCTGGCTCCAAACCTTTCAGCTGAAAAAAATGCTTTGCGGCAATTACCACCATATACTTGCATTTCACAGCCCTACAGGAATGCCAATGTCACTGAACACCTATGTAGAGGAGTTTTATGGAACTGAGTATGAATTTTTCAGAAAGATTAAATAGTTTTCAAAAGAGAAAGGATCATAAACTCTTAGAGAAGCCAAAAAAGAGTTTGAAGAACAAGTAAACATGGGAATCAAAGCTACTATGGTGACCTTCAGAAGTATTAAAATATCAGGGACAAGATCCACTTCAGAGAGTTCTAAGGCACCCCATGACCAGAGCACCTCAGAAGCACCCAGTAAGGGCATCCTTGAGGACGTCTAGAAAGGACAAGACCTCTACAGAAATGTTGACTGGATTTTTTTGCAGTGTTCATGGGGGGAAGAAACCCAGAGATTTCCAACTAAAACCTTTTTCTGAAAAGAAACAACAGAGGGGTTTTTCCTGAAATGGAAGCAACTAGAAAAGGAGTTATGGTATGAATAGTGAAAATAGATGCTAACATTTGCATGTTTCTACCTCAACCTTTTCCACAGTTGCTTCATTATCCACTCATACAACATCGAAAAGTGAGCAGTAAAGTGATGAATATTGCTCATGATACAACCAAAGGAAGAATGAAAAATCACAGGACAGAGTGATAAATTCTGTGTAGATAAAGGAAATTGATTTATAGGGTGAAAAGGATTCCTACCTTCACATTTAAAATGATGGCGTCTGATGTGTCCTTACATTTCAGGATAAAGGGCTCAGGATTATGATAACTCCAGGAAAAAGTCAGGTCAGTAGTTGGCAGCAGTCAAAAAAAACAAAAAAAAAATTATGATTCCAAATGAGCACAGAGCAAAAGAGAGAGTTATTTAAAGAGAGAGTTATTGAGAGTTACTGAATGAATAAAGTAAAATAGTCTAAAAAAATTAATTGTATTGAAAAATTGGAAGGATAGAAGAATCTTAGGTAAAAGTAACATTGGTGCCAACTTCATGAGCATCCATTTAAGAGTGACTATTGGAGACAGAAAACTGAGCAAGATAGACTTTTGAGACGAACTAGTGCAACCCTATTTGTAGCATAGCTAATAATTTTAATAGAAAAAAACTTTTGGAAAGAGCTTTGATTATTCAGATTTGGTCTGAAAAAGAAGAGGAGGCTAATCAGAAAGACTGCTTTAGACAGTGGAATATATGGACGATCATTCTGAAAGAAGACAGTTTCTCCCAATACTCATCACACGTACTCAGAGTAGTTAAGGGGAAGAGCACTCAAATGAAACCACAGCTAATTTAAAAAAACTTCAGTGTTATACATTTATGACAGTTACAGAAAAGATATTTTTTTTCCTTAATTTTTGAAGGATTAAAAAGGTTTTGTAATTGCACCATTTTTAAGTTTTCATGTGTATTTTGCCTATTGTAGGTTTAAAATATGCTGAACTATACCTAAACCTCTTTTTTTAATAAGTGGAGCTTGACCTAAATCAAGAATTATTGCACAGCTTAAAGAGAGATCTGGTCTTGTACGAAGTCAAACTCACCCTCAAAGCAAAATATCTTAGATAAGCCTTGATTCCTGCTTTCCAAAAAGAAAGCTCTGAGCTATTTCATCTTTTTTTAACAATTCTTTGTGCTGTAGTCCACGAAAAAAATGAAATTTCCTGGAGGATCTGGGTAAGTTTTCATCTTGATATAAGTAAGACATTTTTTTTACAGAAGGAACAATCTCACCAGGGACATAATGATTGCTCTTAAACACCTTACTTCACAAAAAGGTCCCATTCCCTAAGGACTTGTGAGTATAGCACATGTTATACACATTACAGAAAACCAAAGATATTAACTGAAGGGACAGTCTGTACCCCACACAGAGGCTAACTACTCTTAGTTATTTAAATCTGACCAAAAAGTAATTAGATTATAACACTATAATGAAAAGGATGAAATACAGATACTAGCTCTCACTATTCTTGTCACAACAAGGCATTGCAAACACTATTTTGCCACAGCTGTTGTGTAAATGATTCAGTTTTAATCAAAACCCACATCTGATCAGGCTTACATGGTAAAATTTTGTATCAAAATAGGTCTTACCCCACCTGCTAGTCTTCTATGGGATTTCTATTACTTCCATATGAAAACATCATGGTGGAGAGCACCACATTGAAATGGCTGTGTGTGAGGCACAAAGGCAAATTCAGATGTGGCTGAAATTTCATTTAAAAATACATCCTTGTGTTGCATGCTACACAGGAAGCTATTCTTTGTTTGTAAATGTTTGCTTGCTATGTGACACTCCCACTGCTATCAGTTAACTAGAAGTCAGTAGGAGTTGCATGTATCACATGCAGCAGAAGACAGCATTACGCTTGCTTTTATAATCCACAGATGGTCACTTGCAGGGCAATAATATTCTACCATATGTCTCAGGTGTAGTGGACTGAGTATGCACAAGTCTAGCTAATGTAGTGGCATGGTATGCATGCACAAAACAAAAGGTCATATGGAAAGAATAATTGTATGTTATTCTAGATATAAAGAAGACTTTTTTATTTTTTGTTTGTTATGAGAGTGGTGAAACACTAGAACAGGTACCAGAAAGGTGACAGGTCTCCCATCCCTGGAAACATTAAAGGCCAGGGTGGAGTCTGAGCAACTTCATGTAGGTGAAGATATCCCTGCACATTGCAGGAGGGTTGGACTAGATGACATGCAAAGGTCCCTTCCAATCCAACCTATTCTATTACGCTATGATTCTATGTTGGTGTTACTGTAATGCACGTTGCAATAAAAAGCTGGAGTGAAGGAGTGTGGCATACTCAAAGGTGATGACTTGGTGGTGTGGCAAACAGTTTGGCATATATAATAGCAGATAAAAGTAATAGGATCCCCTCTTTCCTGTTTTGTGATTAACTAGCATTTTGTCATAGGCAGATTTGATTAGGAAGTAACTTGGCTCAAAATTAGGAACTTCTACTGTACAGTTTATACCTAGCCATGGCCAGTTCACTCTCAGTCACTTTTTGCCAGTGTTTTCTTTCAGATGAAAGTTATTTTCCCTATAGGCCCTTACTACTTTGGTGTATTTACATGTTTGGTTTTAGCTTTTGCTTTACTATACCAAGAAGGCCACCATCTTTTGGAGCATTTTTAACTGAGTACATCCTGCAGGCAAGTGTGCAAATTCCAGCTGTGAGTTAGCTCAGGTACAAAAACCAGCCAAACCAGAGCAGCTCAGAGCCCAATGCATGATAATTTGACTCACTTCACAGCAAAGCTCTTTAGTCTTTACTGAGTTCTCACCATTGTTTCGTCCAGTTTAACTAATAATTTCTATGTGACTTCATGCTTAGTGGATGTGTACGCTGTTTAGCTAGACTTTAGTAAAGCTTTTGACAACACTTCCCACAGCATTCTCCTGGAGAAACTGGCTGCTCCTGGTGTGGACAGACATAGTCTTCACTGGGTAGCCATTAAAAAACTGGCAGGATGGCCAGTTCCATTTCATACCTTTACCAATGATCTGGATGAGAGGATTGAGTGTACCCTCAGTAAGTTTGCAGATGACACCAAGTTGGGAGGAGTGTCAATGTCCTTGGGGTTAGAAAGGCTCTACAGAGGGATCTGGACAGGATGGATCAATGGACCAAGGCCAATGGTATGAGGTTCAACAAGGCCAAGTGCTGGGTCCTGCACTCAGGACACAACAACCCCATGCAACTTTACAGGCTTGGGAAGAGTGGCTGGAGAGCTGCCCAACACAAAAGGACCTGACGGTATTGGTCAACAGGAGGTTAAATATTGGCAGTGTGCCCAGGCAGCCAAGAGGGCCAATAGCATACTGGGTTGTATAAGGAATAGTGTGGCCAGCAGGACTAGGGAAGTGATCGTACCCTTGTACTTGGCACTGGTGAGGCTGCACCTCAAATACTGTGTTCAGTTAGGCTGTCACTACAAGAAAAACATTTAGGTGCTGGAACACATCCAAATCAAAGCAATGAAACTGGTGAAAAGTCCAGAGCACAAGTCTTATGAGGAGTAGCTGAGGGAACTGGAGTTGTTTAGCTTGGAGAAAAGTAGGCTGTAGGAAGACCTTATAGCCTTCTACAACAACCTGAAAGGAGGCTGTAGAGAGGTGGGGTTTGGTCTCTTCTCCCAAGTAACAGGTGATAGGAAAATCAGTAACAGCCTTAAGTTGCACCAGGGGAAGTTTAGGTCTCATAATAGGAAAAATTTCTTCACAGAAAGGGTTGTCAAGTGTTGGAACAGGGTGCCCAGGTTAGGTGTTGAGTCACCATCCCTGAAGGTGCTTAAAAGATCTGTAGATGTAGCACTCAGGGACGTGTTTTAGTGGTGGACTTGGTTAGTTTATGGTTGAACTCAATCTTAAAGGTCTTTTCCAACCTGAATTATTCTTGATTCTATGATTCTGTATCAAATGCTTACTGAAATTCAGAGAGAGACTGATTTTCTGTGAAAAAACTTTCATTTTCTTATGGAAGATCAATACTGACACAGTCTACCTTTGACCAGATTGTATGTATTTTATGTTATTTTATATATCTTTAGCCATTTTTTTGTTCTCAATATATCCTAATGCTATGCATTCTATTGTGATCAGTTCAATTGCATACAAGTTATTTTTATCTCTTCCCCTCATTCTTCCTCTTTCATTCTTTCTCTTCTAAAATACAGCTATTTTATTTGCCATATTCACATTTGGCAGGTGTCACTTTACCACTGTATCTCTTGTTCTAAAAACATGGCTTCATTTGTTGGTCAGCTGAGTTCTTCTAGGTGCTTAATTTCTCTGCTTTGTATTTTGGGATGATTTTAATTTTTCTTCCTACAAGCTCTTTCCAGTCTGTGGAAGCTGAATCTAGCATCCCAGCTTTACAGAGACTTCACCACCAGCATAAAGGTGACACGTTAGTTAGTATGACTGGCAAGAAAGAATGCACAGAGGATTCAGAGAAGGAAAATATGCTGAAACTTGGAGAGCCAGGAAGCTGAAGTATTCACTCCTAGTAGATGATCATGATGATAGAGTCCCCTCGTCTGGAAAACTGTCTGGTTGCAAAATGTTGTCCTCTGAATATAGATAATAGATATTTTATTACTTCTTATAAAATGAGAAGATCATGTTCTGTTAAATCATCTCTTACACTAATGACCTTTTCAAAAATGTATAATATTGCTAGTAGAAAATGTTCCCTTCTGTGAGGGATAAACCTTTATTATCAGTAGGCTTCTTCAGTGCAGCATATCTATCTAAAGACAAAATATTATTGCCAATAAGCTCTGTGGTTTCTATACCAGCATATTATTATTAACTTCAGAGGCTGGGCTGTAGTGCTGCCATCAACAGATTTGTCAATAACAGCATGTAAAATGATATTTTCATATATTTCATTCCGGAATTGCTTTTAGTCTATTAAATATTTTTCTGATTGTCGTTTATAGCTGTTTATTTTGACAACGGTGACATATTTCTTTTAAAGATTTTCTGAAAAAAAATGAAAGTTAGTAGTATCCTACACATTTCTCATTAACTTTGGGCTGTTCCTCTTGCAATTTATTCCAGTTACTTGACATCTAAGTTTTCCGATGATTTCATCCTGAAAAGTTAATCCAGGAAAAATTATATAACCATCAGCTGGTCAGATGAATGCCTTTCAGGAGGAAACTTACTTTTGCAGCCTACTAGTACCCAGTAAGTCTAAATTTAAAGTGTATTCAGTGGAGTGTTTATCTCCCTTAATCATTAATGGGCATAGACAGTTCAGCTCAATTTTAGCGTGATTGCAAATACCTCCTTAGGACAAGCCAACAGCCAGGATAAAGGGATAAAAGCAGTTAGTGCAACTCAAGATTAAGGGTCTGAATGGAAAATTGTACACAATCTGACTTACAGTGCTTTTCTTTACATACTGTTGTCAATCCCTTCTCTCATGGAAAGAGCAATCCACTTTACTCATAAGAGAGAAGCAACAGTATACTTTCTTGATATAAAACATTAAGTTAACAAAATTCAGTGGTAAACGTGACACTAGTTTAACAAGATTTGATGGCAAGATACACTTGGCCACGCAGGAAGATTACAAAGGTATAGCAAAGTTATGTAGGGAAAAGATTAGG
>JAOXJM010000019.1:22388141-22402665 GCA_026413425.1 Tringa solitaria
TCTTTAAGGTCCCTTCCAACTCTAACCATTCTATGATTCTATGATTCTATGATCTTTCAGTCCCACAAACCTGACCCAAAGACTATGCAAACAGCTTTCAACTCTCCCTTCCTCACACAATGCATTCACCCATCCTCTTATGTGGAAAGCAACGTTTTGACTTGGTGTGTCTGTATAAATTGGCAGAAAGTTTACTGTGGTATGGTAGTCTGCAGGTAGCAGATACAATACAGCATTTCTGGGATTCACGTACCATGTTACAGGAATTGTATCCACTGTTTGCATTCCCACATTACGCACAAATCATCAGAAGTTAATTTTCCTAACTGAAGTCATTACTGTAAGTCATTTGGACAGGCTTCCCATTTTGTGTGGTTTGTGTTTGGGACACCGTGTATTTTATAAATCAAGTGGTATTTTTTTCTGTGTTCACATCAAGCTTTGTGTATATGTGACATTTATTTAAAAACAGTGCATTCAATATTTTCCTTTGAACTGTAGGCAAAACATCAGAAGTGTAGGCAAAATATCACTCCACTGGACAGCAATCTATGCCTCATGGATAAGGACTGTAAAAACACATTCTGATTTATTGATCTGGGCCAGGATTTGCAATAATTAAACTTCTGGCTTAACTCTTGTGCATGGTTATGTTTCACAATTGGTGTAATACCTGGACTTTCTTTTAACATCCCTTACTTCTCTCCATCACGTACAGTGTCTTAATTATATTCATGGCTGTTGTTCACTTTAGTGAAGATAATATAAGGAGGTAGCAATAAAAGCACATTTTCCTGTTGAATAACCAGAGGGTTTTGCCAGGGTAAAGTGTGAGTAAAATACCACTTCACTTCTTTTCAATTATGCATCAGTATTGAAAAAAAATTCTGTATGAAATACTACAAAATTCTCTCTTTCTGCATCTTCATTTGATTATTTGTGATAGTGTGACTGCCCAGGACCATTAGGGGAACATTTAACAGAGTATTCAGAATCCCAAACATGAGCAAGAATGGCAGCATTACATTACTTCCTGAGGACGATATTGACATATAATTACCTGTTAATTACTTAGGTGAAGATTAAATACAACACTGAAAATATAGTTGGGATGGTGTTTTAAACTGTTCTCAGAGACAATGTAATTGAATAGCACATAGCTGCTACTCAATAGCACCTAGGAAATAGTGCTATTCAATATGCAATAGCATATATGTTATTACAGACAGGTGTTTGTCACTCTTCCACTCTAGGTATGAAGCTTTGAGTATAACATTAACATTTCTGTGTTACTGGACATATGTGTGCATGTCTTTTCTGGCTCACCTTCTGAGGATATCCTCAGAGCTTGATAGGAAGTGCAGTGCTCAGTCTTAGCTTAAGAAGTGCCTCACAGCTCCTTTTTACTAAGCAATATCTGAATAACCTTCACCAGGCTTCACCATGACCCAGTAGGTCTGTAGTGGTACAGATGCCACAACATTTATGAGTTTTCATAGACTTTATAAGGGCCCTCAGCTCTGTTAGCAGAGGATCATTCAGCTCTCTCTTGCCCTGTCTTTAACAGATTCGCACCTACAGCCAACGATTAACATCAAACGTTCCTCCAGAGCCTCTGAGGTTCACAAATGCTCTCTATCCCTTTCATCTTTTCTTTCAATGAAATCCATGGCCGTGAGCTGACTACAAGCACCAGTGGAGGTAGCCCAAGTGCCACGCCAGTCCAACAATAACATGCCTTCAAATTTAAGGACACTTGCTCCTCAGGAAAAAACAATATTCACATTAAAAGAACAAACAGGTAACATTTCACAGACCATTTTCTCACCATCTCCAGTAGCCTGTTTCCTTCCAGGGAAGCTGGGGAGGAGCTGTCTTGACACTACTTCATAGACTGTTTCACGGACACGCTTTTCCAGGCAACCACAAGTACAGATTTCCTGTACTTAAATGTGATACTTGGTGCTTTGAACTTTGCTTATTTAGTCCAACTTTGGACTTCAGTAGTCCTGTCAGAGAGACATCAGTGGCCTGACCCCTAAGTCAGCCATTTCCTGTGGCTCCTGCCAGCTCTTTGCTGCCCCCTCCATCTGGCACTGCCAGAGGTTCCTCCAGTTCCCCACTTTTCAGCCTTCTCAGAGTGTCCAGATGTTTCCAGAGTTTCCAGATGAAACAAAATCTGGTTTTATATTGAAAACAGGCAGGTGAATATTGTTCTCTTTATTATTGTATCTGGAACAGTTTACTTATTTGGAGTGAATTCAGATGTAAACAATTTGCTGCAGTCTGTGTTTTTTTCTGCTGCTGAGCCCTCCAAACAACATTATATAACTTTAATTTAGAAACATTTCTATTAAAGTGTTTCCTGCTCAGCCTCTGCTTTTATGCTAAGAATAATTTTAAATTG
Source organism: Tringa solitaria (assembly GCA_026413425.1). Classification (NCBI taxonomy): domain Eukaryota; kingdom Metazoa; phylum Chordata; class Aves; order Charadriiformes; family Scolopacidae; genus Tringa; species Tringa solitaria. Next base: position 22,390,549 of record JAOXJM010000019.1, read on the forward strand.
TTAATCCTTATTAGTGGCTTTCTATACAACTTCAGATTTTGCTGCTGTGGGTGCTGAGTAATTTCCAGAGTCTTCCAGGTATTTCAAAACCTTTCTAAATTTTCTGGTTTGCATTTTGCATGTACATACAGAGAAAACATTCAAAAAAACCCCATGTCACCACTCTTTCACCCTTCTCTCCAGTGCACAGCACACAAGTTCTGCCTGTAACTTTTTCTGCTTGCACCCAAGAAAGCTGGCATTTGTGTTTCGGAATGCCAGATATGGCAGTTGAGAATTTGGCCATTCCAGTCTGCTTGCTGATCACACAAGGAAAAGCACACTCCCTAATCACCCTCACTCCACAAACACAGCAAGGTTATAGCAATAGGGGCTTGGGTCTTGGGGCTCTCACACTCTGCATATTTCCTGTACCCACAATTGCACAACAGCTTTATGACTGTTCATGCACTAATAGAGTACATCACCATGAACCCTCTGTTGAAATCATTACATTAGTTTACAGGAGCTTTCACTTTTCTATGCATTCACCATGTCTTGCAATCAAAAGTAATTAGTTCAATCTTACCCCAGCTAGTAGTTTTTGTGAATGCATTGTGGGTATATCGTGCCTATTTTTATTGAATTTTAAAGTTGAGGGGGGTTGTGATGGAATATTAGGGGAAGCACATGTTTGATTTCTGTCATATAACCAGCATATTTCTGTTCACCAATCAAAAGTTAATTTATTTTCTTCCTTTCTGGTACATAACTTCTGTTTTTTCTTTTGTCTGCCCTTGCTTTTCTTAATTCTTACAACATCTGCCAGTTAAATGAGTATGCCTTCCAGTAGGTAGGAAGAAGATGCAATTCCTGTTGCGCACAGATTATATTAAGCATCCAATAGTGTGAAATTACACACTCCATTTAAAAATAGTTGAAAGGAGGAGGAGAGGGTGGAAGAACAAATTATTAGCAGCCTGTTTGTCTGTCACACTGCTGATAAAATCTAGAGACACAAGAGGAGAAAAGTTGTTGAGAAACCTGTGGGATTTTACACTGTAGGAGGCCTCCTTGTGATTACTGCTTATGGCATAGAGCTTTTGTCCTTCTTGTCAAAAAACAGTTTGGTAACAAGTTACATGCACCTTGTTCAATTTGGAAGAATAACTGTTATAAAATATTCAGCAGATGTGCACATCAAAAGCTTGTGCTAGTTATATTCCCTATGTTATGTACAGATCTCCTGGAATCTGTAGTATCTTTAAAGCACAAATTGGTTTTCAAAGTGTACTCATCTATTTTCCTCAGTGTTTTATTCAGGGGCAAGAATGTGCCCTCCAGCAACTACAGCTGACAGCTGTGGATGAAAGCCATTGTATCAAATGCTGTCTTCTCTGTTTTTAACCCTTCCTCATGACGTTCAGACCGATGTGAATCAGGCTCCAGGACTTCTTTCATTATTTGTATTTAGAATCTAAAGTTGCAGACACTTCTTTCAAAACTGTGGGTAAGTCTCCACTGAAACTTCATTTACTAAAGAAAGAAAACCAGAGTAGCACTGTCAAAACATAAAGTGTCAAAGCATATCCAGCTGCAGATCCAGATTCTACAAAAACTAAACTGCATAGTTGCAAATGCAAATAAAATTCAGGGGTTTGGATCTGTTGGTAGTGGTAAATTAAAAAGCTGGTACTCCTTACTGTGTGAGTGGAAATCACCCTTCACGCAGGGGTCTGCACAAAACGATCCTGAGTGAGCATCCTTACTGTCAGATGGGATCCCTCAGTTGATCACAGAAACCTGAAATTTGCTGATGAACACTGAATACGGTTCTTGGCTTAGACCTATGCATAGCCATAGTGCTTGCAGAGTCACCTTTATCTCAAGGAGTAAATTAATCTCCTGTTTTCATGTGTCCTGGGTTCAGTGGTGTATTTCAGTTTAAATGATACATTTGGCTGGAATAATTAAAAAGAAGTTTTAAAATGCCACACAAATGTGATTTGATGAGGCAAACCAGTGTGCCTTGGGGACAGGCCATCACAGCTGTGCAATCTACAGCAGCTTGCTTGTGACTTGAATGGTCCATTAAATTACATGGTCTGATTCTCCTCTATCCACGAAGTATCGCAAGATAAGCTTTAAGAAAATCAAATAGCTACCCAATTTGTATATCTAAAGCTGCAGTCACACAGTCATTTAACACAGATGCTTCTTCACTCCTTCATTGACCTCAAGAGGGTTGGCACAAAGCTGTAGACAGAGGGTAGAGAGCTGGAGCTGAGAAGGTTTAGCTGATCTGACTCAACACGTCATCTCTACTTCTTACTATCAGCTGTTCCTGAGAGAGTGTGTGGGATACAAAAGCCCAATGCCTGTCCTGGCAACTGGAGAAGCAGAAGCTCCCTGTCGTATAGGTGGTTCTCCTCTGACTCTCCCCTTTCCTTCCCCATGGCAATGTCCTTGGCTAGTGTTCCCAGTTCCTCTCCTTTCCCAGAAAGGAGTCACAAGAAGTTGTGGGGACTGATGTGTGGGGTTGTGTGGCTCTTCTCGGAGATTAGAAGAAGGTAAACGGTTGAGGAAGGGAGGGTTTGTGGTGAGTGTTATACTCAAAAGTACCAAGAAGGTGACCCTGGAAGGGCTTGTTCATTGGAGGAGGAAAAAAACAAACAAGAGAGGCAGGATTCACCTTTTCCACACACTCCACTGGTTCCTCCCCACTTCAGATATTCTCTGATACTTTGGGTAGCTCCATCCTGAATCCTTGTGCTGGTTTTGGTTGGGGTAGAGTTCATTTTCTTTGTAGTAGCTAGTATGGTGCTGTTTTGGATTTGTGTTGAAAACAGTGTTGGCAATAAAAAAACAGGGATGTTTTTGTTATTGCTGAGTGATGCTTGCAGAGTCAAGGAATTTTCTGTTCCTCACACTGCCCAACAGCAAGCAGACTGGGGGTGCAAGAAGCTGGGAGGGGACACAGCCGGGACAGCTGATCCCAACTGACCAAAGGGATATTCTATGCCATGTGATGTCACGCTCAGCATAAGATGCTGGTGGAAGACGGAAAGTGGGGACAGAACAGACAGGGCCAGACAGAGACAGGCAGATATTCAGAGCTACGGCATTTGTTTTCTCAAGCAACCATTATATGTGATGTAGCCCTGCTTTCCTGGCTGAACACCTGCCTACTAAGCAGTGAAATAATCTCTTGGCTTGCTTTGCTTGTGTGCATGGCTTTTGCTTTACCTCAACCCATGAGTTTTCTCACTTTTACTCTTTCTTATTCTCTCCCCCATCCCACTGATGCTTGCAAAATTATGGTATATTAATTTATTTTAAAATATTTTTTACAACAATATCCTCACAAGTAACAGACTCCTAATGCACAAATAGAAAAAAATATTTCCTGAGTATACCATTTACAGAAAGTAAACTTCCAACTCTTTCAACATACTGCAGGATATGTTTCTCAAGCCCCCTGTTAATTTATACCAGTTATGTTCTTTTTATACATTGATATTATTTTACTTAAGGATTTCATATGCTGAACAACCTAAATGCTGTAAACCCCAATACTTTAAAGCTGGAAGAATTCCTCTGTAACATGCACAATGCTTAACTTTGCTAAGCTGAAGTCAAGTTTGAGCTGGAGAGTTTGGAAATATCAAGTGTTATTTCTCTCATCACACTTTCCAAGTATATTTATCTTTTATTGTTGTTGTTGTTGCTGCTGCTCAGCTTTATTTATAAATCTTGAAAATAGGAATTTATAATGAATACACAGTCAGTTTCTTAAATTACAGCACTGAGGCACTAACAAGTAAGCACCACTATAATCAAGCTAATTAAAAGGCCACGTTAAGGATGGGAATCTGCATATGAAAAGGAACATCATTTCCTGATGGTAGTTTTACTATCTTTGCATATTTGCATGCACCCTGTAGAGTCTCACCATCATCTGAAGCTGAGCTACTTAAAGGAAAGACCAGGTTTTACCCCTTAATCTCTTTAATCCAAAGTGATATTTCTAGTTTTGGCCAACTGGTTCTGTGTTTTTCAAAGTTCACTCTTTGAAGAAATGAAACACTTTCATTTATCCAGAACAGCAGATGCACAGTACACTTGGGGACAAATGAGATGAGTGAGTTGTGTACTGAATTTTTAATGATGTTTCCCTGGTAGAGACTTCACAAAGGGCTTTTGAAGATTACAAACTAACTTGATAATGAACAATTTTCTTCATTTCAAAACTACGTGGAAAGATCGTTATGGGCTTCCATATTCAGAAGCTACTGCAGGACATTCTGATGTTAGGCTTTTTGTCGTTGCCAGAAGTATAAAAAAGTGGGGTTGGGGACACACTGGCAAAAGACAATGTAATTTGTCCTTTCATTCCCCAATAAAAATCCTTCCTGTGACTGAGTTTTTTTCTCATAAAATCCCTGTTTCAGTGACAATTAATACACTTTTTGAAGCTGAAAAGGCTTTATTTAGAAGATGAAACATTTAAAGGAGCTCTCAAGTATGTGATGCAGACACAAATTTAGACATAAGGGCATTGAGGTTGCTTTCAGCTTAGCTGCTGAGGAGCATGTGATTTAGAACTTAAGTGACACACTTCACTATACTTTCTTTTTGAAATATATCCTTACAGTTCCAGCATCAAATAAATACCAAACATGCAGGAAATCATTTCATCATCTTCCAAAAGATTGCTGTGAACTTGTAAACTTGTGGTGTATAATGCTTGTCAGCCATCACGAAGTGTCTCTTAAATGTCCACATAACTTGCTAGGGTTGGTGATGATTTAAGGCCTCAAAGAGCGCAGTGCACTGTGGAGAACTGGTTTGTCAGCTGTGGTTTACTGTATAATGTTTTTTTTACCATAGTCTGTTTTTTTGCTGGTTGTCTTTAAATGGAAGTCTGGACCATATTTTTTCCGGGTTTGCTTAGAAGTTGACTGCTACCTTTTGCATTAGGCACATGCAGATTTGCAGGAGTTTCCAGCCATTGTAATTTCACTGCTCAGTGAATGGCTTCCATGAGTAATCCAGCACAACCTGACACGTCTCTGCGTTTCTTTTATGTGTTGAATTCCCTTTGGCTGATTTCAGGCAGAATCAAGCTTAGGGAAAATTTTGTTAACAACAGTTAGCCAACAAAGTTTGCAATAATCTTCCGGTCACTCTATTGGATTAAAATAGTTGTTTCTACATCAGGAAATTTTCTCAGTTCAGGAAAGTACTGTGCTGGCTTCTTGACACAGGGCACAAGAAAATTTCCATTGATGTTTTGCAGATGGTAATTTCGTATCCATCTGTATTATGCTAGTGCAACTTACTGTAAAGGAAACATACTATCTTGCAACAGAAAAACCAGATCTGTTGCTTGACATCATGCAGCGTCCATAGGTAGTTGGAATATGCTGTGTAAGTGACAATCTGTTTCACTCTTTCCATTTGGTCTTGTAGGGACATTAAAAAAAATTGTCAAGAAATACTGAGAAGCATTAAACTAATTTCCAATTAATAGATTAAGACCCAACATTTTTAAATTTACATAAGTATCTAATTCCAGTTTATTCCAATCATATGAATTTGCTGTAAAGATGATGTGTCTCGCTACTAAGTAGCCACTGCCATTAATGACTTTAAAGGGAACATTATATTCAGGTTAGTGGGAGTAAAATGGGATGTATATCTCACTCTTCATACAACATACCTGTGAAGAGATTGGTGTGTACTCCACTACTTACATCATCAAGAAATAATTTATATAAATGTAATATGTACAAATAAAAAAATGCTCCTGCCCATATTTTAGAAGAATTGGAGCTGTTCTGAAAAAACATGCAGATTCCAATGAAAGAACTGTTTTTGCAGAATATTTTTTTTGCTAAAAATTGGACTGGGTATAGCTATCAACTATTCAAGTAACAAAATTCCAGTAATTTCTACTGAAAGTACATTAGTGTTGCTGACATTAATCAACAGGAGGAGAAGGGAAGTTCATATATGTCCTGAAAATGTAGTACAACGAGAGCTTCAAAGCTACTTCCAGAAATCAGTGCTGTTCTTTCTCTCCTCACCCAATGCCATCCTTGCAGCAAATACTGTGACTGAAGATGCAAGCATTGGAAGGACCAAAATCTAATTGCTTTACTCACATAAGGAATTATATTGAGCAGTCACAAACCAATGCAGGTATATCTCAGCTGTGCTGAAAAGAGAACTATGACAGTGGGCAAGAAACCCATGCTTGCAAATAAAAACATATCAAATTCTCATGATATAAATTCTTCAAAAGTATTCCAGAATTCACCACAGTGTTTGACCAGGCTTCTGTCAAGCAAGTATTATCCTGTTTTGAATCTTTCTTTTGTAGAGAAATATTGAAGAGTTTATAGTACGGCAAATGGTTTCTTGCTGGAATCTCTGTCCCTTTCAATCAAGCTATAAATGTGAGAATGATAGAGAGTCTGAGTTGGCCTATTGCAGCAACTCATTTTTTACCAACACAGAGTAAAAAGTTCTTACATTTGTCATCAGCTATTCAAACAATTTGTCATTGTCCTTCCTGGTTCACCTTCCTTCACAATGAATGAACAAAGCACAGGGAGAGCGAACGAAAGGATTTTAGTGAAGCTGTTTCCAGCATGTATTTTTTGCAAACAGGCCATTAGCTTTCCCCATCAAGGCTAGTTGAGCCGGACGTGTTTGAAACTGTCCTATGATGAAGGAGATGTCAGTGTGGCAGGTTTAGTTATTTAGTGACATTCCAGCTGTTTGTTGCTTGCCTTTACTGCTCTTGCACACCACCAGTGCTATTGATCCTGGCTTTTGCCAGTGCTCAACGCACCATTGAAGTGATCCCCTACTCTGCTGCTCCCACAGCTCATCAGTTTTACCTTGCATCTGTTCAGTGACCTGGGCTACAAGGTCTAAAACATTGCCGAAAAGTCCAGCCATGGAGCTCAGTAAATAGGTGTATCCCTTGGGCACACAGGTAACCTCATCCATGCAGGAATAAGAGCTTCTTCACAGGCCAGCTAGAGTGGACCTTTCATCACACATGTTCTCCACCTTTTATTGCTGTGTCTGCAGGTTTCTGGGTTTGTTTGCTTTAGCACATACACTGTGCCCATGCTTCATGTCCCAACATTCCTCCTCCTGCTGCAGAATTACAAACTGTTTTCAATTACAATCTCAAAGAGCTCTTTTCTGTAGTTTATCCAAATAAAAGTGTAGAATAGTTTGCCATGGAACACAAGACCAGCAATCTGGAAGCCTAATGTTGAAGAAGAGACAGGTATTTCAAATGGGTCTGGTCACCACTGTCGTATACTAAAAGCATCAGAGTGTGATGATTATTCCATAAAAATGCAGTGATGCTATTAAAATGAGTAGAATTAATGTGTACTTTTGTCTTTGTAATACAGCTAGATCAAGAAATTGGATTACATATGTCCTGAACATTTTTTTAAGAGCATTGATCAGTCAGAACATGGAATAATTCACCAAGGAATCTCATCTTTTTTCTTCAGTAATTTGAAAGTGATATTTGTATGAGGTGGGTTCTTACACAGATTTGCAGTTTTATACTCACTCAAGATGCCCAACCTAGTCTGTTTCTGCCATTGCTATCCTGAAGTTAACAAGGAGAAAACATTTTTGCTCTTCTTAAGGCCCCTGTTTAGTGGTGGAAAAAAGTAGAGAGATGATGCATGAAGGCAGTGATTGCTAAAGGTATTTTTAGGTATCAAGATACAGTGATTCATTTCTTTGGAAAATTATTGTGGTAGGATATGTTCAGCATGAGAAAACAAAGTCCAAATGCTGTAGAGTTTGTATTTATGTGCAGTCTGTATGTCTTTTAGAGACAGGTCTTTTTGTACACAGTCCTGCCTTTTCTAGTAAGGCAAAGTCTGATGGCTTCTAGTTAAGCGACTAACTGTTGCAACTTTCTTGGTAAGCTGCAAAGGGCTCTAAGATACATTCCCCTTCATGTTCTTATGGCAGTCTAATTGCTCAGACCTATGGAAGCTCAGGAGAATGAACTATTGAAAAATCCTTCATAGATTATTCATTGTTCCTCAGCTCGCTTTTTACAGCAATCTTACTTAGAAAAAATCTTTAAATAGAAGCTTCTATAATACTATTAATGAAAAAATGTTGCCTGGCAGATTTGGCTGAAAAGGGAAAACCTTGCAAGGGCTGTTTAGTGCTGGGTCTGTGTGGCTGTCAGTCTACAGAAATCAGTGCAATCCGCAGTGCCCTGTTCTGAAAAGAAGCCTCACAGGGTTCAGGTAAAGGACACTTCTCTCATCAAATTTAAGGAGTCTTTGACATTTCTGCAATTTGTACTCCCCTTTTGCAGTTTTTACACTTTCCCTAACTTCTATGCCTTTGTAAATATTGCATTTATGTGTACGTTATTGACACTTTTCAGAAGAAAAAGTAAATGCAGTGTGCATGAGAGAGAATTCCTGCCTTCAGCAGCAAGTTTGCCTGAAAATTTAAAAATTAAATAAAAAATTGAGATGTGGAAGAGCAATTCAGAGATATGGCAAAAAATTCAAGAATGATTTTTCAAAAGGCAGCGATATGAATAATTTGTTTTCATTTGAGCTGAGGATCTAGAATTTATTTCAAAAATAAGATACATCTCACTGTGTTGTGACAGATTCTGTACTCTGCAATGTATGCAGCCAACATTTTTATTATTCTTTAACCTCTATAAAAACTCACTGTGGAGTGACGTGGTGATCTCCTCACCATGTATGGGATGTCTATTGGAGAAATTGCAGTAGGAGTGGAACTTTTCTAGACAACAGAAATCATCTCTAAACAGAACATAAACATAAGCACGGGAAAGAAGAAGGGGAATACAAAACAAGCAGAGGACCTCAGTCAGTGTTTCCCTCTTTCCCTTCCTTCCTCATATCCATCACACAGCCCCACCAAATATGTGTAGGGGAGCTAGTTGGTGAGTCCAAGAAATGTTAAGTTTGGCAATGACATCCAGAACATCAGATGTAAAACTGAAATGGAAAACAGAAATCGCTGCAAAATACATCCCTTCTTCTGTTTTCTTGGAAAGCAAAAAACTTGCAGCCAAAAGAGTTTTCAGATTTAACTTTGTTTTTGAATTGCTTATTCTGATCAGGTATGTCTTGAACTGGAAATTAATTAGTCAGTGTTTAGAAAATATCTAAACAGAACCAGTGAAGTACATCTGCATACTGATGAGACAGTATCTTAAGTCTTTGTAGCCAGAGGCAAGATTTAGAAAAGCAATGTCAAGAATTTCCAGATGAGAGTCTGTCAGCCAGTTGGTCTGGGAGGAGGAGGGTCCAGAGGGGATGTCATAATCGTGCATTTGACTGAGCAAGCACCTGATTCAAAAGCCAGTAGGGAACATCACCAGCACAGCTTTGTGAAAGACAGAATAGCAGTCTGGCAGTGGTAATTATGTTCTGTACCTCCAGGTAAGGAACGTATGGAAAAGTCACAATCAGGAAAAGAAGCTCCCAAAAGATATTGATCAGATCAAAACAGGAATGCATGAAAGCCTGTGACAATACCGGAGAAAATATCAAATTGTGTTCATCTTAGGGGATTTTTTCAGACTTTGTCAAAGTCACCGTAGCTTGCTCTATGCTTGCCATTGATCAAAGAGGGCTGAACTCTGTTTCCTCATTAATGTCACTGTAAATTCCCTACAGAAGTCACCAAAAACACATCAAAACAACGCCTCATCCATACTAGCCTAAGTGCAAAGGAGCAGGCAATGTATTAGTTTCCAATCAGAACACATGTTCAGTTATCTTTAAAGAGCATTAAAGAAATATTGATGTTAGTTTGAACTTTTTAAACCATATATTCTAGGACTTATGCTGAAAGCTTGCAATATAAGCGAGAAGTGCTAGTGCTGCATGTTAAATTGGACTGGTTGAAGAAAACAAAAGCTAGAAATTTAAATCAGGCCAGAACAGTCTTGGAAACCTGAATGTCAATGAAGCCCATGAGTTTCCATGAGCGTTATTCTTAAAATCTGTATATAACTACTGAAAAATAGTATTAGTTCTATAAAATACTTTTAGTTGTGTTGCCTATTTCTAGAAATGTCATATTGTTCTATCCAACATAAGCATAGCTCAAAAACCTAAGTCAAAGCTCTTTTCTTTTTTCATGTACCTGCTGATCATACATTCACTTAGCAATGCTATGTGCAGTGCTAAATTTTGGAGTGATAATTACTGTGGCTAAGGGACCGATCTGCCCTTGTGCAGGCTCCTCTTATCTTCTAGCCCTTAAAACATCATTCTATCTTCTAAGCTTTGCTCATGGGAGCATAATGAAAAAAAAAAAAAAAAAACAAACCAAACCAAACCAAAACAAACCGACATAAAATTGGGCTTAACATAAGCTACTGGAAACACAACAGGTTTGAAAAGCTGTGCCTTCCCTAAGAAATCACACCCACACGTCCATTGCTCTTGATACAAAGCCTTTCCCAACAGCTCATCACTGTGGCCACTAATCCACAACTTTAGCCTGTTCTTGGAGCTCTTTATCACCATTAGGCAGAATCACATGATGCAATTTGAAGCCTTGAAGCTTGATTGCAAATCAGTGTCAGATGTTAAGGGGTTTTTTTTAAATTTTATTTTATTTTTGCTTCTCAGAGCACTACAGGAGGCAAAGAGAATGATTTACATTACTAGTTTAAACATTTATTTAAAAATAGATAAAAGTAACAGAAGACTGACTAGGTGGACACAAATAAGAGTAATAACTCTGTGTATCTAATCCCAGACTCCATGCTGCCACAATAACTAGTTCATTAAAAAGTATTTCTGTATCCCTGGTGTACTTCTCATGTCAACAGGGGGGTTTATTCAAGTGAGTGAGCACAGAGGGGAGCACTTGCGGGGCTTCTTTTTTGCTCTGATTACTTTGGTTATAAAAAAAAGATTTTGTCGAATTAATGCCTACTGAAGAGATGGAAATAGAGCTAATGCAAGCCTGGTGGAAGTGCTCACAGACTGGGACTGTCTCATGCTCTGTACTCAGGCAAAACTCCAACTGGTTCATTACTTTAAAAACCTTTGCTTGTGTTCAGCATCTGGCCTGAATATATTTGGTTTCACTGAAAAATACAGTCCCAGTCTGTTTGTTGTTTTTTCTATTTAATTCTAGATCTAATGGACTTTAAATTGAAAACAAAACACCAAGGCATGGTTAATGCCCAACTCTGAATAACGTGAAGAAGTCTTCATACTACATATCCAGTGAAAAATACAGAGTCTTAATACTTTGCTTTGGTTATTTTAATTTGCACCCCGTTTTGTGAAGCAAAGAAATGATAAAGTTACCTATGCTTATAAAGGACTTTGAGAACTATAATGAAAAACTTTATAGAAATGCTACATGTTCTTCTGGTTTAGTCTGATAAGTTTTGGTGACTCACTAGTCAAAAGCACAGTGTATCTGTAATGAAATGATCGGCAGAGCATCACAGGGGATGCTTGCAATAGGGAAAAGTCACCATCTTACAAATAACGTTTTATCTTCTTTCCATTGAAGTCTGTGGGAGTTTTGGCCGGTAATTTTAGGGGAATTATGTCCATTCCCATAATCTCCTTTGACAATTACACCCAAAGGAGAAGACAAGTAGAATCTAAAAACTGAAGTGCTCTTAGAACAGCATTCAGTGTTGCGGCAGCATCAATGCTGGAGACCTGCTTTTTTCTTTCACTACTAAAAAATATAATCCCTTAGATTTTACATCACAGGCACACTCATTTATATGTGCACTAGCAAGGTCTTATCACGTATTTCTAACAGGACTCCCACAAATACATGGCATAGATGCAGTTTGAAAGAACGATTATTTTCCAGTACCTGAACTATATTGTATAGAATCATAGAATCATCTGGGCTGGAAGGCACCTCCAAAGGTCATCTAGTCCAACCCCCTGCAGTCAGCAGGGATACCTCCAACTAGACCAGGTTGCCCAGGGCCTCATGAAGCCTCACTTTGAATATTTCCAAGGAAAGGGCCTCATCAACCTCCCTGCGCAACCTGTTCCAGTGTTCCACCACCCTCATTGTAAAGAACTTTTTCCTAATATC
>JAOXJM010000019.1:22402765-22414483 GCA_026413425.1 Tringa solitaria
TTTACTTGAGCCCACCTCTCCAGCCTGTCCAGGTCCCTCTGGATGACATCCTGTCATAGGGATATATAACTATAGAACATATAGCTAGTTCTCAGAGTGCCATTCACTCTGCTTCCATAAAGCCACTCGTGTTTTTTCCAGAGGGAAATACTGGGTGAGATCCTGGATAGGTAAACTATGCCCTCCTATCTCAGAGTCAGAGAGTATTTCTGCAGGTTCACCCCCATTTCTTTGCCCTGATGTTGTATGCAAGTTGTCTCTATTGAAGAGTAGAGATGGGGCAGCTGGAAGTGGATTTAAAGGATGCAGCAAAAGGCTGCAGAGGACACCTTTTCTCTGTGCAGATGACTATGACAAATATTTCTGTCAGAAGGCACCTGACACATCTTCACCACAAAGAAAAAGTGGTGCTTGAAGTCTGTGTGAGTTTTCACTTCTGGTTTATTATCACTTACAGTTACAGCAGTGGTAATTTTCCCCTGTGAGCAGAAGACAAAGAGGTGTTGGGATCAAAGGTGTGTTCAAGACACACGGACATTTCAAGATGTTTACACAAGTCCCAAGGTGCTTTTAAAAAAGAAATAGAGATTATAAAATGGTACTCTCCCACTCCTTTACCCTATAAACAGCAGGAAGAATAAGGGCCCAGGAATGAAGGAAAGTCTCTGCCCTTCCATCTTTATGAAGGTGAAGTCCAAACCACTTGTCTAAAATTCATTGTTTCAGTGTCTTCAAAATCTCCCTTTTACATGTGATCTAAGTGCCTGACTAGTAATAAATATGCTTCCTTTTTCAAAAAGGCTGTAGAAAATAGGAAGCGTTTAGTAAGTCATATTCACAATCAACAAGACAATCGGAAACTAGGAAAGGAAACTTAACTCCACCTGCAATCAAAAGGAGCTGGATGCTACACAAGGAAGTCTGTATCAGGCATAAAGTGCTTTCAAGCTTGGCAGAGTTCAGAACAGGAATTTAGTCTGTTTTGTAACTAAATCAACACAGGGTTTGGATTCACTAACCTCCTTATTAAAATGATGAAACACATCAGAGGTGCCACATGCCTCACAGATCGCTTTATAGTGATTTGATCAGTATTCTTTAAATGCAGTTAATTCTCCATTTTTTTTGCATGCAGAACATTTGGTCTGCAGTCACCAAGAGCAAGTGTGAAGCAACCTTCCCTGGGAGCTCAGCCAGTCCAGGGACCAGAGTTATGATTAGTTGAGACACAGAAAAAAAGTCCAGCCAGCCCAAAAAGAATGAACCTGTATTTGCTTGAGTGACCCCATGTACACATTTCCAGGTCTTGTCCATGCTACCTTATTCTAAGGGTTCCTGAGGTCTCTAATAAATTTGTGCATGTCTCTGGTGCCACTGCTGAGCTCATGCATCCTCCTCGAAGGATGGCGCCCATTAACTCGGGCTGGATATTGACAGGTTCCATGAGCATCTGTGTTACACTAATTGCCATGACAAAGAACAGATCCTAGGAGATCCTATATTTTTTTTATTTTTCTCTTTTCCAAAGCATACAGGCCCCACATTTCCTAGTGATCAGAGGTCCGAACTGAATTAATTAATTCTTAATTGAGAAATATGCAAATTTGTCTTGAAAATGTTAAAAAGAAATAGAGTGGAATTTAGCCACTGAGCTGCCATGGGGTGGGTGACTGGCGTCCCTTTGCCCAGTGCCGAGGGAACTGAAGAAGCAGTCTAAAACCAACAGGACTAAAAGTAAGCCTCAAATTTTTCTTTTTCCCATGTCTTTTTATATAAGTTAAAGGAAGAATGTCAATTGCAGCTTTCAAAGAAGAAAGATAGTCTAAATTTTCCATTGTAGGTCATAATTTTGTGATCTCTAATTTGAATTCTCAAACTGAAATATGCTCTTTTACCTTTGAATGGGATTTTTTCCATCATGTATCCAGTTGAATGCATGATTTTTCAGTGAACAAACGTTTTTTCCCCATTGATGTAAAGAATGAAACTGAGAAAGTGATTCAGTGTATTCTGTCCACTCCAATGGTGGTCCAGTAAGCCAGTAGTATGTATTTATTCAATATACATATACATATACATATTCAACTAAGTCTGAAGCAGACATAGCCATACAGTTCCATGCAAAAACCTTGCACGTCAGAACTTCACAATAATGGTGGTCTTAGCTGGAGAAAAAAAATGCCAACTGACCATGTTTTGGAAACTGGGAGAGGTGGGCCAAACAGTGTCACCTCCCGTAAACTGATGTTTTGGGTAACAGAAGTTGCTTTTGCCAATTTTTTGTCAGAAGAAATATTGAGGGAAAATATTTCAGTTAAATCAAACAATATTGGGTATAGATTTTTTTTTTTTTCTTTCAACTTACATATGTAAAACAAGACACTTCCTTTCTTCCTTTTAAGGTTTCAGGATCACAATTTTTATTTGAAAAGTCAGAGTACTTTAAGGCACATGGAGCACCATTGTGTAGGGTATGGGAAAATATGTTTCATGCAAAGAGGGAGGGAGGTACAGAAAGTCAGGCCTCTGTGGGCTCAAGCAAAACCTTCAGCTTCTGCCTGGCCAGGTCTGCCTCACTGCAGCACTGCTGGAGGACACTGGCTGCATTTTCCTCACATCTCCAGAGGCTGCTGTGCATGTATATGCATGTTAGCACTTGGGAGGACTGGGCCCAGCATGTTCACTTTGGCTCTTCCCTGAATAAAAATGCTGGAGCTTTAAGTGATGTGAAATCCTGTCACTTCAAAACCAGCATTCTTAGTCTGCAAACTGGATTCCTTTATCTGTCCCTTGGTAATATGTTTGTGGATGCACACCTCTCAAAGATATTGTGTACCTTGGGTGGCAAGGGAAATAATAAACTCACAGAAGCTTGTCACCACTAACTCAGTAAACACTACTGAAGTTTGCTTTCACCTGTCATTTCTGTTGTATCTAATCATAAGAGACCCAGAAAAAGCCTTTTTTGAACACTTCTGCATTACTAGCTTTTTATCTTCAGGAAAGAAATAAATTATGGTTTGGCTTGAAGATACTGATTTGGAGCTGCTCTAATCAGCGTTCTGTCCAGAGGTCCCTCAGTGAAAGCATTTGCAGTAAGCAGATACAATTAAGTCTGCTGTATTAACATAATTGGGAAACAGGGGCCAACACTTAGTATGACCCTTTGTCTTTCTGGAGAAGAAAGGTACAGAAGCCTCAAGCACGCATTTAAAAGCGAAGTTGTGCAGCTTGCTGATAGCCGCAGTAAAAAGTCAGCAAAGAATTTATCCACACAGGAAGACTGAAGAAACATTCGGGATCTAGGCAACTGCCTAAATGTTACAGAAACATCAGAAAAGAACTATCTGATGAAAATATCAGACCAATGATACCATATACCACCGTTTTTATACACATATAAACAAGATCACTCTAATTGAACAAGGTGCATACAGCCACTATCCCAATAATTCATCACATTCCTTCAATTTTAATGTTTTAGTTTTTCTGATGTCCCATACCTTGGGTTATGAAAGAAATTGCAATGTAGTTTTGAAACTTTCTCCTCCTACTTTAAATTTTGGTGTCAAATCACTATCTAAGCTAACAAACCCAAACAAAGACCAACATTCACATGTACAAAGATATTGTAGATCCCAAATATGTGTAATGTTTTGTGGAAGGAAAAAAACTTAACACTTAAACAACTTATTGATCTGCGTCCAGATATGCATACATAAAGCTGATACTCTGACACTGGCATAACATACACAAAATGATTAAAAGTTTCTCATCCAGCACACAGTGGTATTTACAAAAATACACAGTTTGTGTGTGAATCAAACAGGAAACTGCGTGACCAGATGAAATGAAATCAGAACTCTCCAACACCTTGGCCAACTATAGAATTCAGTTCATTGTTCTCAAGTTACAAAACAAGTGGTTTCTTAGCATTTTATGTAGTATGCAACAACTGTCCAGGGACAAATAAATACCAATTGCAGCTGAACGGCTGGTGCAACAGACACAGATATAGTGTCTTATATAGTGTCTTATAGTACCTTAACTCAGAGCTCTTGATCTTTCTGCATCACTGTAGAAAACAAAGTGTAATTACTGTTATCTTACTGACAATTTTAAAAAATTCAATGTCAAAAAAACTCAGCAAAGTCTCCCAACTTGGCAGCCATATGCCCCTGGAGACATCTGGGCTCGATAGGTTCCCTCAGTTTTAGTCTGAAAGTCCCCTAAACACCCTCAGTTATGTCTTCTGGACATATGCAGAACTGCTCCGACTCAGCAACTATATACCTTTCACATTGGCATCCCCAAACTAGGTGGAGACTCACCAAAGGCTCATGAGAGGTAACCTTTTAAATCAAGTTACAGCACTTTTACAAGCAACAACAGGAGGGAGCTCAGTAACAAAGAGGAAGCAGACCCACTTCTGTTTACCCTTTTGAAAGTCAGAGATTTCAGCCAGCCTTTTAAGCAATAAGAAAGTGATTAAGTGTTCACAGATGATTTGGGAAGCTTGTGTTTTAGGGATCTCTGGGGTCAATACAAACAAAAGGAGAATTTTGATAAATTATGAAACTTTATGCCTCAAGAAAGTTAGGGATACCAAAAGCTTTCATGTCTTAAAAAACACAAACAAAATACCAAACCAACTGCTGTCCTATAACATGTAATTCTTCTCTATATATACAGTGTTCACTGGTTATTTTTACAAGCATAGAAATGACAGCAGTGAATTTCCCTCTATGAGAGAGACTGTGTATAAGCTGAATAGCCTTGAAGACTATATACTTGGAGACCAAGTATCCGGAATATGTGACAAATGAAACACATCTTGCTGGCTCTGCAGAACACCTTGAAACTCTGGTGTTACAGAATGATCTTTTATCACAAACTAGAATGACCGTGAAATCAGAGTCTTTTCATGTTTTCCCAGATGGAGATCTCACTGCCTTACATTGTTCACACCGTTTTCTCAGTGATGAGAAGTAGATTAGGAGTCTCTGGCTCCCTCTCTATTTTAGGTGATGTTTGTTCTTGTTTTACCATTAATGTCATGTGAAATTTACATTGAATGGCACTAAATCTTGCATGATACAAGAGGAAGAAAATATGGGAGAAAAGTCTGGTTAGGTCTAAACTGTCAGCATACGTAGACCATCCACATAAAGAACCTTGTTCTGCATAATGCCAATGGTATGAAGTTCAGCAAGGCTGAGTGCCGGGTCCTGCACTTGGGTCACAACAACCCCATGCAGCACTACAGGCTTGAGGAAGAGCGGATGGAGACCTGCCCAACAAGAAACAGCCTGAAGGTACTAGTTGACAGCCAGTTGAAGATGAGCCAGCAGTGTGCCCAGGTGACCAAGAAGGCCAATAACATCCTGGCTTGTGCGAAACAGTGTGGCCAGCAGAACTAATGAATTGATCATCCCGTGTACTTGGCACCTCGAATACTGTGTTCAGTTTGAGGGCTGTCGCTACGAGAAAGACATTTAGGTGCTGGATTGCATCCAAAGAGGAGCAACATAACTGGTGAAGAGTCTAGAGCACAAGTCTTATTGTGCTTATTGTTTGGATAATCACATCCAGAGGATAGTGGTCATTGGCTCAATGTCTAGGTGGAGGTCAGTGACGAGTGTTGTCTCTCAGGGCTCTGTATTGGGACCAGTACTGTTTAATATCTTCATCAATGACAGTGTGCAGGAACAAATGCATCCCCAGCAAGTTTGCAAACACCAACCTGTGTGGTGCAGCTGATGTGCCTGAGTGATGGGATGCCATCCAGAGGGACCTCGACACGATTGAGAAGCAGGCCCATGTAAAAAACTCATAAGGTTCAACATGGCCAAGTGCAAGATCCTGCACCTTGGTTGGGAGAGTCTCAAGCACAAATACAGACTGGGTGGAAAATGGACTGAGAGCAGCTATGAGGAAAAGGGCTTAGATGGCATTGGTTGATGGGAAGCTGGACATGACCAATCAATGAGTGCTCACAGCCCAGAAAGCCAACCACATCCTGGGCTGTGTCAAAAGAAATGTGGCCAGCAGGTTGAGGGAAGTGATCCTTCCCCTGTACTCCACTCTGGTGAGAACCCACATGGAATACTCTGGAACCCTCAGCACAGGAAAGACATGTACCTGTTGGAGCGTGTCTAGAGTGTGTCCACAAAGATGATCAGAAGGACAGAGCATCTCTTCCTGAGGACAAGCTAAGACAGCTGGGGTTGTTTAGCTTTTAGAAAATAAGGCTCCAGGGACACTTTTTTGTGGCCTTTTACTACTTAAAGGGGGTTTATAAGAAAGAGGTGGACAAACTTTTTCATAGGGCCAGTGGCAATAGAACAAGGGGCAATGGTTTTAAACTAAAAGAAGGAAGATTCAGGCTACATACAAGGAAGACATATTTTAGAATGAGGGTGGTGAAGCACTGAAACGCGTTGCCCAGAGTGGTGGTCGATGCTCCATCTGTGGAAACATTCATGGTCAGGTTGGATGGGGCTGTGAGCAAGCTGATCTAGTTGAAGATGTCCCTGCTAATTGGAGGGTTGGACTACATGGTCCCTTTAATGGTCCCTTCCAACCCAAACTATTCTGTGATTCTACAGTTCTATGATTTTATTCACTCATCTGGGTAAATGCCATAGTGGAGGTGACAGAGCATTTGAATGACAGTTTACCTTCATAAACAAAAAGATTAGCATATGCTGGATACTCTAGAGAACATTACCAATCAGCCTTCAGAATTAGAATCCAGAGACATTAAAATTCATGTTCCAAAAGTAAAACAACATAAAACAAAACAAACAAAAACCCCAAATCAAACCAAACCAAAACCTAGAAAAATCAACATTAAGATTATATCACCATATTTCCATACCTTTAAAACCATTAAGCCATTTAGGTTTTTTAAATACACATAAATATTTATTGTTTTAAAAAAAAAAAAGTAAAAATTTACATAGACGACTTAGGAAGAGCCTTGACTCTGGCCCGATTATTCTCTACGTCTTTTACAAACATGCATTCAAAGTATGAAGGTTGGGGACAGGGAATTAATTTCACAGATGAACACTGTCAGATTACATATTTTGTATTGCAGAAGACAGTTTTAAATTACATGACAATATGCCATTAGAATGTCTTATTCATGCTTCTTCTACCATGCAAGTCAATTAAGAAATGAAGCTAAGGTTTTACATAGACCTTTCTGGATCAAATTGTTATCACTATTAAAGTGGTGTAAATCTGGATGAATTACTCTGTAGTCAACTGAAACTGAATTATTTCAGAATTACACCAACATAATTAGAATAAAGCTGTCCTTGCACAAGGAAATTGAATTTTCTAGCAAACTGAAATGTATAGTACAGGAAGCAGGGCTCACATAAAGAGTATTACCATCTCACTGCACATGAGATTGTAATGCTAAGAGAACAGGGGTGCAAAATTAATTGATGGACTGAATTTTCCAGCACAGTACACTTCTTCTCAACACAACAACATTCTTGCCTGCAAGGCAGCCCTAGCAACATCATACCAGAGAAATGGGGATCTCAGTGGCAGGATCCCAGAAAAGCACTGCCCTGTGACAGCACAGGGATTGCCAAAACAAATGAGAATGTCTCTTCCTGAGTTCTCTTTAACCCATATATGGTCAGCCCTTTGGGGCTTATATCTACCTTAGGACTGCCCTAACTCAGCATAGAGAGAGCTCCTATAAGTAGATCTGCAGCAGGAATAAGCAAGTGAAATGGAGTTGTTTGCATTGTAAGAAATTCTTCCCTGTACCTTTAAAATATGCATCTCTCCTAGGATCTGCTATATGTTTCTTTTTTCATGTTTTCTAGAAAGTACATGTTGGAAACAACTGATTTCATTTTTTTCTAATATATTCCTAGAAATATGCCCAACACTGTTTAACACAGCCTGAAGAAAAGGGGGATGGGTCCTGTGGAAATAATAGCAGGAGACACTGCAGTTGAAGGTTTTGTCATTAGTCATACACAAGAGGTGGCAAAATAAAGAATGTGGTTCTGACATGAAAATTTATTTTATCTGAACAACATTGTAGGGTTCTAGTTTCAATTTTAAGGGCAGCTTTCAGATTCAAGTGCTAAGCATTCAGACATTTTTTTCCTTTTGCTGCCAGTCCTTTATGTCAACGGTCAATTTATGTCAAATAACCTTTCCATCCTTCTTGGTGCTAGTGCCTTCACACTTTACAAACTCTTCTGCCTTTAACATCAACACAAATGAACTGGATTGGAATGTAATAAGTGGATTCACCAGGGACTAAAAAGGTGACATTTGCAGAGGGAAACCACATAGTTGAGAGTGCATATCTTTTAATTAGGGAGCTCCCCCCTTCTGAGTTGTTAGCTTTTGTGTAGCATACACATACAAATCACAGCAGTCCCTCCTAGCTTTGTGATGTCTCTGGAGATATGCAAGGGGGCTCCAGAACTGCTTGTGACTCACCACTAAATTGGAACTACCAGGTAAGGGGGCATTTTTCAGAGAACTGTAGCTAGGACATCCGTAACTTTCTGTGATTCACTTGTTCCCTGAAACAGCAGGTAGCAGGGTGTAAACACAATATAAACTGCTTTAAGGTATTAGCTAACAAAAGAACCTCAAACCTGAGTTATTTCTTACATATCCCCATTGAAACCCCAGCAAATGTATCCAGTCCAGCCTTTTCTCTGTGTGCTTAAAGCTGTGTGTCCGACTTCTCTTCTGCCTGCTAATGAACATTTTTCTAGGAGCTTTTGTGCATGACAGACTGGGACTCCCAGGGAGGTATTTCTCATCCATGACACACTTGTGAAGGTCTCCTTCCCTTACCTCTCTATGGATGCAATCTGCCTTCTGTCTCTGGGCACCACAGAGGCTTTACTATGCTATGCTAGACCTAGGAACTTGTTTCTCCCTGCCCCTTCCTGCTTTGTACCATCACACAAAGAATATACCATATTTCTGGTAGACACAAGAAATAATAAAAAATGGAAAATCATTCCTGCATGAAATTTTGACATTTCCAGTCATCAGCTTTAATGTTTCTTTCTAGAGGAAGACCCTGGCTGATTAAAGACTTTAACTAGCTTCTCATTGTTTGAGAAATCAATTCAGGATGAACATCTGAAAGGTACAGTTTGTACTCAATGAACCTATTAATTATGATTGGCAAATTAGACAGGGTTCTAATCTTCCTAATATCCAGCCCAAGATTTTTGTGGCACTCCATTTTTTGGTTAACGCAATCAGGAACCTTTAAAGAGTTAGTTAGCAGAGGCATTCACGGTGTTTGAACTAGTAATTGAAGACTGGAGAAAGATGAGAAGAGAGAACAGGCTACATGACTAAGGATTAACAAGTCTACTGCAGCATGTCCACATATTATACTTGTGGCTAAACAAAGAATTATCTCTTGCTGTAATGCAGCATTAGATATTTATAAAAAATTCTGAATGAGATCACTGATACATCTTTTTTCCCGTTCAACTCACTGGAGGCAATATAACTTCCTTCAGTAGCTACCATAGAAAATTGAGTTGTTAATACAGACTTTGTCTTTTCATTAACTAGCACAGGAAGTTTTCCAAAGTGCAAAGGCTGGATCCACATGAGCACAGAATGCACTGAGTGCACAGTCAGTCACGGTATGAGCAAATGCAGCAATTCCACATGCAGCCAGTATTTTCATTCTCATTTGTGAATGCAAATGCACTGCTGTGACACTGCTTTATGGATGTGCCTCTGACAGCCAGGGATTAGATTTGTTAATAGTCATTAGGTGTCTCTTTGTCTTTAATAAATGTAAACATTATGTTTATCAGAGAAGATATTTTCTCCTGACTTATAAAGGGATTCTGTAATTTCAGTGCTGCCTAATTATGAATTTATGAAATATTTTCAATGCCTGGCCTTTGTCTCATGAAACTGATCCTGCTCATTCTGCCCATGTAGATCAGTCCCTTATAGAAATGACACTGTCATCCTTAGTATTGTTTGTGGTTGCAAAAAGGCCAGCTCAGAACAGTCAAATTTCCAAGTCCCTCAGAACTCTGAAAGTGGTGTAGCATCACTTGGTCTGCCTAGAAGATGTCAAGGACAGCACAACCATATTAGTCCTCCAATCACAGCATCCACCAGCACTTCCTAAGGTACTCTTACTGAGGAGGGTCTACAGATACATCCCTGTACTGCTCTCCTGGAACAGATATGAATTCCCATGATGCCCCAGCTACTTGCCTTCTCCAAAAATTTGTACATGAATCCATGCCCTGCCACGCTTTTACTTAATTTTGCCTTTGGTGTACATATGCACCACCTAATCTGCTGCACCAAACTGTTGCTGTCTCTCAAACTGTGGCAACACCAACATGTGAGTCACAATGCAGGGATGATGCCCTGAAGCCCCTATTGGCATGGTCTGAGCTCTTCCTGTGCTATAAAGAAGGACTGCCAATTTCCCAGCTTTAGCCACACACCTTCTACTGTCATGCTTTCTCTAAGTTATGTCTCCTTTGACCAAGAGTGTACTGCAAAATAGAAAAATATAAACAGAAATAGTAAGAACTGCATCCAAGCTCAGGCAGCCGAAGGGCACTCAAGAGGACTCATTATGGAGATGCAAAGTAGTTGATGTTGCTGTAAACTTGAACTTCGGAAAATTCAAAAAGAGCTTGAGACAGACTTAACTAGATATTGGAAGTTTTGCTCAAAATGCAAAATGTTACCTAAAGTTTGTATCTTTATAAACTTTAAGAATTTTTTCCATGAAGTCACCTGATTTTCAGATACCTGAGGAATCATCTGAACCTGATATATAAATGTGTATCCTCTTCAGCCATTAGATTTCAGTTTAAGTTCATTAGGGCTAAAATGGTCACTGTTTAGCTATTTTCTCTAAACAACAGTATCTTTTGGAAATGCTGCATCTGTGAAGTCATTTACACAGTGAAAAGTGTGTAAGATGCATGAGCCAAGTCTATTTTCCTGAAGTTCCTCTCCCTGTAACAGACATAAGCAACATGGGTTTGTTTCTCCCATCAACAGAACAATGCTAAACAACATGGCAAACCTCAGTCATCATCTAAAGAGAGAATCTCAGCTGTGCATTTTCCAATGTGAAATCTTAAGCCATACTCATGTATTTAGATGCCAAAATCTCTGGGACATGCACTAGGATTTTTAAAAGCAACTAATGACAGATTTTGTTCTGCATTCCTAGTTCTGTTGATACCTAAAAGCTGAGGCACACCTCTACATTTTTAAACACTTAGATATGCTTAAAAAATGTACATGGCTTTCTACATCAAGTACCAGACTGACAGCATCATATGTCAGAATGAGGAATC
This sequence comes from Tringa solitaria, assembly GCA_026413425.1. NCBI lineage: Eukaryota > Metazoa > Chordata > Aves > Charadriiformes > Scolopacidae > Tringa > Tringa solitaria. The sequence continues at coordinate 22,414,129 of JAOXJM010000019.1, forward strand.
ATATAAAGCTGTCCATTTGATTTTAAAATCAATGAATTTAAAATCAATAGCTATAATGAATGCTGCATATGTATATGTTCCTGATTTCTCTGATTTCTTCTTTTGTGTCCAAATCCCAGCTCCTTGTTTCATAGCAAAGGAAAGCATAACTTTTTCCACTTTTAACTTTCATCTTCTTATAAATAATTTTAGACCTTTGGAAAATATTTTGTCCTGAAACTACGTATACACATCCTCCAACCTCCCAAGCACTATTTGGATTTTTCTTAGGATCCCAATAAATTGAATTTGAATTGAATTATCAATGTCTGCTGACACCTCTGTAATTGTATTCATCATATATGACCAATACTGT
>JAOXJM010000019.1:22414583-22436074 GCA_026413425.1 Tringa solitaria
GTTATGAGGTCACTGTTCTGCTCTTTCTCCTCTTTCTCATTCATCTCTTCCTATGGATCGAACAGAAGATTTTTGCAGCACACTGGATACCTACCAGTTTAAAGGAGACCAAACACATTCACTTGGTGAATGCAAATGGAAAATACAGCAGCTACTCACAAAACCCTTGAAATGATCTGCCTGTTTTGGGCTACCTTCTGTGGCAAGGATCATGGAAGCAGCAAAACTGGAAAAATATATTTTGACATGTCTCAATGAATATATTCCAGGGAGAAACAAACATTTGATAATTTGTGGTTTACTGAAAAGTAACTCCTCCCTACCCTCTCCTGGTTGAGAACTGGAGCAGGTATGTCCAAGGTGATGGGGTAGAAAACTCAGTTTTCTGTCAGGAAGGGAGACTGAGGCTGCAGGACTCCCTTACTGCTAGGGCTCAAAGCAGCAGGAGCCCATGAATGTCAAGGAACTGACTTGCAACTGACAGCTCTGTAAATAAATTAATATATTATGAGACTTCTAAAGTGAAATCTCAACTTTCTAAAGTAGGAAGAAACAGAGGAATTTGGAAGAAGATCAGGTCTTCCAAAGATAGGGACTACCTGACAAGAGCATCTTCTTTCTCAGCATTACTGAGAGGTTGGTCACTTATCCCTCCATTCTGTTAAAATAAATCTTTCCTTGTCTGTACTGTCTGGGGCGGGGGAAATCCTTAAATGCTGTTGAGATTGAGGCAAGCTCACTCAATGGTTCACTTATTAGCTGATTGGGCTGCAAACCTTTATAATTAATTTATAATGCAAACAAGGCTGGAAGCTTAACCATAGGAGAGTTGTGGCTATCCTCACAAAGTAATGGCTTCTAGCTCAAAAATCCTTTAGAAAAAAATGGGTGTGCAACTTACTTACTACTGAGGAACCTATAAAACTGAAAGAATATTAATTTCATTTGCAATCCTGGATATCATTACATTCAAATTTGATGCTTGAAGCACAAGCTAATTATATAGATTTTTCAGATAGAGCCTATTCATTGTATATGCTTTTGTCAATCCAAATCAATTTAGCACATTGCCTCCAGGGCCCTTAAAAACACCAAGGCTCTTAAAGCCAGTTTCTGTGGCAAGGGCTGAAAAAATCCAGTCAGGTTTCCTCAGTAGCAAATGCCCAGGAGACCTTTCACACCAGTTTTAATAACTTAGTGCATGACTGCTCATTCAGTTCTCCCAGCCAAAAGATTCTGCCGTTGCATCCTTACCAAGTTATGTGTAAAACACAAAATGTGGCACTTGGTCTGCAGAAGGAGTTCCAACTTTCTTATGTCCAAGATAAAGAGAAGCCTGATTATTTGTTTTGTTGATCCTCAGTGATACAGAAGCCAAATGGATTGTCTGTCTGCCCTCTGCCTTGGTTCACACAGCAACTCTGCCCGAGGCAGGTAAAAAGAAGAAAAATCTGCAGTCATGACATTTGTATGGAAGAGATTTGGTCATTAACTTTCCTCCTTAGTAGCTAGATACTGGAAGGAACATAAATTAGCAGAAACTTTTTTGAGCCTGACATGCTTTTAGTGGCTGGATTTTTCTGTTGTCAGCAGAAGAGTACTGTGGTGATGTCTGCCAGCAGCACTGTAAGCTGGAGTATGGCCATGGTTTCTCTCATAAACCTCAGAGGTATATTTGCCCTTATGTAATAACAATTATCACAAAGGATCCCAAAGTGATTTGAAACTGTATAAGGTATATTCAGGGAGTGATTCGTCACCAGGGCTTCTCCAGGGCACAGCTGTCCCTACACACCCTGTCAACTTCTGGGGTCTTAAATAGCAGCATCTTCCACTAGGTTTTTAAAGCATGGGGTAGGTGGTGCCTGTGCTCGACTTAATTCATTTGTGGGATTTGTCCTGTTTAAAATAGAAATAGAAAACAACAGTAATACTGAGCATCATCTTGGCTCAGTTCCTTGCAAGTGCAACACTTACAACACAGACATACATGCTTGCCACTGTTTTAAGACCAATTTGACATAACGTCCTGAGATGTTGAAATCTGATGAAACCATCGCCAAGATCTTCAGGACCTGATTGGAGGTCCCGTGTCCTGCAGAAGTCTGAGCTACCAGAATTCTCCTAGATATGAGGCAGCTGAGGTTACTGCTGAGTGTTTCTATGACAATTTGTGGCTACACAGTACATATGCATATCTGAATATGACCTTAAGGCCTTGAAATATCTTGTATGAACACAGCCTCCCTCTCTCCCTTCTGCTGCGAATAGCTGTACTGTGTAAAGTAATTTGGAAGTTATTTCTCATTCCTACTTGAATGTAATAACAGCTATCTTCATTTTGGGATACTTCAGAGTAAGGGAGAGAGGGGAGAATATACAATTGCAAGGCTGGGAGAAGCTTCATTAAATCTGGTATCAGTATATGCTGAGAACAGTGAAACCAGATTATAAAACTGAGTAATATTAAGAGCAGGTTTTTTACTCAGAACAGGAGATGACTGCAATAGACATTACCAAACTAATGAGCAACACAAGGCACTTGAAAATAAACCCAATAAATGTGAATCATGGGAAAAAAACCCAAATATAAAAATAAGTCAGCAGCACATGCCTTCCCTAGGACTGAGGGAAAGCTACACAGGCACAAACAGTAAGACAAAAAGAGTTCCAGTCCCTACATACAACCTAATCTCATCCTAGAAGGAAGTCAGTGATAACCAAGGCTAAAAGCCAATAAGAATTATAATTTAGAATTAGTTTAAATATATCAGGAATATTAGATCAAGTGAAGTAATTACAGCCAGATCAAAAGCTTATTGGCATTCCACTGGGATTTCAGTGGGCTTGATGATCTCAGAGTCTCAGGGTCTTAAAATTACAAAAACACCGTACCATAACAATACTCTAGTCAAGAAGAGAAAGCTGTGCCCTTCCACTGTATAATGGCAACAAATGGGTGATCGCTCCTCATCAAAAAAATCAATCCAAAACATCATTTGAAAGCATGTGTGCTCTGGCATTGGTATTTGATGTACAGTCATTTGTTGTTGGCTAGAATGAGGGAAACACCATTACCAGGAATCCAGGTTTAAATTTAAGATAATCAATTAAACTACAAGAAGAAAACTAGTGTTAAATGAACAAACCCATTTACAATACACAATTTCCAGTCCTATCACCTGAGAACAGAACGAACTTAGAAAGCTGGTATTAAAACCAGTACAAGAATTAACACAGAACTGAAATTCTTGGTCATTTCTCCTGCCAGTAGCTTAAGAAAAAACTGTACCAGTCAAAAATTATTTCAGATGTTTCATTTCTTTGTAATTCAGAATTGCAGGAGGACAATCACAACCCTAAAAAATGTTCTAGCAAATTATCTCGGGAAAGTATATTCGAAATGTTTGAAGCTTTCTATTTCCAGAAAATTTATGACATGAGATGCTTAGATTTCAGAACAAAGCCACTGAAAAACTAGAACACTGACTCTTTCTGAATTTTACTTTTCCAAGAAGTGATATTTATGCACCTGTGCTCTCTATTTTGTCATTTGTGTAGAAGACAGAAGGGCAAATTCCTGGTGTTTTGTATTAAAAGTATTTTAAAATGTATTGTAAGAGATAATAAAAATAATCTTTCCTAAAGTGATTTTTGTAAAAAGAAAGATGCTCAAAACCTAATACTTTCCCCAAAAACTCAACCTGCTGAACCAGTGCCTTCTGATAAAACTTTTGTAATTTATAAATGAAATTATTTCTGTGTGCTGTATGCAGTCTCAGCAAAGTTTATTGCTAGTAGATATGTTGTAGAATAAATGAAATTTATTTTCCAGAAGTGTTCATAACCTATACTGAATAAGATTTAACTCCACTAACCTAACCCAAGAAATAAAAGATATCTGAAAAAGATGCCATAAACCAAATCAAATATAGAATATATTGACCATTAAAATACCTCGCAAAACATGTATGATATCAATGGTCTTAAAGGCTAAAGAACAGCACACAGTGATTAGAAAGTGATGCTGCTTGGTAGAAATTGTAGATTTTAAATAAAATATTCCTTTGTCTCTAATTTTTGTAAAGGCCTTACATTATCATTATCATTCAAATACACAGTATATAACTCTCTGACTCAAAAAGTAATGTGTAAGCAAGCAGAATGAAGAGGAATGATGGAGGAAGAAGGAGTAATGGTAGGATGAACTGAATAAAACCATGTAGGACAGATGTTCCCTGAATAAAATTAAGAGGCAAGGCTATTTCCTTGCCTGTCATTTCGAGTTCACTGGGGCCATGGAAGCACATTTCCACGACTGTGTTTGGCAAGAACCGGGATGGCAGGTCTCATCTGTGAACTCTCTGTCCAGAAAGGAGTAGAGGGTACGCAGCTTAAGGAGTTGCCTAGATCAACAGAAAACACAACTGCAGTAACCTGAGAACTTTACTATTATCCCAGCCATCCTTTGCTGGTCCTTCTATACACGTGCCTTTAAAAGGGTTGACTTAACTCAATTGTATGTTCCTACATTACTCCAGAAGCCTGCTTAACTCCATGATTTTGGAATCCATCACTATGGGGGTGCAAATTAGCAGCATAAAAAAATTAGAAATTATGGGAGTCATTTTTTTCTCAACATGGAGGCAAGACAGCAAAACAGGGAGATTTGCAAGAGAAAGCGTTGCTTTTTCATTCTTGTCTTTGAAAAGACAGCATCAGCTGTAGCTTCTAGTGCAGCAGCTGGCCTGGCTACAGGCAATTCAAAGCAATATGCTTCCTTCCAGATGCAAATAACATATATTTTCCAGCTAGGATATATGTAAATATGTGTATTTTTCTGCTGCTACCCAGAGAGAGTTCTGCACTGGTTACCCATCATTTCAAGTAAGCCTACATCATTTTACTATAGCAGTCAGTTTCCTTCATACCATAAACGAAAAAGGCAAATTTAATAACAGACAGCCAATGCGGCTACTTGCTACAGGATCTCTGCTGTTGGAGGGAACAAACAACCACTTTGCCTTTGGCCTTCTGACTGGTATCCAAGAGGGTATATCACAACTGTAAGTGGTATGGTAGCTAAGTAATCATACCATCAGCGTTCAACTTGTTAGCAATAGAAAATCCTTATGTACAAAAGACCCCGTATGGCTAAGTATGTATTTTTCAAAGAGAAACTAATGAAGTTGTCTCTTTCATTATACATTAATGGCTTCTTTATTCTCTGCAGGAAAACAATCAGCCACTGAAGAGAGAATATAGAATGAGACTTATGTGTCAGTTAGTTGCAGATTTATTTTCAGGGCTTAATATTTGTCTGGGGATTTTCATGTTAAGTAATCTGCCTCTTAAAAATAGTTTGTAAAGGATTTGAGACTTTGAACTACAACAGAAAATGTAATATTAGAATAAATAAATGAATGGCTGAAAGCAATCCTAAATATGCAGATATAACAGGCTGACTCCAGATTTGGAACCTACTCCCATCAAGGCCAAAGTAGCAGCCTATACCTACAACTGGAGATATACTAAAGAAATGGTCAGGATTTTAAAGGGCTTTCAAAAGCAAATTATTTGATTTTGAGTTTTTAAGGAGCCTTTTCTTACTAAGAAAACCACACATTTATATTGCTTACAGCATACCTACAGAAAGCTATTTCATTGATTTCTTTCTTATTCTGGGTAAAACTCTTTCCACACCTGAAAGCAAAGCCTGTAAATTACAAGTTGTCTTTTTTTCCTATTTGGCTGTAGGATTACTTATCAAACAACTGTGCTTTATTTGTCTCTAAAAGGATAACTCCAAAATTGGCAGGACTTCAGAGAACCTGTATGTCATTAACTTTATGAGCCTTATTTTTAATGCAGATATTGCATTCTTCAAATACACTTAGGGACAAAAATCAGATTTAAGCAGCTAGCTTGAAATATGAACCAAAATCACTATCTAATGTTTGTCCTAACTAGGAAAAGAATTTAAAAAATAACATGATATTTACTCATAGTAAAAATATTTCCAATGAAGTGAAGACAGGTTTATTTCTCGCAGTAGGAAACAATTTAGTAATACACATGGATGTTAATATTCCATTGGTTTTATTCATTTATTAGGATCCACCAGAGTTGTCTCACTATACATTTGCCATCTAAACATCAGCTGAAATGTTCTCTTCAGTAACTGGACATATCAGCACACGAAAAGCCATAGCCTTAGTGTTATTATGAACTTTAAAGTATTCTATTTTTATTTATATTTTTCTAAGTTTGTCTTATTTCAGGTAGCAGATGTATGTAGTTCCAGTGTTTTTATGTGCTCAAATTGAAGAATTTTTCTACTGATCAAAAAATTTTTGAAGGCTAATGTTGTGGCCCAGTCCAAGTAGAACACCAGAGGATTAACAAAATGTACATCTCTAATGATCAAAAGTAAATCTATTTCAACACCCAGTGTATTCATATAAATTAAAGAATATTTTCTAAAATCTTCAACATTTATAAAAATATTTTTTCTAGTATTTGAGAATACAGAAATTTCTTCTGTAAGATCCCTGCCTCATTCAGTGCTTCTAGCAGATGATACTAGCAGATTTTTCTCTCCATTACCAGACACACTCAGAATCTATCTCTTAGAACCCAATTTTATTAATAGTAGTAATCTCACATTCTCTGCGATGATCTTTGTGTATCATTTTAGTATTTCATACAGTACCTAGATCTAAGTGATATCGTTACCTTTGTTTTAGAGATGGAAAACAGAGAAAGAAGCATATTAAGGTCAAAACATTTTAGTAATTTGAAGTATACTATTTGTGGATACCTGACAACTTATTTTGTGAGAGTTTGGCATTGTTCAGCAAAATATGTATGGAAAAAACTGCTCTCTATTGTTGCATTTGCAGTTATGTTTAGGTCTCATTGGATGTTCTGCAGATAGGACCCCACAAGATAAACTGAGTGTCTATAAAATGCTGACAGCTACCAAAGATCCGGGTTTGATCAGCTAATGAAGAAGAAAATTCAGTGAAATTCAGGGAAAATAAGGAGTCAGTAGAAGAGTCAGAATAGCTGCCATTTCTTCCAAATAACATCCAGCTGTACCAGGCAGGCTTCCCTTTCTTGCAAGCTGCTGCTTTGTTCAGCAGGTGCCTTCTCAATGCTGCCCCATGGGAGGGAGGATACTCCTTTCCTCCTCTGCTCTCTTGCATGGTCATTGCTTGGCTGCAAAGCAAGCCTCTCACTCACTGCGACAGAAGGCTTAATGAGGAAAACCCATAAGCATGAAATTAAAGTTAAGTGAGGTAACATCTACAAAAAGTGCTGACCAAAGCCACACTTGCTGTCTTAATAGTGAAGTTATGCAACCTTTGGCCAAATTATTCCTAATAATAACTTAAGCGCAGATTAAAAGGGATATTTTTCTTTCTATTTTCTTTAAAAAATACAAAAAGTATCAGAAAACTCATATTGAGCTTTCTTATTTGAGCATATCATGTCAGTTCGCAAGAGTCACCTCCAGGCTTTGGACCTCTGCATCCACCACATGTCCCACTGACTCTGGAGCTACTGAGTGACTGGTGACAACAAGAGGCTGAGATGCCACAACTCTGAGGAGTGTTAGGTGGGAAAGAAAGAAGTACTTTCCCCAAGGACTCCCTTCCTCAACCTCCTTTTCCTCACTCCTCAGCTTCTGGTTGCAATCATGCCTCTTTCCCATTCACCTCCCTTTCCAGACACCAAGCTCTGGCAGCCCCTGACATTCACCATCACATTCCACCGCCACCTCCTGCTCCCTACCCACCTGGGGATGTCCTCTCCTCCACAGCCTCCGTACAGCACGAGAGTTGCACAGGCACAACAGAGAAGTGTCATTCTTCTGGTTCTGGCCTGGAGCAGCTAAAGTTATTTTTGGACCTTGACTGGAGGATGTTCAGTTGGTTTTTAGGGATAACATTAGTATCCCAGTTCTACAATAATTAATTTTCTTCTAGAGGGTACATTTATAATAGTTTGTTTAGAAATAGAAGCATTATTGTGCTAGTCCTAGCTTATAAATAAACTGTATTTAATTTCTTTATATACACCTTTAGACTGTTCTGTGGTCACTAACGATGAAGATAAATTTATGTTTATTACATACATGAGAACATTTCATATTTAAGTGATGCTCACTAGGGGTGTAAGTCATCCAGGTTTCTCTCCTCCTTTCTGGCATAAATGCTGATGTGTAGGGGTTGGACATTTGCTTTCCAAGAAGATGCGTTGGTATAAATTTGTTATCATACATCTTATTTATTCACTTCAAATTCTAATGGGTAAAAAAAATGAAACAGGAAGAATGCTGATAAATCAAGTTTTCCCAAAGACTAAATGTATATTCATGGAAACGCCTTGCTCTACAATCATCTATTGGTGCTATTTGGAAAGGACATCTTCATTTCAAGGCACCAAGAACTCCACCAGTAGTAATTGCTCATAATGAAAGAAAAGGTATTTCTAAAAATACTGTATGGCAGAAGTGGAAAAGAAGGAAAACACAAAGCTTAAATAGAATTACTTTCTATATTAGCAATATTCCACAATGTGGCACTTTGTAACACTTCTATTATCACTGGTTTCCTTTTCCTTGTGGCGCTCATGAACTTTCTAGGTAGGCAATGCACAGTGTGCATGCATAAGTTTTAAAATCTTTACAAAGCCAGAGGAGCACTTACTAGAAACAGCAGGACAGAGCAGCATGCATTTATGAGGGCAATAGATGTCAAAGGACCGTCACACCAGTAAAGCTCAAATGTTACTTAAAAGTACGCATAAAGAGGCAATTGGAGCACTGAGAGATGCTATTCTTCACCAGCAGTCACCCCTGAAGCACTGACAGCCACCTTCATACTGGCCATCAAAATAGTTAAAATGCCCAAGGGACTTTGAAGTACCCTGGCAAGAAGAAAACTTAAAGGGTTGTTGGAACAGTTCCACTACATTTCATGGCACTGAAGAGATGTATCTCTGTCACCTTGCCTGTCAGAGCACCTGAGCAAGAGTATACTTGAAGGCTGTAAAAAACTCGACCATGACTTGCTGCAGTAGAGACAGCTGTGTAGTTTTCATCCCAGAGTGAGCAGAGTTCAAAGGCACAGCAGGAGCTCCAGGTTCAGAGAGTGCCAACCACATTGGGTTTTGAATCTCCTGTTGCTAAAATAATTCAGGAGCTGCACTGATAGCATTTCTGGAGCTGGGTAGATGCTGGCTTTCCCTAACCATAACAAAGTTCCAAGTGCACAAAGAAAAAAATAAAATGTCCGGTATACCAATTAAAAAAAAAATCAGGCAAGTCTTCAACTGTATATGCCTGCTGTTTTTGTCTAACATCCTGAACGTAAGACTGAGGGCCAGGAAAGACGGAGTGTAGGCAGTATGCCTATTGCACTGTGCTGGGTTTGTACTGCAGCCAGATTAACAATCTCATCTCTACAGGCAGCAATTGTTTATGGCATGGTGCGTTTTTTGCGGCTCCATCAACCCTTGAAACTTAGCTGCTGCATTCCTGCAACCTCTCATCATGGCAGCAATCAAAGGCTACAGATCATATTGGCATTTCTGGGGATCTGAATCTCCCTAGTGTGAGCACAGCTTTCAAACCTGCACGCAGGGGACTCTTCTGCCTTGTCCTCCTTTCAAAGGCTCCCCAGGCTGTTCCAGCCTCTTTGCATTATTTGTGGCAGTTTGAGGATCAGTCCCGAAACTGCACCAGTCATCATTGTGATGGACAACTTTGTTCTGTCTTCTGCCTCTGCTCTTTGAAGAGCCTTGTGCCCCAGGAAACACCCACAGGAACTGTGATTCTGGGGAGTTTTTCCCATTGCTTCCTTTGAGGATGAAAAGAAGCCTGTAAGGGGAGGCTTATTTTACCTTTCCCATATTTTTAATCTGGAGAAAGAATTGCCACCATCAGTTTATGTCTAATTACTTCTCTGTCATTCTAATTAATCATTGCATATGATGCCAGTAGCTGAAGGTACTATCTGAGGCAAAACAAAACCTATATCATTTAGTTATCTTTCATATCAGATGTCTGGTATTGGGCTGCTATATCAATTGCAATCTACGTCAATGCCCTGTAGCTTTCTGCACCATTGAGATGGACATTTTATAGTGCCAATCAAGCACAGTTCCAGCTCTGCCCTTGAATCCATCTCAGAGAAATGTTGATGACATCTTTGCTTTGAACCCTTACCTTTTATAGGCTCTGCAGACTTCCCCTGTATGTCTCGTATGACCTTTTGCAAACATCGGTATAGCTGTGCTGGTTCAGAGCCAAATTTTTACTTTAATTTATTGCTAATTGGATATGTTACTTTTTGAAAGAATATCTCCTTTATTAAAGCTGAGTTAATGACATCCATCCCTATATTTTTATCCTTGCTTATTGAGGGTAAAGGATTGATATCTGCAGTTTAATAACATGCATAGCTTAGTTCATATTTTCTGCACTATTTTGTGTTGAGTCTGAATCACAAGTAATCATGCCCCCAAATTTGGGATTATTAGACAGCAAACTATTGTTTCCTTAGCAAATGGGTTAGTACTCCAAAGTCATCTAAACAATGTGTGGGGTTTTGTTGTTGTTTCAGTCTTGTTATTGCCTTCATAAAAATAATCTTCATACCAACAGGTCAAATGTCTTAACAGAATATTATTCTGGGAAAAAAAAAATAAAAAAAGAAAAGATACATTGTGCAGCTTGGCTTTGCAATACCTGTTTCTAGAGCTCTTGGAGAGACATTCTTTCTTTCTTTCTTAAGTGCCTCATAGGAGAAACAAGGAGAAATACAACAACAATTGTACTGCCAACAAAAAAAAAAATCATTCTGTAATAATGGGTTGCAAAAAATTAATACCAAGGCCAACAAAGAAAAAAGAATTTAAATAAAGGTGAAAACAATATGAAAGGTTTTAAAAGATAGATGATCACGCATAAAAATAAACTGTGCCTCATTGGCCAATATTTTAAGGAAATTTGGTCAGACTTTGTTCCCTAGGTCTCTGGGTAGCTGACAGCATATGATTTAAACAGAGACGGATTAGGAAATTCTCACCCCACCCCCACATTTTCTGATGTGAATTGAGTTTCTTTTTTGACTAACCTATTGTATACCTTGTAGGGAAGCAGTTGATCTTAATCAGTATCTCTTATATACACTTGGAACTCTTTTCTTCATAAATTCAATATAAATTCCATTTAAAAAAAATTATATTTAGCTTAAAAAAAGTTGTAAACTTTCTCCATTTTCCTTTGAAATTAAAAAAAAAACCTAAATAAAAAAATTCCATCTGCCCCATGCTCAGTATAACAGCTGAGGGATCTAAGGATCAGCTCTCTTTCTTCAATGGCTGATGTCCAAAGAGGACCATGTCTGTTCATCTGCCTTTGATCCCGATCCATGAATCCAGATCTGGAATCCAGTTCCTCTCCATCACTGAGTCCACTCTGGGACTTCCCCAGTGCCTGCCAATGGCATCGTCCTGGGAGTCAAATACAGTTTCGTATATATTATATCTATTTCATTATTTCCTTTTAATTTTAATATTCATATTCCATTAAAGTAGTTTTGTTCCTTCTAAACTCATAAATATCTTTATCTCTCCTCCTCTTCTCCTGGGAGTGGGAAGTAGGAGGAAGTGGGAGTGTGTGTGACCCGTAGTAGGCCAAGTCAGCCCAAACCATGATTTATTGGTCCCCAACTTGGGGCATGAATGCAGCTCAATCAGAGCTCTGATAGATTGCCTGAATAGCTTGAATTCCAGCTTGCTCAGAGGGAATAGACAGTTCACATCATGTTGCTTCTATGCGAAACGTTATATCGTATTTTAAGAGAGCTCTGTATTAAGTAAATTGATGCAATGATGTTTAACTGGACGAATATATTGCATGGTTTATTTATTCTTTGTGTTTGGATGTAATGGGTCAAGCATGCTATCTTTGTGTCGATATGCCTTCCGATGTACAATGTGATTACTTGGATAACAGTTCTACCTGCATATCACGGGCGTCGGGCGATGGATTCTTTTATTAATTACACTTTCACTTTTACCAGGGGAAAGTTTACTTCACCCTTTAATGATTATGCCAAAGTGACACTATCAGAACTAGGGGATGGGAAACCTTTGGGCTGTTTAGAGAATGAATGTTACTTTCATTTGATTGTGGTTTTGTTGTCTCACCTTCAAGCACTATTGCTGTTTCCAAAATTAAAATTCATTTTCTCAGCTACAATATTTAACAAAATCTTGTGTCTAAATAAGTTACATAAATCCTTAAAGTTGAGGAAAATATTTTTTCATCATTACTAAGAATGTCACTTATTGTTCAAGCCAATAAATAAATTTTGTTGGAATTCTGAAAAAAATTTCATTTTATCTGATAGTTCGTCATGGTCAAGAAAAAATTTTTCACTAGGAAATAAAAAGCAGAGGGAAAAGAAAAATAGGTATTCTTTCACTTTAAACAAACAAAATGTTTTGGGAGGAAACATAATTTTTGAAAGGTTTGGGAAGAAATCAATAACTATGTTTCCTCACACATACACAGAAGAGCAGAATTTGGCCTCTTGAGGGATTGGCTTGGCAGGGTAAAATGGGATAAAGCACTGGAGGGGTGAGGGGTCCAGTGAAGATGGTTAGTATTCAAGGATCCCCTCCTCCAAACTCAGGAGTGGTGTAACCCAAGAAAGAAGTAGTCAGGCAAAAAAGCCAGGAGGCCTGCATGGGTGAACAAAGCTCAAAAGTGAAAAGGAGACCTACAGAGGTTGGAAGAAAGGACAGACTCGAAGGAGTACAAAGAAACTGTCGAAACAACCAGGAATCCGATAAGGTGAGCTAAAGCCGAGACAGAATTAAATCTGGCCAGGGACACCAAGGATAACAAGAAAAACTTTTATAAGTATGTCAGGGACAAAAGGAAGACTAGGGAAGAGACAAGCCCTCTCCAGAAGGAAACAGGAGACCTAGTCACCCAGGATATGGAGAAAGGTGAGGTACTGAATGACTTTTTCACCTCGATCCTCAGTGGTTCTAACCACACAGTCCAAGTCACAGAAGGCAAACATAGGGGCTATGAGAATGAAGAACAGCCTACTATTGAAGAAGATCTGTTTTGATACCATCTAAGGAACTTGAAGGTACAGAAGTCCATGAGACCTGATGAAATCCATCCACAGGTCCTGAGGGAACTGGCAGGTGAATTTGCTAGGCCACTTTTCATTCTATTTGGAGAGTCACGGTAGTATGGATGAAGTTCCCACTAACTGGAAAAGGGGAAACATAACTCCCATTTTCAAAAAGGGAAAAAAGGAAGACCTGGGGAACTAAAGGCTGGTCAGTCTTACTTCTGTGCTTGGCAAAATCATGGAGGAGATCCTTCTAGAAACTGTGCTAAGGCACATGGAAAACAAGGAGGTGATTGGTGACAGCCAACATGGTTTCATCAAGGGCAAGTCATGCCTGACAAATTTAGTGGCCTTATAAAACAGTGTTACAGCATTGGTAGATAAAGGGGAAGAAACAGATGTCATTTACCTGGATTTATGCAAAGCGTTTGATACTGCCTTACATGACATCCTTGTCTCTAAATTGGAAAGACATGAGTTTGATGGATGGACCACTTGTTGGACAAGGAACTGGTTAGATAGCTGCACTCAAAGGGTTGTGGTCAACAGCTCAATGTTCAAGTGGAAGCCAGTGACAAGTGGTGTTCCTCGGGGGTTGGTAGTGGGACCAGTGCTGTTAAACATCTTTGTTGGTCTGCTTGCAGTTGTCCAGCTCAGTGACCTGTGCATTAACACACACCACAGTTGCTGAAGCTGTACCTTTACTGCAACAACCACAAGCACAGGAGGAGCCCCTGGGAATACTGGTCCCAGCTGGCTACACAACGCACACATGGCACTCACTCAGCTATTCCCATCTCAACTTGTGAAGAATTGGCTGTGTGTTGTGGTTTAGGCTGTGACACTTGTGACCAGGCATGGCTGGACACAGCCAATCTCCCAGTTTTTTATCAAATAAGTTTAAAGTCTTGGTACTCTACTGTGATTTCAGTAATACTTTTGGTCATTATCATCCTCATGGCAGTTGGCAGAGGTCAAGCATCCTTGTCATTTTGTTAGGTCCATCAGGCAGCCTTTGACACTCATGAAAACATAAACTAGGTACTATGGGATCTCAGACTACCTATCCAGTAACCACCTCTCACATGCAGGCTTTTACATCAGGAACCATCATCTAGCTCACTCTTAGTTCAGCAGGGATTAAGCTAGCTCAAATTGACTCTTATTTACAAAGGCATGATGGTTCACACACAGGGGAGTGTACATCTCACCCTACTACTGCACCATGTGCTCTTTCAGCAGAAAAAAGGGAAGGTAATCTGACGTAGTTTTCACCAATACAAATGTATTGAACTCCCTGCATTTACTGTCAGGAAGAACAAGGTGTCAAACTGTTCTGACCAAAGGACTTAAATCTCTAAAAGCTGCAGAAATGTTAGTTTTCTGTTCAAGAAAATACAATCAAATATACAAGTGGAGACTCACCCACCAAGAGTTTTCCTCTTTCCATGAACATCTCCCAGTATTTTCATACTTGATCCATACCTAATATGGATCTTGAGGCCATCTTAATCCTTAGAAACAGGATATCCCAGATACCTGAATGGAAAATCATGTTTCTGTCATGTGTCAGGAACCTTCAATAGCAGTTTGAGGGTGACAGCAAACAGTTTATGTGACTATTTTAAAATCCTATACATTTATGTCATTCACAGTCATTTTTAGCAGATTTGTTGCCTTTTTCCTCAACAGTTCTTATTTTATAACATAGTAAGCAAGTCCTTTGCTGTCCCCAAATAGAATATAACGTATTGTTTATTCTTTCTACAGTGCCACCCTCTGCAACGCTACAGAGCTAGCACTCTACCTGCTAGCTAGAAGTACCATCCAATTTAACAAAGCTCACAAACAGTACAGAGGAAAAAAAAACTGCATTGTTGCTGGCTGGAATATCTCTGAGGGACAGTGGAAAGTCAGACATGTAGTACTTTACACAGACTACATTATCATGTGGGGCTGGAAACTGCCACGCACTTATTGGAGCTGTTAATTTAGTCAGACCTCTTTGTGTCAAAAGATATTGTAATAAGCTTTTTTCTTTCCCTGCCATGCAGCCAGGGAGCAGAATGCTTTCAGTAATGGGATGCCCTTTTGAAAGACCAAATGAACCTTGGGGTTCCAAGAATGACATCTACTAAATGCCACTTGAAAGAGAGAATATAAACTTCAAAATCTGTCAAGTCAGTGTTCAAGCTTCTTTGCATAAGACAGCTAAATGTAAAAGAGGTGAAGTGTCTGCATAGAACGTTGCACAACAAGTAAAGGAAATGGGACAAAGTGAAAAAGAGATACTTGCAGAATCAAGAGTAAATAAAAGCAAGTAATATGATTAATAATCTAGCGTCAAAAAGTAAAAGAAAGGAAAATACAAAGTGCTGGCTGATCTAGGTTTCAGCTTCTTTTTATACTGCTGAATACTTTTATCTCTTAAGATGTTGTTTAGATGAGCAGTAGATGCATTCTGTACTAGCAACTGCAATGCTGAGTTATTTATGTCCTAGAACGTGCTCTGTGGATTTGCACCAGCAATTTTCTCTAAAATAAAGAACCCAGACTTTCCAAATTTCAGACCCTAATTTAGGAACCAAGATCTAGGATAGACAGGTCATCTGGTTTGCAGATTCAAGTGCCCAATGTTTCCAGGTTAAAAATACTTAATTAATGTACCTTATAATGAATTACATCCACTACAAGCCAGAAAACCAAGTTCCCACAAAGGCTTGCTAATAAGGCTTGAAATCTTTTATACCTAGATTTTTTTCTTTTTTTTTTTTTTAAATCCTGTACAGGTGTGTAACATCAGACTAGCTGCTAACTACTAGATATCTGCCTGCTGTCAACACTAATTGGCACATTTGGTAACATTCTTAATATGAAGTTCAAAACGTAGGTAGTTATAGACCATGGCATATACTTGCACTTCTGAACTAAAAAGCAAACTAGGAAATCTTAGCAGAAAAAAGTCTATTTACTTCCTATACCATAAAGTATCCATGCTAAAGAGGATTTCAGCTACCTGGATTCACCACCAAAAGTGTGGTCCTTTCACATACTTTAATTTCAGCTGAAGAAAACAAAACAAAACAACAAAACAGGAAGGAAAAATTATCTGTCTCAGGTCAGTCCTCATTTAGGAGCCTCCAGTAGATTTAGCTCTTCCGTGCAACAAAGATAATCAAATTTTCAGCAACAGAATTGAAGTTCGCCAAAATATTGTCTGTGTCTTCATAAGATGTCTCCTAACTCCCATGTGCATCATAGCTGTTAGTGGTTTGATTCAATATGTATTAATCGCACAACAAATATTTTTTATTTTAATTTGACACTTCTTAGCAAAGACTTCTAAAAGACGTGAGTAAAGACAAAAAAAAAAAAACCCTGAACTTTTTAAAGTCGATTTTGTTTGTTTTTTCAATATGCTAAATTGACTAAGTGCCTTAAGCATAATCTCTTACTAGTTCAAACGCTTTGTGACATGCATTTTAAATGCTGTATTTTGAGTCAACATTTTTAAGTATTTATTTTTAATACTCTGTTTTCCATCTTAAATCGAAAAGTTATGAGTCTCAACAGTTCTTGGAGTGCTTGCTGTGCTGACTTACCACTTTTCATAATATTATATTGACATACTACATATCACCCAACTATACTCAAATCCACATTTCCATTTTGATGTCTCATGGGTACATTTTAACTTTGCATTCAACATATTTACTTCTTTGTGTCTTGCTATTTACTGTCTTTTTTTTTTTTTTTTCTGCTTCTTTTTTGGCTATTCAATATAGCAAAACTTAAATACTGTTTAACCTTCCTCAGAACAGTTTTATATGCAATCCATTAGCTTAGCTGTGCCTTATGGTTTAGCTGTGTTGTGTTCCCCACTCAGCATCACAAGTACACTGGCAAAACTTGTTGAGAATTCTTCTAGCTTGTAATAAAATTGTACAGTTGGTCTCCCAGATGCAGTTGGAAATATAAATATGAATCCATTGAAATAATGCAAGCCATAACACAAAGGCAAGGAAAAATAGTGCACAATATTTAGAAAAATCTTGATTTTCACTAAAATAATTCTTTCTCTTTTTTGAATAGGAGCTCAGGTTTAGACTTGTGGTGCAAATAAAACCAAAGGCTTTCGATGAACTTCATATGGCTAACTGCAGATACTTATGTATCACAGAATCATGAAATCATAGAAGGGTTTGGGTTGGAAGGGACTTAAAGATAACCTAGTTCCAAGCCCCCCCAGCCATGGCGCATTCTACTAGACCAGGTAACTCAAAGCCCCATCCAAACTGGCCTTGAACACTTCCAGGGATGGGGCATCCACAACTTCCCTGGGCAACCTGTTCCAGTGCCTCACCACTCTCACAGTAAAGAATTCCTTCCTAATGTCTAATCTAAATCTACCCTCTTTTGGTTTAAAATTGATAGCCCTCATCCTATCGCTACACTCCCTGATAAAGAGTCCCTCCCCAGCTCTCCTGTAGGCCCCCTTTGGGTACTGGAAGGCTGCTATAATGTCTCCCCAGAACCTTCTCTTCTCCAGGCTGAACAATCCCAACTCTCTCAGCCTGTCTTCATGGAAGAGGTGTTCTAGTTCCCTTATCTTTGTGGCCCTCCTCTGGACTCGCTCTAACAGGTTCATGTCCTTCTTATGCTGGGGGCACTAGACTGAATGCAGAAGTCTGAGTCTCACCAGAGAGGGTCTAGAGAGGCAGAATTACCTCCCTTGACCTTCTGGCCACACTTCTTCTGATGCAGCCCAGCACGCAGTTGGTTTTCTGGGCTGTGAGCACACAGTGCTGGCTTATGTTGAGCTTCTCATCCACTAACACCCCCACGTCATTCTCCTCAGGGTTGCTCTCAATCCATTCTCCACACAGTCTGTATTTGTGCTTGGGATTGTCTCAACCCACATGCAGGACTTTGCGCTTGACCTTGTTGAACTTCATGACATTTTCATGGGCCCACCTCTCAAGCTTGTCCAGGTCCCTCTGGATGGCATCCTGTCACTCCAGCATGTCAACCACTCCACATGGCTTAGTGTCATTGGCCAATTTACTGAGCATGCACTCAATCCCAATTCCTATGTCACTATCAAAGATGTTAAATACTGGTCCTAGTACCAGCCCCTGAGGAACACCACTTGTCAGTGGTTTCCACTTGGACCATTGACTATTGACCGCAACCCTTTCAGTCTGGCCATCTAGCTAGTTCCTTATCCACCAATTGATCTATCCGTCAAGTCCATGTCTCTCCAATTTAGAGACAAGGATGTCATTTGGGACAGCATCAAATGCTTTACTTATTTGAGCTGCTTGGCTCGATCATAGTAATGATTTATCTTACTGCAATAAATTATATCCAGAAATACCCCCTTTTCTCCTACAGGTGTTGAAGTGAATGGTTTATGTAGACATCTGTGTTGTATATGTTCAGATTAATTACATGGTTATTGTCCAAAGAGGGGTGCCAGCATGCACAGTGCCATGAATCAGAGGAGGCTACTGTACCTCTGAAGTGATAATGGCTTTAAATTACATGCCCTGAGCGGGCATATGCTTTGTATGGGTTTGAAGACTCTGAAAGAATCTGTTTTACATCCCTGATTTAGGGAAAATAGTTCAAATGGGAACAGGAAAAGTGCAAATATTGTGGTCAGGGCACTGGTAAGTGCTGTTGCCAGCACATGCTTAGAGGCACCAGCTTTTGTAACTTTCAAGAGTGAAGGCTGAGATAATGCGATTTCTTCCTGTTAAAGCATCCTTGGGGTAAATGCAAAAGAAGATAAAGGAGAGAAAGTTGGTATAAGATTTTTTGGTTACGAACACATCCAGTCCAAAATTTAAAAGAATGTTTCTAATCATCAGAGAAACAGGATGTAAGAATATCTTTCTAGTGGGAATACTCTTGGTGAGAAACCTCAATGGTTTCATGATATGCCTACAAAAAAAAAGGATCATATAAAATTACATCCACAGTAAAAAGGGCAGAAACCTACAGTCCAGCAAATCTCACCTGTGTCATATCTCTTTGCTGTATATAGCCATGCACCCCTAGCCTTTCACCTTTCGACGCTATGAAGTTTTAAAATTGAAGTTAAATGCTTCAATATTTGATTATTCAAAGATTATTTTGTAAATTGTGATTAGATATAAACATGGAGAAACAAATTAGCAATAGATTAATTACATGATTGCTACAAATTATGGTGCTGAGAATGAGATTGAGATTGGGAAAAAGGTCTGAATTCCCCAAAGGATTTGTATCCAAAACTGGATTCATGATTCAACTCTTCTCATTAAGTCATATGGCAAATCAAAGGTCACAAACCTTTGTATTATTGTTTTTTCAGCTCTATAGATATTATAAATTATTCTGCAGTGTTTTAATGTCCTGTGCCACAGTGGTTGCAGTTAAACATCTTGAAAGGACATGGTGTTCACAGAGAAGGAACATTATCCCTGGTCTTCACTAGGGACAGAAAAAAGTCTTGTTTCTGGTTGGAAGTCAATATTTATTTCTTATTTCTATTTCTTATTTCACCGATAAGCAGGTGCCATCTCAGTAAGCCCCTGGCTGCAAACAGCTACTAGTGCTAGTATGTCCTGGTTCACAGGCATACATAGACCACAGTCTGATACAGACTTGTCTGAATCAATTATCAGGAGGAACTCGCTCCTCATAGTAGCACTATTTTTGCTGCAGGCATATCTCCTGATGGTCCTCTAAATAACTGTATCTTAACTACAAAGAAAGGTTCCTTCTAGCCTTACTTGAGTTACTCAGACTCCTAATTCATTTAATTGACATGATTTGCATGACTTAAAGAAACCATAATCTCTGCAATGCCTTTTGATCACTCAAATGAGCCTAAGAAATGCCAAGGATTAGACTCCTTCTCAGTCTTCCTGGTTATGAGTGTTAATGCTAACACAGAAGTTCTAGTCCCACAGCACTGCAGCAAAAATAAAATGTTTTTAAATGAACTTATCATTAGCTCCCACTAGATATTTACTCATAAAATAGTCCCTGATTCAAGAACATCTTTGAAGCCGACTTTTCAAAAGATGCAGCACATGAAGATCCAGAGCATTTCCTAGTACAAGTAGAACTACAAAATTTGAATCACAAATTACTTCCTTAGGAAGGGCTGTGATACTGTTTCTGTTGAAGTGCATTTTACTGTCAGAATTTACGCATGATTTGATGGCAGGCATATATATAAACCCTCAAAACCATTGTGTGGAAAACTTTGGAGGTAAGGCCAAAGTGGAGATCAAAAGAACAGAGAGTAAGTTTCTGGAAATGATTACACGGGCTATTGCCTGTGACAAAAAAAAGGCTTGTCCAGAAGGGCCAGATCATGGAAAGCCTCTTTTTACAGAACTGCTGACTTGCACTGCACCTGAGAGACACCTGCA
Source organism: Tringa solitaria (assembly GCA_026413425.1). Lineage (NCBI taxonomy): Eukaryota > Metazoa > Chordata > Aves > Charadriiformes > Scolopacidae > Tringa > Tringa solitaria. The sequence goes on from JAOXJM010000019.1 coordinate 22,435,177, forward strand.
CAGCATCTTGATGAAAAACCAACATTACAAGAGACATCACTAGTCTGATGTCTAGAGACTTTTACCTGACCTCAGTAGGTTCACACATGGTGGCATCCATCAGGCCGGACAGTATCAGAAGAATAGCAAGAGGCCTTGGGGCAACATACATTTTCTCTGTTCGCTACCATCTACCTTCATACCTCTGTATAGTGTTTGGTTCATAGTTATTGCCTTTGGAGGTAGTAGTGACCACTCACTACTGACACTGCTCTTCTAATTACTCAAAATATGGTCAGCCATCATTTATAGTTGTCGGTCATATTCTTGCAGATTGCCTTGCACTAGGTTCAGAGCATTAGTACTTTGATTCAGATTACTCAAATAAAAAGCTCATATGTTTCTGGTTTGTGCTGAAACAGCATAGTTTAACCTCAAAGAACAAATGATTCAGGAAAATAACTAGACATGCACTACACCCCATGGTAACTAATAACTCACACCAGCATATACAGCAGGCATCACAGACTAGGGCAAATCTCTGTGCAGAAGTGGAAGGGTGGCAGAAGAAGAAACCTGATCTCATCACAGAAACTCTTTCATACTGACGTTGAAAGCTTTTTTTTCAACCAATTTCAACACTCAATTGAGGAATAAATTAAGCTACAGTTATTTTGAGAAAACTGAAAAAGCAATAATTGTCTTTAGCTTAATGGGTACACTGAAGGAATATCAATGAATTGTCACATAGTTTATAAGCTTGAGTAAATGCATGCTATAGTATCCCAGAGGTATTGGGCTGAATGTTTTTCCCTTCCGTGCATTTTATGATCTCCACCATCTTCACAGATTCACTGATTCACAGATTCACAGATTTGACAGAGTTGGAAGGGGCCTCTAGAGATCATCTAGTCCAACT
>JAOXJM010000019.1:22439057-22450769 GCA_026413425.1 Tringa solitaria
GATGATCTTAAAGGTCCCTTCCAACCTAGACAATTCTATGATTCTATGATTCTACTAACTTGAAAGTCCTTCCAAAGTATTGTCTTTCACTTATAAACTCTCACCTTGTTTGCCATTGTGGAAACGAGCTCTGTTCCTGTGTTGAACAGACAGAAGAGAGCTGCATTACCAAATACAGTAAACAAAAGCTTTTCGGCTTATATGATTTAAATTCTGCTTTTAACTCTACTGTGATTTTGGGGTCATTTGCCGTGTTAAATCTACAGTAGGGCAGTCTCAAAACTTCATGCTACTTTACGGCACTAAATTAGGAATACACTTGCTAGAAGTCACCAGGAGTCAGATGAGTCACTTCAAATAAAATGCTTTACAATAAAGCCTAATTTACTGGTACTTACAGTTCTGGTTTGCTGATGTTTTCTCAGGTACACAGGAATAATTGGTGCTTCCAAAATTAAAAGTTGTTTAACAAAAAGAAGAAGTTTGAATCACAGTTGGTCTTCACATACTGTATGTTCAGCATTGACTGTTTTAACTAAGTTCCTGGAAAGACTCAGTTTGAATCTTGAAAACATTATATTACTTTCTTGGAATTATAAAAGAAAACGTCTGTACCTGTGGTTTAATCTTAACTACTAGCATCCAGCTCTGAATTCTGTTCAGTCAAACTAAGATAGCATTCCCGTGCCATCAAAGTCTTATGGAGAACACGCTGTTGTGCCCAGCACACCACCAGCCTCTAAGTTCATCATGCAACAAAGGATGATTTGGGCTAAGTTTCACTCAGCACAATCATAGCTTGCTGCGATAGCTATCTGTTAATTCCTAAAGGAAGTAATAACATAGGCTTCCAGCAATGTCAAGCACACAAGCCATGACATGCCCTGGAAATCTGTTTGTTTAGTCCCTTTTATATGAACTAAGAGACTGCCAGCTAGTTTCAATGAAAGAATCCTTAAGTTCACACTACAAGCATTAAGAAATAGAAGGTATGATTCCACTAACATGTACAAGTTACTGCCATAAGCCTCCCAGTAAGTCCATAGAAACTTTTACCCAACATAGCTTGTTAATAGAGTGCAAGAGAGAATTATTATTGCTTTTGTTTCTACACTGCTTGGAAGTGCCTTGGCAGCTTCAAGGCTCATAAGGTTCACTGCTGAACTCACAATTGTTCCTCTGACACTTCAAGAAGGACTACAGCCTTTTTAGTTTCTCCTTTCTTTCATTTATATCTGAAACAAGAATAACATCTAAGACTCTACAAGTATTTTCAGCTTGATCATCAGGGTAACATTTACCCATCACCTAAGTGGGGTAGAATAACAATATGTTTAGTCAAACACAGATCTCCTAGGGACTTACAAATGGATACATTTATACCCACAACGTTCACATCCTGAGGGAAAATAATAAGTGTTCAGCAATATACTCCCAATTTTAGGGAAGGATTACCTCAAGGATGGCCTTTTCTGTGGCTGATGCTGTCATATCACTGCAGAAATTGCTATCCTCTTCTCCAAATACATCAGCTCCACTCACACCTTTCCCAAGAAGCCAAAGAGTAAGACACCGAGAAGTGAAACTTGCCTTCTTATTTAGCAGTTTGTTTACGGTAATAAAAAATCCAGTCAAATGTTTGCTTTATAACCAGAAGCATGGGAAAAAATTCTCAACATCAGCACAAAAAATAGAATGGAGACAGAGAAGTGGAATTTTTATTAAGAACAACAACAGAAAATGTTGTTACAGACTAAAAATTGCTGATGGTCCAAAAAGTTATTAGTAGTTTACAGGAGAAAAAATAAAGGTTAGTTGACAAAATTTTTCTAAAAGTTAATTCTTCATTGGGCATCAACTAAGGTAAAATGTTACCAAAGCTGGAAAAAAAAAAAGGAAAAAAGTATCTAGAAAGATAATAGCAAAACTAATGGCACGTAGGTTGGCAGATTTCAATCTGGTTTTCTAAATAAATTTGGTTTGTGTAATCATACCTCCTGCATGGCTTTAGCTGACCCCCTCTCTTTGCTCTTTTCTGCATTAATAGACCATTTTCAAGTTAACTTCAAAGAGTGAGAGATTTGCAATTTATTGACTTCACATTAATTCTGTGAAAAACAGTACCTGGATGGAAAAGAAAAACCCAAACCTGTGTTTCAGGGTGGAAAAGGGAGAAAAAGAAGCAGTGGCACACACTTGGCAGTTAGCTGATGGCCACTCAACTAACAAGGATTGTCTGGCTCATCAGCACACCTATCTTACCTGCAGCAAGTGCTGGCTTTCCCCAGGGAAGAAATCACAGCTGTGATGGGAGCCAGGCACTGGAAAAGAAAGCACAAGGAAAATGTGGCATACATTTAAGAAACTAGCCTCTGCTACTTTCTTTCTTATAAAAAGAAAATCAGAGAAAAAAATTTTTTTGCTGTGGAAAATAGCAACATTTCACTTAAAAATACTTACATGGTCATTTTCACCCCAGACAACAGCTAATGAACATTTACTATTCTTAGGATAACATAAAAGAGAGAAACAACAGTATTGATCTTTAAAAAGTGTATTACTTCTAACTGTGCATATCTACAGTTCAAGGTCTAATTATATCAATTATATTGGTGTGCATTAAACAACAATCAAATGAAATGTCAACATCTGCTTAGTTAAAAGGTTGTCTTTTTTTTTTTTTTACAAATGCCTTGGAAGTAATTAACAGTTTTGCTGCATTCATAGTACCTTTCTAGGTGGTACCTCTACAAGTGTACTGGAAGAATGGCAGAAAAATAACAACATTCAGAGTACAACATTCTCATTTCTTGTTTTGTTGTGGTTTTAGCATTTTTTGTTTGTTTGTTCTCTTTTTTTTTTAATTGGGCTCTTAGACCTCAGTGGTAAAATGTAGCAAAGAACTGTTTTGGCCAGAGAAAGATTAGGATTGCATTGAACATCTTAGTAGCAGGAGGAGTCTATTACTCTAGTGACTCATGTTAAATTTTTTTTCTGTTGATCACAGTGCCTTTCACAGATGAAGGTAAGATTTCCATAGAAAGAACACTATTTGCTGTATAACTGTATTTTTTGCCAAAGACTTTATACCTATGTTTCTTAAAAAACCCTTTGTCACAATATTTGCTCTAAAAAAAGCACGTTGATGATGTATATTGCAGATATGCTTTCGTCTAGTAAGTGATAAGATCTGAAGCTCACTGGCCTTATCACGCTGTCCACTTCACAGATACTGTACAGATTTGCTGCTTCAGTCTCCCAGATGGATAGTTCTTCTTTCTGGTATAACTTATTTCATTGCATGGAAGAGGTGTTTTGATTAACTGAGCGAAACCTAACTAAGTCCAGGAGTAATGAATCCTAGAAAAGAGTATTTTGTTTGACCTAATTACTCTGTTCTTGTGTGTTGGAAAAACAAAATTCTGTGTAGTGGTTTTGTGCCATAAACAGAAAGTGTTGTTCTCACACCTCTGAGAAGTGAACTCTTTGGCTCCTAGAATGAGAAATGGTTTTTGATCTTGAAACAAGTAGGATAAAATATCTTAGTTTGCTCTATTTCAATTTTACCTTTTCTTTCTTTTCATCTTTAGCTCCACAAGAAGAATACCCAAGCAAACAACCTTTGTCCCAGCTTCCTGGTAATTCCGACCCTTGGATTCACAGTTTTCATTTTAAACTTGATTATAGGTGAGAGATCTAGCTACAGTGTAAAATAAAATGAAAATGTAATAGGTGATCTGTCCTCTGTGTGTTGCCTTGGAAATATTTTCTTTTTAATGGGCTCTGCCTAAGCAAATTCTGTAACTAAACAGTACTATATGACTCTAGAACTTCACACAGCAATATCCTTGTTAAAATTTGCTTTCAGCAAATATTGACACACTTAAGCTTTTAAAAACTGTATATTTTCCCAGTATTTGTACAGCAATGCTTGAGTATGCTGGTATTCTCAGAAGCAGAATATAGACGTTTCAGTCCTAGATGAAAAAAAAAAAAAAACCAACAGTCTTGAATATGAATAGAAAGTGCTTCCTAGTGTTTGTTCAGCTTTAAAATTCTATTCCTTAAGTGAAATACTGCCAGCAAATTTCCCATTTGTTAGTTACACTCTAAGACATTACCTGTGAACATACAGTTGTACATTTCTACATAAAAGTAGTCCTTCATATGAAAACTGTAACCACTAGCCATAACTCAGAGTATGATTTGAATTTTAAGCTGGACCCTGTTTTTCGTGTGCAACATAACCTGTAAGGAAAATAGCAAAATTTAGCTCTCTGAAACTCTGAGAAGTAAAGAAGAGTCTGCATTGGTTTATTCCTTTTTGGTTTCAGCTAAGCATAGCTCAGTCAAGCCTATTGTCAGCTAAGCACAGGTCAGAGCACCAGGACTATCAAACTATCTTCTTGCTGAAACCAGTGGCTAAAGAAGATTAGAAGAGAATCTGAACATAGTTTCCAAATGCACAGGTGTCCAACTTTAATGACCTTTCTAAACTGGCAGACAAATATGTCCCAAAAACCCATGACTAAAAATTAAGTTTAAAATAAAAATAAATTGCAAATATAATGCAACTCCTTAGCAGTGACTGTAACGAATCATTGGAACACAAGGAAGGAGGTTCATTAGTCATCGGCTTTAAATTGGATGTCCTTCTGGAAGATGTGTTATAACTCAGCCACAAATTATTGAAGCTGATGCTTCTCAATTACATAGCACAGAAAATAATAACCTTCTCCACAGGAAATACTGAGTAAAATTTGATGACTTACATTATGCAAGCATTCAGAGAAGATGGATTGTAGTCCTTTAAAAATTTGCATTTTAGGACTGTATTTTCTAACTATGTCATCAGATAGGGATTTGGCCCATAGGGAGCTGAACTGCTGAATCACAGTTTTTTATTACCATTTTTACATCATGTTGTTAATTATAGTCACACTTTCATGCTTCATTAGATTGATCAGAGTATACTTTTCATTCTGAAAAGGTTACACACCAAACATTTACATGTGAAACGATATATGTTTACTTTCCTGCTTGCATAAGGCTAGTGATTCTTGAGAGCTCTTCCACTTTAATCCCTATCTTCCCTTAACATTTATGCATAAACACTGATTTTCTACAGTCTTTCAGTCTTTTCTACGAAAAATTCCTACTGACTGTAACCAGCATTCTGTCTGATCCTGCCTTGGTTTGTCTTCAAGCTTGTTTGGTTGTATAAAATTTTGTTTCCATCTACTGGCACAAGCTCTTAAGAAGTATAAATCTCTGCCAGTTTATTTGCAATGTTCATAATAATTTATTATGTCCTCACATCTAGACCAACTATTTGTATTTGATATATTACTACCTTCCAGCTTGGTGTCCTAAGGAAATGAGGTTTATGCAATCACTCTGTCTGTTTGCCAGTCCTCCCCAACAGCTTTTTAATCTGTTAGGCAATTTAATTCAAATTTGACAGAGATAGGTAGAGTCTCCATGACATTATATTCACTGGAATTTTGCGAAGACTGGTGATCCAAGTGATTCTTTGAGGTACTGAAGAATCCCTGAAAGGGATTCTTTGAGGTACTGAAGAAACAATGAAGTTGGGGATCCAGAGAGAACAAAGGAGAGCTGCAACAGAGAAGTTGGAGAAGATGTGGGGAGAGCTGACATTTTTGCAAAAGGAAAATCAGGGAGCAAAAGGCAAAAATGTGGGAAAACTGACAGTTCATTTCATTGTTAAATTCTATGATTTCCAGTAATTTCATTTACACATTACCACAATGTTACTAATGAGAGAAGTCCCTAAATCATCCCTAGGGAACCTGCATTTCACTATTTAAAATAATTTTCTTCCATTCAGTTTTAGTTGATGCATTTAAATACAGAGAATAATTTTTCACAAGTCAAGAAGTGGTGATATTAACTCTGGTTCTGCCACTTGGTAACTATTATTTACCTCTTAGGTCTACATTCATGAGTTTCAGTCCTTTCCAAACATAATGTGGCTGGAAAAGCAATTGTCATGTCTCCTTTCAACAGCCTTCCTCAAGGTCTGCCAGTTATTCTTCAAGCTGATGTGCATGTGTTGTGTGTTGCAGATCTGAGAGATATGTATTTACACCTTGCTTTCAGAGGAGAAGCGTAACAGAAATAAAATTTATAGGAATAGTTGTGTAGAAGCTTTAACACTGAGTGGTCATGAATGTATCAACTAATGACAGAGTACTAAGAGGTCACATGAGGAGGAAGCAGTGTGTGCCCACAGATCACATGAAATGATACACATCAAAAAAGTTTTAGACCCAGAAAATATGAAAAGCTGTAAGCTGAAAAGCAAACAAAGCTTCTCACGTTATTTTCTGCCAGAATGTTCCTGTAATGTACTACATAATAATAATTTTGTAGGTAAATAGATCTGTGAGGAACAAGAAGCTTCATGAACAGGCTTATCTTCCATGAAGATTGAGCAGTAGCTATGACCCAAACCCACCTGTAGTGTTACAAACTCTCCTAGAATCCTCAGGAGACAACAGACACACAGGTGGACAAGCCTGCAGCCTTCAGCTCAGGCAGCGCTGTGCTCAGAGTAGATGTTTTGTTTTATGAAAGCTGAGGCCAGTGACTTCTTGTATTGTCAATGCTGGCTGCCTCAGTCATGTGGCATGATCTGATTAATTAGTCCAGAGAAAAGGTATTATCAGCTCAGCCTATGTACCAACAGAAAGTTGATTTCTGATTTATAGTGTTACCTTCTGAGCAATTTGAGGAGAAAAACTAAAGCTGAAGAGCTTAATTTATAGGCATGGCAAATATGCTGTAGTATTTCAGGTGCATCTTGCTCTTTGTGGGTTGTTCTATTCATTGGTGTTTGTTTGGATTTTGTTTGTTTGGGATATTTTGTTGTGGTTTTTTTGGTAGGTAGTAATAGAAGCCAGAGATGGAAGCCAAAGTTGTGCTGACCTATCTTTATAGACCTTTCTTCTTACCCTGGCTCCTTTACCAACGTACCCAGAAATATTTGCTTTTTGCCCTGGTAGTTCCTCCTGGTAGTAGTGCATTTGTGACCTAAATGCCTGGGATAGCACCAGCACCATACCTGGACAAGAAAACCAGGCAGATTGTGAAGGAGACTCAGGGTGGTTTAGAAACCTTTGGGAAAGGTTTATCATAGCACATTCAGGTATGCAGCAGTGCAGAAGAACAGGACAAGCCACTGGTGATTTTCCTTTTTCATCTGTTTTACCAGGTTTCAGCAACTGTGCTATGTAAAAGCCAGTGAATACAATAGTGTGCTGTGCAAATAACCTGGCTTGCAATGTTGTGTGCTGAGGCTTAGTCACTCTGCTCAGAAAAACCGATGCTCTTAATCATACAGCCTGGAAAAAAAATCCACCAAAAAAACAGTCTGCATGTTGGCAAGGCGTAAGACTGAATTTTGCTCTCATCATTATTTGCAAGAAAGAGTATGCATCCAGACATACAACTTCCCTCCTGGTCATGGTGAGGGCTGGTGCACAACATGATCCACTGCTGGTGCCGGGAACAGGGTGACCCTTGGGAGCCTTAGCGTAAGATGGAGCCAGGAGAAGACAGGCTACAGAGAAGGGGAGCAAGAGAGACCGAGGAAACCAGGCTGCCCCCTAAGCAGTCCTATGCCTTACAAAAGAGGGACAGTTAGCAATTTACGAGGTCACCCAAAGACCCATAACAACATCTTCGAACTTGGGTTCCTAAACTCAGAGAGACAGTGTGCACCTCCAGCAGAGAAGTGAGCTGCTTGTGAGCTGCTTTCACTTTGAAAAATAGACTCACTCTGCCTACATCAAGGAGGCACTTAGGTTTTTGATGTCTAGCTTGAGGGGATCTCAAACTGTTATGCGCCTAAATGCCACAAAAAAAAAAAGGAATAGATTTTACCTTTCTGGACATCTTCAGAAGCTCCAGCATCACATATGGAAATGAGAATAGCTCGTCCAGTGGTATCAGTAACAAGGGTTCTGAATTTCTTCTCAGTTCCAGCAGTAATTGTTTAAAAATAGATTTGAGAGAAATGCGCTTCAGTTATTTAGTCCAGCAAAATACCAACTCAATATCTGGGACTCGTTTTCCAGCTGTCTGAATTAGATGAAGGCAGAAGAGAGAAATTATCCAACCTAGCCTGACATAGAGTTTAATCCTGAAAGGTCCTGAGTGCCTCAGCTCTCAGTTGAGCAAACCTTGAAAACAAAATCTGGCTTTATTTCATTTGCAAAAGTGAATTCTGTGATTCTCTAATGCATTCAAAGCAAGCAACTGCTTTTAAACTGCAGTCCATTACATTATTATGAATGAAAGAAGCTTAATTGCATTAAGACCTTCCAAAAGCACAGTTACAGCAGAAGCTTTGAGGTTTACTTTGAGTAAGCTGCAGCACTCCCTCCAGCAAAGGAAACACTTTAATTTTTAACATAAAGTTGTTCTTCTATTTATATTATAAACCAAAGGCACTTACTATAATGCAGAGAAGCAGGATCATTACCCAAACTACTTTGACATGAATCAACTCCCAGCCTTTTCAAATTGTGCTTATTTTAACAAGTAAAATTGTATCATGTTATACCCTGGTGGAATCTGACACATGCACTCATACACATTACAAATTTTACAACAGAAACCAGGACTCCTCTCAGCAGTGGGTATAAATGAGTCATTAAGGCCACAGCAGGCATTTTCCTGATACCATGAGGGAAAAGCAAGTGCTAACTACATCAAAGTTAGCATACCTGCAATTAAAACACCAGTCAGGGAGAAAAAGCACAAACATATTTTCACTTTGAGCTTGTGAAAAATGGCTCTACCTGCCCTGAAGGGAACAGGATAACGCTGCTTACATCTGCTGAGCAACTCTGCCTCTATCACCAGGCTTCAGGCAGAAGAAGAAGCTGAACAACAGCCCAGTCCTTTCCCTGCGCTCTCTCTTGTACGCACTTGGCTCCCTGCTGGTTTGTATGTTTGTTTTGCTGGAAGGTACAGTCGGCTTTTTCTTGGCCTTAGGCTGTGAAGCAGCACTCCAAAGCTGACTAACCAACTTCTTCCCTGAACAGCAAGTTTCTGTTATAGAGTGGCTGCTGATACTCAAAAATCCAAGTGACGCAAATAACAGCTGCTATGGTTGTGGCTTTGCAACTGGCTAAGACGGGCTTTATTTTGCATATCTAATCCTCACCTTCTCCATAAAGAGATTTACACTAGCCATGCCTGAGTTAGGGCACACCAGTCCTGCTCTCTGCTCAGGATGCCTTTTTCCAACTCATCCCTTCCTCTGACCAAAGCACAGAGCAGAAATCACTTACTTCATGCCCAGAGCCATGTACGTGATACTGAAACACTGTACAAGTCTGACTAATACTGGCAGGTCTGAACTGTTTGGCCAGAAGTTAATCTAAATCAGTCTCTGGGAGTGCTTGTGAGGAATTTCAGTGACAGCCTCCTTCCAAAGGCATTTGCTAGTTATATGTACTTTTTGTTGGCCTCCAGCACAAGCTAACTGTTAAAAGTAATCCCCCTTCATGTCTCTACCCCTAACTCTAACCAGAACTGAAGGGATTCCACAAATGCCTATTTCTTTCCTCAATTCTACACAAGGGTTACAGGCTCATGCAGGTGCAGGACAGATCACGCCCATTCAAATGAAGCCCCTGCTCTACAAAGGATTCAGCTGCCTTCAGAGAAACAACTAGCCGTCTTGCAGCTTCTCAGAGGTATTGCCAAAGTTGTTTTTCTCAAATACACACATACACAGTGTATTTCTCTTTCTTTTCTCTCCCTTTGGTGGCAGGAACAGCAGCAAGCCTCCATATGGGACTCTGGTAAGGACCCAGACCATGCTATTATCACCTGGCAGTTTAACATCCACCTGTTTTGTCAGTGCTCGCACGTGGCCATATCCAAATATTTTCAGGTTTGGCATATTTTTTATTATTATTCCTAACCACTCTGTGGCTCAGTTTCTGCCTGCTTACACCCTTTACACTGTTAAGACATTGAAGTGTCTTAGCTTTGGTATCAAGCAGATTTTGGCTCTATTCCTCTTACTTGAGAGAACAGTTCTGTAGTACTGCGAGCAGATCTTAACCTTTTATGAGTCAGGGTAACTTTACCACATTGATAGTGTTGCCATGGATTTGTACAAAACCCGAATCTAGTCCTCCTTCTCCAAAGATCCCAGCGTTCTGCCTCTTTAAATGTTAATTGCTGCTCCATCATTTATGATTCAAATTAATAGATTAATAAAGTTTACTTATCTAAATCAATCCTATTGTCTTAAAAAGTATCATCACTGTATAGTCTGAATCACAGCTTCCCACTCTTGCACCTTTTATTTAAACTGAGTAGCCCCATGACTATTTAGTCTAAAGACAACAACAAATGTGGGCAGAGACACCACTGCAAGTATAAGTGAGGGTATTTTGAGTAACAAAAGACTTGTGGAATGTCAAATGATAGCTGGAAAATAGCCTCAAAAATCAGACCAGATTCTGAAAAACAGAAGTTACTTTGCCTAACGGTATAATAAAGTTTTGCGTAATATATTGCTTAATCTCTTTGGAGAGTGAAAAAAAACCAAACGTAACCCTCCCAAAAAACCAACCACCAAACGACAAAAAAAATCCCTAAAAAACTATCCAGAATATAAACATTATCTGTTATTTCTGGTGAGTTACCTTGGAGTGCAGCGCCTCAGAATAATCTGATAGCTGAGCATACTAGTCACAGCATGTGTGTTGTCTTGAGCTGGTTTAGAAACTGAGAATCATGACTTGAAGAAGCCGTTTGTGCTCCTTGTTTGTGATGAATGTGACCCAATCTAGCCGATAATGATGGGTTGTTCTCTGCATCACACAGAAACAAGATTTTAGAACACATTTAAATACTCATTATTCGGAGCTCACAGTATGATTCAATGAATGAATTAGGAACCCTGGAGACAGATGCATAAGAAGGAATAATATTTCCTAGACTGTGCAGTGTCTTAAACTAGCAGTGAAAGGAAATGATTGACTGTGGGCAAGATCAACAAAGGAGTTGAAGGCGTAAGACTGATCTGAAAAATTCTATGGAAAAAAGATTGCTTTCTTTTAAGCACATATTGCAAAAGAGAAAGAAAAAAATTTTCTGCTAGGGGTCATAGAGTTTTCAGCTATAAAAAGATACTTACCCATTAAAAGTCTATAATGTCCACGTACAGTGAAAACATATCAGCCAAATTTATTTAAAGATAGTCCTGGCACAAAGGGAAATATGCTCCACACAACTTATATCTACAGAATTAGGTACTTGCTGATATTTGTCCTTCTCTGTGGTTTTGTTCTTGAGTAGAACAGGGCCATGGCCATGGTTCTCTTCCCCTTTGTTCCTCGTTCTCTGATGGGGAGGCTGAGGTTCTTCTCAGCCTGGATATCGTTGGCTAAGTAGAGAGGGAGAGATGCATTTCATGCCTTTGGGCTTTTATAGACAGGAAATACTCGGTGGTAATAATGTAGTAAGGAGTTTACTAGTCTGGTTCACTAGATGGCAATCAGGAGTAGTTTTGCCGTGAGCTAGGAAAAATGTTTGGTATTTGCTATGGTTTCAGACTATTATGCCATGATGTAACCCCAGTGAGACCCACAGAAGCTCTGTTTGAGTTCTCTAGCCTTCCATTTAAGAATTTCCATAAATTCAGCAAAGCAGAATTAAACA
>JAOXJM010000019.1:22462284-22483538 GCA_026413425.1 Tringa solitaria
TGGTTGGACTAGATGATCTTAAAAGGTCCCTTCCAACCAAGGTGATTCTGTGATTTTGGAGGAACATCTCACGCTGGGCTAAGGAGGAGCAGGAACAACATCATTCCCTTTCCAACTTGCCTGAAACAGCTGATCTAGTTCACAGCATTTTGTTTGGCTTAGCACATCAGCCACTTCTGCCTTCTGCTCCAAGGGCACTGGTATGCAATGTGGTTGCTAGTATTTGCAGGTTATTCTAAAACCATTCTTTGTAATATGTGTCTGTGTGTGTGTATGTGTGTATCCACATGAACCACAAAAAAAAAAAAAAAAAAATGGCAGCTTTTGCATTCAAAAGGGCTGGGCTCACAGAAAAGAAGCATGACACTGTTGTGAGTCAACTCTACGGAAGAAACTGGCATTGTTCATTTTTGGCATTGATCATTTTTCATCTGTCAGAATGCATCAAATGCAGGCTAAGGTCTGCATAAGGCACACACTAAGTCCAGAGAAAAAAAAAATCCAGTAAAAGTGCTTTTAGAGAGGGTATTAGAAAGCAAAGAGGGCTTATATATTCTCTGTGGCTGTAGTTCCAAAATGCCTGCTGTATGACTAACATTATTCCCCAATACATCTGCTGGAACATATTTCAGAAAAGCAATGCCTTCTTCCTGCACCACTCCCCCAAGACACACACACACACCCTACCCCAAGTGACTGGAGGCAGGATATCTGAGAAAAGCAAAGATTGGCAGATGTTTTAAGACCCACTGCTGCCCTGCTGTTTCCAAATGTGGCACAGGTGCAGGAGCTGCTGTTACAAAAGCTGTGCAGAGCACATCAATGTCCAAATCCAGCCATCCAGGGCAGTCTTGGCTCCTCAAATGCATCCAGTCCCTTTGGTTTGAGACCCATTTCAGCTGAGCTCTGAATCCATCCAGGAATTAGCTGTAGCCCAATCCAGAAGTACATCATGTACATTAAGACACAGTTTTGTAAGCATCTAAGTACAAGTGAGGTCCCATTTGAAGAGACAGAATACCCAAGGTAAAGCTGAGATACGTGGCTGGCGGAAAGGATTTCCTTTCTTCGCTGTTCAATTTTTCCTATTAATTCATGGATTGAAACACCAGCTCTTGTCATCATCACCTCTTTTCAAGATGTGCAGTGGCAGAAAGCAAATCTCCCACACTGCTTTGCAGGTTCAATTCAGGGCAGAGTTTAAAAAGCCCCCCACAAATTCCTGATCTCACAGTTAATCTGGAGAAAATGTGGCTCAACAAGCCACTGGCTGTGTGATCACACCTGACAAAAATCTGTAACAGTTTTAACTTCCTTATATATATTAATCTGAAATTCTTACATAATGCCTAAAATTTCTGCCTTTTAAAATCTGATCTTTCTTTACTCCCTGGAATCAATTTTATTTTTCCCAACAGGGAAAAAGCAAAAGCTTTGGAGAGTGCTCCTGTAAAAAATTAATTTTGCTGAGGCTAACCTGGGAGAAGAAATAATATTTTGTGCATGTGCACATTAGCATAAGAAAAAATTGTTCTCTGCCTGCTATATGGTCTGTACAATAATCTTAGCAAACTTTGCATAAGTACAAGTTAGTACTTCAGTTAAAGTCTAGGTTACAATTAAATAGAAAAATATTTCACTACATAGAAGAAAAAAAAATTGCCCTGTCCTTTATGTGAGGCCCTGGACCCAATACTAAAATTTAAAAGCAGTCACAGAACACAAAAATCCTGAAGTTTGGTATCTCAGCAAGTTTGTGAAGGCTCTAGAAATACTTCTTTCATTCTGGTTGTCAGATTTTTTTTGCTCTAATCAGTCTCAGTTTTCTTACAGTAAAGAATAAAATATAAAAATATTAGAAAGAAACAAACTTTTTCGTGAGGAAACATATACCTAAGCATGGTATTTCATTGGATTATTCTTAACAAGGACTGAAGAGGACCATTTACAGAGATAAAGGTACTCCAAACAATATAGTACGGACATTTACCAGTTCTTAGATTCATAGACTACTTATGAGCAAGATACTTGCAATATCCCATTTATCAGAACAGAATTCATTAAAAGGTCAAGCGTAATAAATCAGACCTGTAGCAGCACATGGAGTAGCTGGAAAATGTTTGTGTATTAGAACACATATGAGTCTCTAAAAACCTTTTACATTAAAATCAAATGTTCATCACTAGCTACTTAGTATAATTAATAGAAGTGTATAAAATATACCATTTATCATATACACATTGATAACAAATATGCTTCAACCAGAAGATGATAATCTTTCCCGAGCCTCATCATTGTAAATATATAAAATAAGGTGTTTTTTTCCTCCTGAATTGTCAGCATGAGACATTGTTCAAGAGGAGACTGGCTGTTTCATCTGCAAGTGTCTATGCTGTCCTTTGAGTGTAAAAAAAATTCTATGAGACAAAAATGCCAGCCTTTTCACATTGTCATATTTCTTTAAGAAGGTTTAAGAACTGCAAACAGTCCTTAACATTTTTCTTTGCCCCAGCTCAGCTGCACTGCTGTCTCATAGGCCCTGATCTAGTCAGTTTCTGCTGAAATTACAGCCCTCACAACATTATACGAACTAAAACTTAACCAAGTAGGAATTTCAGGGGCAGAGCAATATTTTTTCCAATTCTGAAATACAAAAGCCTGGCTAGTTCTTTTCTGGGCATATAGGTTTGCAGGAAGAAGATATATGTTTCAGAGGAAATTCTGTATCTCATCACTCAGGAAAGAAGGTCCAGCACAAAGTTTTGGACAGCAGAATTTTATTACAGAGGCAACCTCAAACCTGATACTGATGGGAATTGCCAAGGATTACTTATACATGTTTTGAACATAAAGCTTCTGAGACAAATACACACTCTCATGACCCAAACAAAATAGCTGTCTGGCCTTAATTACTTCTGATCAAATCTGTAATCAGTTGAAGAGTGATTTTTCAAAGTATTAGATAGATCACAATCCCAAAGCAACATGAAGATACTCTCCACTTCATTACATGCATATTGTTAAACTGTAAAGCCTGCTGTCTTTCAGCAATACTTTACAAAGCGGATAAAACTTTAATTGGCACTCAAAAGCCAGTTCTCAAAAAGAATACCACATTTGATGTATTCACACACTATTTCTTTATTCTTGCTAATGAGAAAGGAAATGTTTTCAATATTAAATATTTATAAAATACATGCACCACCAGAGAAGTAATTTTGTGTTTCCTGCTGTTACAGCATAAAGTGGAATAAAGACCAGGTCCTGACCACACTGAATTATATGGGCTTTAGCCACTACTGTACAGCTTTTTTGTATCTCACCTTAACGAAAAAGACAAGTCCAAACAGAGGAGAATCAAAGGGGAAAAAAT
Organism: Tringa solitaria; assembly: GCA_026413425.1. Classification (NCBI taxonomy): domain Eukaryota; kingdom Metazoa; phylum Chordata; class Aves; order Charadriiformes; family Scolopacidae; genus Tringa; species Tringa solitaria. Next base: position 22,465,658 of record JAOXJM010000019.1, read on the forward strand.
GATTCCAAGTTTGGGAACACTCTTCAAATGCACAGCAAGCTGGTAGCCAGCTCCTCCTTGTGACTCTGAGCATTGTCAGGGGCTTCCTCTTATGATTGAAACAATTTCATATAATACAAAAAAATAATGCTCTGGTTCACCAGAAAGAGAACCTCACACAGCACACTGACCTGGGAAAGCTTTGTCAGGGACTTACAAAGCATTTCAAATGTCTATTGATTTGTGGACACCTTAAGTTTTCCCATCAGCTGGAAGCCTCCACTTAGCAAGTTCCAGGAGCTCACACAGGCAATGCCAATAGACTCTTTCCTTAATTGCTTTTCCCTGACTCATTAGCACTGCTCCAGGGATGCTTCCTCTCATGGGATCTGTGGGCCACAGGATGAAAATCCACTGAATTTTCAAGAGAAAAAGAAGATCCAAAGGCAGTAGCTATTAGCAGCTGATTTCAGCCAAGTTATTTTTTTCATTTATCTTGTCCTCACTGTGGCTCAGCAGCTGCTGCTGCAGGTGCAGAAGTCAGGACAATGCCAGCAGGTATTTGTTATCCATGCTGTACCTTCCCCTGAGCCCGCCTGAGGTTGGCAGGAGAGGTCAGAGGCAGCATTTTGGCCACCAAGGCTTGTAAATACAGACTGGGACAACCAGCTGTCTGTATGGATGTTACCTATTACCATTAAGTGTTCGTGAAGTTCATGCCTGGTAAGTACAAGCTTCTTGTACTGACACTTGCTAATACTTGACATCTCTTCTGAAGGCCCTGTTTCAGCAACCACTGAAAACAAAGGAATTGGTCCTGTTGAATGAACAAACTTTTCAGTTGAGTCTTGAAAGAGTGGTTTCTACTGCAATTGAATGAGAAAAATCCCTAAAAACCTAGCCAAACACCTAAACTGTAACATTTTAAAAGTGGATACAATGGCTGGTAAATTCCTATGGGATTCTCTTCCACCTTCTTAGAAATTTCAGCACCATTCACATTGATATGATGATTATCAAACAACCAAATAATCAGAAATAAATAATGGTATCCTTCAGGCATTAACACTTACGGTCCAAATTTTCCTTTCCAGCTTAGGCACTCAAAATATTGCAGAGTATTTATCCTCACAATATCCTTCCAAAGACCAGAAGCAATACAAAACTCAAGAAGATGAAGCAATGAAGTCCATGGACAAACAAGAAAAGAAAAATGTCTTGCAGGCACTAGGATTGTATTCCCATGTTCTTACCCTTGCTCTGTACTGCTTGGATTTTACAACCTGCAGAGACGACTGAATAATCAAGAAGCTATTCACTAAGTTCTTCAAATAAAATGTGTGCTTTCACCTCACTGCTGGTCTTTGCTGAGGCTGGGGGAGGGGGACTGGAAGGGTTTCTTTGGAACATACTTAGAATCGTTTTTCTTTTCTCTGCCCAATCCACAGAAAATGTTGGGCTGTTAAAAGCAAGAAGCCAAAATCAGCCTTTTTTTTCAAGCAACTAAAGAAAGTTCTGCACAACACAAGGCTACATAGGGCCCTACAGACCAACTGGGCAGATGCAAGGCTTATTAGCAGGCAACCTGTTACTCCATGGCACTTCCAGGGAGCAGAACTAGGACATCATTGGTTCTATTTATTGTATGCTGTAGGACCTTAACCCAATCAGGCCCAAGAAGGAGGCTGCCATCAGAAAGACTAAACTGATAATCTGTTCCTGAGTAGAGGATGGCCTCTCACATATCCCTTGATATATTACTAACAGCATATTCAGACCCTGTTCGGGAGAGTATGGACAACTTGACAACAGGGGACAGGCAGCTTAGAAGACACTTGAGAGTGCTGGCAAGAAGCAAAGGGCACACGATGTGTTCCACATTGTAACATGTTGCCCAGAAAAGTTGTGGATGCCCCATCCCTGGAAATGTTCAACACCAGGTTGATGGGGCTTTAAGCAATTTGGTCTAGTAGGACCTGTCCCTGCCCATGGTGGGGAGCTTGGAACTCCATGATCTTTAAGGGCCCTTCCATGATGGAATCCTTCTATGATTCTATGAAGATTTGTGTCTGCATATGGAACAGAAAATAACAGAAGAGTACAGTGCATGTAGTGACACTTACTTGTTGCACACGCCTACATTAAAGGCAAATTCTTTGTTTCAGTTGCCACTGTGCCAGCAATGACAGAACACATCACAAACATCATGCAAACAGTGAATGGTTTGCACGTTTTGTCTCACTACACTCTTATGCTCCGAGCTCCCTGGCACAAGGCCTGTTGTCCTGCAGCGTGAGCACACCCTGCTTAAAACAGTGGCACTGCCAACAGCTACAGCAATACAAATACAGTATTGAGTAATTGGGTTAAAGTCATAGGGACACCACACAAAAGAAATCTTAGCCTAAAAGTGTTATGCTTGAAATTTTCTCCAGTTGGACTGTGTTTACAAACAATTTAAGATAACTCTAAAAATACTCCAGTAAATTATTCACTGTACATAATTATGAATAGTCCAATCATCTCTAACAAAATTACACTGTTTTGTTTTGAAAAGTTGCACTTCCCAGAAAATTATATATTGATTCTTTAGAATACTAATGAAAATTAATATAATCCTCCAGCACTTGCATCTGACATTTTCGGTCCCTTGTGAATTTTTTCAGCATATAAAGATATGTTTTTATTTAGCTCTGCTACTCAGATTTATCTTTTTGTTTATTTTCTGTCCTAATCCCAGATATCAAGATTTAACCTTTCTTTTTTTTAAAACCACACCATCATAGAGTCAGACATTGTTAGAACATTAAAAATAGATGCCAAAAGTTGCTGTTAGTTTTATGGACAACATCAGTCACTGATAAACTCATTAAGTGGTACTCCAATCTGCTATGACTTTTTTGTCTCTTTTTAGATCCAGAAAAAAAATTCTTCCTGGTTGTTGTTCTGTATATTCCTAATAGCAACACTTTACTTGACTGTTCAATTAAAGGATAATAATAAAAAAAAACCTCGCAATATGTTATTGAAATAAGCAAAACACAGCTTCCAAAAGCACAATACATAGCACATGCAGTAGATTGTTTTCATCTTCAACCTGTACATTTTAATAAAGAGAAATTGTTGCAATGTCTCTCCACTTTCAGGAAGGTGTTCCATTCTCTTAAGCATGTTGACAATTACCTTGTTCTTCTGAGCTAATGAGTGGAGGGAATCATGTAACCAATGTAAATCAACTTATGAATCCTTTCAATGGAGTTATAGTCTTTAATAAAAAAGCATGAATACACATTTCAGCACTCATGAAATAAACATCTGGGACAAAACTCTGAAGCTAACAGTATGGGTTGCGTTCCCTGGTAGCTCCTTAGACATCCTCATTAAAGCCGCAGCAAATTCAAGTGATGAACTATGCAGATTGACATCTGCCCTCAGATCTACCTCTCATATAACACTTTTCACTCTTCTTTTCCCTTTGTACCATATGAATAGAAAAGCTGCGGCTGCCTTTGAGTGGGAGATGAAGCAAATCAATCACTTGTCACTCGGCAGAAGCAAAGTAGTCACAGCTGACTGAAAAGTTGTTGATTTCTCCCCACCCCTTTGCAAGGCAGCAGTTATTTGAAGTATACAAGGTGAGAAGGTGGAGAGAGGACTTCTCTCAGGCAGTTGGTGCTTTACAGGCACCAGAGGCAATGAGACAATAGCAAAATAGGGACAATAACAGTTTAGGGACTACTTATTAGAGCCCACAACTGGTCACTGCTAACGCCAGTATGAGGCAAAACTAGCCTCAGGTTGTCTTGAGACATCATCTTTCTGCGGGGGAGTGCATTTTTCTCTACATCAAAACTCCTATTGATACAAAAAGTTCAACATTAGGCATCATGGAGATCGGTATGCATCATTGTCCTTTGCAACAGACAGCAAGGAAGAGATATTTCTATTAACTCTTTGAATAATCAGTAGATTAATTTAAACACTGAAAAGACTGACTGAATAAATAATGCTCTGACAGACAAAAAATTCCCAACAAAACAGAACATTTGTAAAATACGCTGTACAGCCATCTGCAGAAGCAGTCAAATCACTACACATGCTTTGTCAATTGGTGAGCAAGAAATATTGACAGATTTCCCAAATGTTATTCAACTAATTATGGTAATGATACCAACATTGTATCACATAATTACTGAGGAGAAAACCCTGGGAACTCGGTTCTGACTGCTCTCATAAGGGAGACTATCAGGCCCCATGCACTGGTTTCACTGCCAGCCAGGAGTATTTCAGATTACTTTGTTCTAGTTCCAGTCCTAGCTGGCAGGCTGTGGTCAGATGGATGTGGATTAGCTTGCACTGTGACATCTGATTCACAGGGCAACAAAAATTTATGGTTGAACCATACCTTGGAGTCCTGAGCTTTGTCCTGAATGAGAGCTAGAGTGTTGGATGCACACAAGCCTCCCGAGGATGTCACTAGGGAATGGATCTTACTCTCCTGCATCAAAGATAATCTTCAGTGTTCAGTTTGTTCTCTCTTCCCCAGAGTTCTTCTGAGATTTGGATCAGAAAGAGATTATGTCAGTTCCTGGCTGCATGCTGAATCAATAATTTCAGAAGGAAACACATATTTTCTGTTCTCTTTCCGAGCACTAGGATGGTTGAGCTACCACAGTAGCAACAACACAGAGACATCTAACAAGTCCTTTCAGGACTGCTTTCTAGATATGCCTGTCCTAGAAAACACTTAGCACAACTGGTCATCAGGAAATATTCTTCAAAATCTCCATAAATCTAAAGGGACAAGTAAGTGGGAACAGTACTTCTCCTCCCTCTGGCCCTCTTGGCTCTTCTTCAGCTTATTACAGCCCAGTCCCACCTGACTTGCAAAGATTTTGAGTGAAATGAGCACAGTTTATAAGGAAAATCAGATCACAGGAGGCCACATTCTCTCTGATATAATAGACAAGATAAGAATGTTATAGTGTTGCTTCCGGTTAAGCAAATCTTATCATATATAGATTTTTATTGTCAGAAAGGCAAGTGGCCCACGGAATACCTCCCAAAACTTTTATATAAACTTTTACAGCCCACACCTACTAAGTTTAAAAGAAAAAAAATCATTGAAAGCAAGAAGGAGAGAGGTTATCAGCAATTCTATCTCTGTTGAACCTGAAATGAAAGCTAATAATAACCCAAATGATTTCAGGAGCTTTCAAGAGCATTTCTTTATTCCTTTCAGCTAAATTAAAATGAACCCATGTGCTCAGCTGTGCCTAAGCAAAAACAGTTACCATGGCAACAGGGGAGTTTTTCTAAATGTAGTACAGTATATGAAATAATCAACCAAAATGACTATGTATAAACTGAAGGCAGGTGGGCAAGTCATTTAAAAATACCAAGTAAACAGAAAAACCCCTCAGTAAAAATAATTCCTCAAGATTTATGCCATTACATTTTTTTACATTATGAATAAGAACACAGTACGGGGGAGACAGAGAGGGCGAAAGCAAATACTTGAAAAATCATCCATTTAGTGTTTGTAATACTAGCTACAAAGGAGCTAACTGCAAGATAATATACTAATACAGGTAGGCAAATTAATGTATACTCTGGCATAACTCAATGGAATTACTCTTTATAGAGAGTGCTGTTTGAGACATGTAAGGACCATTATTAATCAAAGAAGGTATATTGATTCACAGAGAAAAGAAAACACAAACCAGACAGACTATATTTTACAGGCAAGACCATGTGCACAGTAGAGGCTCAACACTGGTTTACAGATGACCCTTTCCTTCTCCACAAGGGAGAATATCTGCATCCATAGCAAAAGAATGACTGTTTTTCACAGGAAGAAAACTTGGTTAACAAGACTGACTTACCCCTCCTTCCCTCCACTCTAACCTCTTTAGTTTGTTTACATCTTAGATCAGATTTTCGTTTTTGTGAAGGATTTCTATATGCAATGGCACCACTTGCCTGAACAGGGCTTAACAATTGATGAGCACAAACATATTAAGAAACACGCCTCTTACCGCCTTGTTCAGCACTATGATATTATAGATGGATAAGAGTAAAAAGTGTTAATAGCTTGCCTTGGAAAAACAAGGTAGAAAGCAGCCTTGCTCTGCCTAGGCTGGGGAGAACTGCAGAGCCTGGCAGGAGCTTCTCCATCTGTGGCCATCAACAGAAAAAGACAAGCTAGTAAGGGGAAGAGTCTCTTTCTTCCCCTGAGCCTCCAATAAACCAACATATTTTCTCACAGGTAACAGGTGTAATGGCAAGAAGCATCTGATGAAAAGAAAGGTTGGGGAGGCCTTGAGAAGAACAGGATTTCCAACAGACCATTTGACTGTCATGAATGAGTAAGAGAACCTACCCCTTAACAACTTCCCTTAAGAACAGCTGTCTGGTTTGTGTTCTTCCTTCCTTATATGAGGAGGAGGAGGAGACAAGAAGGGGATTTTTCTCTTCCGTGTCAAGAGGTTGTGTTTGAGAGGGCTCTCAGCAAGCAGAGAAGGCTCACCATATCTAAGAGTCAGTACTGGAACAGCATTGTGCTGTCCTTGCTTGGAAGAGCCCTCAATGGGAGTTGACTTCTGCCTTCTGGTTTATCCACCTGGTTTATCTGCCCAACTAAGCCCTTCTCCTCCTTGCTGAATAACATGAATTATTACCTGTGTGAGCTTGCTCAACACCTGCTATGCTGCAGAACAAAACTGGAAACCTCTAATTTGTATGGCGATTCAAGGTATCTTTAAGTTCAGAATTCCAGAGTACCTTGCTCACTTGTATGAGTAAGAGTACTATAAGCTCTTCTAGCAGAAGGCGTAGTGCATGTTCTTTTGCTGGGTCACACTCTGCTGGTAATATAAAGTCCCTCATTTTGGAAATCCTTGCTTTAAGGCCCTAGTCTAAGTTACTCTGAAAAAAACCTGTTTGACTGACTGACCAGAAAGCACACTGTAAGTAGATAAAAGATAGTACAAAGACAAGGATATTGCATGAGAGCACACAATGTCTTTAAATTAGAGAGGCACAATTAACTTTGAGTTATAATATATTGTAACAGAATAATAAAAATTCCCTAGTATTACATAATTGTTTTTATTAAAAATATATATTGTCTCTCAGCTATACTTCAGTTAAATCCTTTTTGTAGATGAAGCGGAGAGAGGGTACAAATTGATGAGATTTTGCTAATTTAGAACTGGAACTGGCCAAGGCTGTGGGAAAAACACATAATCGCTGAAGGAAACTCTCCAGCCAAAGGTCTGGACCAATAACTGAAACCACGATTAGGCAAAATGGCGTAAGAAAACCTAGACAGTGGGAACTGCAGAGTCTCAACTTTCCTATTATACTACATAAATTTAGTGAGATTGGATTTTATAATCCAGGGATCAGAGAACGGTTTTAATGTCTTCAAAATATTTGGTTTAGAAGCGGGAGAAAAACCTGAATGCTAAGGGATAGTAGAGCTAAGGCATCTCTGGTTGCAAGATTAACACCTTGAATAAAATTTTTCTTTTCATATCAAAATGTGGGTTAAAGAAGATAGTGCCAAGTTGTGCCAATGACATTAGAAACAGCAGAACTGTAGAGCTGTTAGTTATTTTCAGTACAAATGCTAAGGAAGAAGATAGTACTAGTACTGTTATTTATTTCCTGATAATTTTGGAGGCAACATTGGTTGATAATTGGCTGCCAACTGTTGACATATCATAGAATCATAGAATGGTTAGAGTTGGAAGGGACCAAACAAAAAAACCCACCAAACCAGAGGCAGGGAGATCTACATGCAGGTTTTGAAGGGTGAATTACCAAAGAGATGCTAAAGGAAGTTTTCTTCTAAATTAAATTGTGACATATTTGGAAACCACTTTTGTACTTAATGCAGTTGCACCCTGTATGAAAGGCTGTGTTTTTTACTTGAGGGTTGTGTTATAAGATCAGAGTCTTTATGCAGGTGGTAATTACAGTGACAGTATTCCCATTAGAGTTGAGACTTACATTTTTTCTTACCATCTTTTGTAGCAACAATGCTACCAGTAACACTAAAGGTGTTGATTGTTAACATTATTGATCACAGCTGTTTTCACTCTGTTGCTTCCTGTGCAGTTTGAAATATTCTACACGCTGCTGGTAATACAACACGTTCCCACTGGGAAATCCTTACCCTAAAATTAAGACCACAGTCCAACCAGTTGGTCTGAATGCCCTGAGGCTACGCATGATGTTAATCCCACACAAAGTTAACATTTGCAGATCACGGCTAAAATTCTTATAATTTACAGTTCAAAGCTTCAGTGTCCTGATGTGGTCCTGCTAGCTTTCAGAAATACCTTAAGATCTCATTTCTAACAAGAAATCTTACATTTTGGCCCTTCGGTAGTCTTTGTAACTCACTGCCTCACAAACTTATGATTTAGTCAAATACTTAAAGAATTTGTCTTCCAAAGTTGCTCATCACTGGCTTATTTACAGTGGTGTATGAATTGCTCAAGGAGCAAAAATACAGCGTATTCTAAAATATAAACTATCTTAGGCTGGTCAGCAAATCAGGCAGAAAAAGCTGACTTAGTCCAAACAATAACATGAATTTCTATGGATGGTGATAACATCCTGTTCATTTTGCAAGGAGAACTGTTGGACCATAAAGCAAAAGACCCCAGTAGCCTGTCTGGAAATGAGCCCAAGTGGCAAACAAAATTATAAGTATGACTTATTGCTACCACAATCCAGATCTCAAATTCCGTATCTGGAAGAAGGGAGAGCAGAATGGAGAAAGGTTTCTCAATCCCACTATCTTCTAGGATGCTGGAGTCTATTCAACACCCCACGGCCTCCACCCTCATGACCTTGACCAACCCGAGCTAGAAAGTAGGCTCCACATAATATCGCTCAAATAATTATTTATTTGAAATAAATAATATTTCAAATACAGGACTTCTATTCCTCACTTTTTGCCTTTCCCACTTTCTCTTGCTTGTCTCCTGTTCTTTAATAAGAGCCTTGCTGCAGCAGCACTGCATGCTCTGCAGCACCGCTGCGAGATGCTGACCAGAAAGACAAAAAGCAATTCTTTAAGCGGACTGATATTGAAAAGGGCTTGACAAATCTTTGAGTAGTTCAGTTTGCATGTTGTGCTAGTCTTTCTCCAGCAGCATTCCTACTAGTGGGACTCCAGAAGGCAAGTCTTAGCTATCCTTGCCATCAAGATTTAAGATATTACCACCCCCCCCTTGCTCATCCTGTGCCTTTACCAGAGGTTACTTCCCACAAAGCAGGGATGGTTGAAGAAACGTATATATGTATCTTAGCCTGCCTTCTTAGCTTAAACTGATGATAAAAGTGGATCAGAACAGGAACAGTGGATCAGATCCAGAACACATGACTGTAATTTGCGGAGGGGGTAAGAAGCAAGTCCACATTTCTTTCTGCCTCAAACAGAAGGACAAGGGAGACAACCAAGGAGGTAAACACCTTTGATTGCCACAGCAAATGGTACAGCTAATCTGAGAAAGTTTTCTGGTAAAGGCACTTAGTGGGTGATCTTCTTGTTCTGTTTTCAAGGATGCAGTTCACCTTGTCAACTTTTTCTTTTTTACCCAAAAGCTTAGTTATTTTTAACACTGCATAAAAACCTGACAAACGGTTGCTTTTCTTTTTCATGTCAAAATTATTTACAGCTAAGGGAAAATAAAATAAGGGCATTGTTAAATAGAATTTAAATAGTTGTTAAATAGAAAGATCTGCAGAAAATTTTGCATTGGAATGCAGATTTTTTTTCTCTTTATTTTTTCCTCTTTTTAATGGAAGATTGAAAAATCTTTAATAGTAGCTGTTTTCTGTGAAATTGCAGAAATTTATGTCTCAGCATTTAATTATACAAGTCTTTAGATACCATATTACAAGTTTCATACCTGTGTCCAACGTTGGGAATGTTTCAAAACTTCGCAAGTTTCGTAGCAAATATCTATTAGCTTCACAGTTAGAAATATAGCTCTGATCACCCCATTCCCACAGAAAATGAGTGACAGTGACTTAAAAACAAGAATCCAAAGAAATCTAGAATGCAATAAATGAATGAGAGAGAGAGAGGCATTGGATCTTGCAGCATAGCTTTTTTTCAGCCAGGAAAATGTGTATTCTCGGAAAAATATTTCCTTGTTTCTTATCAGGAAGCAAATGGAATTTTTGCACGAAAGGAAAGGGCCCTCTCTTCTCTTAAATATTTTGTATGTGTAAATATTGAAAAGGTATTTACTTGTTTCTTTAAGTGACCATGTTTAAAGGCACACTCCTTCAGGACTGTACAGTCTTATGCAACTTGTTACCTCACTTATTTGAAAATAAAAAAGAAATCCATGATGTACTGCTTGTGTGGTTATTGGCCTACAGAGAGCAATCAGGCATCCCAGAGCATCATCCTCCTGGCCTGGCCTGCCTAAGCTCTTGAAACTCTTTTCAATGACATCTTGTCATTTTAGTACAATAACTAACTTTTAACTAGCCCATAGAAACCGATAATTAGCACATCCTACAACACAATATTCTAACAGGAACTCAAGGTAAGGGATGGTGGAAGGATTTCTGTATAGGTTACACAGGTCTGAAAATACAGGTAGAGGTGCTGAATCTTCTTCCTATGAGTAATCTGGCTTGCTCGTTCCAAAAGAGGACATTATAACTTCTCTATTACATTTAAGCAGTATTGATGGATGGAGAGCTGATGACTGCAGTGTTGATTGGCATTATTCTTGTATAAATTTCAATAGATTTCCATGTTTGGTACTCTATACGTAAATTTACAATCTTGGCCCTAGATTGGTAACTCAGAAACAGGAAAGAAAAAGTGAAAAATGGTTCATTTCAAAACTTTCTGTAGAATTATGACAATAGAAATGCGGATCACGCAGTTATAAAATGAATGATGATCTGAAAATTCCAGTAATTAGGAGTTGAAAAAAAAATAGGATATCTGAACATAAAGGATCATGACTTTTCCTGAGGAAATATAAGTAGGAATATTTTTTAATTGTCTTTGATGCCTGAAAAATATGCCCTGAAAACTTTAATACCAAGAGCTAATTTACAATGGGGGATTAAAACGTAAAATGTAATGCCTCCTCCTGGCTAATTTTGTCTCCTTTTCAAAGTGTATTCAATCACCTTTCCACCTGCTGAGCCCATGAGACACAGTTTTGTGAATTTGGGGGTCTATGGTATCATTTTGGAGTGTCTTTTCTCAGCTAAGAGGAAAGAACTAGATGCACACAGTGACCACTACATGGAACACAGCAAACACGAATTTGAGCAAAATACCTCCGAACCTTTGTCTGTCATCTCCTTATTTCTCAACAGGAGGGTGCTATGGGACGTGGCAATGAGTGAGGCTCTACAGGGATTTAACAGCAGTGCTTTCCAGCCCTTTCATATAATTTTAAATATGTATGTTTGGCTTCTTCTGGTCTCCAAGATAACAGCCTTTACTCGAGGTAAAATGTTTATTTATTGAGGCACATAATAGTTTCAGTATACATAAGCTTTAAATAATGTGTATCCTCATTGGAAGTGTTCTGTAGAATTAGAATGTCTCTATTCTTTTTTATTAAAGTGTTTGACTTGATGCTTCTTGTACAGAAAAAATAGATAATGAACATAAATGAAATAATCTGCTGAAGTGATAATCACTTTATATTACTTCCTCTGACTTGTTTTTGGTTCAGTTGTCAATGCATATTGAACTCCACTTTGGTTGTGATCGTGAAACATCAGTTTCATGTCTTTTTCAGACTCAGGGATATTACTATTCTACTGGAATAAGCAAGACTGTAATCAAGTTTTTCATTTTTTTGTGCAGTACAATTGTCATAAAGCATTTGTTTTCTTTGTAGCTCATAATTTTCTGTCTTGGTCAATATGCAGTATGATTGGTGCCTTTACACTCTGCTCTGCTTGGTTGATCTCTGCCGATTATTTTACATTTTCACAACAAAAGCATCATTTTCTATTAAACTTGGTAATAAAATTAGGCAAAATGAACAGAAGACTGAATTGTAACCTTTGGCAACATAGCTACAGTTAACGGTTTAGGAAGTTACAAGTAAAATCACTGCTGGCCTTTTAAGACCTTTATAAGTGAAATAATAAATGTTAAAACTACTTCTGCAATAAAAGAGAAAAGATTTCAAAAGTTGGTAGCAGAAAGAAATTTTAATAATCTACCGTCACACCAGGAAAATTATAAGAATTGTGAAGCCTAACCAGGTAAATCACACACAACAAACAAATATGTTAAACTGATTAGAGAGACGTTAGAGGAGTATGTAGCACATGGATTTAAATTTTTCTAGCTGCTACGGAAAACATGATATACTTTATATCTACAAACATTTCTAATATAGAGTTGGATTGAGAGCTCTGATCTGTATGTAGGAGATTAATTCTTCTTGGTTTGCAACTGCACCAAGATACATAATTTATGGGAAGGATTTAAGAGACTTATTCAGATTGAAAAATGGAATAGCTACTTAATACCCAAAGTATTTGTAAAATCAATATATGTCCCTATTTCTCAGAAGTACTGTAGGGCAGTCAGATATTATGTTGAATTATGAAATAAATTGAAGAGACCAATTCCAAATCATGCATCTGGACATTGTTCATCTAGATCTATGAATGCTATTGCCTTCCCCATTTTCATTTTTAGCAATCTGAATTTAGGGTCAAATTTTGTTCTAATCTTACTGCATTTAAAATAGATCCAGGCATTTAAGAAAGAAAAAAGCTGCACATGAGAGAGCAGGATCCACAGGGCCACCTCTCCTGCACCTGGTCCTGAACACCTCCCTTGGCCCCAGGCCATGGAGGAGGAAGGAACTGAGCCCAGAGCCATTCTGTCAAAGCCTGTCCTCCTGGCATGAGAAATCCCTGTCCCAAAACAGACAACAGATGGGAAGTTCTGAAACATTTCCATCTCCAGAGTTTCCCAGAGGAAAAACAAGCTGGGACTTTCCCACAGTAGGGGTGTTGAGCTTTCTCAGAGGTTTTTTTTTTTTTTTTCCCAGAAAATCCTCGAAAAATGGTCACAAAGTTGTCTTATTTCCCTAATGTATTGCATTGAACTTTTGTGCTTCTTTGTTTTTTCTGTCTTCCGGGTATTCTTCTGGAAGAAGTGTGCTGAGGGCGCCTGTTTCACTGTGGGGTTTTTTCCTGAATTTCAGAGATGGAGCTTTCAAATAACACCCTGTACTACAGTTACGAGCTGATTCATTTGCTTTATGATGGCTATCATGATGTGTCCCCAGGAGCTGCCTGAAAAACACACAAAGTCTGGTCACATCTTTGGTAGGAACTTACTCTTCGGCAGTTTGTTCTTTTACACTGTTGCTGTAGTTGACTTTTCCCTTTAACACTCATTTAGTGAAAATGTTTTTAAAAACTCTTATCTTATGATATGGCTACTTAAGTTTTAGATGATATTTCCAAGAGATCCTGTTTATTCTTTTAGTTGCCCCTCTGGTTCCATATTGTTTATAAGCAAAAGCACATTGTTTTTCCTTCTCTGTCCACCTTGGTAAGAGATGTAAACTCTTGGGGATGTAAACTCTGCTAAAACAGAGAGGCTTTAGAGTCACTTTCTTCCATACTTTAAAACATAAGTAAGCAAATCCTTCTGAGCAGTTTTTAGCATGCAAGTGCTATTTACTGCAAACTAAGCTTGCAAAAACTGTTGAACTAATTGGCAAGCTGTGTCTTTCTGTACACTTCTCCTGTTTCTCATTATTTTTTGAAAATATTTTTAAACTAAATCCTTTGGGATTTTCTTGCTGTCAGTTGTCTGAAAGTCAAGACTGTACATTTATTTCTGCTGGCACTTTCTCCATTGTCCTACTCAGATAGTACCCTGAACATCAGATAAGTTTTATTTTGATAGGGGATTTGAGATTTTTAGAAAATATTCTTGGTCCAGGGAGGGGTTTAAATAAAACAATTAGAGAAATGGAGAGAAAGAGTTGCTAAACAGAGGAGTTTTTATTCCGGGTTTGTAAAGGTCTTTTTCTTCCCTCCTTTTCCTAAGGGATGGCTCACAGATAAAAGAAGTGAATTAAATAGCAACCAGCTTGCAGGCTTGCTTTTCATGCTCATGCAGGTGGGCAAATCTGTAAGTATTCTGAAGCAAGCCTGCGGGGCTGTATGCCAGGGCTCCCATCTCTAGCTCACTCCGCTTGCACGCATCTTTGCATCCCTGACAGAAGTGCTGGGGTATTTCTGCAGCAAGTGTCTGTCAGCTCTCGTAACTGGCTATAGGTTACTCATTTCAGCCCTGAAGACACAGTAATATTTTCTCTGTGACTTCTACTTTTAATAAATCCTTTGCACAGTATATTCCCCTGGATTTAAGGCCAGCAAGACACCTTTTTCACCTGTTTCACCTTTCTGCTAAATGCTGAGTGACCCCTGAGAGATGGGGCCACAAGCTGTATTTTTAACACTTCAGAGAAGAAAGCTCACCCATCAGAAAGGCTGGTCATGGGAAACAGTGCAAGCACCTTTTCCCAACACAAAGCCTGTCACCTTTGCATGGGAATGACACAGGGTAGCCCGTGTAATATCCCAGGCTGTAAGCTATCAGCCTGCCTTGTGCTGCCTCATTCCTGGTTTTAAAAATCTTTCATTTCAGACTGCAATATTCATGACTTATGCCCTGATTCTGCTCTCACTGAAATTCAGGACAGCTTTATAATTGATTTAACACAAGAAGAATGAGGTCTTGAATCTTATCAATTGTAAATTCTGTTAGGGAGGCAAATAGTTTTATGGTATAGGACTTATCCATCCAAATACACATTGGTTTCTCAAGACAGTTTTAATCCATTAAGACATATTTAGTTACAAAGTTAATACAATGAGGTTCACCTCACCTGAATTCTGAATTCACCCTGCACTCTAATCATTAGCAGTGAGTGGAGGAAAACATGGAAGATAGAAAATTGACTTTGGCTAGACACGTTAACCTCCTTGAAAATTTAATTTGAACTGTTTAGTGCTTATGTACATAACCTCCCTCTGTTCATTCTGTGCTATACTGCTTTCTCATTTTTCAAAGGTTTGTCCAAATTGCCTTCACATGAGTAGGTAGAGGGAAAACTTGTAATGACTCTCATCTTTGAATAATCCTATCCTTTAAAGCAAATCACAACAGTTACATCACTTTTCTGTGTCTTGAGTTAATGAAATGGAAAAATATGCTCAAGAATTATCCAGCAATAGAGGCAGTGGCATAGCTGCAGTCCACCAGTTAGACACCTCCATAAGCTCCTAAATGTTTACCAACACAATATTACACCCTAGTCCTTGAGCAAAGTGTTACTCAGCAGGTACCTGGCTAGTAGTACTCAGATCTTCTCTTTTGTACAACAGGGAGCACCTATGATTAGATTCCCCAGATAAAGCAATGGGAAGTGGCCCCTGTGTTATTGTTATGCCCTTTCATGATTCTGCATAGTCCTCCACATGTCCCTGTAAGTCCTCTGGCTGGTCCAGCTTCTCCATGTCAGATCCCTGTTTTCACAAAGTTTTAAGAACTGAATCCTGCAAGATTCACGTAACTTGAAAGAAGCTGTCTAGTCTGAGTGGCCTTAAGGTCCATGCAGAGCTGCGCATATATAACACGTACTGCTCAACGTGGTCAAGGACAGCAGCTTCCAGTCTACACAACATGGTAGCTATTTCATTGGAGACGAAGGGCTGAATTCAACAATCAGTGAGTAATATTCTACAGGTATGAGAGCTGGCACAGAACTGATGCATCTATTTAGGAAAAGCAGAGCATTTCTTCTGCAGGCCAGTGCAGTGGGAACAAGCACCCTCTTTTCTCCAAATAGGAAGAAGCTGTTGGTAGACACACTTCATATGGATTAATTACAAGTTCAGCCCCTTGTCAGCTCCCTCTGCCATCTTGCTGCTGGGCAGTGCTTTCAAGGTGGCAGAAGTTCAGTGAGGGTGAGGTGAGCCTGGTCTAGGTTTGTAAGGAGCAGAGAGGCTCCTGGATAGTCTTTGCCTATGCAGCCCTGGGCTGCACTCAGTGCTCTCCCCTCCTTCCAGGGCAGCAGAGGTGACCCCCACACCCTCACTATATTTCAAATAGCACTAAGCATGCCTCACAGAGGCGTTCCCTACAGAAGTACACATGTTCCTTCATTGAACTATGTAACGTGATAGCTCATCCGTCATATTTTAAATTTATAGAAGGACTGACTTTCATTGTCACTACATTCATGTAACTCAGTGTCAGCTCCACCAAAATCAGTGATGTTCCTTTTCTATAGAACCAAGATAGTAAAAGTTAACATCAGTTTCCTCAAGTCTCCCTGCAGCAAAAAAATCCAGTCCTCATAAAAAAGAAGCTATATTTTATCCTTTAGGACGATAGATTGAACCTTTTTAAATTTATCATGTGAATTTTCCAAGCAACAACTTTACAAGTGTTTCAGGATGAAAGGTTTCCTATACATACAAAAATTGTTACATTCTCTAAGGGAACAACCTGGACCTAAGTTAGGGGACAGGTCCCAGGATTCTGATTTAGTTTACTGCATGTCTATGCTACAGTTCTGCTACAAGTTCCTCCATCAATAAATAGTTCGAGGGGAGGGGGAGGGCAACGCGAGGAGAGAGGGGTAGGAAATAAGTTGTTGTTTCTAGCTTCTTCCAAGCACTTAAGTTCCATCTGGAAAAGGCATTTGATATATTTTGATGCTAACATGCTACATTACATATATTGCATCTATGACTCCTCAAATCATATGCAACCCCTGTGTTCAGGTTTTCCTTGTACAGGTTCCTTTGCATCCTGAGTGTTTCCATGGCAAACAACCAAAAATCTTACCATTTTGGTAAGAGTTCAGAAGGTGAAGTTTTTAATCACTGTTTTACTTGTACTGTTGATCTCACTGAAAATCTAAAATAAAACTTCACTCTCTATAAAATAAAAAAAATCACTCTCTATTATAGTTTAATTAACATGGACACTAGAGTATCCAAACACTTAAACTAGATTAATCTCTTCATCACCTTACCACAGTCAGGCACGAAGGGAAGAGAAGACATCTCAGCACAATATTTCAGACATACTGACTCCAGAGGACCGATATTTTTTAATTTGCATTCTGGTATCTGCAGAAGAGAGCTCTCAAGGCTATGCTAAATAAATACATAAACATAGACACTAACAGTGAAAGATGATACCATCTCAAGCACCTTGTGAACTGTGTATGTTAGGCTGAGTGTTGGAGGAAAGAGATACACCAGATAAGCAGGGAAAACAGAACAGCAGCTCACCAGTATCACTGGTTGCCAGTGATCTGGCATCACAGAATGCCAGTTTTTTTTCTGGCATTCTTTCTTTTTGTCCCCAGACAGGCCTCTGAGCATATACAAGTGTTTGACCACAGAGCTGACCGACTTTTTAGCACTTCTTGCTTGGCTGTTGGTTGAGTGGGGAAAGGGGAAGGGACGGCTGCTCCCTCTTTTCTCAGCTCCTCATTGGAAATTGCCTGGAGGGCTCATCCGAACAGCTGGTAGCCCACCAGGACATAAAGATAATCTATTTGCAAATAGAGGAGAGGAAGAGGCATATTAGAAGTGAGGTGAAAAAAGTGTCCAGCGAAGTGTTTGGAAGAAATACTGAGTAGGAAATAAGTGAAAACTAGAAAATACAAGGTCATTATAGACCTCATCTGAAAGAGAGATCTGCTAATGAAAAGTACAGATGATATAATATTAGGAGCCATTATCAATGCAGGAAGATTGAAATATCATGCAGAAATTACTGCATGACCTTAAGGTCAGGGGTAATAGAGACTGATTAAATGAATTCATACAAGGTGCA
>JAOXJM010000019.1:22488467-22512895 GCA_026413425.1 Tringa solitaria
AAATCATTTTTCGTGGTGAAACTATGTTCTTGAGTATATATATATTTCATACAATTCTACTAATATATATCTATATTCATTTTGAGCTACAACTTTTCTTATCATTCCCCTCCCATCGTGAGTGGTATAGAAAAGGATCACCTACCAGACTGGCAAAGCATGACAGATATATATATATATATTTATATATTTTTATATATATATATATGTATCAGAGTAACAGGTATGTGGATCTAGCTTACGCTGGCTATAACAAGGAAAAACCAACATAAATCTCAGAAACTGTCTGTAGTTTGTTGCACTACATTCTTGTTATGCAGAAACATGAGCATGACATATGAATGATGGGCCAGATGTTCTTTTGATAACAAGGTTCAACAGCAGGAAATATAGTTTCGGCTAAGCAGTATAGTAGGAACAAAACTAACATTTAGGTATACTTAAGTTTTAACAGTGACTTCCTCTAAGGTAGTATGTACCTAAAAGCCTCTTCTATTTACAAGTTAAAAGTGAAAAATGAACTTAATAATAGAGCAGGCGATACACTCAAGTTTTACCAAATGGAAAACCACTAGTTTAAAAAGGGCGCTTTTTTTCTGGCACTGTCCCTATACCAAAAAGTTCCACCTCAAAGTCAGGTTTCTATCACAAGAAAAGTGAGATGAACTTGAAATTCTTTTTGCTGTTGTCAACGTATTTTAGACCAGAATTCTGGCAGCCGCACAGTATGTTTTAAATGAAGGGGTATGAGGCATTAAATAACAGTGTATCATTTTTTTCATAAGCTGACACTGTTTGGTTGAAATAAATTCAACTGTAGATGTGTGACTGTCTTGATCTATTGTTCCACCACAGCAAAGGGCAGTCAGCCACTGAGAAGCAGCTGGATTAGAACAGGAATTAATTCCTTAATGCTGAACCAGATAAGAGTCTTAAACAGCAAGGTTCCTCGCATCCTTTGTATGAAAACACAGTGCTCACAATTCATTGTAAGAAGGATAAAAAAGATCAACTTCTTGGAATAGAACATATATTTGCAGGGCTAAATGATGCTCTTGGAAAGAAAGAGTATCAGAGCAAGGGAGGGGCTGCTCAGAAGAAGGCTGCAGGTCTGGCCTGAATGGATTTGAAGCCTGTCCTGTGGAGAGATTAGGTTTTTTCCATACCCCTGACCTTCTGAGATGTATGTTCATTCACTTTCCTGCCTATTCACTTTCCTGCCATGCTTTTAATCTTGCTTTGCTGTCTGTACAGGTAATTTTGTTTAATTATTATTATGTTTTCTCCTCAATAGCTGTGGTGCTTTGAGGAGGTAGTCTTAGTTTTATGCACATAATTCTAAACTCCACCACCTACTGCAGTTACCAAGTGAGCTCAGCCTTTCTCTTTATCTCTCTTTCCACATTTTTCTTTTGTCATATTCAAGAGTAGTGACATGGCAGCTCTATCTTTTTTATCCCTTTTTTTATCTCTATATTTTGTCTAAACAAACTGATGAAGAGTGTGATATTATTTATTTTTTTGTCCTGGATATTTTTGTGTGATAAAGCCTCAGGTGTTTTCAAATAAGGATATTTCAGACTGGGTAGGTATATAAATTTTCTACTGAAGTTAGTGAAAACTTCAGAGGTGATGAGGTCACTCTGGGCAAGCCTGCAGCTTGATCTCCCATGGAGCTACTGATAGCAAAAAGGAGCATTTTAATTGCTTCTGATTTTCCTGCCCCTGCATGTATGCCTATCAGAATGATTCCTACTCAGAAGATAGCTTATCAGGTGTTAATTATTGGGAGAGTAGCCCAGGGACAACCAGACAGACTTGAAGGGCTGAAAAGTCATATGCATATATATATAATTTTGAACTACCACTGTATATTTTCTAATCTTGAACTTAATGTTCGTGTTTGAAATAGCGTATGTTTCTAACATGCACATTGTAGCAAGTATAACAACAGAAGCTCGCAAGTTTTAAGAAAACAAATTTTTCATATCAAATTTTAATTGCAAGAGAATATTGTTGAACTGTAAATTTTCTCTCTAACAGATATCTCAAGAGAATAGTTCAATCTGTCTGGTTTCTAAAATAAAAAAGAGGAGGCAAGCATCTGGATCCCTCTCTGTCTTCTCCCGCTCTCTCCCTCCATGCATACCAGAAATCTTAAGCTCTAACAGACCATACACTGTTTAGTGTCAGTAAACATTTATCCAGTTTTCTTTCAAGGTATCTAAATGCATTCTTAATCCTAAACCCCACACCTATCAATAGCAAGGTAATCTAGGTCCATCACTTCCAACTTGCTTCCATCTTTGAATAAAATTTACACATTGTTGTACACCGCAACGTGATAATTTATATAGAGCCAACTGATTAAACATATATATCATCCCTCCAGCTCTAATCAGATACCTACTCTTCAAAATGCATGTCTTTATGACTCAGCCTCAATCTAAGTGAACAATACACACAACAAGTTTCTAACATTCTTTGTGCTCCTGCAGCTAATGGAAGCTCAAGTATTATCTGCTATGCATAAAGATGTGAATAAATTGCCCCAGTTCAAATTCCTCTCCCCGAGTTTGTGTAATTACTTTCCTAATTAGTAACTATAAAGTATTGCTAAGGAAAAATCTATCACATGGTATTTACGGGCAACATAAGCACACATGATATTTTGCTGTAGATGGAAAATGGAAGGCAAATACAATAGGCCTCTCCCTTTGATCTAAGGATAAAGCTTGTATAATAGAGCCTCCCTAATAACAGGGCAGAGCAGGAAAGTACAGTGTTTAATGATAATGGATTTTCCTTTATGGAAAAGATGAATTTTCACAAGTATTTTTTATGGAACAGGGGGTATTTTACACGGCAGGAAGTCCCAACCATGAGAAAGGCATGAGCAAAGCAATTAAGAGTTCATAAAAGGTTTAACGCAAAGCTATGTGAAGTAAAAAGAAGTAGTGATGTGGGCTTACCAGATATTGGAATGGGTTTAAAAAGCGCAAATAAAGGAGAGTGAAGAGGAATCAGGGTACATGGTGCCATCCAACCATGTCTATGGGGAGAAACAGATTCTTTGGGGACCCTTGGTTGAATGACAACACAACAAGGTTATTATAATCAAAATTTTATTTCAACCTGGGCCCTCTGCAAATCAGGTCGTTGTGCAACATCTGCCACAACCTGGCATAGATGAGCCACCAAGAAGAGTAATATTAATAAAGTGATATTCAGAAAAAGAGAGTAAAAATTAAACTGCTGTATTACCTCCTAGGAATTGAAAAGTAGGAAGAGAAAGCTGGAGCTCAGCTGCAGTTCCAGCAGCATAGACAAAGGTCCCCATAACTACTTCTTTTGGTAGTGCCAGTGCACACTGTGTGTGCCCTGAGACCCTAATGCCACTTGTCTCTTCTGTCTTCAGCATGTTATTTCTCACACTGAAGGAAGATCTGGTTAGCTCAGAAGAGGATTTTCAGAATTCTAGGACTGGATTTCATAGGAGGACTCTGTGCAGTTTCCAACGTGGTTTGAGACAACATAAAATCTGTTCAGTCATATTTCTCTTCCAAAGGACTCAAACCCTGTTCTGTTACAGCATAGGAATGAAGCCATGAAAGTTAAGGATTTACAGTTACACTTTGGGATTAAGAGTCTGGAGAGAATGGGCTGTGTAACCAGAGCAAGACCACAGCGGAGGGAACTCAGCATCAGCATTAACTTCCTTAGTGGCCTGTGTGGTTCTGCCTCTCCACATTGCTCTCCTGTGGCTGCTGGCAGCCAGCCAACAAGCCATATTGGTGTTGTGCATGGTAACCCACCCAGTGCCACCCTCAGCACTGTGAGCTTCAGCAAAGACCTTCTTGAAACTCCAGCAGGTGCCAGGCTAGCACTGCCTGGGACCAGGGAGACCTGAAATTCCCCAACAGCCTTTAAACTGGGATGGGAGCAAAGGCCAGGAGCAAGCCCAGTGCAAAGCTTGTGTTTGTACACCTTCAGCTGTATTTACATGATACAACAAGCTTATGCAGAGCTGGTTGACAAGAAGGTTATGCAGAGCCTTGACAGTGGGAGATGTGTTTGTGAAGATCCTGCTGTCAATGGTGTTGGAGGACTTTGGGATAGCATTTGCGCAAGAGATTGGAAAAATAATCAAATAAGCGGCACTGATTAGTTGACAATCTGCTGCTGAATCTCTATTTAAAATGCTGGTCCACCTTTCAAATGCTTCCCTTGTGTGCTGCATGCCATTTTACTTAGTAAATGAGAAGTGTTTCAAGATACTACTCAAGTACTCTTTCTCAGCAAGCTAAATGCGTTTTTCTAGTGATTGAGAAAGTCTATTCCAGCCTCTGGCAGGAAATGACCAGGGCTGTCAGGTCAGACTGGGTAGAAAAGAATGAAAGTCTCCTCACATTCAATCAGGCCCCAATTACAGTTTATCAGCAAG
This sequence comes from Tringa solitaria, assembly GCA_026413425.1. NCBI lineage: Eukaryota > Metazoa > Chordata > Aves > Charadriiformes > Scolopacidae > Tringa > Tringa solitaria. The sequence goes on from JAOXJM010000019.1 coordinate 22,492,912, forward strand.
AGAGCAGATCAGAAATTATTTTCTTTTCAATTGGAGCTCTCTGCATGCAGCCATATGAGCCTTGGTGCTCTACATCTCATAAATAACCCTTGGTATTTAGTTCCCTCGGAACAGTTTATCTATCTGATCTGTCTGCTTTTTCTTATGATCACAGGTTTCTTTAAATGAGAAAAAATATCAGAATATCCATCCAATGAGAAATCTTTTGTTTGTTTCCTTAAAGTTTCAAGCAAAAAATGCAGCTTTATTCTCTCACTTTTATTCAAGGATTTACCTAGTTTATTTCCCTTGACAGATAAGTTTAGGCTGTGATGAATCCATCATATTTTGAAAGCTAAACCTATCCAGACTTGGCTAAATCTATGAAAATTGACACAGCAAATCTTTTCTCCTGAATACACTGTGAACTCAGATATTATGGTGTGTCTGTCTACTTTACTGAATATTTCTCTAAGAATGTTTTGCTACTGTAACAAGCTAAACTCATTTTCCCCTTCCTGAGATAGTTTTCAAGCCTACAAGGTAAGACTAGGTTATGTATTATAATAAATGTCCATATCTCTTTTGAAATTAACCTGGAAAAGTAGTGAAATCTCTACTATTCAGATGCAGAAAAGCTTTATTTTGCCTGTTAATCTCACATCAGCCAAAGCCTTCCTCAGTAATCAGAAAAAACATATATGGGCTTCTGAAGGAAAGTGGCCAGTGCTAGCAAGTGTTTTACTCTTTGCCTTATGGTATGGCCATGCAGGGGTACACAGAACTGTCTGGAGCACACACCAAAGAGAATACAAACTATACAAGAAAGACTAATAGAATTTGATTTAGGGACTTCAGTAATAAGTATTTATTTTCTCTTGATGCACATCCCATAGCTCTGGACGAATGAAATAGAACCCAAAAAAAGAACTCTGTTTACTCAGCTAACTGATGATGGTGCTACAGACATGCTTTGTATGGGTATATACATGCATGTGGCCCTTATTCAAATATGTGTACTCATAAAGAGGAAAATGCTTTCTGTTTTATATAAATCTACCCCATAGCCACATGTATGGAATACATTGAAATGTATACTTGCAGAATGTAATTTACTGTGGATTATTTTCTAAACCTATGTAATCTAAAATATAGTATCATTTTAAACTCTTTTTTTCTGCACAATTTGCAAGAATCCAAGGCGGGGGGGGGCGGGGGAAGCTTTCAAGAAATTAATTAGTTGAGTGACTTCAAAGCTTTCCTTCAGCATCTGTTCTTCTCTATGTGCAAGAGAGAAACTGTTTCTAATCATTAATAATGACAACCTTCCCAACCTTGACCATTCTGTGATTCTGTGGCCACAACAGAAGCAATTTTTCTGGAAATAGAGAACATCTATCTAGAATATATTTTAAAACGTCCCAGCTGAAAAGTTCACTGATAGGTAGTCTTGCGAGCACAGCAATCAAAGTACTTGGTGCCAAGGGCTCCCACTTCTCAAGCAGGGGACAGGATCTCAAGAAGTCTACTGGCACATACCTTTTCTAAGGTCAGAGGTGCTCAGCATCTGATGGGCCAGAAGGAAGCTTTGGCATTCAGATCCTGCAGGAGTGATACAAGCATTCATTAGTCCTGAGAGCAGGTCTTCCTCTGGCATGTACTGTCACCACTCCACTGAAATTAATGGAGCCATGCCAAATTCCATCAGCCAAAGAATCTCTCTTGGGTTTTGATGTAGGGAAGATGAGGAGCTGAAAAACTAAATACTAGCAAGTCTCAGTTAAAAGATTGTGTCAAGTTTGTATTTTATACTTTTTTTCTGAAAGAATTGTAGGTGCGATTGTACAAATGGACTGAGTTTTTTTCTACTAATATTTAATCCCTTTTCTGGGTGCAGAATATGTTCAGTACCATTAATCAGCACTTCACCTACTCCGTATATCTGCATCCCCATCCTTCAGGCTTAAGAAGGAAACAAATGCTGTGCTTTCCTCAATACAGGGATTTCCTAATCCTTCCTCTGTTCACAAAGGGTGGAGAAGACTCCTTCCACCACCATGTAAGGCCATGCTGGATGTGGTTCTGATGAACTGTAGAAGGTGGAAGCCAGGGAGTGCTCTGGGTTTTCTTCTTAGCACAAAACCACTGCCAGTGCCTTCTTCAACTGACATGAGTCTTTGTGCTGTTGCATCTGAAAGGGGACACCAGTCCCCATGCTGGATGGCAGAGAGCTGAGATTGCTGAAAGGATAGTCATTTCCTCTCTTTTTTTTTTTTTTTTTTGGTTCCGCTATTTTTTATTATTGTGGCAAAGAACAAATGGAATTTCACTCCTGCAATACCCAGCAATACTAAGACTGAGTATTTTGAAGTTTCTGTGTAAAAGCTCATGCTAACTGCTGACATCAGTTGGTTTTTAGGAAAAAGAAGAAGAGGATTTTATTTCCCTGGACTATAGAGTGAATGCAGCTGGAGTTTTTCAAAGATGCCATTAGCAGGGATTGGACACCTCAGTTTTCAAATCAAATGTTGGCCTGAATGTCAGAGAAAGATGCAAAGCTCCATTATTCAAAGCTGTGCAGTTGTCCTTTGATCTATCACTGGTAATTTAATACAGGGCTTTGCTGGCTCTGGTCAATTATTTTCCATTGCTGTTTCTGTTCTAAACAGCTTCTTGCTTTTGAGTGTTTCATGCATTTTGGTGCAGCTTTCCCTGAACTATAGGGCTGCAGAGAGCAAATTCAGAGAGCAGAGACCTGATTTGCTAACATAATGTTTGCAGCTGCAGTTAAATAAAAGCCGCCATAACAATGTGCTCTGTCTGCTCATAATGCAGCAGCAATACTTCATTGATCACTTTCAAAGAAAAGAGAAAACAAAAACATGACTAATTTTGAGCTGGATGCTTGTCACTTCTGACAGGGGAAAATACATTCACCAAAATACAGAACAGACTTTAAAACATTCCTTGGCGACGGTGCTGGGGAGGAACACATGCTGTATACTGCATGGAAAGTCAAAAAAGAAGCTGCCTGACAGTACCTGTCCATGCCCTGTTTCACAGCACATTTACACATGGCAGAGAAGCCATACACGTCACAAATGCTCATGGCAAGTATGTCCTTGACTTCTGGAAGGGCAGATTGCATTATTTGTGCTTTCTGACCCTTCACAGTTTGTGAGGATTTTAACTAGAGAAGGTGCTAGTGAAGTCCCAAATAGGGCCAGGCTCAGACACATTTGCCCCAGTACATGCCCACTCAGGTCATGGACAGGTTGCACAGTGGCATGGCAGGCTGGGGCCAGGTACCTCATGGGCATTGTTTTCTCCTCAAGAGAAAGTGACAGCATCAACACCTGCCCCAACTCCCTGCTGTGCATCTGGGATACACCTTTCCTTCATATCCTTCCTCTTGCTTCTCCTACTTAAAAAAAATTAATACCTGAAGTGAGGGTGGGGAGAAGAGGCAGATGAATGCCAGCCTGGAAAGCAGTAGGGAATCACTGTTAGTTATCACAGCTGAAGTGCTGCCATATGAGCAGGCACTGGTTTAAAATACAAAAAAAAAAAAAAGCAGATGAACCAGGGAGGCAAGTTGGGCTTCTGCTGGGTAAGTGCTGATTTAGAAAATGAACCTCGCAGTTAGCGTTAGCGGTGTTTTCGTCAGCAGGTTCAGCCAGGGCTGGAAGAAGCCTAGAACAGCTTTGAGGCCTGGGGATATTCTGCTTTTGAGGAAGCTAAAAGCATAACTACTTCCTGCTGTGTTAATTACAACAAGTATTAAAAATAGCAGATACCAGCTATTTAAAAAAGCCAGGTTGCCTTTTGGAAGTGCACTCCGCAGTGATTGATCTGGTGGGGAAGGAGTATCTCCTGGGTGGGCATGTGGAGCTCACCGTGGCCCCGTGGGCTCAGGGACCATCCAACAGGACTTGGGGGGCTCCAGATCATTCCCCCTGGCCATCTCCCAAGACACAGTAAGTTATTTACTCTTTTGCAGGAGATGGTGGCTCTGTGTGTTAGCGCAGGACTGAGGAAGACGCAGCCCAGGCTGGAATAATATGTAATACGTAAAATGTAACCCAGCCCCTGTGGCAGTCACAGGCAGCACAGAGGTGGGGGGGAGGCGTGGCCCAAAAATCATGAATAAAAAAAACAAAAAGTCTTTCTCTTGTGAACAAACAAGCAAAACCTAAGCAAGAGTCAGACACTGCAACTTGCAGAATGGAATAAAGCGTGAGCAGAAGTACACAGACCTTGGGAAGGACAAAGGTCTGGCTGTTTGAGAAAACGGCACCTGGGGATGAACCCCTTCCAGGCTGCTGGGATGTGAAAGCCAAGTGCATGGAGCTCCTGCTTCTTCCACTTTTTGCCTTCTTACCCTTCCCTCACTCTCATGTGAAGAACGCCTTGTATAACTTTAATATTTTATGTGTATATCCACTTCTTTCTTGAAGTCCCCTGTGGAGCCAGTGCTTCACTCTCCTGCCTGTTTGACCTTCCTGATTCCTTATTTACGCTGTGCTCCTATTTGGGTTTGCAGTCTCTCAAGGCCTCGGGGTACTTTGGTTTGGGTATCCCACAAACAGTATTGATGGATATGACATTGTAACTAAAATAACAGCATTTCCATTACTTCCTCACTTTGCTTTGAATATAGAAAGGATAACTTTTTTTTTTACAGATTTTAAATGTCATGTTCCAGACAAACCAATGAGTACTTTTGTAAGACATTCCAGTAACAGTGCATTGACAGCTTTAAAAAAGTTACTTCCTGTACTCTATTCATAATTTAAATTAAAAATATTGATTGCCTACTATGAGACCTAAACCACCTACTTCTTATTAAACCTAATTAAAAAACATTATCAAAGAAGACTTGAAGAATTCCATCTTATTGAACTGATGGAAATTTCCTGCCAATAGGCTATAGTCACAGCTTGTTAAAGTGCTAAATCCTATGCTTTTTGAGTCGTCAATACCTAGATCTACAAGTTCAAAGCAAATATTTACTCAATTACTCTATTTAGTAGATTTTCAAGTCCGTTTCAACAGCTGAGTCATTTAAAATTAAGAACTTACTAGGAACCAAGGGAAGAAAATATAGAATATTTACCCCTATGCTGCATGGATGAGATGACAGGGAAATATATTTTCCAATCTAAAATCTTGAAGGATGTGATAACTGAAATTGTTTTGTTCGTTTATGAAATTTTCCTTGTAGAGTAAGTTGATTGATTTTAAAAGAAAAAATGTTTTGATTACTTAAGAAATATCAAACTGCATTTAGATTATATGCAGTTATCATCTTTTAAAAGGGTTCTTTTTACAAAATGTTTAACTTATTTATAAATTAAATGTTAAATAAATGATTGTACTACATATTTTAAACATGAAAAATTTTTATAAAAATTTTAGGGATTATACATGATTTTCAGTCAGGGACTAAGTGAGTGATTTGAAATCAATTTAATTGAATTGAGTCACCTTGAAAGTCACACCCATATGCTCTTAACTAGCTCATAACTGAGGCTAGACCTAGGAAACATATAAACACATCAAAAGGGAATCAATTATGACAGTCAGAACTTTCCAAAAGTCCCTTCCTCTTCAACCCCTTTTCTTCCAGAAAAGTCTCACTTAGTGGAACCATTTGTGAGTGGAGCTGTTGATATTTTTTCCTTTTGAATGTTTCCACCTAAAAAATTGTTATTTCCTCTTCATTGAACTTTGTCTTCCTTCATTGAAAACCCACCACATATTCAGAGGAGAGACACCAAAGCTCCACCTCAGCCCTGAATTTTCTAAATGGTTCTTTATTTTTTTGTCAGCAAAAAAGATTTTGCCTATGTTAAATCTGCAACATACAGTAGATAGCTAAGTACCTGATTTTAAAATGGGAAAATGAGGTTATGCATCAACATTCTACTTTACTTTTTCAGCCTTATCTCAAAAGCTCCTGTACTGTGTCCTAAATCCTCTGGGAATGGAAGGTTGTTAAGCGTAAATTGTCCTTATATTTATAAGCTTTGCACTAAATATAAATTGCCTCCTTTTTTTGTCATAATCGCTCTCTCCTTGAATTCAGTCTTTCAAAATAAAATCAGAATGACCTAAGTATCCATATCTATTACCTGATTCATTATCTGTCCATTATCTGTCTTCTGCTAAGGTCTTTTCTAAATGTCTTCAATGGTATTAAAGAATCCATAGGTATTTAAGACAGATATAATTGGAGGTGTCATTTACAGTCCTTTAATAATATGCACGTCCCTCTTTTCGTAGATAAACACATGAAATCTGCTGGCCTAAATTAAGATTCTCTTGTACCTATTCCCACTCCTGAAGGTACAATTATGCTTTATTGCTGGCTTGCCAAAATCTAGCACAGAACATGCTGCCATAGCATTATAACTGTTTAACCAGCAAGACCTTTCAATTAATGTATAATTTTCATAGATTCACTAGAGAGGGGGAAAGACAACCTTAGTTTCCTTAAAGAAAAAGAATTAGGAGTCTACTGGGTAGCCATATCCAAAATGCAGCTAAAATCTACTACGTTGTTCAGAATCTGTCTTTCTGTTAAAACCTGCAACTGACAAGGTCCAGGCTGCTGGTGAAAAGGAGCAGGCAAGCATATGAGACCATTTTGCTTTTCTTTGTTAGTCTGGCAGAATATTTTGGCTGTGCAAAGAATGCCCAGCTGGAGAGCAAAGGTGTGCCTGCTCTTGGGGAGGGGATACATCAGAAAGTACCTGTTAAATGCTTTGCAAAAGTTCTCTTGAACTTGGTCTGTGGGCCTGCAGCCAAACAGCAGTCTTGTTATGGATTTGAGCAATAGAAAAAGAAGTAGCAAAGGGATAAGAGGATGAGGCTAATTCTTCCATAGAAAGAATTGAAGGAGACAGGCAGCAGTAGCTGTAAGTAAAAACATTTCAGACAGGACATTTTAAAATGAGGCATTTCTCTCTTTTAAATATCAGATGTGCAGTAAAGCTCTCTGTTTTACTTCCATAAAGACTCAAGTGGAAAATCTCTTCAATTTCTGGGTCACAAAGCCTTGGAAAAAGTCTCTACTTCCCCCATTGAACCCGTGCAAGGCTTGCTGATTTTTTTTCACTGTATGAGGTGTCTTAAAATGCAAATGCCAGGAGGACTAAATGAGAGGCATGGGCAGAAAAGGCCATTGATAGGGCTGCTTTCGTTCAAGCAGATTCATATCTGGCTCACAGCAGTGACCTGACTATTTCTAACCAGCTACAAGAAAGTATAACTCATCCGGACAAAATCTGCTCATTTTCTTGTTTCTGTTTAAAAGACAAAACAATATAAAAATGATCCATATCAACCCAAGAGAAGAGAAGCACCTACCTCTAAATATGTTTTGCCATTTGCAATCCTGTTTTAATGCTCTCTCCTCGTGTTGAGTTACAGCGATGCATATCAACACAAATGGGAAAAGCCAGGTAAAATCCCTGCCCCTGTCAGGCCACCTGCTTTGTGCAGGAAAAGCCTGTCCTCTGACCCGTGCAGCCTCAGGAGGGATGGCTGGTTGCTGTGGGGCAGCCAGCAGGTGCCTGGGGTCACACACAGATGGCCCACGCACTGCTACTGTCATTGCACAAAGCTCTTCTAAAAGGGACAGAGGCAAGAAGTATATGGGAACAAAAGATCAATTTTCTTAAGCAGTTCTTTTAACAATCGCGAATCACCTTGGTCACCAGTTTTATAGCAACTGCAGCCACTGTATGAGGCTGATGTGTTTGTTCAAGTCACTGTATGCCTGCAGCATGAGAATTATACGCTTTGCACCGGTTAATTTGTGTCACATTTTTTTCCTGATGATAGCCTGCTCTGCTTGTATTATGCAAAGTGAGTAAGCTTCCACGCTGTACATAACCTTCTTGTGACAAAATGGAAGTAGATTGGCATCGTTCAATGAGCCTCATTGTCTTCATATCAACAATGATCTCATATGACATCAGGGACTGTAACTATGCTGCTAGATGAGTTTCTCCTGCTGTATTAGACACCACTGATTTTCCTATTTGTTCCACGCGTTCTTTCACAGAAGAGGAATTGCTTTATTTTGTCAGTTAATGCTTATGGCAAAAAGCAGTTGAATTTGTTCAGGAAAAACAAGTCAAAATACCTCTGCATTCCATATTCAGAAATCTAAAGAGAGAGTGGAGGCTATTACTTTTTTTAATAATTAATTCTGATGGCCACACATTTCTGAAAGCCGAAGTAATATATTCACGAGACTACCAAAAAAAAAACCAAAAAAAAAACCAACCCACAAAGCTGAATGTCCCCTGTATTGTCCCTGTCTAGCAGTTTATCAATCTGTGTGCAGTGAATCACTGGTGGACCATAAATTATGAAATGTTACAACTGCAGAACATTATGAAAACACACAAACCTCCTTGTGAATAAGAAAGGAATACAATCAGGGAAGATGAAAAGTAATAAACATTGAAAGCATGCCAGCTTATATTCAGTTGAAAAATGAACGCTATGGGGTGAGCACAGGAAAAATGGTATGTGGATTATTTTCAAAATAATTAGACCTTGTCAGGTGATTTTTTAAAACTCTTAAGTGGTCCTTTGATTGATAGAGGCTGTGGAGCACCAGTAGATACCACAGCCTTGATGTGAGCAACCCAAACACAAAGGCAAGGGGTAACTGTCCAGGTGTGCTCACGTGTTTGCTCCGTCCAGATCTTGTTGCGCCTGCAACAGAGGCTCACTGGTGGGGTGAGAGGCACATATTAGAGGACAGACTGTTAAAGATAGAGCTGATGAATTTACTTGTTCTCTGTAGCGGTCTGCCCTCATTATGGCACTGCTCATTTTTGCTGACTGAAATGGCCATTAACAGCCTTCAGCAATACCTACAGAAAGGGATGGAGCGGTTGTGCACCTGAATATATTATGGAGGAAAAAAACCAACAACATTCACATAATCAAGAGTTAGAGGAGGTTTTGTTCCCTTTCCTTATTTACTTTTATTTGTATATTGCTAATGAGATATTGATAATAAGAATGTTCAGAGAAAATCTGTACAATTTTATACCAGTGGTAGAAGTTGTCCTTGCTCCCATTCTGAAAGCTCTTAAATTTTTTACAGTGCATCCCACGAGGCCTTGCAAACAGTAAAAGATACTAAGAGAAATAGTTGTTTACTCATGTGCAAAGATCTATATTTGATTAAGGGAAATCGTTAACAGATTGTTCAACATCACATGAATTAAGGTATCAGGTATTTATAGATAATGTACCTATAAACAATAGTTAAACATGACTAACTCCAATGTTTGTTCTTTTAGTTTTACTCATGCAGAAATATAACATTCATTTTAAGAATGCTTAATATAGAAAAAAAGATGACATATACGTAAGAAGTCACATGAAACATAGAGCTAGCTAATTCTGCAAAAACGTTTCTTACAGTCATACCCTGAACTGTGTCAGTGGAGCTCTTGTGTGACCATTTGGCAAAGGACACCTCCTCCCACAACAGTAGGCACTGCACCTGAGGAAAGAGCATATCCATCCACAACCGCCTGTCTTCTGCTGCCACCCTCCTGCTGCTGTTAAAGAGTCTCCTCTAATCTTGAAGCAGAGCCCATACTAAGTGACATGGGCAATCAGCTGCACCCACAGATGAAGAACAGGATATGGGCAACACTAGTGTTCACGAACACCCAAAACCAGAAGGTGTTCACAGAACGCTTAGGAGAAAGTGCCCAATGTGATTTTCCAAAGCTGGTGGCAAAGCGGCAGCACTGGGAAGAGGCAGGTGTCAAAATGGCACAGAGTACGCTCATTAATAGCCTGTGAGCAGAATACAAAGAACTGAAAAATTCTCAATAATTCATTCACAACAACCAGTTCAACTTTGCTTCCCCGTAGAACATATATCTCCCCTTCAACTGCTGTATGAAAGTGGAAAGGGAAAGCAAGTACTGCAAGTGCTCAGTTTCTGTACCATCCTGCTCTGGAAACCACCCTTCCATCCTGTGCAGAGGAACTTCACTGAACGGTAAAGCATCCTTACCAAGGATTAACGCTGAGGGACATGGAGTTTTAAACTAATGTTAAACCTTTAAATTACGCAGCCGCAAGACACTAGAGTAAATCCAAATACAGCAATGTGCAGCAGATAGTTGAACGTGGGTGTCTTGAGTTCCCACGCAAAAAAAAAAAAAAAGATAAAATACAACCTAGTGAAGTCTATGTTCAGCTGCCATTGTAGGTGAAAAAATGTTCCCCTTGGTTGTTTCTTTTTCAGACACCTCCCTTAGATTCAGCTTCTGACTTGTGCAATTTACAGTTACAGCAGTTTTGTACTAAAAATGTAAGACTTCAAAGCTGGGCAGTGTAGCACATTCATCAGAGACTGCGTCTGCTGGCGTACAGATAGCCGTGCAGTCCGGCCAACCTTATATTGAACCCATTTGATTTAATGTGGTCTGACTGCCTGTCTGCCAAGTCTTGCAGTCATAAGCCTTCATCCAAACTGTGATAAGTGGAAAAGACTTACTGGATCCAGCTCCAGATATAAACCATTTATCTCTAAGGGATGTATTCCAACCTGCAGGAGGACTGTAGGCTGGATGTATTCCAGCCATGGAGAACTGAAGCATGAGCATCTATAAAATTGCTATACACAGTAAGCCGAAATGCATACATACTTTTATATATATATTATTTTACAATGTTTCCTCTTCACCAACACAGTAACTGAGAGATCACTTGGGTCTGTTGGTAGAAATAGCTGTGTAAAATGGAGGTTACCAGGATGAGGCTGACCAGTAAAGAAAAGAGAGGAACCTAAACAGCCACAGGCTCTTTGTCCAGTGCAGGCAGATAGCCCAGCGCTGGGTCTTCATTTGGCCCTTAGCTAAACTATGTGACTCTCTCTTGCCTGAAGATTGGGCACTACATGTGACTAATTCCTGTCCTAAAATTTAGCAACAGAATAAGAACAGTCTTGCTTCTGGTGTTTTAAACCTTCTGCCACTGTTGATGGCCATAAATATTAAGATGAAAGATTTTGCTCTGGGGAGAGGATTTAGTGTGTTTTTTTCCAGCATGTCCAGCTACATCTTACCCCCTTAAACTTCTTACCGAAAATTCTTGTATGCAGATTTGTATGTCTACAGTGGACTGAGCCATAAGCACTTTGCCTCAGGCATCACTACTGAGACCTTTTTTCATACATTCTGTGATTAACTTCCCAATTTTTATTATTATATCTTTAACATATAAAACCAATAGTAGAAGGACACTGTCAAAATGTTTTTAAAAAAATTAATTCTATCTGATTTTTAAAAATGCCAGCAGGAATTATGTGTCCGGTAACTGATGTTTACTTCATTTAATGCTATTGCTGAGTACAATAGGGGAGTTCCCTACTACCTCTCATTCTTCCTTCTTCCAGACACTGACTATATCCCAGGCTTGTTTAGCATTTGAATTTCATCCTGCTGCAATACATTTTTTATTAAACTTTTGTCTGGTTGAGGACAGGGAGTAAGGGCTGATATTCTACTGCATTCCTTCCTGCTGCTTTCATATGCACTAGAGGGGAAAAAAAAAAAAAGAAAAACAACAACAAAACAAAACAAACAAAAAAACCCACCAAACCACGAACAAAAAACCCAAAAAAAAAAAGCCAGAGGGATTGTGATCCCTGTCAATTTTCCTATTTTGATGGGGAAATAGGAGGAAAGGAAGAAAGCTGCATGGACTGTCCTGGCCATCACTAATATCAAAGGATTAAATAAGACTTGCTTTCTCTGCCTTGTGATTCTGATCACAGAGGTATCTTCAAGCTTCATGAACAAGTCTTTTTATCAGTCTTTTAGGCTTTCAAGTACATTCAAGTCAAAAAACGTTCTCTACTGGAACTGCTGCAGGTGTCTCCCCCTTCTGACTGCCTTCTGACGAGCATCTAACCAGCCCCACGGCACAGTCAAACACCCTTCACCAATAGGGGCGCAAATTGCTTGTAGCGAAGTAATTTCTCCATTAGAACTACCTGATTATTTAATTTTTTTTAGTAATGCAAAGATTTTTTCAATAAAATAGACTGAATTCATATTTTTGAATTACAAAATACGATTTCAATATACAACAAAAGTAGCTATTTTTAGATTTTTAATTCAGGTTTCCTCTACACGATCCTTTTTTGCTTTTTTACATGCTTGCTCAGGAAAAGAAGGATGAAGTTGCAACATTTTGTTTTCTCTCTTTCTCTCCCATTTAAAAGCATACAATAGGTGTGCTTATATTGAGGTGATTATTATATATCAGGTGATCCTTGTATTGATCTTTGCAAGTCTTCAATGACAGGGGAAATTTATCTGTCATACCTATGTCTTAACCTGAATAACTTCTTATGCTCTGGTTTTATTTAAAACTTACCTTGCAGGAGAATAGCAGCCACTGTGCAGTTATCATTGCCTGGAGGGCAGGAGCAGGGCACTCTGGGCCAGGATATAGCAATCACGAGTATAAGGATGAGCTGTGCTCGTGTGCGACTCTCCGGGAGGAATCCAATGTGTTTGGTTTCAGATGCACACTGTTTAAATTAAAGTGATTTCTTTGGAGCTCTAATATAATGCAGACAAGGTTACGTCCTTTGGAGGGGCTGGCATGTTTGTGCACACTTTCCTGAGGGATGATATCCAGAAGAAGATATAACCAGTCAAGTTTATAATAAGCAGCATGTGGTATGGATCCACACTACAATCTCCCTGACAGATATTCATTACAGCAACGACTGTCTCTTGTTCATAAGCAGTGACGCCAAAACCCAGTAACCTTCCAGAATAATAATCATAATAACTGGCTTTAGAACTGTAGATTTACCAGGCTACTTTATGACACAAGACTGAAATGGCAAAACTTACATCTTACAAATCTAACAAAAAGAAAAAAAATTTAAAATATTTATTCTGCATGTAAAGACTTCTACTGTAGATTATATGTGAATTATTTTGCTCTCTGTCATAATCTACTCTGTATTACACAGATGTGATTTCACATTACTTTTACGGCTACTAATCTTCCGCATACAATAAATCCTAAAATCCACCAAGGAAAGGGAAAGAAAAATTCAATTGCTCAATAAACAGGAAGCTTTCCATGCAAGAAGAGTGCTGACTATAATCGTCCTTACTAGTTGAAACACAGTGGTAAAAGTTGACTGAATTATGAGCAAAATTACATTGTTTTTTTCCTCCCTCTCTATCAAAATCTGAAGAAAGTTCTTAGAATGAAACATAATTGTTTCTCCTTCCAAAGCATTTGTCACTATCTTTTGCTTTTTCTTTTTATTTTTTAGTAAAATAAAGCTACTGAAAATCAAAATGTTTCCAAACTGGAGACATGAGTCGTGATTGGGATTTTAAGTATTTGAGTGAAATAAAAAGATGTCTATTTGACACGTCAGAAGGCTATTGAGTTTCTCTGCTTGTTGCCATGCAGGTACCTTTCTGATTACCCCATAATTTACTTCTACTTTTCTCTCTTAGCAAGTTACCACCTTTGTTTTAGCAACCTCGGCAACACTAGACTAATTTGACAGTTGCAAGTAAATAAAAAAACTTGTAAAAACAAGACTTACTCATTTTTAATTTACAAAAGACTTCAATTCCAAATGTAATTTTTCAATTTATCCTTCACCTATTTTTCATAAATATTGAGACTTATTACAATTACATGTCCAGATATGTAAATCTCTTACTTTACAATGAGAGTGATGCAATTTTCGGTGCATCACAACAACAATGCTTACCAGTGGGCAAGTACTGGGGTATCCTGTGGGCAGCTGAGAACTCTGCAAGAAATTGTGCTCTCAGAGCAGGACCCTTACAGCTGCCTGTACCTACGGTGACATCATTGCAAAGGTGGGGGTTGAGGCCCTGCATGCTTTGGGGGTGAGCAGAGGGGAGGTACATCTAGAAGTGCTCATCTCTCCTGTAAATAGCACAGCTGCCTCAGAAAATCTTGTGTCTGGGCAGTGACTTGACGGGGAGGAACCAGTTTAGCCAAAACACCATTGCTATCCAAAATACATGAGATATTTTAAAATTCTATAGCACTGGTAAATTATTTCAATTCTGAATGTGGCTAGTGTCTTTTACATGGCTATTTCACATCATTTCATGATGTGAATATTAACAATGTATTATAGGACATAACTGTGCCTATGTCATAAGTCACCAAACACAGCTGGTACTTTGTAGTGTTTGAAATGTTTTTCTCCACTGATCATCTCATAAAGAGATGATTAAACCTAGGTAAGACAAGATGTTACCTGTTTTCCATTTTAATAACTTAAATATCCTTTTTATATTGTTATGGTGACCTTTTATAACAGATTGCGTTCTGTTGTGATGCTGTGAAAATTTGTAACATTCTCAAAAGCATTCCACACACATTTACTTAAATTCCACAAGGAAGCATTGTTTTACATGTATCTACTAAAAAGAGCCACAGCCATGTAAAGATGTTGATGGAGAGACAGAGAGTGCATGTTATCATGTTTCACCTGCTGAAGTCAGACTAGACTTTGTGCAAATCTGATTTTTTTAAAGTTTTGTGGAGCTGCAGAAGAAAATGAGGCTTCGAAGACAGATCTTACAGTAATTTCACCATAGTAATTTTGAAAAACTGGAGAACTTTTACCCAGCAGTTTTGAGCAATTGGATGCATTTGCCCACAGGAAAGGGGGAAATAAATTCTGAGGGCTATGGAAAATGGCATTCTCAGGCAACTAGCCCAAGGATCTTCACAATAGGTGTCTGTAATTGAAGTACAGTGGGGAAAATTGCCTCTTTGACCTGTACGGTGTTTTTATTAAATGTGTGTGCACTGAACTATGACAAAATAATGTAGCGCATCAGCTGGCTCAAGACATAATAAACTAAATTCATGCCTTCCACAATTCTACTGAAGACAGCATTTTTCTTCAAGGGACAGACTTGATCCAATGAGTTTCCTGCTTTTTTTTTTTTTTTATTGCTCTATCTGGATTTTTTTTCTTTGCACATAAGACAGCTAAGGCGAGATATTAGGCTCTGCAAGGAGAGCTTTGAACCTGGGAATTCCCAATTTTACCTCCAAGTCTATTGCCATCTAACCACTAAGGCACATCACAGGAACAAAGACCAATGTGATATTAAAGAAAACAGCTGTGAATTCTAAATATAACTCCCATCAAAAAGGGAATTCTCTGCATCTGTTTTATAGTTAAATGAGGTTTATTGATTTGTTACAGATAGTTTCCCCTCATAAAGGGTAAGAGCCTATAAGCATTGCACTGGACATCAAAAATAACGCAACAAGGCCAACCCAGTAACAGTGTGTTACTGTCCCACCTACATTAGCTCTCCTGAAGGCATGAACAACATTGGTGGATACAACTAGCAGCTTTCTGCTCTCCTTGGCCAGAGCAGCAGGCACTTAGGAAGCTCAGATAGTCAAGGCTGTTTTGGACAAATAGACAATTCCTCACCGATGTGTGCCACTAACTCAGTAGCATCAGTTCAAGGCTCGAGCCAGAGGCTGGGAGAGAGACCGTGGAAGGGCATTCAAAGGAAGGAGGGAAAGCCACCTGTCTGGCTTGCACAAAGCTGGCAGTAAGTCTTAGGACTGTGTACAATAAAGGCAAAGAGTAAAGAGTGCTGGATGCAATTTTCGACAGGCATTTCAACAAGATCAGACCCTTTTTGGCTCAGAGCTGGTCTGGCCTGAACTTGGCAATAATCTGCCCAGTGTGCCGAGAGCAGTTGTGTCCATTTCAGGAGAAGAAATTTCTGAGACTGCTTTGCAGTGTGAAGCCTCCTCTCCAAAAGCAGGCTAAGCTGATTCTCTATTGTGAATGCTCTCACTTGCTGACTGCCCCTCTTCGTCAAGAGATTGCGAGTGCCAAAAAACTCCTCCAGGGCAAACCCCAAAGACAGTCACAGGCAGCTGTCCCCCAGGGCCTTTGCCTGCTTACATTTTCCATCTTATTCACCACCTATGGGAAGCTAGAGAAAGAGGCTGGAAGATGAGAAAAGCCAAAGGGCCACCAATTTGAAGGCAACACACAGACTAGCATTTTGTCAGTGGTGGGTGTAACTTTTCCACAATCTCTGCCTGAGCAGAGGCATCTGGATGACAGGCAGCCAGCCACACACAAGTCCAGGCAACACCTCTGAGTGTGATCCAGGTGTTGTACCTGATAATAGGGGTGTCTGTCTTCAAATCCAAGCCAGCTTCATTTCACATGGCAGCATTCTTCCAAAGCCCATCTAGAAATTAATATCTACTGAGTTCTTGACTTCAAAGCCATAATGTTTACTTGTCAAATTTAATAGTTTCCCAAAAATTTCACAACCCACTTTGGTTCAAAAGACTTATGCTTGGACTATGGCAGTTCAAGCAAAAGGCCATTATATCTATTTTCTTTTGTCACTGGATAGTTTAAAATCTAAACCAGCCATTTATATATCAAATTGAAAAATGACAACTTTCTTCTGAGACACTTGAAAAGACTACAGTATAAGCCAACTCCCTCCTACCAAGCAGATTTCAATTTAAAGGTGGGATTGCACACGACATCCTCTAGTGAGGATATGTGTGAAATTGTGTAGCTGTCCTGGTTTCAGCTGGGATAGAGTTAATTTTCTTTCTAGCATCTGCCGTGTTTTGAATTTAATATGGGAAAAATGTTGAAGAGTGTTGATAACATGTATTTTTTTAGTTGTTGCTAAGTAATGTTTGTATTAGCCAAGGACATTTTCAGCTTCCCATAGAAGCTGAGAGGAAGCATAGAAAGGACAAACTGGCCAAAGCGGTATTCCATACCATAGACATCACACTCAGTGTACAAATGGGGGTTGGCCAGCAGGCAGGGATCTGTGATCTCAACACCAAACACTGGGTGTTGAGAAAGACTTGCGTTGTAGCACTTTATTACTGCATTTCGTATATTCTTTTAACATTGTTATTATTCTTATAATTGTTGTTTTCTTCTTATGTAACTGTTCTATTAAACTGTCTTTATCTCAGCCCATGGGGTCTTCTTCCTTTCCCCTCCTTTTCTCCCTCTTCTCCCTATCCTACTTGGGGGGAGGGGGAGGGAGAGGGAGTGAACAAGTGGCTGCATGGACCTAACTACTGACTGGGGTTGAACCACAATAGCGTATACTCTATGATATTCCCTCTAGTGACTACTGGGCAAACTCCCTTAGGAGTGGACTCCTACATCCACCCACTAAACCAGCCGCAGTGGGAATACCAAGAAGTAGGAAGGTACAAGTTAAAATAGGCCACAGATAACACCTTTAGCTTACATCATTCTCACTGCTTCTGCATGTAAGCTATGGTTCAGTAGAGTGGGTGTAAATAGCTCTGAAATGTGAAAGTCAGTTTGGAAGGATTATATTGACTCTGCCTAATAGCAAAAGAGCTTCAAGTGCTGTTTAGTACAAACAATAAAACAAGATGTTATTACAGTGAGAACAGATACTGACCTCTGCTTGTGCTGGCCAGCATTTTCATTACAAGGCTCTTGTGCCTGTTTCATTTGTCTGTTTGTTTGTTTGTTTGCAAGAATATGTTTTGTTTCCTTTCTAAGACCCTCACTATTTTCAACAGGTCTGTGAAGCTTGTGAGAACCATCTGGATGGTCATGTGCCTTTCTCTCTTTGTTTTTTTTTTTTTTTTTCTGCAGTCCTATCAAATTTTGTTCAGGTTTAGTAATTTTTAAAATATTTTATAATCCATCTGTTTCCCATCTCTCGTCTACATTCTGCAGGAAAATGCTGACAGCCTGGCAAACTAACTTGGCAGAGACATCTGCAAGGCTGGGATTTGTGGCCTCACATTAAATGTTTGTAAAGGTTGTCTCCTGTCCTCCATGTGCCTGAGCATTTGCCTTTTCTGTTAATTGAGACAGGTATGAAAACACCAACAAATCTCCTGTCACTCGCTGCCCAAGTCAAGAAGCCACACCATTAAGTCAAATAATTTAAATTACATTCTTGCTATGGAAAGAATTGTGCACCAAAAGGTTTTTCTTTCCAGTCGAACAGAATGAATTTCATGCTGCTTAGTTGACCTTTTTTATGGTTAGAAGTCACATTGGCTACCCAGAGAGAACAGGAGCTCAGCTGTAGACAGCAAGATAAGGTGAGGCTCACAGCAACATGTACCAAGCAGGGTGACCTGGACTGAGATTCAGAAATAGAGAAGATACAGTATTTTTTGAAAGCATGAGAGGTGTTATCATTTTAGGTTTTGCAGAGCCCTTATAGGATTGTTTGTATGCTACATGATAGCCTACAGCATGTTTTTGTCAGAATGGGAACATCAGGGAAAAGTGAGTAGTCTCAAACATTTTAAGAAGAAAATTTCTATTTGAATAGATGAAATTACATGGTCACAAAATCCATTTTGCAGTTTGATCCAATATAGATTATGCCAGCACACCTTTCCCTTTTTCCTACCCCTTTGTCTCCCCAACCATAAGTACAGTTGTCCAGTGCATGTGTGCTTGGACTGTTCTGCCAGTACTTCTTGTCAGATGTGGATTCAGACCCAAATTCAGCCTGGACTGGAGCCACAGAGGAGAGAAAACTTAAAGTTATGAAACTTTCTTTTAATTTTACAGCAGTCTGAAGAAGCATTTTTAAAGGAAGAAAATGGTCTTTGTCTCTATGTCTATCTTTGGTATTTACAATTGACTCGTGTTGTTAAAACTCAGGTTTCTGTGGCTTTGTTTAAAACATAAAACCTTTTGCTTTCTATTTGGATTTTTCTTTATCCATTGCTTGAGCATCCATATGTCTTTTAAAACCGAAATGAAGCTCTCTAAACTGAGAGGAGGTTGCTCATTAGTGGAGTAAATAAAATACTGCAATCAACTACAAATATTGATTTAATACAGAATTGATTTCTTCCTTAAAAACCACTAAACCCTCTGTTTGGTTTGGGGTGTTTTTTTTTAATCTTAGTGGAAATCAAATTAGGGATTTGAAAACTACAGCACAGAAACAAAAAGGCTTATCTTTTAAAGCATGAGGTTTCCTCCACATTACAGAATTTAATACGAGGGAGAGGAAAAAAAAAAAAAAAAAAAAAGAAAAGAGACAACAGAGAGAATGAGAAATATAAAACTGTTCAGAGAAATACTGTCCCCGCTGAGGTCAGCGGGGCTTTCTTCTGCGGCAGCTGATGCAGCCCCGCGGAGCCGGGCAGCATCCCGGGCAGGGGATGCGGTGAGAGCCGCCCCCCTTCCCGCCCGCCTCGGGGCACCGCAGCTGCCCGCCCTGCGTGGGACCTCCGGGGTCCGGCCCGTTTGGCCCCGCTGCGGGCCGGAGAAGCTTTTTTCCCCGCCGAGGAGGGAGGCTGCCGCCCACCCTCCGCCCGGGCGGGGCGGGGGCAGCGGGGGTCTGGGCCGCCCGTGTCGGTGCGGGGAGCGGGCGCCCGCACCGGGAGGCGGGCGGCAAAGCTGGACGGGGAAAGGCGCGTCTCGCCTCCCTCTGCCAGCCGGAGGGATTTACCCTCCCGAGCGCCAAAATTCCCCCCGCTCCCTCCCCGGCCCACAGTGACCCAGGGCGGCCGGGGCATCTCGCAGCCCCCGACGGGGGTTCGGGGGCTGTGCCTGTCCCCCCGCCATCCGTCGCCCTGCAGCGCTGGGGGGGTAGAAGGGAGGGGGTGGGGAGGAGGCAGATGAAGGGGGCAGAGGAGCTGCGCCCCTCTCGCCGCCCTGCCTGGTGGGGCTCCAGCCCCGTGGTCCCGGGGCGGCCCCCGTCCCGCAGCCAGGCTCCGGGGCGCGGGGGGAGACTCTGGGCGGTCTGCCGTGCACGGACGGAGGGGCGGCCACGCTTTCCCAGCTGGGATGGTTACCGAGGAGCTTGCAGGAGTTGGTGGGACGCGGGGAAGGAGGGGAAGGAGGCGGGAAGGGGCGCAAACTCCTGCGGCCGCACCGAGGCGTGCCCTC
>JAOXJM010000019.1:22538905-22562665 GCA_026413425.1 Tringa solitaria
GTAGAGTAGGGTAGATGGTTGGACTTGATGATCCCAAGGGTCTCTTCCAACCTAAGTGATTCTATGATTCTATGATTCTATAAGTGTCTATACATTTACATTTTGTCTTTATGCTATGTAAACCATATATGCCTAGTGTAACAGGGAAGAATGAACAGACTTGTGCTCAAATATTAGAAAGGTAAGCATAGAATCTTAACTACCTCATACATGTAAGTCCGTACTATACAGAACCTGTTTCTTTTCTTGTGGATGATTTCCTCCTTTCTTACCTATAAAATTCTCTACTTTACAATAATACATAGCAAATGCTAAAATGCTGCCAAGATCAGGTGACAGTATTTTATATTCCTTTTTCTTTGATGCAGGCAATATCACACAGGGTAATAGACAATTGTTCTTTTAAGGACCTAATCTTAATGTAAAATGTAACAATAAATAAAATAAGATTCTATTTCACCATTTCTTGAATGCTCATAGGAAAATGGTACTCAGAGTTTGTCATTTCTGTCTGCCTAAAGGCTGTCAATCACTCCTGCTATGCAACACTTAAAGGCTGCCAGCAATGTCTTTTAGAGGTACCTAATCTTTTAGAAGTCTTCCTGCAGTATTTACTGATTATAAAAATAATATACAGCTGCATGCCATGTATCACACGGGGGGAAGTGTGTATTTTTTAAAATAGATTTATTCAGCCATTGTGCAATAGTCTCTGCAATGAAAATCATGTTCAATGATGAATCACTTCCTACTGGAACCATCTGTATCTGCATGAAATCACTAAAATTATAAAAAAATTAGTCAAGTTTGAAATTTAAGGCAAGTAAACCTTATAATACAATACCAAAGATTTATTTGTCTCATTGATTCTCTGTATTTTTCTGACTCAGCAGTACACTGGAAAGAATTAGGCAGGTACAGCTTCTCAAAACTTTAACAGACTTTATACAGCCAGAGACACAGTAAACACACAGTCCGACATACCATATAAAAATAAAACTTTTTTTTCATTAGTGATCCTCGAGTTTGTTAGAAATCATTTCCGTTTATAGGAGAGAAACGCTTTACACTGCTCCTCTTTCCTTCTCAGTAGGTCTGTACCATATCGTGTGTGGTGTCCTTCAAAATAGGGCAGCCATTCTGTTTCTGTAGGCAGGATCCCAAAGACTATGCTCTTGCCACAGGTGGATTGTAGTTCCTCGAGGAGTCTTGGGTCCCAATGTTTGGCAGGACTCTTTTATTCACAGGTCTCCACTTGTGTTATTGGCATTTTCCCAGAGCTTATTCCCATATGCTTTAGATAATGCAAATGGCAGTACAGTGTGTTGGCAGTAGCTTTGGCCTGTGGGAGGAATCCTTCCTCTGGTCATTAGCATTTGTCAGGTGCAAATTCAGAAGAAATCTGCTAACTCCAGCATATCTTTACAAGATTGTCTGACTATGAATCTTACAGGTAATAGACACTCTGTGCTGATTTTTTCTTCCAATACCCAAGAGTGTGTCTGGGAGTTTTGGGTGGGTTAAGTAACTCCTGGAGAAGCCACATTGCGTGTCTTCCCCTTAGAGTGTGTTCTGAGGAACAGGCACGTGTGACACATCCCTTTTGGAAAACAATCCTGTTATCACAGGTGCTAAATCCATATTTAATCAAAGCAGATCAAGATAAATTATTTATTCTGTGGGAAGATGCTTTCCCTCTCTCCCCTTTTCACCCCCGGACCAGTATGTTCTTTCAGTCTTCTCCCTGTGTCTTTGATTTTGACATTTATCACAGTCATATAGTCAACCTTATACAATTGTAACTCAAGGAATGTGACTCACTTTGAAAGGCCAAAAATACTTGTCAGTTTTCTCATTCACAATGACCTACACAAGCATATTTTTGCAACAGTCTTTTAGGAGCAAAACTTTCAATATTCTCTGTGGTCTAAGAAGCAAGTTAATGCCTGCATACCAATGTGTTTCATCTACTCTTCCCGTGAGAACCTCAGGGTCTGCTTTTCCTTCCATCAAGAGACCTTCCTCTCAGTGTTTGCCACTGAACTAGGTATATTCTGTAACATCAGCAAATGCTAACAAGTTCATTTTTATGCCACTAGTGCGTGAGAGGGCAAGGGTCTGGCATGAAGGACAGAGAGCTCAGTGAAATATATACAGAAAATACTTTCCCAAAGCCTGAAAGAGCAGACAGAAAACAAACTGCACTGAAACTTGGACAGTTAAGTCTAGATAAAATTAGAGAACAAAATATAAAAAGAACATTAAAAAAATGAATAGTAGCATTTTCTCTGTACACAGTTCTCAGCAGTGAAAATAATTAAGTACTTTCTGCTCAAAGTAGGACTTGCTTATACTCCTAGCAACGAAAATATTCTATATTTTCAGACTTTTATCTGTATCCACAGTACCAAATTTTAGTTTCTTTATAACACAGCTAAGTAAACTTTCCTGTCTTTACAGAATTCCCATGTACATTAACAGAAATGTGATTCTGCCCATGTTTCCATTATTTGATTGAAATTCATATCTGGTATACACTGATGTTTTCTTCAGCTCTATTTTTTCCAACTTGATCTCTTCTGTGCTGTTCACTAGCAGAGAATCATAAAATTACAGAGCAAGATTGGGTTGTCCTTTGAAAATAGATCTTTCTTTTGATTTCACCATGCTTCGCTACTACAGCTGTGCAAACTTTTCACCAGTGTTTCTGTTTTAAACATTCACCACAGTTTTGTTACCTTCAAAATCCAGTAACCTTTAGACAATTACAATTTGATACATCTAAATAAACTTATCCCCCCAAAGGTATTTCTCCATTTTCTTGCTCATAAAGCCCCATAAGAAACATACCGTAGCACAGTTCACAGTATAAAGAGAAAATTCTGTATATAACTGTACTACCTAGACAGTTAGAAAATGCAGAGTCTACAAAGTCTCAAAAAGAGTTATATATTTTCTGGTTTAGCTTAAGAGAAAGAGAAAAAAATCCTAACCTTGGCTTTAAGCTTGGCTAAAGTTGCAGTTCTAGACCCAACAAATTCCTATCTTTTGTAATAAAAAACAGTATTTCAATATTCAGATATCTATTATGATTCCTGATGCCAGAAATTGCTCAGAATAATAGCAAGCTCCCTGGGTAAGCCCTAAAGAATGCAGAAGTGAAGACTTCAAGGAAGAAACCAGACAATCAACTTGAAGAAATTACACAAACAAGCTATGATTTGTACTCATGAAAGACGTTCCTCTTATTACTAAAAACCTCTGTGGTGCAATCATTTTTCCATCAAGTTCTTTCCATCAAGTTTTCAGAAGTAACATTTCCTCCATAAATGTTACTTCTTAAAAAGTTAATTGAATCTGACATTAGGATAAGTTAACTTGATATAAACTTTTAAAAAAAGGAAATAGGTGGACTTTGAATGGATCTGGACAGTTGAATACATAACAAATGCTAGCAGAAAGGTCTTCCATAAGACCAGGAAATAAAAAAATTCTATTATTGCAAGATTTATTCTTTTTTTACAGCTCAGGTTTCACATGTACTAGAAAAAGGTTCTCAGTTTAGGACTTGCAAGAAGATTGAGGGTTATTAAGAACATCTTTTTCTTAATAGATAGATGAATAGATTGAAACTCAGGGCTAAGTATACTTAAGAACAAACCACATAATAGTGCAAGGGTAATAGCACTAACATACTTTCCTTGGCCAAACTTTCAGAGATTTCTATTCTATTCTACTTAAATATTTCTTTTTCACTTTTTCATCGGGAAAAGTTCCACTGGCCATATAATATATATATATACACACAGTATATTATATATATTGCTCAATATACTTAACTGCTTTTAAAGAAAGCATATGAAAAGTAGTATCTACCAAGAGCAAATCTATCTCACAAAAATCCTGAAGATCAAAAAAGTGTTTTACAGAAAACCTCTAGAGAGATGCTAACCTGCATTCTCTCACAAAAGCTCTATTTGCTAACTGACCGTTTTTTCCTAGTGGTTACAGATTATAACCACATAAAAGACTACTGTAATGAAAGGGCAGCACCAGGATGCCATTTTTAATAATTTTATCTCCCAGGGGGGCTATGAATAAATCAGGAAAAGTAGATACAATTTTTCTAGGCGCTTTTGTACTTACTATCGCAATGATTCCTTTGAGAATCAGTGGACGGTGTTTATATTGGACAACTAGATCAAACACACTCAGCAAGGCTGAATCATCTGTGTCATATCCCATAATTTTGTAAAAAAGTAATAGAATTTTGTAGAGCCAGTGCTGGAAAAAGCAGAGACCAGGGAGGGGAAGCTGAAGAGGGAATAGCCAAAGAGAAAAACTCTTCCTTTTATGGAAAAATCCACTTTTGCCACATTATATAGTGCTCATATGATTTGAAGACTCAGTGGCATGCTATATGTACCACAGACTAAAGCTTTGGGCTGGTCCTGCTTCTTGTTAAGCAGGTCCTAAAATGCCAAGAAAGGCTGAAACATCAATGAAACAGCAGGTCCAGTGTAATTATTTTTAAATGCCACATGTAACATTTGCTGATTTTACTTTACAGTTCTTTCATGTAGTATTCAAAAAAAAAAAAAAACAAGCAAAAAAAACCCCAACCAACTAAAAAAACCCCAAAACCAAACAAAAAAACCCCACTTAAAATTTGTCCCTGTCTATGACAAATGAAATATTTTAAATTATTATGTGTAGCGACATAGAGCATTTTCAGTATTTCTTTCTGCTTATTCTCTTGGCATTGTTTTCATTACTGAGTATCTTTTGAGCTCAGCAACTGCAATGCAGTTTTTATCGTACTGTGAAAACTTTGTTATGACTGGATGAAACACTGATGGATTTGCTTAAGACATTGTTATTTGAGATCTACTGAACAATCTTGACAGTATTATAAAATGTAACTAGAATCATTTCTGAAAAATTGTCAGTGGAACCAGACATCCATCACTGCTGGCTAGGACCATTGCAGGGTATAATTATAATGTGGTTTCGTATTACTTTAATCCCAACATAAATACAAGTTGCTACTGAATGAAGTAATTTACATCATCCACATAACCGTCATCGGCACATTCACAGCACACATGAACATTTGTTTGGTCACTTGATGAATCAGAACAGGAAACTGGTCCAGCTGGAAATTAATCTTTTGAACCACTTCTTTACTTTGCTGTTTCCGGCTGGATCAGTTCCCAGGCCTCACTCACCCACCTCAACAATAAGATCTGCACAAGAAAGAGACTAGGAGTAAGGGCTGCAGGTAGTGAAAAAGTGACAGTAAAGCAACAATGAAACAACCACCTCAGAGCACAACAGTCAGAGATAGCACTTCTTTATTAGGGTGCTGGCAAACACTTCTTAAATCTGTCCCTTTATAATTAAAAAGGGACAAATTATAATCTAACATATTATAAAATTATAACCTAACATATTAGATTTTGCCAAAAAGGAACTCTGGGAGGAATTCTTGATATAATAGTTCATCTTGACTACCTAATACATTCAAAATACAATGTATCTGTGCTAGATTTTTAAACTGTTATTTTAAAGATATTAATTAATGTGTTCACAAAACAAACAAAAACATCCCAATCTTACCCGGAGGAGATGTGTACAGAGAAGAGAACTAATATAAAAATACCCTGTGATCCTATTCTATCAAAGACCATTACAATAATAGAATAGTTTGCAGCAGTTTCAGATGAATTGCACAGAACTTAATTGGTCATTTGTAAGTGTCAAAAAAACTGGGATTTATATGGTTTATCAGAGTGCAGCCTATGATATCAACACAGGGAAATCTTAATTTTAACTATGAACTTTAAACATAACCATGTAATCTTTAGGTAGCAAATTGCAAAAAAACAAGGACAACATTCTTAATTGGAAAATATTTCACTCCTCTGTGCAAATTCCAAGTAGCCCAAATATGATTGCATTTCTAAAGCCAAAGTTAAAATCATGTTTATTGGCTTCCTGTTTTCTGAGCCTCTGAGGATGAGCATTTTCAGATTTTCCCCTGCTGCTCATTGAACTATGAAAAAGCCCTTGTTGCAGAGACATTAAGTTAGTTGAACTCTTGTTTATGTCCGTTTTGTACAGAAAACTTACTGATTCAAGTTAGTTCAGTTAAAAAATAATTAAAGCAGATGAAGCATATTTTTGTTAGGTCTTTGAACTGCTCTATGTAAGCTGCTTTGGTTTACCCTACCACAACATTTTATATATGTGGACAACCCAAAGGGATCTCAGTTTGTAAAGGCTGCCTCCTGCTCAACACACAAGAACATAGAGGGTGAATTTTGTAGCTGGAAGATGCAAGATTGCTGCAGTTCAAGCTACAGAATTGTGGCTCGATCATTTGAAGGGATAGGCACAAAGAGGAAATTGAAATACGTATGCAAGCATATAGACTAGATTATGCAAAGTTGTGTAAGTGAATTGGCAGAAAAGGTAAATATTCTTATGGGCAAATTATAGAAGTTGTAATTTTCAGGAGGCAGTCTCTTGTATATGATCTCCACTGCCATACCCAGCCAGGGAAAGCTATTTTTAAATGTTCTCCCATACATGGAAAATCCACTGTTCATGGAATTAAGAAATATTCTCAACTGCAGAACTTTGGATGTTGGCACCAAAGTTCTTGGGTACTCTTGGCACCTCTTGGGTGCTACCTTGGGCCACCTCTCTTGGGCACCTTTGCATCCTCTTGAACAGAACTTTGCAAAGACAGAATGATGAGTTCAGTAACAGGAAATTTTATCAGAATCTATGCTAATAAATTTATTGAGTAGAACAGGTTGATACATCAAAAAGAGGAAAATCCCTCAAAATTGTGTAGAGTGGAAACTTGTATAGATGACATGACAATACTCTCATATCATTTCATAGTCATATTAGTGGAAGAGACAAATTCAGTAGTTTTTATTTTGCTTATACATCTTGCCAAAGAGACAAGTGATGTAAATATTCATCATTTTTAAAATATTCCATAAAGATCCTCACATGGGCCTTCTTCAACCATTTTCTTCACGGAAATAGATGTCTGGTTGCAACCTGACCCCATCCCAGCTGGGAAAAATTGTCTTCTCTTAATTTGGTTGTTAATGAAATGTGGCTTAACCACAGGACCGCTAAAATAGCATCTTGTGAGCTTAAAGCATGTTACTATTTTTTGAAAGTAAAAAAAAAAAAACAACAACCCAACAGATATTTTAAAAATTGACATTATACATATTTAGAATTCTGTATAGAAGAGGAATAATTATATTCTAAAGTCTCCTGTTCCCATGAGACATATTCTGTAGTTTAAATGACCTATCAGCACCATGAAACTGTTTTTTTGTTTCTTAGTCCTCAAATTGGGTTTTTGCTGTGTTTTTTTTTTCTCACATTTTACACATACGAGATTAAAGAAAGCATTTTCATGCAGCCGAGTATGCTCTCTACCCATCACTGGCAACACTGTTGGATCTAGAATCAATCCTGAATGCCTTAAACAGGTCCATCCAGGGACTTGGTGGAGCGTGATACCAACACAACTGAAACCTTCAAAAGCTAAATTTTCTTTCAGGGCAGTTTTGCAGAAAGATGCTGGAAGAAACTACTGTAATGGAACACAGACTGCAGTCTTTTACCATTTCATATTGTTTCAATACTGATAAAAGAACATAGCTCCTTCGGTCTCTGATGTGTATAATCCACCAATTTTAGTGTGAGATCTAAATTCTGTCCTCATTGTACAGGGTTGTGTTCACTGAAGTATAAGAAAATCTGACTTAAAGAAAAGGCTAGTAAGTTTCTCCTGTGTCTATTGGTTCAACAGATAAGCTCAGCTACAGAGCACAGAGAAGGATTCAATTCCTCTTCAGTCAAATATGACCTATGCACAACATCTTTACTGAATACTGGAAGAAAAAAAAGACACTTCGATTTTCTGATCCCAGTTATGTCTGCACATAAAGATGGGAGGGAGAGGGAGGGAGGAAAGTAAAATAAATAAGTTTGATACAGAAATAACTATGATATGTTTATAGACAT
The DNA here is from genome assembly GCA_026413425.1 of Tringa solitaria. Lineage (NCBI taxonomy): Eukaryota > Metazoa > Chordata > Aves > Charadriiformes > Scolopacidae > Tringa > Tringa solitaria. The sequence continues at coordinate 22,546,967 of JAOXJM010000019.1, forward strand.
TTCCCTGATTAAGACCTCATTGTGATGTTTGAAATAACAGTACATTGAACACAGCAAACTATCAGCAAAATATAGTATATTTCAAAATTGCTATCAGATTTTTGTATGGCAATATCAGCCTTTGCAAAGCAGACTGAAAAAAAGTATATAATTCTCTATACTCTTGAACTGGCATGCACAGGTTGTCTAATTCAAAAAATTACTCCAGCCAGTGGGAGTTTTGTTGAATTATGATATCGATCAGGTCTCATATAATACATATTTGAGGACTCAAGAGCATCTTAAATCAGATTTTTGTTTATTTTTATTATTCTAAGTTCAGTCACGTTGTTGCAAAGAAAATTCTAAAGAAAGAGAAAATAATCACAGTCTACTTTTTTATTGTGAGGTGCAAATTTTATTCTCTAATTTTTTGAAAAGGAATAGATGGTCCGCAGTAACTCACACTGAAATCAATATAAAGCAGATTAATCAATGATGTTAAAGATCCCACATATAAATGCAAGGGTGTTTTCCAAACTAAATGACTCTATGATTCTACTCAAAAGCTGTCTGGATATGATCCAGGGCAACCAGCTCTTGATTGAGATCCAGCTTGAGCAGCGGGGTTTGACAGAGTGACTTCTAGAGGTCCCTTCTGACCTCAGCCATTCTTCAATTCTGTGATTCTGTGACAACTAATCCACTACTAAATAGAATTTTCATGCATTTAATAATAAATATTAATTGTATATTTATGCTTACTATACTTACAGGAACTTGCTATTAAAATAATATGAAGAAAATGTGTAATCAAAGTCTTTAGCTGGGACAAATGAATGACGGTCAAAGTCCAAAAGGGCTGCTCACTTTATTGTCTATGTCTCTTTACCATGAGACCAGGTGAAATCTGCAGAAGCAGAATATTTTATGGCTAAGCTTGTGTAAATGGAGGTCATATGTGATGCAGAAGGAAGAAATCTGTACATATTGGAGAGTACAGGTAGACTGCAGGTCAAGTTTGAATTAGGAATGGTAGTTTGCTTAGTTGATGGTTGCACAGAAGATAGTTAATAGGCTTCAGTGCAAACTGACGATCTGTACTCTCAGCAGCCTACAGAAATGTATCTTCACTATTATTGTTATCCGAGCCAGCTCATTTAAAGCTAGCTTGGACTTACCAGTCTAGGTTGTAATTACCCTAACTCCTGTCAGAAGCAGTAGCTTATATAAAATCCTTTGGTTCTGCAACAGACCCTGTGCATAATGTTATCAACAGAGTATCATTATATTAGAATACAACCACTTAAAAGTATTAAATCCTGCTTGCCTTGTTTACAGAAGGAATTCTACCAAAGTAATGAAAACTGTGTTCCTGAAGAAGTGGAGGAGGATTTGTCTTTATTTGGAAGTATACTTTTCCAAAACAAATATATTTACAGTTTGCTTACTGTTTTCTTACATGTTATATTTAAGTTGAACAACTGCAATATGAAGAAATACAGTTTCTGACTTTTTTATATCAAGAAGGAACAGAACTCCCTAAGATAAGGATGAAGAAGAGAAATCTGCATGTGTTTAGCAATGAAGCAACTACCTCTTGCTTTTCCTATTAAAAAAGAAATATTCGGATTGACATAGAGAAGCATTTATAATTACCTGATGTAAAATGACAGATTGTTGATTGTTTCTCTTTCTCAAATTATTTTTCATTTTGGATGTTTGCCAATTTTTTTAGTTACATCACCTATAGACTATTCTTCAAATGATTTGTTTCATTCTCCAGTACTTTTCTATGTCCTTCACAGCTACTTTGTCAGAAATTAACAACATCAATGGAACGCTTGGAAAGCCTGACCTCTGGTCCTTACAGATAATCTCTTAAATGGAATAAAAAAAGGGGCACTTCAATGCCAATGCACTGGGAGTGAAAACAAGCTGTTGAGAAGGGATTTTTTTTTACCTGTGACTTCATCAGTAAATTGGACCTTCAAAGGGGTTGCTAGGTAAGACGTTCCAAGTCAAGGCTGTAATACAAAATCTGGTTTATTGTTATTCCAAAGAGTATCCTCATAAGAATATTTTGCCTGTATCTCTATTGCTCAGCTTGTTTTGTGGCCATGACATAGTGCCTTGTTTTAACTGCCTGAAAGGTCCACTCCGTAAGTCAGAAATAAAAAAAAATCAAAAATATCAGAATTCATATCCAAAGTCACATTTCAACTCCAAAATAGTCATCAAAATACTGTTGTTATTGAAGGTCTGCTCTTGTTGCTCTGTATGAAAGTGGAGTATACAATCATTAGGATTCTGCTAAACTAGTGTTTCCTTATTTAAAAAGCAAGGAACGATATTTGCTTTTATTTTTATTAGACTTCATAGACCATGTATGTACAGCCTGACTCCCATGGATGTCAGTAACAAAAAAGCCATAATGAGCAAGATCAGCTATCAAGACTTCAGTGAAAATCAGCAGTGAGACAAACTCACTAAACTTCTTATTGTAATTCATAATCCATACAGCCATACACAGAAATTAGCATTTGTGGCTGTATAATTCATTCCGTTTCCTCCTCCACTGTCTTTTCTGTATGATCAGACTGAAACTTCTTAGTCTGGGGATTCTCACATTTTTCACTAAGGCTTGGAACCTGTGGTGATCAGTCAGCTCCCTGTGCTTCCCTCCAGAGCCACACAGAACACCTTACACAAGGAGAAGGAACAACAGAGCTCCTCTTACACTACAAATCTCAAAAGTCTTTTCTATCTGTGACTCCAACTGCTTTTGCTCCTAGCTTCTATTCACAGTACACTAGCCTGGGAAGGATGGAGAGATTAACTAAGAAGAGATTGCAAGGCCAGCTGTGGAAAAATCAAGGCTGTTTAACAAAAGCGACCATACACTTTTTCTGAGGTGTTCAATAATTTTTTTAATACATGACTTGCAATCAGAAGAATTGTGGCATTTTTGCCTCCTATTCCATCAAATCCACAAGTAATTAATTGTATTGCAGAAGTGTTTTTAATATCTCATCCCTGTGCAATTTTCGCATGACTTCAGTTATGAAGTGTGTATAGGAAATATGCAGATCTTTAAAAATAATAAGCAGCTTAAAAGCTAACATAGATATTGTCAATGGGAAGACACTACACTAGTATGCAAGCCCCAATTTGAGATTTATTAATAACTTATATTAATAACCTTTAGTAGGAAGGAAAGAGAACTTTGAAACTGAAATCTTCACACAAATGTTCCTTGAAATTACTGAAGTCTTCGAAACAGTTTTTCAAACAAGAGTAAGAAATACTGTTCAGAAATATTTCCAGATCTTTCCACATTTGTGGCAATAAACTTTCAGCTACTTTTGATTCTGTACCTTCATTATTTGGCTCTCTGGGTCTTTCCTCTAGAGTGTGTAGCACCACAGATGTAGTATGTGACAATTAGAATTCTGTGTTACCCAGGAAGAAGAATAAGACTGCTCCAGAATGTAGGAAGACATCAGTATAATGGATGAAGGATGCCTTAACAATTAGCGATTATGATATGAAACTCAAGACTTTAGTCAGTGCTTCAGTACCATTTAGGATTTGCAGCAAAATAGTTTTCAATTGATCTTAAAGATGGAACCCCATTTCCATCACTAGTGAGGACATGAAATGTTTGACTACTTATCTCAGACTTTTGCAGAATCTATTTAACTTAGGCAGGTGTGATTAACAAATAAATCTCATGCTTTCTGTCTGTTCAAGAGTTTCTTTAATATCTTTATACTTAAACAAGTAGGAAATTGCCCTTAAGAATATAAGTTAATCATTTTCATTGAGCTACATCACCGTATTAGCAATTGTTTTCAAGTAAAGCTAAATTATCTTCTGAGAGTGTCTGCACTTTTAGCACCTAATTGGCCTCAACTGGATGGTTACATACAGAGTAGGCACCTGTTTTACAGTGATATTCAGAAACATATCTTGTAGTCTGCTTGGTTTATGTCTATCAGATTTCTCTCTTATCTGTGATTTTTAGTGTGCATTTGCACTTTTAGCTTGTTTTTTGTTGCCTAGTTTGAGTGAGAAAATACACTCATTTTAAGAAACAGGATCAATACTTTCACACTAGAAAATCCTGTGACTGAGAGCTGGCAACATTTCCCATGTATTAGTATGCAAAGAGTTTGTTACAGTGAGCATCATCACTTCTGGCTGAGGTTTGAGGGAAGGAGGTAAGCAAATTGACGTATCAGGTGGTCTTAGGATGCTCAGCCAGATGTCAAGGAGCCAGGGTCATTCTGGATGGCTACTCTGAAAGTGGGAATAAGTAAACCTTACAGAGTAAGACTGTTACTAAGCCTTCATTATGCCACTGAAAAAAAATGATGTCATCTCTCTATGTTACTTAATATTTCATAAGTTCAGTTAAGTGTTCCTGTGACCAGTTGCTGACACCAACCAGGAGAGAACAGCTCACTTCCACACTACTAAATTATCTTAGCCTCTGCAGCAGCATGGGCACATACAAACTGCCTAGTGGAAATGATCCATTTTATATCACAAACTGGGCTTGGAAATTGTTTGGAACAGAGCAAGCTTGTGTGGGCCAAAAATATACTAGGAACCACACTAAAAATTTTGCAGCATGTACAGTTAAATTCCAGTGCTCAGGAGTGTTCCCGTGCACTATTCAATTTACTAGTAGGTTTCAAAAGGAAAATTAATGATAACAGTGAGATCCTTTTGCCCCTTAGAACTGTTTGAGGTAGTCTGTTTGGTTAAGCATTTGTGTAATCTCAGCAGTGATGCAAGTTTCTGTTAACACGAAGTGTAATGCCTACATCTACTTCCTGTAACAGAAAAACAACCATTAAGAAAGGGATACGTTAGGTAGTCATCACACTGAAAGAAAAATTGAATTATTCATTGTTTTTCTCTACAAGAAAGTGTTATATATAATTTCAACCCTTGCATGAGCAATTCTCCATTACTTCAATGCCACAATAGTAATAGTGATGTGGGAAACAGTATCAAGAGAGTTTTTTTCCAACATATCTATTCACACTTGTTGAGAGATCCAGAAAGCCAACCGGTCTCTGATGTAGCAAAAGTTCTTCAGTTTCCTCAAAATTTGCAGAAGACAGAAGAGGAAGGAAGCCTAATCTGAAGCATCCTGAATTCTCAAAGAAATTCTGACCAAAAGAAGATGGTTGATTTTAGAGAAGACTAATGACTTAAGAATGTCTTTATGATCAATGCCCTCGCTGCTTATCTAAAAGTTAAAAGCATTTGAGACATTACTGTTAAAGCTGCATTTGAGAAAAAAAGTACCTTAGAGATGAAAAGGATGTACTCAGAATGGAAATTTTTTATTCCTATCCACCTTCTAGTTTCGTATGACCCTGACAATTCTTAAACAAGGGAAAAGTAGAACAAATGAGCTTTCTAGCAGAAACTTTAAAGGAAGCAGAAGAACAAATAAAGTAGTGTCTAATTTAAGATGCTTTCACTTTCTAAGTGTACAAGACTTTTCAACCAATGAGAAAATACTCTAAGCACGATAAGTGTAGAATGTTATGGAAATACATTCAACCAAACAGATTAATGGTCTATCTGTGCATTTTTAATATCTCTTAAAATTTTATGTAGCACCTAAGCCTTTTCTCTCCTTTCCATTTTGTTTTGAGGTTTTTGGTTTTCTTACTGAAGGTGAACTGTTTTTACAGTGTTTTCTCAGTTTCAAAGATTTCTATCAGGACTTGCTTAAATTTTGTGTGCTTAGCAGTTTTGAAGATTGGGCCTTTCAGATTCTAATTCCTCTATCTGCAGCTGTGACTCTGTGCTTGAAACCCATGTGTGATCCAAATGAGAATGCAGAACAGCAATGTGGAACAAGACTTGAGAGTAAAGAGTTGAAGTCCCTCATTTATGTCTGAAGTCTTGACTCTGGCGTCAAATGTAGATATCTGAAATATCAATACTAGCAATTACGTTATATTCAAGAGGTGAAAAAATAATCTGAAAAGACAATCCTCACTAAGATCACAATTGCCAGTTCCAGAACTCAAGGCAGTGTAGGTGCTGGACTGTTCTGCTTGCTCACTACTGAGGAGGGTAGAAATAGAAGAGTTAAGCTTTGGAGCTACTGATTCAGATACATCCTACGGAGCCTGAGATTCTTCCACATGTTTCCAGTAGTACTGGCAGCAAATGCATGAGTGTGGAGCAGGCTTCTGTGAAAGGCAAGCAAATCACTGCAGAGGTGGAAAATAGCCTCCTTCCAGTCTTGTTCTGCTGCATGAAACTCCAGCTCAAACATAAGGACATTTAACTGAAGTTTTGGAACGTACAAAGCACTGAATCGACCCCTTTTTGCACAGAGGTAAATGTAGAAGCAACTGAGTTCCTGGATAACACCTGGAACAAAAGGGCCCCACTGTGCAGACATCCCAGTTGAAAAAAATAGCCATGGCAAGGTGAAGTATAGAGCTAAAAAAACTCTCATTCTCTTGCCTTTCTAAACTGTAAATGTGGTTTTACAGCTGATATCAGTAGAAATGTTTCCCCCTCCCTTTCACCATGCCTTGAGAAACCACTAGCTGTTGCAATGATTCTTGAGTAACACCTCTGTTTGGGGGAGTGGAGGTTGTTTCCTAGAACTACAATCTTTGACTTCTTCCATACACTGTGGAAGTTCAGATGGGCAAACCTAGTATGAGGCAAATTTCAGCCCAGCTAATTGTATTACTAGACAGTGGAAAAATCCCTTTTAGTGTGGCCTAACAGGGTAGGTAATCTGTTTGTCATCTAGTAAGCAAAAATGGAGTCTGTAAATCTCAGAGCAGATGGTAGATTTATGCTACAGTCTGTGTTTTTTTCATGGGATTTATTACCATATGCGCTGCTTCTATTCTACCATCCTTCTGTTTTGATTACTGATACAACTCCATTTGAATGCAAGAAGGATTAGGGCTCGGTGTAATGTATCCAAGTCAGGTTCCAAAAGAGCAATAAGCAATGTACTCATCCATAATGTAAAGATGGTACAAGATCAAAAGTTAAAACTATATTAAATATATTATCAAATTGATTTAATTATCTAGTTTTTGATATGCTGTATTCTGGGATCTGAATTCTTCAAAGAAAAGGTTAAAGGTCACCATATGCTTTTAAGAACATTAACACTAAATTATCATTAATTAGCATTAGTATTAGTATTTAGGTGCACACTGAAGTCTGTAAAACAGTTAGCAACTTCTAGAAGCCTTTGGTGGACTGATAGAGAGGTGTCTCCTCTGTGTCTTCATTCCAAGTTGCAGTATTATTATTCCTCTTCTTACTCCACCCCCTCATCCATTTCTTGTCTGTTTTTGTCTTCATTTCAGGTGGTTGACTTCAACAAATGGGAAAGGAGCAGCCAAAAGGGAAAAACATTCAGCCAAAGAGGAAGTCAAATGTACCTTTATTTCCCTGAAGAAGTAAGAGCCTGTTATTAGGTTGCAGAATAAGAGAATTAGGATATCTCACTGAAAGTCAGAAATATTTTTGCAATAAAAGCAGCCCAGAAGAGATCTGTGATTCCAGTATCAATTCTAGAAGGCTGAGAAGAGGTTCTCTTTGACTCTTTGACATGCTATGCCTCAGCATAACTTTGTAATGAGGAAAAGGATGGCCAGCATCTAGCCCTTGATAAGCAACTATAGTTATGGTGCTACCTGTGTTGAGCTATTAAGGGCCTTAGTCCGACCCATAAAAAATCATCATCGTTCCTGGTTTTCATTTGGTTTAGTTTTATTGAGGAAAAGTGGAATCCACCTTTTCAGGGATCTGTTGGAGGTTTTTTTTTGCCCTCATCAATATGCTGGAATGAAAGAGGTTCATCGTACATTATTGATGTCCCATTGTGTTCTTTTTCTATTCAGGAAAAAATCTTTGACTTCTAGACAGCCTACGACAGCTAATAATCAAAGAGTTGTGTATTTATCTATTCCATTTGTTTCGTTTGATATAAATACTAAAGTTATGGCAGATGTGTTGGAGAGGGCAATCACAGCCCACCCAAATCTGTAAATACTTTACACATGAAACCTGTCAGAGACAATAAGAGTCAGTAAATTGCCACTCAGAGTATTCATTAGTGACACACATTACATTTTGTATTTAAAATAAAGAGACACACTAGACACCAAGAGATGCCAAAAGAAGGGTATTATTCAAGTTTCTTATATTTTTGAAGTATAATACCTGAAAGCACTTGCCATGCCACAGGGTAAATTCTGACAAAAGTCAGTCAGAAACACAAGGTCTCACACAAATTTCAGCTATATCCTATCAGGGCACCTTATAAATAAGGGTAACTTTTAAACAAATTACAATAACATAAATAGAAATCACATTTCGTAGTGAAAGTCTGTGAAACACTGCAATGATGTTTGGGAAATCCTAAAGTATACATGTCTGCTCATACTGGGTGCTATTCAGCACCAATAGTACATCATGCTAACTTTAAAGAAGTTAGCTTGGGAACCTTTGACTTCCTAGCCCCAGTCACACAGTGGAGCAGAAGCTAAATTTAGCTTGGTAAATACCTCTTTGAGTTCTTAACTCAATGCTGCTTTGAGTGGACAGCTCTTGATTCTCAGGCCAGGTTTGGTATATCTCTGTAATAGAGAGCAAGTCATAATCTTTAATAGCCTTTAGAAAAGCACCCCAGTATAACCTGGAGAGTATCCTGAATGAAAGATCCTGCTTGATCTCAGAGAAGGGAAAAATGACTTTTTGAACGAGTTGCAAAAAGGAGAAACCTGAGTGCCAATTCTTATCAGATCTTTGTGTTAGAATGTAAGATTTTTATTTAACTGATATCTGTGTGTGGAAATGTTTATTAAGCATATATTGATACATTTATTATTTCTCTCGAATATTTGACTTCTTTTTCTTAAAGATTGGTCCCTTAGAGCTTTTAGAAACTACAAAATCACTGCAACTTGGCAAACACATTTCTACCACATAACATTTCTACTAACAGTGGACCTGGGGGCAATAAATAAAACTTGCAAGTTGACATAAAAGTGAGCATACAAAACAATCAATAACATCCACCTTCATCTTTTTAAGTTACTAAAAGTTCTTTTCAAGGTAAATACTACTGGTAGTGAGTCGCTAGCTAATTATATTGTACATAAAATGGTGACTACAGAAATAGTAACAACAAATGCACCAAAGACATTTTAGGTGAATGACTAGAACAATGCATGCCAGAGCAAGGAAGGCTCTTTGGGGAGGAGTAATAGGGAACTAACACCTCTGCCAAAAGAAAATACCTATTTTTACTAGTAGTTGTTGCTCTTGGGAAGCTCCAATTATAAATACTATGTTTCCCCATTTCTTTCTGTAGGTTCCAATATTTTTAGAAGCCTACTAAAAGCATATACCAAACGACAAGTTATTAATTCCCAAAAAAATCAGAGAAAAAAAAAGTCAGTCATTTTGAATGTTCTGTTACCATAAACCCAATGTTTTTTCAAAATATACAAAAAGTTGAATATATGTTTTTAAGTCAATTTGCATTAGCAGTCTCTTCCACTATGCATATTTTCCTTGGAATAGATATCTCCATAATAAAAATAATACCAGGTGAACTCTGTATTTTGGAGGATATTTTGGAGACAGTTTGATGGTGACACAGTGGTGGGAGTTAACATACACAATTAATTGTATATTATGTGTCATTGATGTATCTCATACTAAGGAAAGTGATTTTATTAGACAATTATCTAAAAGTTAATTAGTCTTGGGATGCTATATGTAGAAGATGGTTTTTGATGCCCCAAAATCAGTGAAAATTCCTATTGTTGAAATATGAAAATTTCATGTGATGAAAATACCACCGTGAGTGAAGATGAAGTAAGTATAGCTACGTGTCTGAATAGCATCCCTGTTTTGATATTGTTCTCACAAATACTTAATCCATTTATATAATGATATTGGGATGTTGTCTGCAGTCTGATGATGTCTCTTCAAAGAAGGTCAGCTTCTGAAACACTGCATGATTTTTTTTCTGGTGATATCAGTCAGTCTAAGATAAGCTATTAACCCTCCCTAGAAAACTGTCCCCTGCAAATAGAAGGAACTGTCTCAAATGTAAAAAAAAATATCCTAAAAATGACACATTCTGGCAAAACACTTCCAAACACACGGTCTGTCAGAAATACTCCTTTGTACATTTAATACCATAGTATGTCTTTCAGACATACAACCAATTCACAAGCATGGGCTTCCTTAACTCTGTATCACAGCAGCTAGAGCCAACAATAGATAGTGGGTCACCCACCAGTCATCTCCCTGCCAATATTTAATTTTGCTCCTGTGGATATTGCATGTTGACCAGACTCAATGACATAACGAAGAAATCTTTATGTTAATCTTTGTGTTCTTTTGAGAGTGCCAGTGCATACTGTCTTTGCCATTTTTAATACCTCAGTTTTAATGTCTTTCACTGCTAACAACTTCAATCTCCTTTATCTTTTGAGATTTTAATTTTCTGTTAAGATCTGAATTACATGTATTCTACTCAAAAAAAAAGAAATTAAGATGAAAACATTACCTAGTATCACCTCCCTTTCAGAGAAGAATACAAATTTGGCTGATGTTATCAAACTGCTAATTCCGAGCTTTATTTTCAGGCTGCAACAGACTGTTAAAGTAAGAGTCACAGGTGTCCATTGCTTGATTTAGTGCTTCTATTTTATTAGATTAAAATACCTGTAGGATTTTGTTTATTGATGGTTCCCAACTTGAGATGGGACTTATAGAAGCATTCTGCCTCGATATGGTACCAAGGCCTCCTCCCTCAGCTGTGGCTACCATTAAATTACTATATTTTGCAATTAATTATGGTGAGCAAAATGTTTGTGTATTCTCCCTTTGAATGTTATTCTTAGATATCCTTAAAGTAACTCCTAATGACCAAAGCCATGCTGAGTTCTTTTGTGGCACGTGCTGACCAAGTAGGTAGTAGGTAATTAGGTAATGTTGATAATTTTCAGATGCATTTGCCGGGGGGCTTCTATCTTCGTTTTATTGAATTCTAGAAGTATTTCCATGTATTAAACGAGTAATGTATGTGCACAGTTTATAATAGGGTTTCGATACGAGAAAATGCGATCAAAACCGAAGTAACTCCCCCTCAACAAAGAAAAATATCCTTTCATTACCCATGCTAATGACAACAGTCTATGTAAATATTACTTTGCCATTTTTCATGACAATAACTATTCAACAACAGTAAGCGTCCTTACATCATGCAAATTTTAACCAATCTGTACATGTCACAGATTGGATTACTTACCCAGAACTCTACTGGGTATGTTTAAGGTTGTGATTTAGTATTTCATATTGTTAATACACTTTGTTACAGCATGCTTTCTGAAAACTGCACACCATTCCTTAATTTGTTTTTATCTTGTGCTTTGATCTAAAATTGTATCCTAGAACATTGCCAATCCATAAATTAAAATGTTATTTGAATTATTATCAAGGCACATTGAATAGCACTGTTCCTAATATTGACTTTTTGTTGAATCCTGATGCTTACCTCCCCACAATTAGTTTGAGTAATTATTCTTTAGCTCATAATAACGAAGTCCAATCATTTTGTTTTTAATCTAGAGGCAGAGAAATCCCCTCCCAGCAGCCCTATTTTTTAATAGAACTGAAAATGAATTTCAATAAATTATGTAAGGAAGGGAGGATACCAAACATAATTGCAAGCTGGTTTGGGTCAATTTAATTGCTGGGGTGTTTTTCACGTCAGCCCACTTTGTCTGTATCTCATCTCTATTCACCTTTCTCTGTTTCCAGTGAAAACTGAGAGAAACCAATAGCTAAATATTTCAGCCCAGTCCCTACTGTCCTTAGAGTTCATGGTACTTGGACATCAATGGCTGCTTGCAAAATGCTGACGGCTCATGGATAAGCCAACCTGCATTTCCCATTGATTCCCAGGAATGTACTTCAGGAAAGTCTTTAGCATCAATAAAAGCAAACATTGTGCAAAAACATCTAGAGATTTTTGTTACTTGCTCAGAACATAAAGATTGAAATGAGATTCGTAAAGTTCCAGGCATTAGCAGTGAATTAATTACTCATTACTTAGGCTGGGCTTTATGAGGTGGTGGTGGTGGTGGGGGTATAATTTTTACATCATTCTCAAAATTAGTAGTGAAATTTTTGCTAACCAATAGCATTTCAGCAAGAAGTTGTATTGTTTCAGTTTACACATTAATGAACCTATATGAAAAATTACATGTTCCAGTAAAGAAATATATTTCCCTATTAAATACTTAATCTCACTTCATTAATATTTCATTTGTAGCAATCGTGAAGATAAATGTCACCACCATTAATTAAAATTATTTCCTCATTAAGTTATCACAGTTCTAGACAGCTAACCATTTTTGGGCTCCTCACTACAAGAAAGACATTGAGGTGTTGAGCATGTCCAGAGAAGAGCAGCAAAGCTGGTGAAGGGTCATATGAGAAGTGGCTGAGTGAACTGGCTTTGTTTAGCTTGGAGAAAAGGAAGCTGAGGGGAGAGCTTATCACTCTCTACAATTACCTGAAAGGAGATGGTAGTATGGTGGGGGTTGGTCTCTTCTCCCAAGTAACAGGGGATAGAACAAGAGGAAATGGCCTCAACTTGCACCTGGGGAGGTTTAGGATGGATATTAGGAAAAATTTCTTCACAGAAAAGGTTATTAAACCTTTTGGTTTGGGGACAGGATGCCTAGGGAAGTAGTTGAGTCATCAGTCCTGGAGGTATTTAAAAGACATGCAGACCTGGTACTTAGGGCCATGGTTTTGTGGTGGACTTGGCAGTGTTAGGTTTATGGTTGGACACAATGATCTTAAAGGTCTTTTCCAACCTGAACAATTCTGTGATTCTATTAATATTTCTCTATTCATACCTCCTAAACTACTCAAAATTTTCCTAGTTAAATAAGAGTTGCAGTCATTTCAAGATAGAGTTTTCTGTTTAGGTAGTTTACATATTTTTCTCTCTCCATTTCTTTTAATTGCACATCTCCTCACAAGCTTCATGCTTGTGCCTCTGCTGTCACTCTGATGCTTGCCCTTAGGGCTGGAGTCAGGGCATCCTTAATAGCGGGGCATTGACTGTGGAAATCACTCCCTCTGCTGGTCTTTCGAGCCTCTTGCTCTTACAGTTTATAATCGCAACCCAGCATTTACCAGATGGATCCAATCTTTTAACTTTTCCTATCTGTTCGGTGTCCCACTGTCTGGAAGCACAGTCAGTACCTTTGCTTTACATAAAGAAATCTCATACATATTTTTATAGTGAGCAAGAGATGCTGTCTGCGTGTTTCTGTTGAACTCAGAAAATTAAGAGAGAGAGATATTTAATGGAAAGAGCAGATACCTGGTAAACAAATAAAAGAAGAAAAGCAGCGCCACATAAAAAACCCCAAAAACTACTGAACACCAATAAGAAAAGGCTAGATAAAAACCAGAACACAAGAATATTAGCAACTTGACAAGATAAGAGATAACAAAAGTTTGCAAAGGGGACATACAAAAAAATGTTTTAAAACTAATGCTACTGAAAAAATACACAGGCTAAGCAGGTATCAAAAATTCCACTAAAAAACTGCAGTAAGGAGAAAAATGGAAAACACTGAAAAAACAAAGGCCTTGACCTGGATTCTGTTGCTACCCCAAGCACTTTTTCTACAAGGCAGTGTGAGAAATCTGTAACCTGTGCCGTGTAGGATTGTAACTGTGCAGGACCACCAGTTTAGATGAGGGCAGTACTGTTCCTGTTCATTGTCTGTTCAACCTCTTGGAAGTTTATGGGTATTTGAAAATACAATTTTGTTGACATTTCTGCTTTACTTTAAAAGTGTTACATTATAAACATGCCAAAGCAGACATTTGATTTCTCCTGTCAGAAGACATGCAAACATGGTTAAGGGCACGGGTCTGCTAAAGACATCTAGTTGTTCCTTCCCTCAGGAGCAGAAATAGCATCTTTAGCTCTTTTGGTCAGCCATGTGACACTTTTACAGACCAAAGGTGGTGGCTTCAGGAGATGCCCGTGTCCCAGGATCATTCAGAAGCACCCAGAGTGTAGGCAGGTGTGCTGCCTACAGAGTGACTAATCAGGAACAGAAAACTGAAGGGCGAGGGTGTACCTAGAAGGGAAAACTGTCCACAAATCTCTCACGCTGGAGCTCTCCAAGCACTAGCCCAGGCAGGGTCTCACTGCCAACCTGACACAGGCAATACCCCGGGTGGAGAATGTGATTCTTTGACCCACCACTTCTCGTCTCCTGGCTGTGAGAACATGCAGAGCACAAAGGACTTGTGACATTCTTAAGATTCTTTAAGCCACCTGTTTAGATGCTTTAAGGTCATAATTTTTCCAAATTTTTTAAATTAATTCCTGTTTTCAGTATGATACAAAAACATTTTCTTTCTCCTTTTTATTAATGCAGAATCACACTTTTAAGAATTCAGCTTTAAAGGACAGTAAAATGTTACTACGTGCATTCCTATAGCCCCATTAACAGAAAATGTTGTAGCAAACTGAATTTGCTTGCAAAGTACTAACAGCTCTTCTCATTTCACCTCACCTTACAATGGGTAAGAAGAATTAAATATCTTTGTGGAAGTATAGAAGGATTTTACTACTCAAAATTAAAGAACAGCTTCTTATAATCCTCAGTATTTAAATTGCATACCAATTTACAGTGATTTTGCTGTGCTGCACTTATTATGAGAAACCACTGGTTGCCTGCTAAAATATAACACTGTTAATAGAAAAATCAACAAATTGTTTCTCATATGTCATTAATATTAATAATATAACCAAATGGAAAAAAAAAAACATCAAAACAAAAATTGAAACATATACAACCGCAGATCTAAGATTCCTGCAGAGAAAAAGAGTTGCTGTAGCAAGTATTTGGCACATTCTGAACAGTGATATCATGGTCCAAAAGGATAAAGCATTGGCAGAAGACTAACATTTAATATAAAATTATGATTACATGCCAACTCTATATTGCATTGCCACTGTTGTACAGTAGCATCATTTAAGAGTTCTAGTCACAGATACAGTCTCTGTCATGCTCAACCCTAAAGATACACCCCCAAAAAATCACTGGACCTGCCATGAGGATTTTCAGTTTGAGTAATGTGAGTGGACCATCTTAGTGTATGTGGGAAATAGGAGTCACATGTGCTACTATGTTATAAAGAGTATACAGATCATGGAGATTATAAAGATCATGTTGTGATGATTTTGCATTTCATGGTATTTTTGCTGTGTCTTGACTGACTGGACATCTACCGTGACAAAAGAAATTCAATCTTTTTTAGTTTGGTTAAAATAAGACAACAGCAAATTTACTAACAGGCAAAAACTACGGGAATAACTGAAAGGAACAAAATGTGCTTTTAATAAACTGGCTAACCTCTGATGCCTTATATGTGGATGAACAATTCTTCTTTTAAGCTTGATAATTTTAATAAATTCACATTCTTAATGAAAAAAGACTCAATTTCCCACCTTTTATTTGTACCTGGTATTTATGAACTCAAATATTTCTGGAGGCATTCAATCTGTGTAAGATGTGCTAACATGTGTTTCACTGATGGATTTGTTTTCCCATGGTAGAATTAATTAAGGTCATTGACTGATTATTG
>JAOXJM010000019.1:22564887-22581351 GCA_026413425.1 Tringa solitaria
AAAAATCTTTTTTAGAAAAGCAGGTTCCTCATATACAAGGCTTTGAATGTAAACCCTCTTTTTTTTTTTTCAGTAGAAAATCCAAATGTAAAAGCCAAGACTATTTTATTTTAATAATGAGCATCCCTCTGTTATTAAGGCTTGACAAATGAAGTCATTTGCTAGGGAAGCTGGAGTGCCTGCGTGTTTGTTTTGTACTAAAGTTCACCTTTTTGTAGCAGTTTCACATTTCGAAGTTCAAAAAAATTGTTCTTTGTCCCCATAAAATAATATAAAAAAAATGTCAGGATGTGAGAATATGCCTTACTGCCATGTATCAAGATTGCAATAATTGTTTTCTTTTTCTTTTTTCCTTCCCCTTCTCCCTTTCCCTTGACCTCTCCTTTTCCTTCTTTTCCTTTTCTTCTTCCTTTCCATTTTAAAAATTTATTTCTTTTATGGTATTAATGATAATTAGGTCAAGTTTCCTACAGAATGAGGAAACACACAAAATATTTCTTGAAATTCAGTCTGCTATAGCTTTTCTACCTCATATCTTCTAAAGATTCTGCTGAACAGTGTCAAATATTCATCACCTGAACAGCTTGCTGTAAATCCTGACATTTTTTTCATATTTAGAAAATCTCATATTTAAACCGTTCTGACTGACTACTATTTGTTTTGGGCTCATTCAACAGTACCTGTGTCCTGAGAGACTGACAGGAAGCACATTTATCACACTATGGAACATAAATTATGCATAGGAGCATTCAGCTCTACCAGGCTAATGAAAGCTGTTTAACATCAGGATGCTGAAGTATATTTTAAGTCTGGGTTTGGCAAAGCAACCAGCAGTTGGGGGAGTGAAGGCAGATGGAAATAAAACTTCAGACAACTTATCCTACAGAAGAACAGCATGCGGCATGATCACATTCTCATTATTTTCGTGGAATTATTTTTATCTGCAGATTTTTTCCCCACTATTAACAGCAGTGTTTTTTTCTGTGTTTTCTGTTACTCATTAGAAATTTTGACACTAAGCAAAGTTCATAGCATCAGCGTAATTTAAGTTTCATGTGCTGATTCATGGGGATATTTTTTATTACATAGACAAAAGAAGGAAACTACTTATGATATCAAACTGCATTATGAGTTCTGCATCACCTTTGCAACTGCTGGAAGTTGTCTCTGGGTATAAGAACCCCAGGAAAGAGCTCACATGGTTCCCAACTATATCCAGACATACTTGGCCACTTAATGACTTTGGTTTCAAAACCGCAGTTCTTACCGATTTATTGATCTAAATGTGGATTTTTGACACTTCCTTCCAAAAATGATGCAACAGCTGATGGCTCTAAAGTAGGGAGGACAGTGTCTCTGTGCTCTCGGATCCTGACAGGAAAGTAGGCATGGGAGGTGTTAGGCCTTTAGGGGATGACACAAGGGACAGGCCAGACAGTGGTACAGCTCAACTTCCATTGATTTTGTGAACTGTGTAGTTTTTCTGCTGTCAGGTCAGAACAAGCCCTGGAGCACGTCATTTCAGGCTGCAGGCATTGGTTTTGAAAACTGAGATGGAAACAAACAGTAGATCTCTCCCCAGAAAAAGCCACGCACGTACTTGCAAAGACTGAGGAAATGAGAACAGAGCGCAGGCTGATGGTGAGTTTCCATGTGTTTGGAAGCTCTTGCCAAGTCCCTGGCTAACAATGCTCTCTCTTCATGCAGTGCAAAGTGCATCCACACCAGGGCTCCACACAGACCAGCCCAAACTGTTTGTGACATACCCAGATCCCACCAGGAAGGTGTTTCCAGTGACAAACACCTTCACGAAAGCCATAGCATCCCCAAGGAAGAGTTTGGTTCAAGGTACTCCCACCTTCTTCCAGGGGGATCAAAGCAGAAGGGATTGTGCCTCTGCTCCTCCTGGGATCTGAGCCCCACTTTGCCTCCTGTCCACATGCCCAGGGGACTGCTCCCGCACCCCAGCCCTTGAGCTCCACAGCTTAGGAGCCCAGCACATGGCCATTGCCAGCAGCAGGCCACAGGCTGCTCAGGTTTGCTCTGCCAGGATGTGGTCTGGCTGGCCTGGAGCTGGGCTTTCACCGGGCTGAGCGCCACAGCACTTTCTCTACTGACCAGGTGGCTACAGTGCCTTCATTGCACTCTTGCTCACCTTGGTAGGGCACAGTCATGGTTTTACACAAAGACCAGCACCAAGGTGTGTTCCGGCACAGAAGGTGCTATTGGTTGCAATTACACTGAGGTAGGAGTGAGCAGCAAAGGCTGGCAGGAGAGCGGAGCCCCAAGATGTCAGGGCAGAGAGTGAGGCATGGAGACAGCCAGGTCTGGGCTAATGAGCAATGGGTCACAGGCTGGACCTGGAGCCCTCCCCACCCTGGAAAAGGGCTGTATCCCCTCCCACTAGATGGGGCCCATCAACCTCAGGCTGCAGCAGACACATGAGGGGGAAGGTGTGCACCGCACCAGAAGGAGGAGAAAGCATCACGGGTGGGGATAGCAAAACCAGCTGCACTGTTTTTAATGAGAGACTAAGAATTTTCCTGCAGTTTTCATAGTTTTATTTTCTTTTTTAAGAATGAGTTTAGTAACAAGTCCCCTTGGGGGTCAGCACATGCCCCAGCTGCTCCTGGAGTACCATAGTGTTGCAAGAGTCATGGTTTCATGTGGGCTAAAGAGGCTGGAAGGCTGTTGGCCCTCCTCTTCAGGGGGCACCAGGGCCACCCAGGTGAGCAGTCTCTGCCTTCGCCAGCAGTGGAGGGGTCTGCCACCACCTGCACCAGCTCCTTGTGTGGCTCCTCCTGCTCCCTGGATGTATGGGTAGGAACACCCCCCAGGGAGGTGTGGGGCCAGGGGTGGCCACAGGGCTGTCCTCCCCCTCCTCAGTAGCATAGGAGTCCAGAAAGTCCAGCTGCTGGAGGATCTCACTGCACCAGTCTCTGGATAAGACATGAATAAGCTGGTGCACAAATGTCACCATCTGGTTTTGCAGGAAGGGCTGCAGCTCCAAGACCAAGGCCTCCTCATCCAACCCAGAGCAGCACAGACTTACTGTGAGGGTGCCCTGTGTGAAAGCTGCCTCCCACCAGCACGGCCCGTGCAGCAGGGTCTGAAGGATCTCCAAGCAGTCCCAGAAAAGGCATGCCCAGAACTGGGGCTAGAAACCAGCCATGTAAGCTCTGGGCACTGGCCCCACTGACCCCTGCTTAGCCTGGTGGCCAGCAACCAATGGATTGGAGGGGCACTGAACAACCATCTCCAAAATATTGTCCTCTGATTGCATGGAGTAAGTGATGGTGTTGACAGTCTGCCTGCAAAGAGGCTGTTTTGCCCACCGCTCAGTGCATCCCAGGCAGAACTGGTGGAGACAGGGCAACACATAAGCAATATCATCTTGAGTGTCACAGCAGATGGGGCAGCTCCACTCTGCCTCTGTGCCCATGTTTTCTTGCTGCAGCATGCTGAGCAAAAAGAGCTTCTCCCCCTTGCTGCCACCAGGGTGATGGGTGTTACATGTTGCAAAATTGAGAGAGGCTGTGGTCATTCACTGTTCCAGAGAGGAGAAGAAGAAATGCCCAGGTCCTTCAGGAAGGACACCCTCTGGGACCCCCCGCAGCTTGGGTTTTTCTTGAGCACTCCCCACCCAACCAGGTCCAGCCTCTGTCTGTGGAGCCAGTACCTCCCCAAGCCCCACTGACTGCCCCATGGCTACCCCAAGGGGATGTTTCCCTGCACAGCTCACCTCCGCTGCTACAAGCATGCCCCAGGGTGCTTGGTTGCCTGAACTGGGCAGGGTCAGGGACAACACAGGTGATGGCTTCAGGGACGGGCACTGAGACCTGCTAAAGCCCAACCCAGCACCAGGAGAAGCCTCACTTGACCCTCCAGACCTCACAGGCATGCTCAGCAGGAGTCCAGACATGAGCCAGGTTGGGTCAGGCTTTGGCAGCGCCCAAATATGAGCAGTGAGGGCCATGTGCTCACGGTCCAATGCTTGGTGATGTCCCAGTGGGCCATCTGCTCCTACAGTGCTTGCATGGGTAGTGCTCTGGCTGGCACTAACAATTGTGTCCCTGCACACACCTCTGGGGCTACTGCAATGCTCCTTTCCACTCTCCCTTCACTATCTGTCTTCTGCTTGCCAGTCACCAAGGCCTCCTCTGTGTCCTCCCAGAGTCCCATCAGGTCACTCTGGCCATGGCACTCACCTCTGACAGACCTGAGTCAGACAGTTATTTAACTCTAAAAGGTCTCACTAACCTGAACAGCCCCACAGTAACTATATCCAGAAAGTGGTATATTCCATAACATATTAAAGACGGCTTGGTTTTCATCCATTGCTCCAACAAAGTGTCAGTTCTTATGAAAATGAAAGAATTTAAAAGATTTGTTTCTAGTTGAAGATTTCTGTTCACACTTGGTGAGTTAAATGTAGACTCAGTAGAAGAAAAGCTTTGGCGTGATCAACCAAAAGGCATTAATACCACCACCAACCCCTTACTCATCAGGGCACTGATAAAGACACCAGCAGAAATTCAGTGTAAAAGAACCACCTTCAAAAGCACCCTTTTTGAGCAGTGCACCTCACACCCCACTCCCTGTTCAGAACTGTATCTACAGTTGGCTGTGGGTTTCAGTCAGCAAGGGTGCCCTTCAAATTTGAGCACTACAATTCTTTGGGCTTCCATCCCTTATAGTCCCACAGATCATAAATTCTTTGAAGCTGTGCCATCATGGAGAAAAAGAAAACATGCTTTTATCTTTAGCTGGGTGACCAGTATGTTCTCCCAAGTTATGGGAAATGTGGGATGAGCTGTAGAGAGAAGTGACTTTAGGTCTTTTTTCTGTATGAGCACTTTCACTTCCAGGAACTAGTTCTCAGCTGGCGATAAACAGAATGCATCTAATAAACTTCACTGACCTTACTTATTTGCAGAGTGTGTCTTCTTTCAGGCATTTTCTTTTATCCTGCCTCAAGACAGCAGGATTCCTTGATTAGCAGGATTCTGAAGTGCAGAGACAATCCCTGCATTTAACACAAATTTGGATTCCCTTCCAGGGAACTAGCAACCACAAGCTAAGAAAATGGTATTAAGAATTACTTTATAAGATCTAGTCCTAAGTAATTTTAAAAATGTTTACCCTAGCTCTATCGTAGCCCATGATCTTACAGCAATTTTAGGCTGATTGTTTTTCAAAAAGAAGCAAAAGGAAAGCAAATGATTTGTTAAATGATGGATATTCTGTATAGGCTTTAGATTTCTTATAGGAGTAGGATGAGGTTTTACAAATCAGATTTGGAATCTTAGCTGCAAATATAAACCATTATCTTCAAGGTAAATGGGAAGAAATGTCATTTTCTTACAGTTTACTTCATAATAAGTAAAGCTCTTCAATGACAAGTTAAATTGAAAAACAGGCTGTATTTTTCAAAGAAAAATAAAATACAAAATGATGGTAATCTCCACACAGTGAAACATTGTGCTTTACGGCTATTGTAATGCCTAGTGTTACCCAAGATTTTCCAACAATGAATCACATAGTGAAGAGTGAAACAGGACAATGTTGCTCATCGGACTTCTCCTAATACAATGCTGTTCAAGTATGCAAGCAGCTTAGAAAAAAAAGACACAGGTAACAGCAACAATAAATTTCCTCCTGTGCTCAGTATTAAGTCCCAAAAGTTCTACCCCACAGCTTTCATTTCTTCATTCATTTCTCCTAGTGCTCCCTCTCTGGGCATTTTCTAAGAGACTTCCTTCCACCACAGATGATCAAATAACAGATATGCAGGTCATGGAGATGACCCCAGCTGATGGGGACAGCCTAATGGGTCAAAGGACTAGCTATTACAGAACTGGGCTAATGCCTATGGTAGTCCTTAGTGCACTATCAAATACCCAGAGAAAATGTAATTTTTTCTATTGGAGAAGATGCATTTTGGTAAAAGAAAGGAACTCTACAGGAGTGAAAGCCAGGTCATCCATTTTCCCAGGCAGCTAAGAGTTACTTCTTCCAGCTTCATCAACACTACTGGCAAGGAAAACAACACATCACTGCTGTGACTATTAGAATACAACACCGCTTGATAGAAGTGTTCACAGAGCACCTGTGAACTGTGCCATGGACGTGAAAACAGTACATTCCACTGCCTACGCACAAATCACTGCACCACTGCAGTGTGATTCAGTGTTCACTGATTCACTGCAAACTGCCTTTGACATAATCTTCCTGCTATAACTATCCTTGTCTCAGAACGGCAATTCAAAAACTTGTTTCTGATTTACTGTGCATCAGTTTGGCACTGATCCTTGGGCTGCTCACCATTGACTCAAGGGACTATCCCAGTAAAAAGCACTTCATATATATTCTGCCTTAGAATTAACTTCTGCACCAGGCTGTCATGTATCCCAAAGCCACAGCACAGGAAATATCCATTAACCTTCTTAGTGATCACTTTGCCCACTCTTAGCCTTTCACAGGCCAGCTGCCTTGTCCTTATCCCGTGACAGATAAACACTCCCTGTAAGACAATAAATACAGCTAACCATGCAGCTGAATGCCATATTCCCCCTGCTTAACAAAATAAAATACGCTTTACAAAATTCTCAAAATATAATCTTATAGCCAGTAGCAAGGTTTTATTTTTCCTTATTCTATTTGCTCTTGCTGTGACATGAGCCATGTGATGTGCCTTCCATTTCTTTCTGGCACTGCCATCATCACTGCTATTTCTCCTTAAACATAGGATGCCGTTAAAGTCGAATAGTCCAAGCCTGCATCTTACTTAAGCAGAAACAAATGAGATGGCAAAATTTAAAAAGAGTAAAAACTCTCTGCCCTAATAGTTTCAACATTCTTTTACATCAGAAGGTGAAGCCTTAAATTAGCAGCTAGTCATTTTAACCCATATTTCTTCCATTCATCTCCCTGTTTTTCTTTTTTCTATATGCCTTTACCAATTGTTTGCTAGAAAATGCCTTATGACCTGCAACTCTTTATGACTGATAAATAGTTCCTATAAACAGACGTTTCAGTTTAAATTTGAGCATAACGTATCACGCTAGAAATTATTCCAAAATAACAATCAGTCTCTTCTACACAGCATTACTCTACAGTCATGGCAGAGCAAACCAGAATTTAATTATTTTAAGCATCCTACTTGTGAACTTCTTTATGTAGACCTTCTTCGCTGGCTCTACATTCAGGAAGAAAAAGCAGCAATTAGCACAACATCTCACCATGTGTAATAATCACTAAAAAAACCCTGACAATCTTCTCCACAAAAATAAAACAACAGCTTTCCAACCATGGAGCGGGAAAATGGTAAGACAGGGAAATGGTTCATCATAACGTAGGGTAATCTGTTTAAAAAATAAAAAAAACCCCACTACATCCAACTACGATGTTTAAACTCAAATGAGTAAACAAGTATGAAGTAATTTAGGTAGTTGTAACTACTGAAAAACATAAGGCTGGCTGAATGAATGTTGTTATAATGTTATTTTAAATATTTGTATCACACTGTTGTTTGAAAACTTTTCCCATGAATAGGACTCTAAATGGAAGGAACTGAATAAATCTGAATAAACTCTCTCCCAAAGATAAAAAAAAAAAAGAAAGAAAAGACAAGACGAAATAATTCTGTTACAAGGCAGTCTGTTGGAATAATTACAGGGTAGCGAAGAGCAAAAATTATCCAAAAAATTAGGTAAATGAGAGCGCTGGGAAAAGAAATGGTGGTAGTGCACTTCTGCATCTGTGAGAGCCCAAACCTCATGGTGAGTCCTACCTGATAACAAAACTTCATTTTGCCCTACAGGGAATGTACTTTGAAATGCAAGAAAAACCACAGAAATTAGATATCATAAATGTAGAAGAAATGGTGAAATTGAGGTTTCTGTGTTTCAAACCACCTTCACAGGCCAAAAAGCAGACAGACTCTAAATGTTTTTTTCCTCAGCAATCTTCCAGCCTTTCCTACATTCACACTGCTCTAATAAATCTGGTCCCTTCCTGTGTTTGAAGCAGAGCAACTATTATTAGCAGAGTGTCAGCTCCGAGCACACACGTTAGCTCCTGATCAAGTCAGAGTACCATCAGAAACCAAAACACTACCCAGGTGGAAACACAGCCCATCTCATTTACCAGCTTTTATTAATTGCCGAGGTAGAGATGCTCATCAGTGAGGGGCTTGTGACTCTGCTGCCCACAGCCTTCAGAGCAGCATGCCTGCTTTTTCTCCTATGCAGCCCGGCACGATTTACAGCAATTCCCTACAAAGGTTCACAACTTTACTTCATTTATTTTTTTCCCCCTATATATATATTTTTTTTAAACAGTTAGGGGGTACTGATGACACCCTGCCCACTGTGTGACTGCTTGCTGGGGACTCTTGTGGGCCTCTGATGTCCCCAGCCCCGTTCTGTGACCGTAAGTTCCCCGGGTCTGGGCTCGTTCCTCGAACCCGAAGGAGCACACGGTTTTTGTCCCAATTTTTACTGGGAAGTTTTCATCCAGTTCCTCGTAGCTCGCAGCCGCGCCTCTTCACGGCTGTCACAGCCTGCCGCCGGGGCTGACCCCACCCCGGCTCCATCCCTGCCAGTCAGGAGACGAGAGGACGTGCCACCCTCAGGCCTCGGCAGGGCCGCCGCCTTCATCCCCGGCGACAGCGGGGGCCGGCCCCGCAGCCGGCTATGGGCTCGGCCTCCTGCGGCGACGAGGGAGGCAGCAGCCGCCCGACAGGCCTGGCCTGCCCCGGGCTGACTTCCATGGCCGGCCGGGCCGGGCCGACGCCGCGCTAGCGGAGCGCTTTCCGTCGCCGTTTGTCTCCCGTCTCTTCCCGTTCGCTGGAGCCGCAGCTGCTGCTGCTGCGCAACCCCTTCCCCGACCGCCCCAGCGGCGTCGCCTCGTCCCCTCAGGCTGGCACAGCGCGGCCCGGTAAGCCGAGCGGGGGGGGGACGGAGGGAGGGAGAGAGGAAGAAGGAAGGGAGGCGCGGCCGCCGCCGAGCAGGGCCCCGGCCCGGGAGGGCCGCAGGGCGGTGGGGCGCGGGGTGAGCGCTGAGGTGCCGGCACCTGCCTGGAGCTCGGGGGTGGGTGGCGGGGCTGCCCGTCCCGGGGCGAGCCCAGCGCCCGCCTGAGGGGGCGCCGAAGCCCGACTTCTCCTCAGAGTTAACTTGGCGGTGCCGCCGGCTGTCAGCGCCCCAGCAGCCCGCTCCGGGGGCGGCTGCCGGGCCCCGCCGAGGGCCGCGCCCGCCCAGCCGGAGGCCCGGCCTGCAGGCGGTGGGTGCCCGGCCGCGGAGGCGAGCTCGCAGCGAGGCCGCTGCGCTTGCCTGGCGGCTTGCGGTGAGGAGCCCAGGGGACGCGGGCACGGTATTCCTGGTTGCTTAGTCCTTTATTTTGTGCAACAGCTAATGTTTGCAGGTGCAATGGCGTGGAACAGGCAGTACTGGTCTGCAGGACCAGTCATGCGAGAAAGAGGTGATGTGTGTGGTTTTCCATGGACCTTTTAGGTCTGTTCCCTGTGAAAGGGATTTAAAGACTCCACGTTCCCTCGCGGTATGTGGTAGACCTGTTGACTTCAGCAGCGTGCAGTAGGTTTCTTTAGCAAGTTAAGTAACACGTTGCAAGTTACGTTGCAAGTAACATTTATTTCCCATTTTTATGTCAACTCCCTTTCAATTACATGCGTTACTCGTGCTGCAGGAGAGCATCGCACACTGGCCACCCGCTCTCATCCACCAGTGGTACCTGATGTGGAGGCTGATCTCACAACAATAGCTGGACTGGTAGAACAGTTTGTAGTCGAGCAGGAGCTGGCAGAGGAGCAGATGGCACAGCTCTCCCTGCATCTTGCTGCTTTGCTTCTCTGGCAGCCTGGAGGCGGTTACTTAAACTTTCTTTTCTGTCTTCCTGTCTGAGCCCTACTGTATTGAGAAACATTGGTTTAAGTGTTTCTTTATAAAAGTGTCTCTTTAAGGAGAAATACTTTGGAAACCAGAAGCTAGCAGCAAGGTTTTATGTGTACCTGAATGCCTTCCATGATTGTTTGTTTCTCTGTCCAGCAAAGTATCAGCTCCTCCCTTTCTGGGAGGAGGAATTTCTGGTATAGACGCTTGCTGGCTAGGACAGCTCATCTTGCTTCTCTCTGTCATCCTTCTTCAAAGCTGCCACTCATCTAATAAGTTTTCAAGAACTTCAAGGTTCTGTGCCCTAATTTCTCACTGCAACCTAATTATTATTGCAATTTGCATGGCTGCAGTGTTCTGAAGGGATCACAGGTGGCTTTTGAACACAAAGGCATTGAGAACCACTTGTCCTGATGTACTCATTTCCCTATTTTTATGCATTTTGGGATGAGGGCCAAGCTGGTTGAAAAGGAATTCTATACTAGGTTTTCAACAGACATTTATGGTTTTGTGTTTAGTTCTTTACTTGGAACATATGAGAATTTTTTCTTAGGTTTTACTGTATGTTTTCTAGCAATTTTTTTGAAGAAGAAATAACCAAAGCTTAATATGTTATACAATTCAGATTGTATAAGAAACTTAGATAGAAATGTCAAAGGGGACTTCCTGCTAGTGCAGGGATTCCAGAAGGGGAACTGTCCCATTCAAGGAGTGATGAATAAACAGGAAGCTGATCAGCTTTGTACCATTTCTCTGGCTGCTATGTCTACTTCTTGATCCTTCACCTATTTTTGTTGTTTTCTTTGTGAATAGTTTCACTAGTTTTCTGTGATGTTTCCAGCTTTCTGGGTTTTCCAGACAGAGTGAGAGGAGAGAAAAAATATAATTCCTGTTTCCTCTTCCCTTAACATTATTGATGAATATTTATGAATCTGAAAATCTTAAGGATATTGTGCTAAAGTTACTTTAAAATTGCTTTCTGCTGAGGAGTTGTTATTTAATTTTTCAGTGTTTCCTGCCCTTATAAGTGTAAGAAACAACTCTTTCAAAAGGATCTAGTGAATTCAGTGTTGGTTTACACTTGTAAGGCAGTCTTTTTTTTCCCTTGAAATTTTATATAGTCTATCTAGCCTACTCAGTGCTGGAAAAACTTCATTTTGGATTCTGCATCCAGATTTGAACACTGCTTTGTAAGAACAGCTGACCCATTTGTAAGAGTCCACAAAGAAGCATTGACAGTTAGAGATCAAGAAAGCATGATCTATGAGGAAAGAGGGAAAGAATGATGTATTTAGCCCAAACACAAGTTTGAAGGGGAGCTAATATTTAAGTATTTAAAGTTGTAAAATGTTCTTGCATGGAAGAAAAGAGGCGCTGGGCTCTGTATTCACAGAGAATAAGGGAAATTGCAAGAAAATTCAGGTTACATGTTAGGGGAGAAGTTAAAACAAAAGAAGAAGGTAATTAAATAGTTTGGGAAGGTTGTGAAATCTCCATCAAAGGTCTGTAGGAGGAGGTTAGACAAATGGTTTTCAACTGAGACTCTTACTTGGGAAGGAAGTCTTAGGGCCCTCTACTCCTGTCTCTTCTGGGACTGAATAATAGGAAAACATTTGAAGGACATAAACCAAAAGCAACAGAGGAGCATAGGCTTTTTAACACTCATGTATGTATACATACTATTTTGGAGGCAAACACGAGGTCACACAAAGCAACTCATCTGAAAGCAGTACAGCCACCACAAGCATGGCCCATTGCCATGCTGAAAAGGCCCACTGAGAGTGACACTATCTAGTTCCTGAGTGCCAAACTGGAACTTTTTATCTTTTTGTTGGCATTTTTTTTTGGCTGAAAAACAAAGCAAGGTAAGAACAACATGCCTCTTAACAATTTTAGGTGCAAAACAAGACAAATAAAAACTTATTAAAATATATCAAGAACTCTATGGTTAAACTGCATTTAACTATATAAACACTTCAAAATCCTGTGTTTGTATGCTTCTATTTGAGTTCCAGTTGAAGTTATGTGCAAGTCAAAATAAAAATGAATGCTTATGTGGCAAATCAGAAATGTCTCATTTGCGCCTTTCTAGCATGTAGAAACCTCTTCAGTGTGTTAGTGTGCATTTGTAGCTTTTCTTCTGTCCTGAAAGAAATGTAACAGGCACGTACATCCAGAACTTTAATAGACCTACAGGAACTTTCCTTCTTAACTTCTGCTAAGCCAGAAGAATGCTTCAGCCTACTGTAATATAGTCTTAAAACGTATTTGCATTTTGAGGTGTTCTTTTCTATGTAGTTTACTATCAGAATTCTTGGTTACACAACATACAACCCATACTGTGCAGGTTATTACACATATTCTATATTATACATCCATTTCTCTTAGGAAAATATATTTTTAAATGAAAGGTTTATGCAGAACTAAGAAGAAATAAAAAATTTAATGTATGTAAAAAATTTTATAAAACATAAAAAAGAAATTTTGTTTTTCAGTAAAACAGTGCTTGCTTGCTAGATATTGTTCAGGTGAAGATATTTCATCACTTTAAATGCCAATGATCCTTCAACAGCCTTTGTTTGCATGACTTTAACCTTGTCTTTTAAATCTAGCTAGTGCATTTTGCCATCATCCTTTATCTGTTGGTTCAGTGGTCTATCACCAATTGTTTTATACCCCACTCCAGTAAGCATCATCAGCCTCAAGTGAAACAGCTGTTCAACAGATAGCAAAAAAGCTTTTTCTATAACAATTAGTATAGCGGGAACAGAATGTATACAGGGACTTAAATATATAACATTTGAATATACAGTCTTAGATTTGAGGTTCTCACTGAGCTATTGTAAAATAAAATTCATTCTAGAAGTGTGTTATGAAATTGTGAAGAATAAATTAATTAGAACAGCTTTAAGGTGTTTGAGTGATACAAATGAATTCATAACTTTGGCTTTTATAACAGCAGGACATTCTTCAATGACTACAGCCTGTTAGGGAGGGATGGAATCCACCTGCCTAGAAGAGGCAAGGGAATCTCTGGCAGCAGGCTGGCCAACTTGCTGATGTGGGCTTTAAACTGAAGGATGCAGGGGGCAGAGTCTGAGGTGGCAACACTCACACCACTGCAACCAACTGAGGAAAAGGCCAGAGCAACCAGAGCAGTGACAAATGTTCCTTAGCTGCCTCCCAAGATGTGAACCAGAGGACCAACCACTGCAAGTGTATGTATACCAGTGCGTGTAGCTCTGCATCCAGTCACAAAGGAACATCACAGAAACAGCCGAAACATGGTGGGACAACTCGCATGATCATGATGGATGGCTATAGGCTGTTTTGTAAAGACAGGCAGGGAAGAGGAGGAGAAGGAGTTGCACTTTATGTTAAGGAGAACCTTGAATGTATAGAAGTCAACTACCATGATTGTGGAAGCCCTACTGAATGCCTTTGCCTGCCCAGGTCACACTGGATGGTGGCACAGTCCTCTGGAGTGCCAGCCAGTCCTCCTGGTTTGGTATCATCAGCGAACTTGCTGAGGATACACTCTGTGCCCTCGTCCAGGTCATTGATAAATATGTTAAACAAAACTGGGCCAAGTATTGACCCCTGGGGGACATCACTGGTTACAGGCCTCCAACTCGACCCTGCTCCATTAATTACAACTCTCTGAGTCCTGTCACACAACCAGCTCTCAATCCACCCCACTGCCCCCTCGCCTAGCCAAGTGTCCTAATGAGGATGTTATAGGAGACAGTGTCAAAAGCCTTGCTGAAGTCAAGGTAGATGACATCTGCTGCTCTCCCTTCATCCAGCCATCTAGTTACAACATTGTAGAAGGCTATCAGATTGGTCAAGCACGATTTACCCTTGGTAAATCTATGTTGACCACTTCCAATAACATCCTGTTCTTCAATGTGTTTGGAGATGACTTCTAGAACTAATCGCTCCATTACCTTCCCAGGGACAGAGGTGAGACTAACTGGCCTGTAGTTCCCTGGGTCCTCCTTCTTGCCCTTTTTGTAGACTGGAGTGATATTTGCCTTCCTCCAATCCTCAGGTACCCCCAGGGAAGTGGTGGATTTCCCAAGACTGTGCTTTTGCCAAGAATGGTTAGACCAGATGACCCTTGACATCCCTTCCAACACAGTATTCTGTGATTCTATTATTCTGTTGTAACTGCTAATCATTCTTTCAATACCCTGTGAAGTCTGTTGCTGCGTTTATTACAGCAAAGTGACACACACAGCTTGTAAAAACCTTTTAGAGCCTGAATTTACTTTTTTAAATAATAAAAAAAAAGTCATTCATAGAGAGGTCCATCATTTTTATACATTACACTTTCAAAATGTGTCTCGTACAGAAAGTAGCAGCACTGACATAGCAAGGTTAATAAAAACTTGAGAGAAATTATGCTTAAGTCAAGGCATTTGAATCATCACATTTTGGTCATGAACAAAACTGATTTCCACTGTAGCTTTTCTGTAAGTGTCTATTCCATAATCTTTTACTTGGCAATCTTAACTTCCATTAAAACACATTAATGGAATTTTTAAAAAAACATTTAAATTTATTGTGACATTGCAAGAAAAGGTGTAATGTTTGCCTTAATTTGACTTTCTAAGCTTAGTGTGGATCAGGTTATTAAGAGCTGCATGTACATTTGAGCTTGAAGTCTAATGTATGCACACATTGTTGCTGTTCTTCCTTGTCAAACTATATTTCAGACTCTTTACATATGTAGAGAAAGTAGGAGATCTGCTGAAAGAAGACCTCAGATATAAATTTAAAAATAATGAATAACCTCTGTGTGTTTTTTTCGTTGTCCATGATTAATTCAGAAAAAAAAGGCAGGAAAGGGAAATGTAGACATGGGGAAAGGTGGGGAAAATACAGAAATTTGTGTGGCTCAATAAATCAAACCGCTTTTCAGACAGCCTGTACTGAGGACCTCAGAGTTTCTTTAGTTAGTGAAAACTAAATAAAAATTTAATTGTTGAGATAATTGCAAAATCAGGTGTTTGGACTGGGGAAGAACAGAGATTCATTTAATATTGGTTTTAAGTTTTATGCCCCAGCCTCCCTGTCAGTAAGAGCTGTACACTTCAGCACTTTGAGTAGGCATAACCCTAGCATACTGCTTGAGTTGAGTGTGTAGATGTAAAAGATTTTCTTATTTTTTTCATGGAGCTAGCACAAGGGGGTAAAAACAGAAGCAGGTAGAAAGAGTTGGAGGACCTTTGGAGAAAGCATAGTGAGAAGGGAGTGCTTTGGAAACAGATTATAGAAGCTCAAAGAGACTTCAGAAAATAGCAAAGCCCAAGGAGAGAAAAGTACTTTTCTTTTCCTTCTGGTTGTCTTAATTTTGGTCTCTGTTTTAGAAGGAGGTCAGTTCAGGTCCGTGAAAGCTCTGTTGCACCAGTAGTACTGATCCTCCCACACGAAATAATTGAAGAGAGCAAGCCTTCAGGGGAATATTGAGAAAACAGTCTTTGTCTTCTGTGATTTTATATCAGCATTAATTTTTGTTATGTGGCATCGCATGGATGTGCATTTGTATTTAATGTGTGGATAGCAATCACTTATTTCTATTTACATATTCTGGGAAAACGGGTTCTCTTGTCTTTTGTCTAAACATTGAGGAAGTGGGTTTATTTTTTTTTATTATTTGTTTTGTTGTTGTTGTTGTTGCTTTCTAGTTTGGTATGCAACCTGGAAATGAGAACAACTGTTTCACTTTGCTATTTAAAATGTTTAGGTGGCATACTATACAAGATAAGAGAATGTTTGTAAATAAAGCATTAGTCTCCTCTATAGTGAAGACACAACTGACAGACTTCTGGATCGCAAGAGGAAAATATGTGGTTTCAACAGGTGACTGAATTGTATGTTTTGTGGTCTTTACAGATACGTACAAAGCTGAAGAATCACAAGTTGAAATGAGTAACAAAGAGTCTGATGTTCTACGTTGCTGGAGATGTAGAAAATGTATAGCAAATTCTGTTTGTCTTGCAAAGTGTCATGGAAAAGAACCATCTGAAGTAAGTATAGCATCTGGAGGGAGTTTGCAAATTTTTCCAGTGACATTGTTTTTGAATAAAGAGGTATTAGACTTGTCCTCACTTAGTAATTAATCTTTTTTGGTGGTTAGTACTAAAATATGGACAATTCCATCAAGAGTAACACAAGCAGTAATGGTAGTGAAGCTGAATAGGCAGTGATCACCTTTATGTTCTGTGACGTGAGGGCTGATATTCATGATACATTTGACTACTAGCTTGTGTAGAGTATACAGTGTTACCACTTTTCATATAAAAATGGGTTCTGTTTATGCCAGCTTTAATGCCATCATTTTTTGTTTTATTATCTTTTCACAGAGAACTCTTTATTTCTAAGGTGTGTTTAAATACTGATACTAATTTCCACTGCAGTAGTTAACTATGTGTCAAATATTCCTACATCAGAAACTTTTGCTCTTTATTTTGAAAAAGTGGGAAATAACCTGGCACAAAGCTGGAACATAGGAAGTTCCACTCAAATATGAGGAAGAACTTCTTTACAGTGA
>JAOXJM010000019.1:22631382-22659351 GCA_026413425.1 Tringa solitaria
GGGATTGGACTAGATGATCTCCAGAGGTCCCTTCCAACCCCATATCATTCTGTGAGGTGTTGTTCTGCATGGTGTCCACCATGCATTCCCGTATGTCTTAAAGGCTTTCTTAAAAGGCCTTCTGCCATCAGGATAAGCTGACATCTGGTCAGATGATACGATGCCCAGGATACACCTAAGAAAACAGCTTTTGATCTGATTGCAACAACACACTTCAAGTAACTCAGTGTTTTAAATGCCTCTTCTATCAGGAGAAAGAGTGAGCCAGGGATTAGCTTCTACACTTCCATTCGTATAAGGTTTCATTTATGTTGAGTACTTCTGAGAAGGGCCAGATGTGGCACTCATGCACAATAAACCCACCGCTTTAGTGTAGTGGTTGTGCATGGAAGGTCCAGGCACATGGCAGGGAAAGGGTTACATACAGAAAGGCAGGTGGCCTGGCCGGCCTGAAAGGATCTTTCATTAAAAGCCTAATCAAGCAACCTTGTAAAAGCCAATAAGAGTTGTCACCACTGCCTTTTCTGAAAAACGGGAATTAGATGCCTCACCAGAGGTTTCAGTGTTTAAATTTGGACAATAAAGTTTAAAAGAGCTGGGTTGATTTTTATGACCTGTAGAAGGAAACTAAAATATCTTCTGTTGATGCTGTGAGAGGCACACAGAGTCTCATCAGAGGCTATTTCTCTGAATTCTAATAGCACTTAATCCAAATGTGTTCAGTAGCATATAAAGCTCTTACATAAAAATTAAAAACCACTAGTGAAAAATACACAGCTTGATCCTTTTACATTTAGGAGAGAAAATGGCCTCTTTCCCTTCACTGACAGGGGTTTATGAGTGCAATAGCACTGTTCTCACATAATGAGATAGAAGGATTTGGAGATTTCTGTACCCTGCACATGTTGTGTAGCCTCACTCCACCTGCATTCTGACACAGTGAAATACAGGATAATTTTTAGAATAAGACCAGCATATTTTTTTTTGCTTCAAATCTGCTAATACCTTCCTCTTACATAGAAAAAGGTACTGCAACCAAAGGGTATTTGGAATTTTTCTTCCTTCTGGAGCCTGCTCTCAAAAAGCTTAGCTTTCTCAAGTTTGCCTGAGAAAAATATTTGATCCTTTTATAAAATATTGATTATTGAAAAAGTATGTACAATTGTAGTGAACCACATAAAGTAATAATACGTAAGTCTTTTCAAAGATATGTGAAGGACATTTTCTTTTAATTGTCCATTAACTCCTATCTTGGCAACTCTGTTACCAGCAGATCACTTCTTTGCTGTGGTAGGGAGGAAAATACAATTGTTTTTAAATTGTTTTCCATTGGTGTATTGCTATGGATAGTTTAGTTTTGACAGTTTTGAGTTGAAATATAGATATTTCCCCCAAATTATATCCCAAGAAGCTGATGATTCCTTGAAATTAATAAGTTATGTCAGCTCATTCAATGTGTCATGAATCATTCTACAAATGCATTCTTAATTCCTGTTAATCCAAAATATTTTTAAAATCTCCAAAATAATTCTCAGACTCTTCCCCTCTCCTTGCATTACTGTAACTGTGTGATGGTGTTAAAGAAAATACAATATGAACTGAGAATTAATACCATAATCAGCCATTTTCATTCATAGATTTCATCATAGTTTTGTAAATTAAATTGCCTGATTTGTTATGTACTTCATTTTGCTAGAACTTGACACCATCTTTCCTAAATGCTTTTTTTCAGGGGAACAGAATCAAAACAGCATGTTTAAGACTTACTCTTGCTATATCTAGAAATGCTTGGATTTAAATAATTTTTAAATTATTTTAAAGATATTATAATCAGAAATATGATTACACAGTAGATAAGGCTTTTTTATTTTGTAGTATAAAAATATGCAAATTATTGCTATATCTGCAGCATTTATATGTACATTCTTTCCCATTAACTATTGTAGAACTGAACAACTCTACCAAATCTTTTTTCCCTACGGAATATTTGAAGTTAAAAGAAAATTTTCAAAAATCAAATTCTGCAAAATGGCCTCTACCAAGCTGCAAGAAAGCCTTCAGAGTTTTCGAAGGTAAGTGTTTTCATTTTTCTCTAAACTTCACTCAGTCTTGAGTATAATATTTGGAAATAAGTCTCTAGCTATACATGCCATAGGAAATCAGCAATGGGTTATTATTAAAGTAGAGCTAGTTAAATTCTCCTGAATGACTCATACACAGTATTCTGAATCTAAAGGTAAACTGCAAATTGCAAAAAGACAATTTGCATGTTTACCTGTTTATTTATTCCTAAATTTTAAATTTTGTGCACATTATTAAGCTAACTGTATGTAGTTTCCTTTTTGGAAAAAATTGTGTTTGCATAGTGGGATAAAGGAAAATTTGTCTGGGAAAAAAGTTACTAGTTCTGAGTGCGGTCAATAAAGATCTCTCCAAAAAAAAAATCAGAGTCATTCTTTTATTAGTGATTTCATATTGATTGAATCATGTTATCATGTATTTAATAACATTGTAAGTGTAGCCTTTGCGTGCCCTTAAATTGGAGTTGGATTCTATAAACACTGTACAGTCACAGAAAGTTCACAAACTAAGACTAAGTCTCAAAAAAGCAATTTGATACCACGATGTGTACTAAAAGAATTGATAAAGATCGTTTCAACTGAAATACAATACTTAGTTTGACAGTGACTTTGGTGTAGTCAAGTGCAGGAATTAAAAAACAGGCTGAGACAGTACTCTGGGCCTGAAAGTTCATGCATAAGTCTGACATCAAAATACATTTAGGAGACCAGAGATACAGAATAGAGTAGTCAAGATATTGATGGTAATGTTGTAAAAGGGTCCTGGCTGTCTTTATGTACAGATTGTAGATATGCCTGTACATAGCCAGGTGTTCAGAATGAGAGACTATGAAACCTCTGAGTTACAACCCTTGGCGACTGTTTCAAGATATAATTATTCCTAGACTAATAGGAAATTTTCTCCAACTGTTTTCATCCTAATGTTTTTATTTAAAATATACTATTAAATTTAAAGCGAGAAAGCCTATTTAGAAATAGAGTAATTCTTTTTTAATCTGTTTTTTTTAATGCTTAATCTAGAAAACATTGCACCAATGTTACATACAATGAAATCTGTGCTAGTTCTTTACTGATCTCATCTGTTTAGAGACTTAATAAAAAGCTATCGACTTCTGCATCAGTCAAGGTTTGGAAGATACAGTGTTTTTTCAATGCCTGCTAATAGTAGCAGAAATTCCCACCACCTCAGCAGGTCACATCTGCCATGTCCTTTTATGTAATCATTCTCTAGAGAAAAGAGTGAGCAATTTCCTATGTATTTAAAAAAAACCAAAAAGCAAAAAACAAACAAACATTTGTGAAAGCTTTTAATTATTCATATTGGTGCATTTTTGTATTTATCTGTCTTTAAAATCAGGGTACAACACTTTAAAATCTACTTTCTTGATTCAATATTCTTCTTACCTTGATTTCAGTTAGATAAGCAATGAAGAAAGGATGGTAACAGCTGTGAAAATTTGCATCTATAAAATTACCTCAACTAGGTTTTAAGTTCATTCTTCTCCATTTAAAAATAAGAAGAAACTGATACTGGTTTTCAAGTTTCTGATACTGTGATCTACTGAGAGGGGAAATAAGATGACTTACTGAAAATAGAAGGTGTAGCATTGATTTTAGCTAAAAATAATAATGCTGGAGTAAAAGTCTCTGAGAATAATCCTTATATTGAGCTACTTTTCCCAAATCCTACTGTTCCATCCTTCCCTATTGCATCTTTTCTTTCAGTTAATTTCCTTACTTCCTCGTGTCTTTGTTTAAAGTTGTTTGTTCCTTTGTCATACCACTCAAGACTGTGGTTGTGTGACCATGTAATCTTCTTCACTAGTAGGCTTTCCTTTTTTAGCCAGGATCCATCAGATCCTTCAGTGTAGTTTATGGAACCACAAAAAGCTAATTTGCACACATGCATTTCCCACAAGACGCATTTACAGTCTACAGTCTTCACTGTGGAGAATTCACAGTGAATTTTCTGCCTCAGGGAGACACACATTACTGAGAAGCGTTGTCTTTGAGCATCTGTTACGCCTGTAGTACATTAAGACAGAAAGCACATAATCCAAGCCCTGCTGGTTGAGTGTGTCTTAGGTCAGCTGCGCTGGTGACAACTTTGTCATTTTGCTGATTTGTCAGCACTTGGAGCCTAACCCTTGCACCCATTTCCCTTGCCCACAAGTCCTTTCAGCTCCAAGAGGTCACTGGTAAGAAACACAAAACTGATTCCTTGATTCCAAGGTCCCGGTTGGGTCCCACGGAGCAGCTGTGTTCCAACTAACCCTCAAACCTTCACTTATGCACCTCACCATGCAGAAGTGCATCTGAAAGAAAAATAAAATTAATTGGAAGGGAAACTTTAAGGTCAGTGCCACAGACATGTCTTAAGCTCCAGCCCTGTTAGCACTGCCACTTTCTGTCCCTGCTGTTTTACCAACAGCATTAGTACAAAGGTTGTATGAGTATCAATAGCCTTGTTTATCTTTCTTTTAAACTGTTTTAAAAGAGGCTGTTCTTTAGAGATCTCTTCAGAGCCACAGTCCCATTGGAAAAGATGTGTAGCCTTTTCCCAGTCCCGAGGACTCCATCCAGAGGTAGCCTGTGTAGGAGAGAGTGATGTACATCTCAGAAATTATGGCTGCTCAGTCGTTTCTATTGGTTCATCAGTGCATTGAAGGGAATCAAATTCTAGCTAATCTGTATGTGTCATAGGATTTCTTGTTTCCATTTAGCTGTGATAAGACTGTTGTACCAAGAATATTGATAGCTATAATTATGCAACACCAAGGATGATGATAGAATGGCCATGGCAAAAAAGCGTACTGTAGCCTTTCCTCCTGGATTTCTTGACATATCCCTGAATGGATGTTAGATTGGTATCTTTAGTTCTGCTTAGGGAATCAAGTGTTTATACTGGCTGCTAAGACAAACAAGGAATATTTTAGACCTCTTACACAGCCGTGGCCCCACAGCCCTATCAGAGGGACCCAAATGAACTTGTAGGGGAGTTATAGGTATAGGGCTTTTCACCCTGCAGGTTACAACAAGTCTTTGAAGAAGGTTCTTTTCTGAAGATGCTTGAAAAAAACAACTGTGTTCAGGATAAGAGGGAAAGTACTCTCATCCATTAATACCTGGTTAAAAGATACCAAACAAAGGATGGAAATAAATGATTCATTTTTCTCACTGGAGGGACATTAGCAGTCTGGTCCTAGATGGGTATATGGTACAGTTTGTACTATCAAGCATATTTGTTACTAGAAACAGTGGTGATAACGTTTGTTTACAGTACTGAAATATTCAGGATAATAAAAATGAAAGCCGAGTGCAAGAAGTGGCAGAATACTCTCGGTACTGAATGATCTTCAGCAATGTTTACATTGTTTTCCTTCCAATGCAAATGGAGGTAGTAAACTGGAAGGGTACAGACAAGATAAATAAGAATGTCAGTTTTAAATTACTTCCTGATGAGAAATATGTAAATGGACTAGAATGCTTCAGCCAAAACAAGAGATGATGAAAAAGGGAAGATGATAGAGGTAATTAAAATCATGAGAGGCATGGAAGAAGTGAATGGGCTGCTGTTACTCACTGTCTAGTACTAAAAGAACTAAAGGACACTAAATAAAATTATCATTACCCCCGAACATGGGTTCAAATAATGGCAGACTCTTGGAAGAAAAATGGAGTAAAGTATATTAAACTCAAAGAGGCAACATTTGTCTGTGAAGATCCTTGAACTGCAAGTCCTTGGGAGCTGAGAGAGAACACAAGGAAACTAATGCAATATGCTTGCCCCATTTTTATGTTCTTTCCTTGCCATTCACCAATTCCTCATTGTTTGACCTCGTCAGAGAAAGAATGATAGGGCAGGGAGCCTTTTAGTCTACTCTTAGTATGCCTGTCCTTATGAGATAGCCTACAATTTGATGGCAATCGTGTCTTCCATTACAATTTTAGTTTAGGCATCATGAAAGTATTTTATGTATTTATCGAATAAGTTTACATAAATATTTATTATTTGCCCTCAAAAGACAATTGAGAACAATACATACTCCTAGTTAAACCACCCTAGGTAAACTTTGAATTACTGGCTTTTTGAAGTGGTGCTCTTTCATCACAGAATCCATTTAGAGCATAAAATATCTCTTAGTCTTAATTTTTTATGTTTTCAGTAAGATTCGGCTGAGTTCAGGTTATGATGGGTCTTTTTGAACAACTGGAAGCAAACATACCTTCTGCCCTCATCACTGGCAGGAATTAACAAGTGTCTTTCTATAGATTTTAGTGGAAATGGGGAATGATCCTTGCCAGCTATGCCTAATAGAATGGCAAAAAGATAGATTGTGACCACTGAGCAATGACCAGTAAAATCGGTTATTTTTGTAATTAGCTGTGAACTAATTATGTTTAATAAAAGGGATATCATACATGCTTTCCCAGCACAATCTCCGGATCCACTTATTACTGAAATGGACTGCATAGGAGAGTGGTTTGTACTCAAGTTTTCCCTCATGTTCATGTCCAAATTTTGCAACGGGGGGGATCTGTCTGTATCACCAGTATGTATGAAAGAGAAATCGCAGGCATGTTAGGAAGCAGAAACAATGCACGTATTTGTCCCACTCACTGATAGTGATGAAGCCAACTGATCTCTCTACAATCCATTTTCAGTCTAAAATTCTTTGTTATTTTTATAATAAGTGGGATTTGTGTGAAGCATTGAATCAAAGGACTGAACACTGGGCAAACAAGTTTCAAGGTAAGATGCATTTACACCAGCAAAGTTGGGACTTCCACTAAAGTTGGCTTAAAACATTAAAGCCTTAAGCACTGAAAAGCTTGTAGAAAGCAGTGTATAACAAAGCTCTGCAAAGTTTTTTTAAATTATATTTAGTATTAAATTAATATTTTTTAACAAAATATAGCAATCATGCAAGCCAAGAAATAAGCATCTAAAGACAATTGAGCAGTATTCCAAGTAGCCTTCACACTAGAGACAAGCAGCATTATGACATCCTTATGATTAAAATTAAAGGAAAACATTTTTTAGTCTAGAATGTATGCAGTGTGACATGATCTCACAGGGGCACCATGCAGCTTCATTTCTTCGTATCAGTCACCAAGACTATATGGATTGCTGTCAGAACAGGCATGGTGAGGGGGAAAGCAGTTAAGAAGCCAAAGTTTCATTTATTTAGAGAGCTAGTTTGCACCCTGAAAAATAAGGACATGCATTTCAATTACTGTATATTGCTTATCATCATGCCCCTTAATTGAATTTTGAAATAAAGTGGTTTTAAAGTAGGAGAGTAGATTTTGCTATAAATCATTTTTAAAAGCTGTTCTATGATGTCCTGCCTGTTTGCTACTTAGTGTGTTATAGTATAGGGGAAGAAAGAAAAAGCAAACAAATAATTCACTTGGTTACTTAAAAAAAATCTGCTTGCAGACTGGCTATCAAAATTCCTTCGTGGCTTTTACAGTCAAATGATTTTTACATTGTGAAATGTGAGATTAATTACTCTTGCTTTAGTATGCATCTTAGCACTTAAATTAGCCTATTAGCTTGTATTTGTCAGTATTAAAAATTATAGAATAATCACAAATGTTTGGACAGACTATGCTTTCTAAGCTTATTCTGCCCTCCCACAGTCCTCTTGCTTCTTGAATCATTTACTTCCAGGGAAATAAATAGCCCAAGATAGAACATATGAGTTGTTCTAGTTTTGGTTTGAATTTATGAGACAGACTGGGCACAGTAATCATTGGATATTTCTCATTAAATTGGTGAAGGCATTTCATATTTAATAAATTAACAAAATGTAAGTTATGCAAAATACTCAATGTAAAATGTGTATTCATGCATTTAATGTGACTTTATGGATTTTATCATTCAATTTTAAAGCTTTCTCTTGTTTTCTTTTCCAATAACCTGATTCCATGATAAGATATACTATCTAGCTTTATGGTTCATGTTTTAATCAGTAAAGCTGAATTATTAGTGTGTAAAATAGCAAGAGGTATCTGACTTCACATGTTTTTTATTTGGTTATTTACTTAATATTCAGAATGTCTTTGTTAATTTGTGGCAGAAGCTCTATATTTATGTCTTAGAATTTAAACCAACGGTAGGAACGTGAAAAGAACCCTCAATTACAAATAATCCTCAGTGAAATCTAATGATCTGTATTTGAATAGGAAAAATTCTTCATTTCCTACCCAGAGTAAAGCCATCGGATATCTTTGTCAAATGTAAATATTTGTAATTTTGATTGAATGAAATTTATAGTATTTCATGGAGTAAAAAAATCTTCAAATGAGAAGTTGCCTCCTTTCTGTCCTGATGGCCTGAGAGGTGTTAATTCCAGCAATTAACAATAAACGGTCCAAAGAAATCCTGAATTTCTGAGAAATGCTGAGAGATCAAGAGAGGCTGGAGAAATGGGCTGAAACAGTAAAGCAGGTGCTTTGGCAGATGAAGTCTCTTCCAGCAGGGCACATTAAAAAAAAGTAAACCAACGTAGAAGATGGAAAATGCGATGTAAAAGAGCATCTAGCAAACTACATTGGATTGTTATTGGAATCTCACAGCAGTCTTGGTAGTTCAGAACATTCGTATGTGATTTGGAAAAGTGATACATACACAGCTGATACAGTTCATTAGTGATAATAAATTATTCAGTTTACTGATGACAGTAAATATGAACTTGACAGCCACCAGTTCTCTTGATCAGCAACCTCAAGGAGGAAACAGGATGCACTCTCATCGGTCTGCAGAGGACAATGATTTGGAGGACAGGTTGATAGATTCAGCATCAGGGCTGCCATTCAGATAGACCTAGGCTGGAGAAACATGCTGAAAGGAACCTTGTGAAATTCAACAAGAACAAATGCAGAGTCCTGCACATGGGAAGGAAGAGCCCCTGGCAATGAGACAGGTCGGGCACTGACAGCCTGGACAGCAGCTCTCTGGAAAGGACCAGGGTGTCCTGGTGGAGAGCAAGCTGTGCATGAGCTGTCAGTGTGCCCAAGCAGCAAAGGACAACAGCATCCTGGGCTGTGTGAACAAGAGCATGATGTATGAACAGCAGTAGATAAGGGAAGTTTTTATTCCCTGCTACCCAGCAGACCACATCTAAAATACTGCAATTTTCCCCCTCTTTCTCCCAGTACAAGAAATTGGGCAGTAAATTGGAGCAGATTTAGCAGAGGGACATCAGGATGCTTAGAGGCTTGGAGCACCTGACCTAAGAGGAGAGGCTGAGAGAAGTGGCTTGTTAGTCTGGAGAAGGGTAGGCTTTGGAGAGGATCTCTAGGCAGCCTTACCATACCTATGAGGAGACCACCAAGAGGACAGACCAGCTGTTCACAGTGGTGCATGGCAGGAGATGAGTAATGATGGATATGAGAGGTAAAGACTGCAGGGAAGAAAAACACTTTCACTGTATGGACAGTCAAGTGGTGGAGCAGTTGCCCACGGAGGCTATGCAACATCCATAATACATAATTTTTGCTATGATAAGCTGTAAGTTACCTATTGCCATTTATGAAAAGACGTCCAGATAATACCGTGCTTAGTTTTCTGAAAACATTCAATGCTCAGTCATAGTCAAAAGGTAAGAAGGAATTATTAGGATCATAAAAAATGGAAAACATTATGTCATTGTTTAGATTTGTGTTGATCCCACATCTCCAATTTTGCATATAATTTTAGATTACATCATCTCAAAGAAGGATAAAGCAGGGTGAAGCATATTGCGGAAAGGATGATCTGAAGTATGGAACATTTTCCATACAAAGAAAATTTACAAGTTTTTTGTTTGGAAAAGATATTACAGTAGACAGATATGAGATGTCTTTGAAAATATGAATGGCATAAAGCTGTTTTAGGAAAGATTGTTCACTGTCTCTTAGAGGCATTCTTGCATTTATATGCAAGCAATTATATCAGCCATAATAGATAGGGCAAAACAATTGGTGCTGAGGTCCTGATGTCCACATTTGCATTTTAGGGAGCAGCGGCAACTTGCTTCCAATCCGAAGGGCTGAATGCCCGTTAGTGGTTAAAGCATATTATGGGAACACATCAGAGCTCTTGGAGGTCATCTTCTGGTTTAGTTTCACCTGATAGGAAATCAATTTATTTGCTCTAAGACTGCTGCACCAAGGGACGCAAAGCGCAGTAAGTGCAGGCAATATGAGATCTGGTTCAAAAGTGTGCACAGACACGTGTAAGGAGAGAAAATCCTCTCAATGCCACTTTAGCACACTGTTCTGAGCACAGCTTCCAAAGCATTGGGGTCCTAAGGTGCTCGTTGCAAGGGTGTATATGTGAATGTGTCAGTCTGTTCTTGCCCTTATAGCCTTTCAGTAGCTCTATGTGTTGCGGCTCATAATCAGAAAGAAGAGACTGCGTCAAAATGACCTTGGTACATCTGATTACCTAAGAACACTTGTGCTTAGGTAATTTGATTTTATATGAGCACTTGTAATGTAAATGGTTATTATAGCTTGCGTATTACTCATTTCGGCACATTTTCAGACTAAAATTTTCCATCTCATCT
This sequence comes from Tringa solitaria, assembly GCA_026413425.1. Classification (NCBI taxonomy): domain Eukaryota; kingdom Metazoa; phylum Chordata; class Aves; order Charadriiformes; family Scolopacidae; genus Tringa; species Tringa solitaria. The sequence goes on from JAOXJM010000019.1 coordinate 22,642,022, forward strand.
TACATTCTTTAGTTATAGGAAAATGAGGTCAGACAATTTATAAAATTGGGAGAATATTTTAAATCATTTGTAGTCTAATTTTGAGTATTGCTAGTACTTCAATAGAAGCTTGCAAAAACTTTGGCAGGGATACACACAACAGATGTGCCTATTGAAGCTCTGGTGAAACTCCTTTTTGATTTGCACGCTTTGGTGGGTATAAAAGTGTGATTTGCACAAACATTGTTTTTGTTATCTGGTAGCAGATTTCCACTAACAATTTGCCACACTCCATTGGCACTCTGCATGCATATTCATATGATTTGAGTGGAAGTTATTGTTCAAAATATAGCAACACAGGCATGCACAAAAAAGTTAAGTAAAATCTATGTTTTAATAGATACATATCTGTATAGAAATTATTTAGGGATTGTATTCATCAAATAAAATAGGATTTCTTTTTAAAAAATAAGCAAATACATTACAAATTATTTGAAGCTCCCTCAGCTCTGTTTCATAATTCAACCCCCTACTCCATGTTGCTGTACAGTTTTTGAGGAAGCCTACAGGTCTCAGTTTTTATCTGCAGACGGCTAGAATCGGATGCAGAGACATGTCTTATTTCCACTCTAGATGGAGAGATAGACATCTGAAGGTATGTTTCATGTAATAATTTATTAAAACAGTAGTCACAGTACAAATCATAGAGTCTACAGTAACCTTTGTACATGATCATGCAGGGCTTCTGAATCTGATCCTTGGTTTCGGTACTGAACACAAGATTATTTTGTGATATAATTCAGGGAAAAGAAACAGTTCTCATTCTTTGTTAGCCTCTGTTAAGTCCTAGAATTCAGTTTACATAAGAGTTGTACTATTGATGTTTCCAGCTGAAGCGTAATCAATTTGCAGGTGGTTAAAATGAGACTATCTCACCAATGGAATTGAAATCTATTCCACATAACTGGCCGTCAGATTTCAGTAACTTTACTCGCACTTGGGTAAGCCACAGGGATTACACATGGTGTATACTAAGTAGTTCTTGATTTATACATACCTTTAATGCAGCACCAACATCTTCTCTGTGGGTTTCTATAGGAAGAGCAATTAGCGAATAGCCAGTTTCCGATACGGAAACTGTGGTTCCTGAATGTGGAATGATTACATTGCAAAGTCTTAATACGTGATAAACTGGGTGCAGGTTTGCTTAAAGTGAGTTGCGCAGACATACAAATCAAGGATAATATTTGTCCAAATCCTCTAGAAGGCAAGGACTACCAAGTTAAAACTAACATAGCTACGTGTTTACAAAATTTCCTGATTATCCCTGTTGATCCAAAACCAGCCTCTAGCATTTTGTGTTATATTTACTTTAAGTGTAGAAATAAATGAAAAGAAAGCACAGGTAGTAGTCTTCACTAAGACCCTCCAGAGAGGTTAATAGACACTAAAATTCATGTTTAAAAGGCAAAGTGAATGACACAGCATTAGCAATAAAATTTTAGGCCATTTGAAAATTAAATTTAAAAAATTGAGCATAACAACATAAAGCTGGGTTTCTATTTGACAATAATGTTTTAAAAGTGCTAGAAAAGAAATCAAGAAAAATACAGGTTTGAAATGGAAGTAAGTTTTTAAATGAGCATTTTCCAAGTAAATTACATCTTGGGAGAAAGATATTTAAAAAAGACTAATATCTTTCAGAATTTTGTTACTGAATTACTAATGTTATTTTTCAGTAATCAAATATACTGTTTTAAATTAACATAATTTTAAATTGACATAACCTAAAGTATACCATAAGGAAAACGGAAGTCCATGTCATACTTCAAACAGATCTTCAGCATCTTTAAACAGATGTTTAGCTCATGCACTTGCATAAAATTTTGTGGTATTCTAATCTAAAACTCTTTAAAAGTAAATCCCTGGAATTTTTTGTTTTTCTAGACTCAGTATAGCATATTTAGCTGTGGGGCAAATCTTAGCCTACTTGGAGTCATTCAAAAACATCATAAAATATCCATCACTCTCTTGACTAGCATGAACATTTCACGTATAGTTTCCAAAATAAGACAAGTAACCTTAGAGAGATTCTGATGTATACAGGAACTGTATCTAGAAACTTAGTATCTGGACATGACAAACTAATGCAAATTGTCATTAAAAATAAAAAATAAAAGAAATGCAATGATATCATGATGAAAGGCAGAATTTCTGTGTCTCAGTAGTCTAGGCAAATTTCTAAATAAACCAGTCATTAAACGAATACAGGAAGACCAGTTTACCTATGTAATTTGTAGTTAAAAGGTCTCTGATGAACTATCTTAGAAAAGGATACCAAAGAGAGAAAATACTTTCCTTTGGAAGACATGGAAACAATAAAGGTCCTGGGCAGAATATTAATTCAGAGAAAAAATACAAAGAAACAGTCAATATTGATCACCAAAAAAGGAAAAATAGTGAAAGTCCGGCAAAGTTCTGTATTAGGACACTTTTTAAAAAATATATTACTCAGTTTTCCTGAATAAGGTCTAAGAATGTCAAAATGAAAATTACTGGCACATGAACACCAATTATACACAATTATTTATATTAAGCTAAAAAAGAAGACTGATGAACTTCAAGGAGGCTTAATTAAGCTGGACTTAAAGACAGCACAGTGGCAGATTAAAACTGAAGAAGGCACGCTACAGTGCGGACACTTCCTACCCACCTTGAGACCTCAAAACCCATGATGTCAGCACAGAAGAGAAGAGTCTGGGCAGCTCAGCAAAGACCTGTTTTCCAAAATCAAAAAATTGAGAGTTACCTGAAAATGGAACAAAAATCCAGACCAGTAAAACCACATTCCCTCCTTGTCCTTCATCAGAATGGGACAGGTCTTCTGCTTCTACAGCACAGCTCCCAGACTTTTCTGTGCACAACTTTCTCCCTAACACAGCTGCACAGACACTTCTCTAGCCTCTTATCTTGACATATGCAAGAGTTATGCCCCTATACTACTTATGTAGAGAGGTCAGGAGAGGAAAGAAGAGGAAGGACATTTTGACAGGACCCCACATTCAGGCCATTCGTGGAGCCACAGGATTTTTACTTCCACTTGAAAGGATGTGTTTGCATCTGCCTATGTATTTTTAAGTAATTATCAGCATACAAGCACTAATTTAAAAATTTTAACCTGGTATGCATCATGTAGAGACATAATGTTAAAGCAAGCAGGTTTTATTTAGAAGAGTGTTTTGAAAAAAATTCATATACTAGAAATATGAATTCAAATGTATTCACACTGTTAAACTATATGTGTACACATATGGATGTGTCTTGTTTACCGACGAATTCAGATGAGTGGACTCTGGGAACCCAGAGATTAATTACTCAAGAGATTAATTACAGTATCTGTAGCCTTTCACTTCTAGATCAATGAATGAAATTCAGTGGAAAAAGGCAGCATAAGAGAGATGTTCACAGGTCTGGGTGACCTAAGCAGATAGAATTACTTGACTATAGTAGAAAGTGCCAAATCCAAACAAATAAACATATTATTTTCCAGACATGGAAGACAGAGTTACTTTTTAAATCTTTCAGAATCAAGTCCACAGAGAGCTTCTTGTCCAACGAAGCGAGGAAACCTAGCAGTGAGGTGTGAGATTTCCTGCTTCCATTTGTCCTGTAAATAACCAGAGGAAGGAGGGTTAGCCTTTTCTTTTTTCTTTTTTTTTTTAAACTCAAGTCTGGTTGCTTTTGTAAAGATTTATATCTCCCACTCTGTTTTTCAGCAGGTTTTCAAAGACGCTCAGATACTGTAACAAGGAGGCATTTCCCACATGCTGCTCACAGGATGGACTACATGGACTTTGAGGATGACAGCCGTGGATGGCGGTTTGATATGGACATGGTGATAATCTACATTTATTCAGTCAACTGGGTAATAGGATTTATTGTGTTCTGTTTTCTTTGTTACTTCTTTTTCCCTTTTTAGTCTGTAGTAGTCATGGCTAAGGAAAACAGTAGTCCTGTGAGCCACAATAATGTGAATAGAAAAAACTTGAAGAAGGGAAAATGTCTGTTTGGTATTGCATTTTTATGATTCAGAATTGTAATAGACAATGAATTGTCATCAAGCTGTGAGGCTATTTGATACTTCTGATATGTGTGACAAAGTACTCAAGTTTGGTTCGAAAAAAGTGAAATCCAGATTGTATTTCATTCAGTGGGGATTTTGCCTTGATTTTGGTGGCAGCAGGATTTACCCTCAATGTATAAAATAACTACTGTGTAGAAATAGAATACTACTTGTTCTTAGGGGATTTCTGTGTACTACAACAGAATATGATCCATGGAGTCATTTTGGGGTTTGACTCTATGTTGACACAGTTTGCTCACTCATTGGTGCTTCAGTTCCTCATACATAAAAGCAATAAAGATGCTTCCCATTTATAGTCAGATGTTTTGGGAACGGATCATAAGCACTGCAGTGCTGCATTGTATAGATATTCATTAGAGCTATTTGAATGTTATAATCCAAATCCTGGAAAATTTTGACAATTGGTAGACCTGTCAGCACTCGACTGTGGAGATGTGCTATACTCAGTGCCTGAAATTTTGAGCCTATTAACCAAAAAAGAGAAATGATACTGCACAGTGTGCTGACAGTTCATCTTTTCAGCAAATGGCAATCAGAAGGAATCAACTAACAACCCTAAGATCTGCACATTAAAGGGGCCATTTTTGTGCAGATTCCTGGAGTAGCACTGTACCTTTTTTTTAATCATCCGTGTATGGATCCAGAAAGAGAACTAATGAAGGGCAAGCAGCAGGCCTGCTGGCTACAATGCTGTGAGACACTAGTCCCAGTAAATATTGGAGAAAGGAGCATTCTCCCGTGTAAAAAATCAGTATCATTATTAAATTGTTGTAACAATTTTAGGATGCTTTCAAATGTGGGCTTACCAGGACTATGTGTCTCCAGGGAGACCACATAAGAGGACACGGTATTTTTTTGCACCTTTCATGTGAAACAATTCTAAAGCACTTTATAGTTATTCCATATATAGATTGCTGAGCTACAGTTCCAAACTGCAGCCAGTTCAGCAATCTTTCCATACTTGCTGCTTTACACAGTATTTTCAAATGAAAGTGAAAGAGCACCTATTAAACATAAAAAGGATATTAGAAACTGTTGCAGGAGTCAGGTGCTGAAGAATGATACTAGATAGTTCAGGGGCTTACTTTTCAGGAAGGTACAAGGAAGTTCTTATTTCTAAGGGCATCACCCTGCAAAGTACACTGTGCTTCCATCTAGAAAAGCATGTGAGTGTATGTATGTAGTCCCTCTGGTATCAGGATTTGTGTGGGAGACCTGTGGTTTTTCAGTAGGTGGTGTACTCCCCTGTTCTAGCAGAGAACAAGGAGAAATGTGTTGTGGAAGGTGCCATCTGCCAAATGTGATAGAATAGAATGAATTCAGGGGGTTTATTAAGCATGTGCTTCTGCTTCTCTATGGGAGCAGGGCCAACATGGTCAGTTTCTTACAGGCTATAAAGTGACCAAGACCAGAAACTTTCACTTGATCTGAAAAACAACAGTAAATCAGCTACTAATATTTAGTTTTCTTGCAGGCTGCATAAAATAATCTCTTTGTGAATATATGTGTAAAGTGGAAATTAGAAGTCTAACTACACTGATTGGACTTAATAAGTTTTGCCATCTTTTTTAATATATGCAAATTTAAGGGGATATAATAATTGAAATTCACCATCACCACGTGGTCATGGTTGTGACAGAAATGCATTTTCTGCAATTAGAGTGTATCTAGTTATATTGTCTCTACCAAAAGGTGATTTGCTCTATTACTAGTGGCATTAGGCATAATGTTTTAAAAGCTTTAAGGCTGTAGTAAAGCACTTAGTGAATTTCCCTCTTTCTGTTGATAGAAAGAAGTCTTTTAAAAGCTAGGTCATAGGCTCATGTTTTGCTACATGCAGATGTGTAGATTTGTATGCTCAAATATAATCAATAATTTAAAACATTTTTCTCATCTGTGCAAGGACTGGATTCTAACTGGAATTTTTGCTTGTCTCTCTGATCTTATGAATTTACTGCTCCTGTCAGCAGAGAGGGACTGATTCACTTGTTAAACCAAAATTGCTTCTCCCAGAAAATACTAAAATAAAAAGATGTCATGAAAAATTACTTTAAATTAGCTGACATAGTCTGAAATTCCAGTGATAATGTCATTTAAAATTATTTAACTAGGATATCTGCTAAAGCAATATCCTTAAGTAAATATTCAAAAATATATCAAGACATAAGAAACATAATATAGGTACTAACTAATTATATAAGAAAAAGTTACTTACATAATTTTTGATAACATGTTACCATGGTTTTATTCTGAAAAAGGCAACAAAGGAGAATAAAATATCCAATGTAATATTGGCCTCTTTTATACATTTACAGCAAGAACTGATGACTGAGGGTGGCTGTGCTTTCCTAAATTTAGTAGGAGTGACAATCTTGTGTGATATTTCTTACTGTGTAACTCAACCTTTCTTCGAGGCCTAAGCAGTTAAGTGTTTTTTGTTATATTTTATATTGATTGTTATTAATTCAAGGGGATAATTAGTTTTAAAAGATTACAAATGTACATAATGGAGACTGATGCAACTCTGAGAGACATCCTCCACAGGAAAACACCTAAATGGCATAGAGTGGGGGCACTTTTTGTCCTATATTGCTTTGTTGAGATAAATACTTTTGTAAACATACAATAACAATTCAAAGGCTCAAATTTGGTTTTCCCTGAAGTCTGCCTGTAAAATGCTGTTGCTATCTGTGGGAGCAAGAGCAAGTCCTTTGTAAGCAATTTTCTGATTAAATTGATCCTGTTCTGCAAGCTTGTCTTTCTTATCTGGAATAGTATTAATTTTTTGCAATAAAATATGAGTTGTTTGTAATATTTTGGAGTCGTTTCACTAGATTTTGCTTGGTGGAATTAAATTTTAATATTTTCTTCAATGTCTTGTTTGTTATCTCGTCTATTCTGTTTCTGCTTGGGGGCAGCTAGGGATTGTTGAATTTTTTACTACTGTGATTAACTCTTTTCCTACTAGCAGCCTTCTGTTTGTTTCAGTACTTTTCAGAAAATGGTCAGCTTTTCTCAGAAATCGTCTTGGGGCGAGATGTGGACCTTAACACATTCTGATAATGAGGAATACTCAGTGCTTGTGCTAGACTAATTAACTGTTGAAGGCAACAAATTCAGGAAAAGAGTGAGTTTGGCTTTGACAGGCAAAGGGACTTTGTGCGTACTCCAAAGGGTATGAGTTTCTTGCCAAGCAGTGGGTATGTTTGTAGCTCTCCTACCTGCCAAAGGTCCAGTCGTCTTGCTTCCCTCACACAATTTTAAAAAAATAACCAAACAATTCCCAAGCAACGGCTGCACAGGGAGTAGCTGCTGGGAAGCACAATGTATTCTTTCAGAGCTGTGTGCCTGCCCACAGAAGCGGAGATCTAAGCCAACCCTTAACTAGTACACTACATACACACCTGAAATATTTACCATATGTCAACAACAGCATTACCACCATTACTGATATTGAGATGGAAACGGATGATGAAGAAGCAGAGTTTGGGTTTATTTTGCAATTTTTAGAGAAAAGTAGTGCTGATAACATGAACCTCTGGGAGGAAGAGTAGTTATTGTAGCTATCATGGGACAAGTAACTGTCTTGATGGTGTGTAGTGTTGCTTTTGTAGATGTGTTTTGAGCATCTTTTATCCCTGGCAATTCTGACCACTTCATAACTGTGGGCTGCACAGTGCCCTCTGGGGAATCCAGATCTGTACAAGGCAGACACAGAAGGTGAAAGTAAGACATCAAGAGCATTCTCCTGGTGTTCAGCCCCGCACCCAGGCAGATGCTGAGAGAAGGCATGGGCTAGATGATTTCCACAGGTCCCTTCCAAACCCTGCCATCTGTGATACTGTGAAAGGAGGCAAGATAAGCTGTAGATTGCCCTGGGCTAGATGTGGAGGAAGACAATAAGCTCTCCATAGAGACACACTTTATTTAGCAGAACGTGCTAAGGCAGACAGTAATAGCAGACAGTGACATGGATTTAAAATTGTCTGAAAAGCCAATCTCAGAGAGTTTGGATCAGTGGCGCAAAGTCTACCTGGAGGCAAGTTACTAGTGGTATCCCAGGGGTCAAAACTGGATTCTATCCTGTTCATCATCCTCAGTAATGATCTGAATGATGAGGCAGAGCACACCCTCAGCATCTTGCAGAGGAAAAAACTGTGACGAGTGGCTGATATTCCAAAGGGTTGGGCTGCTGTCCAGTAGGACCTTGACAGGCTGGAAAAACGAACTGAAAGGAACCTCATGCAGTTCAACAAGGAGAAGTGTGAAGTCTTGCAGCTGGGAACTGCCGCATGCCTCAATATGTGCTGCAAAGCTGTAGAAGAGAACCTGGGGGTCCTGGTGGACACCAAGTTGAATATGACCCAGCAGTGGACCGTTGCATCAAGAAAGGTAATGCTATCCTGGGCTGCATAAGGCAGAGCGTGGCCAGCAGGTCAAGGGAGGTGATCCTTCCCCTCCACTTTGTACTGGGAGTGCTACATCCAGTTCTGGGCTCCCCTGTACAACAGAGATGCAGAGTACTAGGGAAAGTCCAACAAAGGGCCACTAAGATGATTAAGGGACTGGAGCATCTCTCATATGACTGATTCTGTGAAGTTATCACACAAGACTTAACGGGTTGAGGACTAGAAAAAGAGGATCCTTAAATAATGGGCAAATGGAGCAGAAAGTTCTGAGTAGAACGTCATGGTTTCCCTTAATAACATGAGGCAGTACAATGGTGGAAGAACTTGGCCCACATTTGTGTCCGTTTCTGTTCTTTTCTATACTTACCTGTAATTGTCCGGAAGAATTCATTATAATTTTTTTTTCTCTCTGGTATCTTAAGTCAATGCAACCAATCTCCCTTTGGGTACCAGTTCAAACGTTAATGGGTTATCAGTATGAGTCATCTTACTGTCAGATATTCAGAATTTAATATTTAATCTTATCATTTAAATTTTAAAGTCTAAAATCTGATATTTTACAGGTAAAGGTTTAAATTCAAATTTCAAAAAGTACCTCCTAATTTTGGGTGCCTCAATTTGGTATTCCCAACATGAGGCCTTCCTTCTAAAGGGACCTGATACAGAACTGAAGATCATCTTTTTCCAGGATAGGTTCTTTTGGATTTCTTATGTTGGGACCCAAAGCCTGATAAACTTTAAATACACCTGTTTATGATGAACATCGGCAGTAATGTAGATCCCAGCAGAATAAATGGGAGCCATCATTGTAAATATCTAGTTTCTCATATATACCTGCAACTGGATTTTTGACTTTAAAATGTTGTCCATTACTGTAACAGGTATTCCAATGGAATTTCTGAAATGAGCTTTCAGAAGTTCTTGTGGCATAAGCAAGTCCAAACTTTAGATTTAATTACATTTCGTTACCCTATGACTGAAAGTAAACTAAGCCTCCAGTGGCTTAGACATGTTAGGATTTCTTTGTTGCTGTGATGTAATCCTGGAAAATCCATCTGTTAAAATTAACTTAATAAAATAACTTAGTTTAAAATAAGTTAAGTGAAAAATAACTTAATAATAATTATTTCATTTTCTGTCAGACATTTTCTTTCATTGAAATAATTCTACATTTCAAGTAAGGCATTAAAGGGTAATCCTATTTGAAAGTACTTTCCAGTGTTATGCTGTGGAAGTTTAACTGTAAAATGTAATGTTTAATTTAGGCATTTCACTCTTCACTTGATTATATTTTACAGAGTGATTTCTTATTTTAAAAAATGCATAATTCCATATTGTGATTTCACTAGTATTATTTTATTACAGACAGATCCTACAGGACAAACTTCTGGGCAAGTCAGCAGATTGACACCGTAGAACACAAAGCTCAGGGCTCACTTCCCAAGGAAGGGCTCTCAGCAGGAGATATTCATGTAGGACACCAAATGGCTTTCCTTGCCCTTTGAGTGCTGCACAGGGCACTCTCTGCATCTTTAGCATCAGCTTTTGTCCTCTAATGCACAGGTGTCCCTTGCAAGTGCTTGGGAATTGACCAAGAGCATCTGATGGCAGACATTGATTTTCCTTTTCTTCTTCATTAAAACATTTCTGAATATTGCCAGTTTTCTTAAGGTCTTTTTCTTGACCTATGACTGCTAAACCCTTCCCAAAGGAGCAAAAATTATGTGCTATTCTTTTTCATTAATGTTTGCCCTTTGGAGCTGCTCTTCCACTTCAATCAGTTGATCCACTGAGGCGTGACATAACCCCCTAAAACTCTGAACTTATACCCAGGTAAGAATCTGTGAATTTATTTTTCAGCCTTTAAGGAAAATTGTGGCAAACATAAACATAAGTAAAAGATAAACCCTGTCAAAGAAGTGCATGAAACACTTTGTAGCACTCAATATAGACAAAACCTCAAGATCTTTTCAAAGTGACTTTAGAGTCCCAGTATAGAAGTTATAGATAACGGATTCCAGAGCCAGAGAATGGTTGGTACTTGCAAGAAACCAACCATGAAAGTGTAAAGTAGCATATAAGCAAGAGACAGCAAAGTAGCCACTGGCACAGAGGTACTAGCTAGCAGTACTGGGTAGTAGTGGCAGGTACTGCGTGCCTTTCATCTTGGCCTAGAAAAAAGAAGGTCAGTGTTAAGAGCACAAAGCTATTTTACTGACCACTTCCTTGAAAACAGCTGACTATTCCCTCAGCTGTGTTCGAGGCTGGTGGGAAACAAGAACAGGAACAGAAAAGTGGCTTATGAAGCTATTTGCTCATTGTGTCTGTGAAGATGAAAGCTGTTGAGGTCCTGGCTCAGCCTGCTTGGACCTGCCTTCCTAAGGGCTCTCAGAGGCATAAGGCCTTTGCACATTAATCCTTGGGTGGGAAATTGTGCTCCTTGATTCAGGATTGCACATGATACACTAAAAATGTCACTATTGAAAATGTCCCACAGGACTGTTTGACATTTCGGATATATATGTTAGGACTTCCTTTAGTATTGTAGCAGCAGTCAGTATCCTGTGTGTGCTTAATTAAGCAGGTCCCGAGTTTGAAGACTATCCTAGACCTCAGTACTACAGCATATCCTAACCAGATACTCCTCTGGTAACCATCAGCAATGCTGCTTTCTCTCAGCCACATTTTTTAATGTCCCATCTAGTTTATAAAATCTGGAAAGACTCCTTCGTCTTCATGCCCTGGACACCTCACTACTAATTTACAAGTGAAATTAAACTGTTCCCATGATTTCTAGATTGATGTTTTACAAGTGATACATACCATTATAATACTGTATTAGTGATGGTTTATTTAAATTTGCAGTTTGGTTTTAGGATGAGAAAACTGCAGTAATTATATTCTGACTTTTCACTAGATATAATTTTAACTTAATAATAATCTATTTCATTTTCTATAAAACATTTTCAACATTTCGTTAAAGTATTTCTACATTTCTGGTAAGGCATTAAAATGTAATCAGTCAATCACTTAAAATACACTCTACAGCTAATCTTTTATCCTCAAACAAGACGAAGAAACAGAAAAAGTAAATGCCACCAATAAAAAGATCATGGTAAGTCATTTGATATTGATACAAGCATTAAAAACAAATTATTTAAAATCCTTTTTACTCGGCCTTAAAAAAAGAAAAAAAGAGTATTAAAATGTTAATCATATAATTTACTCTGCTGTTTCTGGGCTGGAGAATGAAATTCATAAGGGAAATTTCATGTAGCCTCACTGTATTATCTGTATAAAATAAGGGATGCAGATATTGACATAAAAATCTAGATGAGGATCCTATGTAATGAAAAGTGAAAAATAATACTTTAAAGAATCCTATGTAATTCCAGTCTCCCTAAAATAATCCCTGGTTTGGAACTATTAACTCTTCATAAAATTAGGGTGCTACCCAAAAATATTGTTTCAACTCAAAATCAACATGTGAAAGCAACTGAAATTCACAAAAGCCTGTCCATAATCCATGGGGATTATAAATTGTTAGGAATGTAGATGATTCCAGAATTCATTACCAGTCATAGCATGGCATCTGATGGTGCCTGAAACACAACACGTTCCAATTAGAAGCATATGAGGTAAGAATGTGTTTGCCTTGCAGATGGCTCTAGCTAGCTAATGTATGCATTTCAGCTGTCAGAAGTTAAACTAGTTCTAAAATAATTTGAATTAGACTTCAGGGGAGGAAGGATATGCTAATTTTCTTTTATATTTTATCAAGCAGAGAATGCTTGCAAGAATTTGATGTTACAGGCAATTTATAGCTCTATCTGGTTCCTTCTTAAAGAAGTGGACCCCACTTTTTATCTTTTTAAAGACTTGTGAATTAAATGAGCATGGAAGTTAATACTTAGCTGTGTGGTCACAGATTTTTCCAATGGACATAGTACAATTTCACTTGAACAGCAATTGCATAACCTAGAAAATTCTCTGATAGTTTTGCATTATACTTACCTAGTATACCTTACCTTAACTAGGAGTTAAGGTTCCCAATGTCATTTTTATTTGTTATCTATGCTATGACTTAAATTCTAAAGTACAAAAAAATGACATAAATGGCTGGCATTAAATTAGCAAGCTGTACTGGTATTTTTCTTTAATTCTGCTTAAGACAGGAGTATAGTGTAGCAATAACAATACCAACACAATGAGATACTCTTCTCTTTCCTTATCTATTATTCCTTAAGTGCCTTATTTTCAGAGTGATTTGCAGGTCAAGTTCTCAATATTTTTAATCTGTAGAAGCAATTTCTTCAGAACTTCCATTTTCGATGCGGAGTCTAGTAGCAACAATACCCAGAGTGCGAAGCACTTAGAGCTCCCCAAATGAAAGGCACTTTAACATGTACAAGATGATATTACTATGTTAATTCAACAGGTTAACATGTATTTACATGTATTTTGGCAACAGTAACTAAATTATCATTATTATCATAATTTAATTGAAGGGACAGCCAAATTATACATTCGTGGCTTGTGCAGCTACTAAATAACTTTTTACTGACTTCAAAAAAAAAAAAAGGCTGGTTAAAAATCACAGAACAGTTTCGGAAGGAGGCGATCTTTAAAAGTCATCTAGTCCAACTCCCTTGACGTCCTCAACCAGATCAAGTTGTTCAGAGCCTCGTCCAACCTGATACTGAACGTTTCCAGAGATGGGGCATTGGCCACTGCTCTGTGCGACCTGTTCCAGTGCTTCACCACCCTCAGCGTAAAAAATGTCTTCCTCGTATCTAGTCTAAATCTACCCTCTTTTAGTTTAAAATCGTTACCCCTTGTTCTATCACCAAAAAAAAGTTTGTCCTCATCTTCCATATAAGCCCCCTTGAAGTACTGGAAGGCCACAACAAGGTTTCCCCAGAGCCTTCCCTTCTCCAGGCTGAACAATCCCAACTCTCTCAGCCTGTCTTCAGAGGAGAGGTGCTCCAGCCCTCTGATAGTCTTCGTGACCCTCCTCTGGACTCACTCCAACAGGTCTGTGTCCTTCTTGTGCTGAGGACTCCAGAGCTGTACACAGTACTCCAGGTGGGGTCTCACAAGAGTGGAGTAGAGGGGCAGAAGCACCTTCCTCAACCTGCTGGCCACGTTTCTTTTGATGCAGCCAGGGTACAGTTGGCATTCTGGGCTGCACATACACATTGCTGGCTCATGTCCAGCTTTTCATCCAGCAGTCCCCCAAATCCTTCTTGGAAGGGCTGCTCTCAATCCCTTCATCCCCCAGCCTGTATTGATACTGGGGGTTGCCCCAGACCACATGCAGGACCTTGCACTTAGCCTTGTTGAACCTCATGACGTTCACATGGGCCCCCTATTTGAGCTTCTCCAGGTCCCTCTGGATGGCATCCTGTCTCTCAGGTGTGTCCACATCACTACTCAGCTTAGTGTCACCTGCAAACTTGCTAAGGGTGGACTCCATCCCACTGTCTATGTCATTGATGAAGATACTGAACAGTACTTGTCCCAGTACGGACCTTTGAGGGACATTACTTGTCACTAACCTCCATCCGGATATTGAACATTGACCACTACCTTCTGGATGCGACCATCTAACCAATTCCTTCAAATCCACTGAAGATTCCACCCATCAAATCTGTATCTCTCCAACTTGGAGAAAAGGATGTTGTGGGGAACTATTTCAAAGGCCTTACACAAATGCAGATAGACAGTATCTGTAGCTCTTCCCTTGCCAACTGATGTAGTCACTCCATCATAGAGGACCACTAGGTTGATCTTGGTGAAGCCACACTAGCTGTCTTGAATTACGTCCCTGTCCTTCATGTGCCTTAGCACAGCTTCTAGGAGGATCTGTTCCTTGATCTTTCCTGGCACAGAGGTGAGGCTGATAGGTCCATACTTCCCAGGGTCCTCCTTCCTACCCTGCAATGTTTCCCTTTTTCCAGTCACCAGGGACTTCTGACTGCCATGACTTCCTAAATATCATGGAGAGTGTCTTAGCAACTACATCAGCCAATTCCCTTGGGACTCTGGGCTGCATCTCATCAGGTCCCATAGACTTCTATATTTTCAGATTCCTTAGGTGGTTTAAAACCTGATCTTCTCCTACAGTGGAAGGGACTTTGCTCCTCCAGTCCCTGCCTTGCTGCCCATCCACTGAAGAGATGTGAGGAGAGAGATTGCCAGTGAAGACTGAGGCCAAAAAAAAAAAGTAGTACATTTTACAACATGTATTGCTTTGCAAGAAGTTTAGCATTAAAAGTTTTTCAGGATTTGTTTGTGATCTACTGGGAAGAAGGAGATTTCTGGAAGATTTACGCTAGCCTCTGTGTACTGCTTAGCCAGGCACCCTCAGCAGGAAAAGGAGAAAATGCTTAAACCTTTAAATGGTGCAGACAGCAAGTTGCTTCGGGCAACAAATTATAAATCACAATGTGATTTATTAAATATTTTTCTGTTCTATACTCACAAGAACGTAGTTAATTTCATGTCTAAGCTTTTTAACCAACACAAGTAAAGAAAGCCAGTAGTTATTGCACAAACCTGAGAGTCAAGAAACCTTTCTGTTGTCAGCATCACCAGTGATCAGCAATGTGATCATAGCAGTCATACAACCCTTTTTGTACAAAGGGATGCTTATAAGGACTGTCGAGCTATCTCTTTGAAAAACACTATGAACATAATACAAGCTTTACATTAGAAAAACAGTGCAATTGTTATATATGGTGAATAAAAAAAAAAAATCCCAAACTTTTTAAAGGTATTGAAATGACTGACTTTTTAGACATTAATAATAGGTAGATTTCAAAAGCAGGGTAACAAATTATTTCAAACATAATGAATGGTATAATATTTTTTTTAAATCTTCAAATGCATCAACAACTGTGATTCATTTATGTTTCTTCCTGAAAAGTAAAGCGGTGAGTCCAGCCACTGCACAGTAACCTGGTTGCGATGCAGCTAACATAAAGGACTTGAACAAGAAAACATCAAGTCCTAGAAAAGAGAGTGTTCTGAACAGATAAGGATGAAGTCATGTTTCAGCAATGGAAGTCATCAACCAGCCCCTTGTTTTTAACCTACTGTTATGGACAAATCCAGTCTCTCACTGGTCCTTTTTCTGTATAACTGCAAAAGCCATAATGCATCTGAAATTTCCATGCTCTACTCCCCTTTTAGTGCAGGAATCCTCTCAGGGAATAGAGTCAGTATAGCTGGCTGTATGCAGTACTGCTTGGCATTAGGAAATCATACAGATGGCAGGGAGCGTGGTCAGATGACTGCAAACTGCCTGTGCAGTGCCAGAACAGGCTCTAGGTGACTGTGAAAAAAGTGGAAACTGAGTGGCTGCATCTTTCCAAATATTTCTCTTTTATTCCCAGGAAGGAACTGTAACATGGAATGATTTAGTCCTGTGCTGCCCAAAAGTCCTGGACACCTAATTCCCCTTAGAATAGCAGTTTCTGCTATGTATAGTGGTACATGTGCTTACCATGGATCACACTAACCTTTTTCTACAGCTTTGTGGCCAGAGAGCTTCCAGGAAAATTGTTTAAGCATATTGTCCTAGAACCAAATCCTCCTTGTCCACAGCAAATGCACTAAGCACTACGTGATTATGTGGGCATGTGAGAGGCAGCAACACTTAACTATCAAGTAAAGAAAAATACTGTATTATGGTTGGACTCAATGATATTAAAGCTCTTTTCCAACCTAAATGAATCTATGATTCTCTTTTAGCCTAAATACATTAAGTGCAGGAGATGGAGTTTCTAAATTCCAGGTTTGCAGAAATTCGATCTTTAAGTTACATGCTTTAGACTGGGGTATATGGGAGAAGGGCAGAAGAGGCAAAAAGTAGTCTTGGGTATGCCTTTCACATTTTAGGGGTTGTTACCCCCAGTCACCCTATGACTATTGTGAATCCCATTGTCCTGCATCTAATCTTCTCTACTGTAGATAGAGAAAATTCTAAGTCCTATTTTTAATTTCATTTCCCTTTGTAAATGTCTAACTTGAAGATCTGAGTAAGTTGACACCTTGAGCCCTTTTCAGTCATGATCCTTCATGAATCCAGCTCCTAGAAAACAACTTTTTTACTTCTGAAAATAAAACCCCAAAATTTCAATGTTCTAAAAGCAGCAGCAACTTGATGACCTCAGTACATTCTGTGAGGCCCTGTAAAAATGAAATAAGAGTTAAATGCAGCTAAAACCACTTTCTATTTAAAACCTCATAGTATTTAATTAATGCAATAGTATGTATGAATGTGCTTACTAGTGTTTTTATATGTTGCTATATATAGGGAGAAGGTATAATTATACTACTAATCATATTAAAACCACAGTAAATCAAAGTAATACCTGATTAAAACTCTGGAGAC
The DNA here is from genome assembly GCA_026413425.1 of Tringa solitaria. Classification (NCBI taxonomy): domain Eukaryota; kingdom Metazoa; phylum Chordata; class Aves; order Charadriiformes; family Scolopacidae; genus Tringa; species Tringa solitaria. Next base: position 22,658,952 of record JAOXJM010000019.1, read on the forward strand.
ACTTCTCTTTTATCATAAGGAAAAATATTGGGGTGATGAGTGGATTGATACCAGCTCTGAGGAGAAGGACTTGGGGATACTGGTGGATGAGAAGCTCAACATGAGCCATCAGTGTGCACTTGCAGCCCAGAGAGCCAACTGTACCCTGGGCTGCATCAAAAGAAGAGTGACCAGCAGGTTGAGGAAGGTGCTTCTGCCTCTCTACTCTTCTCTTGTAAGACTCCACTGGAGTACTGTGTACAGCTCTGGGGCCCCCAGATATAAAAAAAGGCGTTGACCTGTCAAACTGAGTCTAATGGAGGGCCACAAAGGTGATCAGGGTGCTGGAGCACCTCCCCTATGAGCACAGGCTGAGAGAGTTGGGGTTGTTCAGCCTGGAGAAGAGAAGGCTCTGGGGAGA
>JAOXJM010000019.1:22659556-22669639 GCA_026413425.1 Tringa solitaria
AGTGTTCAAGGCCAGGCTGGATGGGGCTTTGAGCAACCTGCTCTAGTGGGAGGTGACCCTGCCCATGGAAGGGGAGTTAGAACCCGATGATCTTTAAGGTCCCTTCCAACTCTAACCATTCTATGACCTATGAGCTATTGGAATGTTTGCCATTTTGATGTTAGTTTATACTAATTGTCTTAATATCCTCCTGCAATCATTACTGTAATCTACATAAGCAATAGTATGATTGTACTAGTTATTATTTTATTGGAAACCAGCAGATTTGCCATTTATTTTTACATTGGTAATTATATTTCTTATTTAATATTATAAGCAAATTCATACGTTAACACTTTCAAGTAATGGACTTCAAAATTAATTGAAATTTTCAAAAATATTTAAGAAGAATAGGAAAAATTTGGTTTACTATAGCCACCACCAAAACTTAATTACTAAATATCTGAACATTTGTTTCTCAATTTTTTAAAATTCTTTTTAAAAACCAAGAAAATATGTTTCTCTTGTTAGATAATGGATGAGCGCAAAAAAAGAAGTTCAGTATTTATTTCCAATAAATGGTCATAACAATGAAAATTTTCAACTTTATTTGAAAGAAAACATAAAATAACACAACATAATTATGCTGAGCATTCATTAAGAAAATGGTGTTTGACATTACCAGTTCATAGAAGATGCAGCTTTTAGGTACTGTATTACCCTTGATGACCACATTCTGTCAGACTCAGAGTTTCTGTGGTCCTTGCTGAGAGCCACGGGGAACATGTACAAAACCTCCTCTCTCACCATTCTAAATTGTCATGAGTGTTCATTTTCTGGGAAATGTGACAAATCCTTCCTTCTATAGCAGGCATTGCATTTACTGATTTTTTTTAACTGTACTTTCTTCAAAGGCTGGTGGCAAATTCCAAAAATGTTATAATAAAGTCATATAATGTAAATTTTATTTAAAAATAGAAAAAAATAATGATATTAACTACTGATCATTTAAACAGCTTAAATGTTAATCTGATTGTTAACTGATGTTAACTCTGGTATATTTAACAAAAATTTTAAACCCCAGGTTTTTATTAAATCCTATAATTTTGCTATATAATCCAAACTTATGGATGGCTAAGACCATGGTTGTGGAATTACCATTTGTTCAAGGTTTTGTAGGATGAACTATTCATTGCCAGGTCTCTACTTTCAATCTTACGCAAACGAGTTGAAGCTAAAAGTTAAGCTTCAACTTAACTACTACTGCTTTTTGCTAGGGATTTCTTACCTGCCAGTTAGTTACACGCAGTGCTGTTTTAAAACCTTGGCCCTCAAATCCACAGCTTGAAAGAAGATCTTAAGAGGAATTCTACATATCCTACCCGTTCCTTCAGAAATACTATTAGCACACTGTGCAGTAAGTACACTAGAGATCTACATGCACACAGGGTCCACACACATGAGCATGTAGTGCCAGGAGCTTTTCAAAGACTAAAAATTTCTGCTGATCCACAGACTGAGAACGGCACATATATTGTGCAAAGTGAATATCAATTATTCTAACAGAAGTCATCAGTGAGTTTGAATCATATGACAATGAGAGGTGAGAGGGAGAATTGTGAAAAAGAATAATTTATTTTTGATTGTCTGTGTGAGGAAAAAGAGTTTAAATCTGTTGTGGTGATAAGGAGGGAGCCAGTATGGGATTCAAAGAGGGACAATAGGCTGGCTTGACCTGTATGCATGTATCAGGGAACCCATTAGGGAGCCCTAGCCCACTGTTCTCATGAGCCGCTTAAAGTAATGAGGGGCAGTTTTATCTTTGGGCAGGCTGTGAATACGATGACTCTTTTCTGCACCCAACACGCCTGCTGCAGCAGGATCAATAAGGAAAGGTAAGGAAGACATCAATTAGGCCACTTATATTATCCATCAAAAGACTCTTGTGCTAGGACTAGGTCCAAAGGAAAAAAAGGTTACATTTTTTCATTGGCTTTTCAAAGAGAGAAAAAGGAGAATAAAGCAATTCACACAGTGTTCGGAGATAAAGAGGCATAGCCAGTGAACCTACAGGAGTACAGTCAAAGAAAAGACTTAGAAGGAAAATTAGGAACCTCTGTTTCTCCCACTGAACTTTGAGACATCTACTTTCATCAGAAATTAGATCATCATTGCATTATCTTGAGCTCTCCATTGTGGAATGTTAATAGTGTTTCCAGGTTTTGTTCTGTGGCTTTGACCTGATTTCATTTATACTTTCTCAAAACCATCTATTCCCAATAGAATTTTTGAAACCTTTACAGATATGAGCTTATAAATTACTTTAGCAAATTACAAATAGAAGGGTTTAGCTAATGTGAATGCTTTAAGATAGACTTCTTTGTGGTACTCAATGTCGTTCATAGGAGCATGTGACCCTTTGTCTGGCTTATGTAGTTTAGATCTGTGAATATGATTTCAACTAACTTGGCTTTTCACACCATTCTTAGGATCAAAAATATGTATGTAACAAGTGCCTATCCCAGAATGTCAGGTAGACTTCCCTATCCTATTCTGGAAGAGACAAAAACAAATTTGGTATTGCATATACTACGATGTGACTTCTCTGTCCCGCTGTACAGTCAGTTTAAAAACCACGCACCGTATTCTGCATGTCCTGTCTATGAAGCAATAAATATTCTAAATAAGAGACATTATTGCAAGTTCACAAGGTGAGACATATGATTTAAATAAAAGACAGTATTTTCTTCACAGTCTTTTGGGTATAGGAAAAATTGAGCAAGATTTAAGACAGCCAGTATTAGAACATGCCATAAACTGTTCATTAAAGTGCAAAAACGTAGATGTTAAAGATTAATGCCTCACTTCTTGAGCATTTTGCATGTCTTTGACTAAAGGAGAACTGCTTTCTGGACAATTAAAGGTCCTGTCTTATAGTGCCTGTAAGCAAATTCCATTTTTTAGATTTTTCTTCTGCATCTCAGACTTGGGACAGGGGCATAGTTTATTGATACGAAAATAAGAATGTGTTTCAGTCTGTAAGGTTCATGAATAGATGGCAAAAGTCTCTTACAGAGAAAACCTTTAAGTTAGTATTGTAGTCATCTAAAGAATCCCTTACATCAGCATCCATCCCTTCTCATAAGTAAATAGTGTTCTGAAAGAAACAGCTTTATTCAAGCATCACTGAGAAGAATCTAAAAAAAAACACCTTAAGAGCTGTATCCATGGCTGTAAATAATAAAATCTTAAGTGATATTTTTCATATCTGCCCAAGTAAATCAGGACTTAAAATCCACATATCCAACTTTAGTCTCAGGTGTATCAAAGCTGAAGGAGGTCTTCCAATCACAATCTGGTCTTACCTGCTTTTAAAGCCTTCTTTTTGCTGCTGAAGCTATTTTAAATTAATTCCAGCTTTTGTGACCATGGAAATCCCAGTAAAACAAAACCTTTGCCACTAGTGCCTGGAGGAGATAGATACAATCTTTGCTCTTTCCAAATGTTTATGGGCGTTTATGAGATGTTTATGAGAGGCTAAGAAAGAAAAGGAGATAGATTGTGACAATGCCAGGATATACCAGTAGACCTACATCCTGCAAAAATAAGAGTCACAGACTCTTTGTGAGACAAGGGGACTTTATCAGAAAGGCTTTTGTCCTTTGAAAGCCTCATATGCTAAACCCAAAAGCCTTTGTGTGTTAAATCCACTTTTCTACAAGGGGACTAGAGATTCAAAACAGAGTCTTTTCTACCTCCTCCATTCTCATGTCCCTTCAGAAAACCATCACTACGTGCCTTGCAGGAGTGATCACCCCAAAACAATCAACTGTGAATAATCTATGAAGCAGCTTGTATCTGAGGAAGTGTTACCATATTCATAAAGTAGCTGCTCTGTGGATTTACAGGAAGCTGTCACAGATCTTTCCTGCCTTTTCTCAGCTGCACTCTGATAAAGTTCCCATAGACTAATGCCCTAATATTTTGTATTTTTGGTATTATATAGGTTTAATTGCATTATTCATATTCCCAGTACACTGGATGGTTAAAAGATCACCATAAGAAACAAGTCACTGAGAGAAATAGTTATACTCTCATATATGACAGTTCTGTAAATATAGACATTTAAATGTCTACTTCAAAATTACTTTGAATCGCAATGTTGCCAAACCATTAGTAATAAAACTGTTTGGTTTTTTGTTTAGCATGAAATTTTTATTCATTTGAAAAGTGAGTTGAAATTGCTTGGAGCTACCTTCTCAAAAACTTCCAGATTGAACATGTACATTTTGCATGCAAATAAGACTGAGAGATTGTGGCTACAAATAGCTATACTTAATTTGAATATGCAAAAATAGTATTTGCATGTGTGAACTTTACTAGAAGATGAGTAAAAGAGTTTAAAAAGTAGGCTTGGTATCTGTGTTTTTTTAATCTTTTGTAGGATGGCAAGAGTATTTATCAAACTAAAGACATATAGGAATATTAGGAAATGAAGAAATTTGAAAATTGATGGAGAAAAAAGGGAAAAGAGTCAAATTATAATCCAGTATAGTCTCATAATTCAGAAATCAATTAGATTGCACGTTATGGGAATAAAGCTTCCCAAGCATGAATAATAACAACGAACATACCACAACTTGCATTGGCCAAGTATTTCTTTACAGCAAGTTGGTAGACTTTACTTTCCTGCAGATACAGTCCTTGATTTTTTACTGAGTCTCCCACAGTTCTGTGTCCTGGTTCTGCACTGGATGAAGTCCAAATTCTGTTGCTGCTACCTGAGGAAATCTGGAAGTTAAGAAGACAAATACTGGGTAGGGAAAAAGAATAAATCAAATTAATGAACCATTCAGGACACTGCAATGAGAGCAGACTCAGAGCAAAAAAGACATTGGTCTTAAAATAACAAGATTAATAAGATCATACATGCACCAAGTATCTTAAAATTATAAGGGTATTTGAGGTAACAGCTGTTACTTTTCTTGCCAACAGTCCAGAACTGATCATCTATGTTAAGACACTACCAAAGGTATCTGAGATTTTATTCCAGGTTTTATATTTGCATAATATAGTGATAATATTAGAAATTTTTCATGTAGAGAAGTAATCATCATACTTTGTGCCAGTATTACACAAGATTTGTGAGACCACTACCAGCATTGTGTGAAACTGTATGAAACATTTGAAGTGTCTAAGACAGCTAATATTTTCATACACAGATAGAACAGACTGGCTGATCACTCTCCAGATTTTCCATCAAGAGCTGGGTACCTGTAAAACTCCTTTTGAAAAGCTTCCAATAGCTGTCACCCTGCAATTTTGACTACTAGCAGTGGATCTACAACAGGGAGGACAGCAAAAAGGTCATCCATAATAAAATCCTCTGCGAGGTGACTCAGTTTAAAGAAAGGGCATATAGAAAATCCTAACAGAAAATAATTGTATTTCCTGCAGGATTTTTCTTCCATAAACATTTGGCTAAATAATACATCTTCTTGATGTATTGAAAGATTTGCAGTTAGCTGTGGTTTGAGGTCATGCTAAATACGAAAGAATGCGTGTTAAAAAGTTGTTCAAATAACAGTGATGTAGGAGTCAATACTGCAAAGATGTATATGCATACTTAACTTTATGTACATTAAACAGCCTTAGAAAATTAAGCAAACTCGTTGATTTAACAATGATAGTTAGAGGTGTGTTGTTTCTTTTTTTTTTTTAAATATTGTATACTTTAGTGGATTGAGAAGCCAAATCTCAATTATAATCCATTCCATCATAAAATAAAACCAGTTTAAAACCAAAGCCATCTAGGCTCCAGATAAAATATTGATTTAAAAAACAAAACAAAACAAAACAAAAACCCACCAATAAAACCCCCAAATACTAGTATAAAGAGAGTAATTATTAGCTAGGAAGAACAGATCTAGCAACTCCACCAAAACTGATTGTATATGAAGACTTGTAGAAACTTTCGTTTTGATTTAAAGCATATTTGGCAAAACCAATTGCTCTGCAGATTTAGTAAGATCAAGTTTTTATATGTAGGAAATGTGTTCTCAAGTTGCTTCTTATTTGATTGAGGAGTGGAAATAATTGCAGAAATATGGTTTTTGTGAGACTACAATGAGGGTTTCACTCAAGCTATTTTGTCTCATTACAGTACGGCTGTACTTTAAGTAAGCATCCTTCTTCACTCTTACCATATTTGCTCTACAAACACAATATGCTTGATTCTTGCCTCAGATACCATATGCTTTAAAAGACAAAAAATAAAAAATAAAAACAACAACAGAGACAGTGTACAGAATAGCAGATCTTTCAAGCAATGGGAATCACCACTACCATCTAACCTGTATATACCAAATTTTGAATTATTTCTCAGAAGACTATGTGTCCATATGTGCATTAGGACCTATGTTATTGTACTTCAATCACAATCTGAAGCAGTTAGCTTATGTGATTACTTCACACGTTAACATGCTGATATTTTCAGCATGTTACACATATGTAACATACTTATGTTTACATGATATAAAAAGCATTAAGACTTGGTTTAACAATTTTTTTTGCTAGTTTTAAGTTCCTGATTTCTTCACAGGTTTCTTTTCATCTAATATAACTGTCTTTGAATGCTGTATTTTGTGTTACAAATCCCTGACTTGTGGACTTGTTCTTACTCAGATACTTTGGAAGGACTACCCAAAACCAAATAACCAAGACACATCTCCAAGGTTAAATATTAACATATTCTAAACACTTTGGGTTACCAAAAATGTTTTAAATGGTGACCTGAAATAGCTAGTGCTACATCAGCATAAGCATCTTCTAGTACTACATTGGCTATAGGATATCCTAGACTACTTTCCTAGACTTTTCTGCTCTTCCCACAGCATTCATACAACTATCTAGCTGTGTATCAGCTGGACAAAGAACTACTTCTAAAAAAAAGCTGAGTAATAAGGTTCCCATTATATTATTTGCAACATACATTCCTTAATTCTAGAAATTTTTTTCAAAGACCAGATTTGTTTTGTAATTTTCAGTGGAAAAAGAAAAACATAAAAACGTGTATTATCCCTTCAGTCCCATAAATCTGAATAGACACATAGAACATCATTTGTTTTGGCCTTAACTAATACCAACACTTCTAACACCCCCTAGATTCCCCTAGATTCCACTTTACATCCATGCTTATGAGAAGTTAACAATACCAACAAAACTACAAAATACATATTTGGAGTTTATCTAAGTGGAGGTAATTCCAGTCTACCCTTTCTTCTTGCTATATCTGGTATAAATGATTTGCAGATTATGATAGTGGACAGCAGAAGTGATCGAGACCTGCTGTAAGATGATAAAATTGAGACGCTCCCACAAAAGTAATAAATATAGTTCTATCCGTCATTGTCCTTAGGAGGAAAGCTTGACTGACTGCAAGAGATGACTTTGTAGGTGACTGAATTAGGGGAGCTTGTTCTCATGCAGAGAATCATTTCTCAAATGCAAAGGATATCCGTGATTTTACTTGTGAGCTTTGAAAAGTCAAAAGTAGCCTTTTTTTTTGGTTTCTGTTCCCTTTGCAAGTGGAAAGGTAAAAGGATTCAAATTATTGTACGAAATCCTATAAGAAGACTAAGAAGAATTTAGCCAGAACCTGAGAATACGTGATAACAATTGATAACCATGTACATCAAAGTAACAGGTTGTAGCTTGTTGCTTAAATAAATTCTTTGGAATCATCATCACCCACATGCATTTCCTGGGAAATTTGATTCACTATTCTCTCAGTCAAATGTTCAAAACAAATTAACCCGTGGTCAGCAACAGAAACATTTCTGCAATTTAAAGACAGTTCAGATTGGGATTTCAATCAACTTCACAGTCAACCTAACTTTAACAGTCTCAAAGTTTTACTGTAATTTGTGCTAGTTTTTATCATCTCTTGTGAATACCAATGATCTAACTAAAATTGTCTTGTGATCTCTGGAGTCCCCTCAGGAGCAGAGAACATAGAAGATGCCATGCTACTACAGTGTGGCAAAGACTGCTTTATAGGAATGTACCTGTGGTTGGCTGTCAATGCAACCAGTGCTACATATCAGAGAAAATAGCTTATTTAAATTTAATATTCTGTCAGAAATATTTTATTCACAATAGGAATGCACTATGCAATGCAACATAAGGGATTTAAATATAAACCTCTAGGGATTGGAATGTTACAGTAATGCTACTGTATTACTAATAAATACCCATAATAACGGAAGTTCTTACGGATAGACATCTTCTAATCAGAAAGTTCCAGCATCCATAAAACAGAATGTTATTGAATGCTGCATTCTTTCACTCTGCCATTAATTCTATCTGTTGAATGAGTAACTCTCAGAGTCAAGGATAAATTAATTGGTATTAATCAATATACCAATCATATAATTCATATGCCGCATAATTCATATACTATGCCCAACTAATTTTCTCAAGAATTCAGGAAGTAACACATAGAGGGATGTCAAGGGTACTGTGTTTTACTATAAGCTTTCCTATATTCTGCAGATACAACAACATTTTGGGATCAAACTAGATAATTGACAGGATGTTTAAATGCCATTTTCACAGAAGAAGTTAAAACTAAGTTTTACAAGGTGATGTCTTTAAATAACAAACAACTCAGGGATGCACTGGAGTAACCTTTCATTAAAAATTAAACTGAAAGAATTTTAAAAAAATAGGCTACATTACTCTGTGGCCTAAGTTACTGAAGTCAGTCAAGTTGTATCAGCATGAAATATGAATGTCATTTCAAGATAGAAGGGAAAACTAATTCACAAACTCCTGTTAAATATAAATCTAAACTCTATTTATAAAAGCAGGAAAATCCCATGACCACAATGTAAACACAGCACAGTTGATTTCATCTAGAATAATACAGAATATTGGACACAGAGCAATTGCAGCTTCCCACTTGTAGCTATTGTAGACACACACTATTGTAAACAACACTTTTGTGCACCTATTTCTTTCAATTCACAACTTACCTAAGTTAAAAAAAATCATAAATCATTGTCATGGTTCCAGCTGGGAAAGAGTTGACTTTCTTGTTAGCAGCTGGTATAGTGCTGTGGTTTGGGTTTGGGATGGGAATGCTGTTAACGGTGCACTGATGTTTTTCGTTGCTGCTCAGCACTCAGGGCCTTTTCTGCTCCTCACACCACCCCACCAGCCAGCAGGCTGGGGGTGCACAAGAAGTTGGGAGGGGGCACAGCCAGGACAGCTGACACCAACTGACCACAGGGATATTCCATACCATATGGCATCGTGCTCAGTACATAAAGCTGTGGGAAGAAGAAGGAAGGGGGATACATTTGGAGGTATGGCATTTTGTCTTCCCAAGTAACCATTATGTGTGATGGAGCCCTGCTTTCCTGGAAATGTCTGAACACTTGCCTGCCAATGGCAAGCAGTGAATGAATTCCTTCTTTTTCTTTGCTTGTGTGCACAGCTTTTGCTCTACTTATTAAATTGTCTCAATATCTCTTTTACTCTTCTGATTCTTTCCCCCATCCCAGCTGAGGTTGGAGTGAGCACACAGCTGTGTGGTGCTAAGTTGCCAGCTGGGGTTAAACCATGGCAATCATCCTTATGGGAGCATATTTTTATGAAGCCTCAAGAAAAAAGCATACATTTAATGCCCAGCCAGATAGCTGAGGTAAAAAAAAAACTATCTCAGCTTAGTATGATTTTATTTTCTGCACTGAACATGAAAGAATATGGAGCAAAGAAAAAAATCATTCTCAGTAGCCTATAAAAAACATTAAGCAGTTCAACAGTAGGCATACACAGTATGTTACAGAATCCTAAACAAAGGCAGCAGTAAGTGGGCTTTTGGTTCAAATCCTGGATGTAATACTGGTGTAGTCCCGGAAAAGGTCCCTCTTCAATGTATTATCCTAGAGGGTTCTGGATACTATGCTGCTTCTGCAGAGGATTTAATTGCTGAGGGCATGTGGCGGTGTGTTCTCCCTGTTTTGCTTTCCCCCCCCCTTTTCCCCCCCCTGGCTCCTGCTCAGGCCTTGGCCACCATGGCCATCACAGCAGCACTTGTGA
>JAOXJM010000019.1:22682755-22695281 GCA_026413425.1 Tringa solitaria
CGCGCGGCGGGCGGCTCCGCGCGGCGGATGCGCGTGCATGAGCGCGGCACCGAGCGGGCGCAGGAAGCGCCCCCGCGCCCCCGCCGCCGCCTCCATCTTCCCGGGCAGCAAGACCTCGCCCCGCCGCCGCGACGGTGAACGGCGGGGCAGCGGCTCCGAGGGCGCCTACCAGAGCCAGCGAGCCCTGGATGACTGCAAGATGGTGGGTACGGCCGGTGGGCTCGCCTGGGGTTTTGGGGTTTTTTTTTCCCCCTCTTTTTCCCAGCGCCCCTCGTCGCCGGCGGCGGCTTGCCGATTCCCATCACGTGCACCCGCACTGTTTTTAAAACGGCGGGTCCCCGTCGGGGGTGCTGCCCGGTAACCCGCACGGGAGCGGTTCGAAGGCGGGAGAGGGGAGGGGAAAGGAGACCGTCGGGCAGCCGGGCTGGCTACCGGGGTGGAGGGACGGGCGAACGGTCCTGCGGGAGCAGCAGCCCTCGCCCCGCCGCACGCCGCTGGAGTTGCTTTTTTTTTGCGAGGTCCGGCCAAATCTGCCCCCGACTTGCACTCGCTGACGCCTGAGTAGGTGGAGAGTTGCCTCCGCTTGCATCGCTGCGCTCTCCGCTTGCTGTCTTGGGCAGCAACCACGCTCCTGCCCTAAAATCCTTCTAAAACGGGACTCTGAATTTGAGGCCCTGAAATGTCATACGTGGTACCTTGTTTCCAGTCGCTCCTGAGTTAGCTGGCTGCAACTGTAAAACCTCAGGTCAAGCACCTGCATCCGTGTTATTTTTGGACTGTCACATTATGGTGTGGCATTTTTTCTCCATTAGCGTTCAAAATGCTTGGATCCTGACACTTCTCCTCCAAACCAGTGCCATGTGCCCCTTTATCTGGCGTCTTGAGGTCTGGGCCCCAACATTGTTCCTCTAACCAATGACAAATAGAAAACAAATGAAGTTGCTGCCACTGTACTTGAAAAATCTGGATCTTGCTAAAGCTTGGTCCAATAGCATTGGAAATGTACCTGCCTGCTACTTCTGTTCTGCTTGGATTCTGGCAATTTGTTTCCTCTAATACTGCAAATTGTGCTGGCAGATATCCACTCTGATACTTCAAAATTGGGAGCAACTCCCAGTGCACTGAGGAACAAAAGCTGCCAAAGTAGCTCTATAAATATACCCAACAAGTGGATCCCACTGGCTCCTGCCTTTTTTCTCATTCCCGACAGCATAATATGGTTAGTTAAACAGAAGTGCTAGCCTTGTAGAATTTCACTGATTAGGAATAAAATATGATTTACAGATGGGTTGTCAAGATGCTGTAAGATTCGGGAGATAAAGCCAGTGGGTGTTTTTTTCTTCTTCTCAGTCTTGAGACTGCAACATCAATGTGATTGTATTTTCATTGGCAATGTTGAGGTGGCTGAATGTGTCCTCTGTTTAGACAGGGGATGTCAGGTGAGCACTGGCAAAATATGTCTGGCGCAACCAGATACCCCTTCCAGGGTGAGACACTTATCTTTTTCTTCATGCAGAGTAATTACACTATGACACAACGTAGCACTTTTTTTTTTTTTTTTTCTCTCCACTGCTTTCATGCCATGTTTTAAACTGCAGAATGAGAGAGTTGAAGCCGGTTTAGCCAGTTGTGTGCCTGGGGCTTTGTTTGGTGTGTGCTTTTGCTTTTGTTCGGGCTTCTGGTGGTGGGAGGGTGCTGCTGCTCCAGAAGCAGAGAAACCTATTTGCTGCTCTTACAAGGAAATTTAAGCAAGCTTGGCCGAAAAACAGGTCCCGATACTAGTGCTCAGATGCATGGAGTAATTATAGTAGGATGCATCAAGAGGCAGAATGTAACAGTACAGGAGAAGTGACTTGTTTATTTTCTGAGTATGAAAATCTGAGGGCTTGAGTATAAAATTTGGTAGATCTGACAGAATCCAGGTTTTTAGTATGCTTATATGTTGGGTTGTGTTGAACTCCCAGTGGTAATGATGGCTGCACAATTATGAGCAGTTACTCTTCTCTGTTTTTATGTAGTTTGGAAATTGAGGTCAAATTAGCAAAACACAGATAAATAAATACTCTGTTCTGTTGCTTCATGCCTTCCACCCCCGCCACCATGTGGAGCAAATGGTCTGATGTGCTTTCTTTCAGAAGACAGAAAATGCTTTGCTTCCTTAAAATATCATCCCACGTACACGATCAGTGGAACTAAGCTATAATGAGTTTCCTGTCACTGTAAAAGTTACTCATTTATCTAATAGCACCCATGTGTATCTGCTGGATACTGGATTTCCGTAGAGGTTAAAGTGTTTATTTACTTCTTTGTCTGTTTTTTCACCACACACACATTAGAAAAAGTGCTTTCTGGAATCCTAACTGGAAAGTGCCTACCTGGTACATCTTCTCAGCCAGTAACTTCAGATCAATTTTAAGTCTGAAGTTTGGGTGAGAGGCCAGTGACAGAACAGAAATCATTACAAAACTATTTAGCAAAATCACCAGTGTAAAGGCAAATGCTACATTCCAATCCCTAAATGAGCTGTTAATCAGGAAGCAAGAGGAGCAAAAGGCAATCATTTCTGAAGATATTTTTGTCTTTTATGATAGCAAAAAATAATCTCATGCTACTAGTAAAACAGCTGGTTTTTTGTCTGCTTAACATTTAAGACTAATAACTCAAACATTTTGAGATATTAAGCAGAGACACTACTTTCCTTCAAATGAACATTTATAGCTCACAGAAGAGGCAGCTGCCATGGAGCCCCTAGTCATTTATAAATCTTGGGCACTTCATCCCGTATGCCGTGAAATCGAGAGCAGCAGGAACAAGCCGTAGATTGGCCTTGTTTTTTAAAAATTCAGGTTTTTTTATCAGTCTGGTTAAACATCTCATGTAAGTAAATCCTCTTTGTTTTTCAGCTTGTCCAGGAGTTCAATACCCAGGTGGCTCTATACCGGGAGCTGGTGATTTCTATTGGGGATGTCTCGGTCACCTGCCCTTCTCTGCATGCAGAAATGCACAAAACTCGAACCCGGGGATGTGAGATGGCCTACCAGGCTCATCAAAAACTAGCTGCAATTTCTGGGTAGGAGTTTACTTATGTTTGATTAAAGCTGTACTCACACGCATGTCTTTGGTAAATGCAACATTATGGAAACTCTCGAGAAAAGCATTAACTCGTGTTTGAGTTTTAGGCATAGAGATGTATGACCACAAATTCTACAGAATGCTTGTACCCTTATGATAGCGCGGTTTGGGGTGAAATTCTGGTCCCATTACCAAGATGGTATCCTACTGATTTCATGGGGTTCTTTTATGTAGGATGAACAGGATTTTACTCTGTGTCACAAGACAACTTAAAAAGATCATGGGAGAAGCCTTGCCTTTCAAGGGTGAAATAGCAATATCTTTCTGCCCAATCCTTTATTGGGTATTCCTAACTGAACAGTTAGAGACAACCAGTTCAGCTCAACTAAAGACTTAACAAAATGAAATGAAAAAGTAATCAGGTGAAAATTATGTAAGGGTAGGGCAAACACATACACTATTGAAAGAACTTGTATTTACATTCTGCATGTTCTTAAATCCTTATTTGTGTTGAAATGAGGATTGAAGCTTTGCTAGCATATAATGTTTTCATTTATTGCATTACACATGTTCCTTTCCATGGTGACAGAATGTATCATCACATACTTGAGACTCTGCCTCACTACAAGATATACCAGCATAAGTAGCTGTTTCTTACAAAATGGGAATTAATGCTGATTACACAAAGTCTAATTATTTGTGGGTTCTTCACAGTATGGTGACCGGGGCATTTGTACAAACACATGTTCCTGAGTTCTGTCTCTCTGATGACACTGTCAGAACTTTCTACACCTGCCGTATATGCCATAAACCATTGTGTACCACTGAGAAAAAAAAACCCATATTTTTGCAGCTCTGCATAATCCTTGTTGAAATGCTTTCATCACTTTAATCTTTATGAGAAATCTGTCATAGGTTTAGTGGAAAGACCACGCTAACAAACTAAACAGAAGAAAACAATAGTTGGTCATTTTTCTAAAATTGTCAACCTTTTCAGATGTGATTTTGTGCAAAGACTCTTAAGTTTATATTGTGACCTCTGATTTGTTCCTCAAACAAAATGTGTGCTTATAACTTATTAAAGTCTGTGAGAATTAAAAAAAAAAACAACCAACCAACAAACACATACAGTTCTTTTTAACCAGTGCACTCAAACAGTAGTGAAATTGATCTGGTGCACTTTCAGACTCAAAAGAGACAAATATAAACAACAAAAAAAACCCATCTGAATAGCAGAACCTGTGTTGTATCTTTTAATTTATTTTTTTTCCATAAAGACAATTGTTACATTCTCATTTAGAAGTACAGAGTTCTTTTGAGTAATCATTTCGCAGTTGAGAGTCTGTCATATACACAAAGATGTCCTGAAGGTTGTGCAGTTGCTGCGAGATTGACATTTAGCTAATCTAAAACTGTTTTAAATAACTGTGATAATAATGTGATATCCATAACAACTGGTAGGTGTTAGAAACCCTCTGGAAATTACTTGTTTGGTTTGACAGACATTTTACAAGATGTGCTTCATATCCCCACCCTCCTACAGCTGAGGAAAGCCAGATGAGCCAACTTAACTTGTTTGGTGTATCTGTGAGGAAAGATGGGAGATGAAGGTGCAGAAAGGATTCGGTGTAGAAAAGAAATAGGAGGAGAGAAGTAATAAATAGTCTCAGATGCTCGTTTTTCAATTCAGTAGGAAGAGTGATGTAGTGCATATGGCATAGGATCTAGAATAGGAACCTAATTTGGTGGGAATAAAAAGTATCAGGAAGAAAAATACTTAGGGACAGGAATGTATTAAATCATCCTCATTATTAAATAGTCAGGAGAGTAGTGTATTGCTCACAGACTGCTGATAGCCAGCAGATGGGTCAAAGGCTCGTTTAGTTCAGAATGCACAGTACTACACTGTGCAAACTTCTGGGTTACACAATCATTTCCATTTTCCAAAGCTTGTTAAAGAAAGCCTATTCCTTTCCCACCCAGAGAGAATAATAGCAATTAGCTAATTATGTTACTAGACTGTAAAATTTCATTACGTATCAGCATTCTATTAGTTAAGGTCATTAGTAATGTTCAGCTACTCTCTAAATGACCTGAGCTGTTGCAGGGCATCCTTTCTTTCAAGAGGTTGTCATCATTGTCTAGGAAAATGTGAAGTTCATTAGTCTTGTTTGTGCTGATGTCTTCCTCGGAAAATTAACAGACAGCTACGTTTTATGCTTCCTGTTTGAATGCATCAAGATTTGAAACTCTTAAATGCACTCCTGATTCCAGCATCTGGAAGAGGCACCTGTTTCCCTTCCTAACTCACCTGTTCTATGAGAATAGGGAAGGTAACAAAGAGGAAAGCTGCAAAGACTTGGAAGGAAATAAACAAGAACAGATCCACGAGTGCTAAGAAAAGCAGCTCTGGAAGAAAATTTGGGAATTGTGGGAAGGGAAAGAAATGCTGAGCTGGAGATAATGCATTAGGAACTGAGCAGGATAGAAGTCATGAGGAGGAAAAAACTTTAATCATGGTGATATCAGTTCTGGAATACTAGATGGACATCAGAGTAGGACAGTGGTGTAATATGAACAAGAAGAGAAGACTGCCAGTGGAGCTGTAGAAAAACTATACACTGATATACCAACAAAAAGGAGATTCAGCTAGGGAAGTGGAAAAAGTGAAAGCCACGCTCAGAGTTTAAAAACTGAGAGAAAGAAGAACAAAGGAGATGGTGACAAAGATAAGGAAATATCAAGGAAACATAAAACCGTATGAAGTCTGCTCTGGAGTAGACCATATCACCCCATCTAGCTGAAATCTGACAGCTGCCAGTAGCAGAGAGTTCGTAAAAAAGCATATAAAAGCAGTCTGTGTATAGAATGAAGCCTTCCCTCCTATACTTGCCACTACCCAGCAATCAGTAGGTTCAGGGTTTCCTGAGCCAAAATCCGCATCTGAACAATTTGTATCTGACAAATATGAGTTCTCACAGAAGATTGCAGGATTTGTCTAAATAGGAAGGTCTTTTACTCAAAATGCTGAGGGTGAATAACAACATCTTTAGGCTGTGGTGTGTTTCAAAATGTTACAAATTAATTTACAAAAATAAAAGATTATTGAGAAAGGAAACTTCAATCTCCAATTTAATGGGGCCTCATAGCTATTACATCCTCTTCTTAACTTTCTCATGTATTTTTCTTGTAGAAATAAGTGAAATTTTATCAAAGAGTAAATACATGCATGATCTTACCAACACTATCATGGCTTTCAGGGAATAAAGATTAGAGATAAAGATAATTTCAATTGAAATATACTAGTTGATGATATTTTAGGAATGCAAATTAAACTCTTTTTTCAGTGGTGGTTTCCTCAGGACTTAAGGTCAATTCCTACTCACCCGCACTCATACTAAAAATTGTGATTTTTACTGAACTGCTTCTGAAGAAAGTGAGTAAGTTTGGTTCTTTCATTAAATTTTCTGCTGTATTAATTTATCGGAAATTAAATATCTCTAATTAATTACATTGTACCCTTGCAGTACCAGATGTTGTGGTCAAAACCGGAGAAAGTAAAGCAGCAAGAAAATGAGTCAGGAAGATATTTTTTCCAAAAGAAAAGAAAAGAAAAATGCTGGCAACAAGAAGAAAATGAGGGGGGATGGGGAGAGAAGCTGCAAATCTCTGTTTTGGAAGGAGGTCTGCTTTATGGGATGATATAGGCTGATGGTATTTTAGAAGCCATCAAGCAGAGCCGACTTTATAGGTGGAGTACACTAAGTCTGGGGTATAAATGGAAAGATAACTCAGAACTGTATTTTAAGATACAGGTCTGCACAACTGTGTATGCGCTTTTGTAAATGTCCCTTCCATGTGCTCAAGCACTTGATAGGCTTACATAATGCGAGTACTTCTGTGTCTGCTTGGCACACTGAAACCAGAACTGGCAGTATCTCTGTGACAGCCTGATATATATGTTGACAGTGGCGCTTTTCTGCATGAAATGAACTCTTGTGAGGAGCTCAGGGGTGCATGGCAATGCGCCTCTGTGCAAACATAGCTCTGAAAGGGGTTGTCCTCTGGTGTTCAGACTGGTGGTGTGAAGCCCGGAATCTAAGGAAGAATAAACCCATACACCGTTACAGGCTGGGGGCCAAGCCCCTGGGAAAGCGGCTTTGCAGAAGAGGAACTGGGGTGTTCTGGTGAACACCAAGTCAAACATGAGGCAGTGCTGTGCCCCTGTGGGGAGGTGTTAGGAAGTATTGCCAGCAGGTCGAGGGAGTTGATCCTCCCCTTCTACTCAGCACTGTTGAGGCCATATCTAGAGTACTGTGCCCAGTTCTGGGCTCCCTAGTGGAAAAGAGAAAGGGATATACTGGAGACAGTCTAGTCAATGCCGATGATGACGAGCATGTAAGATCTGACATAAAAGGAGAGGCTGACAGACCTGGGATTGTTTGGCTTGGAGAAGGCTTGGAAGGGGATCTTATCAATGTGTATAGAAAATACCTGGTGGGATAGTGTAAAGAAGAGACAGCCAGCCTCTTTACAGTAGTATCCAGTGACAGGAGAGCAGGCATAAACCGAAATACAGAAAATCTGATTTAAAGATTTTTTGAATCCTTTTTTTGCTGCAAGGTTGGTAGAATATTGGATCAGGTGCCCTGATAGGATGTGGATTCTCCATCCTTAGAGATATTCAGAACTCAACTGGTCATGGACCTTAGTAACTTGCTCTGGCTGACACTGCTTTGAGGAAGAGGATTGGACTAGATTAGTTCTAGATGACCCTTCCAGCATCTGACAGCAGTCACTGTAAATCTTCTCATTGGGAAAATTCCAAAATAAATTTTCCTTATTTGACATTGAGGTGCATCTGTTACTTTTATAAAAGAGTTGATAATGTAACTTCCCCTAGGTTCAAGAAAAGTTAAGGAAGTAGTCCTAAAAATCACATCCTGATTGCATTCCTGTCTTTATTGCAGTGCACAAAAATGTTACCATAGTGTTGCTTTAAGTATGTATTTACATAATTTCCACTTTTGTTTTCCTTTGCAATCTGCAGTAGATTTCCAGTGTTTTCAATAAGCAGGAGAGGGTAATTTGTCCGGCCTATTTAACATTAGATCAGTTCCTAAGGTTGTGTTAAAACATTCTATTGACACCCAGTTGTTGCCAAATTTTTATTAAACTGTCGGAATTTCTCCAAATTATGACACCTAAAAATTATTACCTGCTTTCTAAAGCACATAAGCTTTCTAAAGTGTAGAAAGGTTGCTCCAAAATATTTTACAAATTAAGAGAAAAGGACACTTCAGGCTTATAACTTAATGAAAGCTGCATTAACACTGACATAACAGAAACCATTTTAACTGTTTGACTTCAGATGCTAAATAAAACACTGCTGGCAGGCAGTATAGGTGAGCAGAAGCAAACGTAGCAACACTTAGCTTAGCAGGGAAGAATTTTTATAATCATGAATCCAAAACAAGGTAATGCCAGCAGACAAAGCAACAAACTAGAGCCCTGCCCAAGCTAGATACCAGTCAAGCAGCATGTATGGAGATCTCTGCCTTCCCTGGATATCTTTTGGATCCCTGACGGTGGACTCCTCTAAGGGTGTATGCCAGAGGCGGAGAGAGTGATTTTAATGTTGATCCCTGCACTTCTGAATCCCAGGCGCTGCCCCTATATCCTACCTCAGTTACAGATAGCATTGCTTCAACAGCCAGGTGAAAGTTAAGAATAAGGCAGGTGCTTCACAGAGGTTGCACCATGATTCCCAAAATATGGCCTGATGAGAGTATAATTAAAAATAATATGTTGACATGTAAGAAAACAAAGCTGTCAATAGTCTTTGCAAAAATCAGTACTGTTATATATGATAGTACCAACAGCATAATGCTCCCTGAATTCATACCGGCGGGGAGGGAGGAGGTTTGCCAAAATGTTGCAGAAATTTAAAACAGTAAGACCTTCAAAATCTGACCTTCAAAATCCTGTTAAGTAAGTACAAAATGTTGAGATTCTCTGCTTCTGAAAACTGTTGGAAATTAAACTTTCCATTTGCACTCACAGGCATATACTAAAATAATCTGTGAGTAGTTCCAGTCTGACAGGCCAGATCCCACAGTTCTTACAGTCATTGAATAGTATCTCACTCAGTCCTGATGACTTAACTGGGACTGTCCAAAATGAGGGAAGTCAGGGAGATCTTTGTCTCCTCCAAAGAAGAGCTTTCAGAATCTGGAGCAGGTCCATTACTGAACATTCTTACCGTATAAAGTCTTGTTTTCCCCGAGTCTTTACATTGAGCTTCTGTAAACATTTACTGTAACTTTCTTAAATGCTTAAAATTTTCTTGTGATTTTGAGCATATCATATTCTAGGGGCAAATTCTGACTATATTTGTTCCACTTTGTTTTGGAATATCTTCACTGGTTTCTCAATCATGAAGTGACTCCAGATTTACTACTGTCTGTCAGAGACTGCACCTGTTGCAGTGACTCCAGTCCCCATTTTTGAGTAATGAGAGTTGTTCTCCATGGAAAAAGTTTGGGAAGTTAGCTCAGATATGGATATTTTGTGAACATACTCTTTATGGATAAGCTAGTGCACAATAGTGCAGTAAGGAAACCATAGCTTACTCCTTTCTCAGGAGGATAAGATACACATACATTGTTCTCACTAGATTCCATTGCAAAAATTTCTCTAATTATAGAAGCTATGTGCATCTAAAATGATGCAAAGTGACGCTGAAAATCTAAGGCCATTTTCTGTGGAACTGGGTTAAGGTGGGTTCTGTTGTTGAAAGTAAAGTCTGTTTACTCCATTTGAGTAGCAAGTTGAAAAAGAAATCATTTAAGTCAGATACCTCAAGTCCTAATAGGTCCATTCAGAAAGCAAATAATGGAGGAGAAAACAAGGTTACTTACTAAAGCTGGAGTTCTCAAAATAGCTAACCTCGACAGACTCACTTTTCCTATGTACCTTTGTCTTTGGAACTGTGCTCTAATAGGCAATTGGGACTTCAAGATACAAGGTATTAATATCTCCCTTTATAGATCTGTCTTTCATAACTGGAGGCCGGATTTAGTAAAGGGCAAATATACCTAAAAGTGAATTTAGCGTTCACTTCTCTATGTCCAAAACAGCAATTCTGAAAAGCCTGAAAGTTCTTCAGCTGCAGTAACACAGTGTAACTTTGTTTTGACAAAGCGGAAGAGATTAGCACCTTGCTTAATGGTGAACCTAATCAGCAGGCAGAAGAGAGGCGTTCTTGCTTGGCCAAGCTCCTATGAGCTTGATCACATAGGTGCTGTCAGAGCATCCTTAGAGCCTAACAAATACTTCGAATTTTGGACTCCTTACAAAACACGGTGGCATCTGCCACTTTCTTTTTGACCAAAGCTGCAGGTGGGTCAACTTAATTTCTAGACCGCTTGCACCTAACTCCCAGAAAAATGCCCTCACTGCAGTCAGAGGAAGGTGGGAGCTAAAATTAGGATGGACGTCATCTTTGTCAGTCACTTATTTGCCCCTTTCTCCCATCTCATTCTCAACTAGCATGCTCACAGGACTGCCACTGCTGAGACACTCAAGGACTGTATGTGCTGGTGAGCCTGCTACCTATGTGAAGGGTCCTCTGACAGAGGAGAGGCTTCAAGGATCACCACAAATCACCACACTCTGCCTGGCAGGCACAGAGCAGCGTGGCTTTTCCTCTGTGACATGACCTGAAGCTGTGGGAAAGGAGGAGGCACGTTGCCATCTTCTGACCCAGTGGGCAGACTGTTGTGCTCAAGGCAGAAAAACAGTGTAGAGGTCCACACTCTACTTGGGTTTCAAGCAGTACCAATGCAGGATAAAAATTGAAAGTTGTTAAAGAAGTTCCTTGGTAGTAAGGAGGACTTGTGTTCTAGTCCATGCTCCCATGATTTTTTCTGTGTTTTAAACAAATAAAACATGTAAAGGTGCAGGGGAGCAGAGATTCACAGTTCATATAAATGCTGAGTGTTCTTCACCATTCTTCATCTTCAACCTGGTTAACTGTAAACTCACCTACACAGTACCTTGGTCTAGGGTTGGAGTAGGCTGTAGGTTTAGGGTGGTTTGGCTTCTGTTTTGACATTCCGTCTGCATTCAGCGCTCCATTCTGGGTCCCAATTACCAACCTGGAAGAGGATACCAAAAAATAAGGTGGTGTTTTATTTTAAGTCATTGACTGGAATGATCTTCTGTTCTATGCATGGATAGCATTCCACTAGGGCTAGATTCCAGGGGGTTTGTTTCTCTAAATTTAGCTGGGGAATAATGGAGTATTCCAGCCATAGGTAAGCCTATTTATCTGTAGCAATGGCTGAAATAACCACTCTGTTTTACATTGTTTTGAGCTATAGAAACTTTTTACATCAGAAATTGAAGTGAAGAAAAACAGCCTTCAAAATGTAGCCAGAGAGGTTTGGGGACTAAATTACATTGGCAGGGTCCCTTTAGAAATGCTGCAGCATCAGAGCTGACATTGTACAGGCAATTCAGTGTTTTTGCAAACATTCTTTAGCTTCATGCCCTTCTCTTGCCCCGTTTTGTCCTTCCTTCAGAATACTGGCTATCACTGTTGGACATAAAAAGCTTTTCAGACTTCGATGAAAGCAATTTTCTTAGGGAGTAATCAGCCAGAGGATCCAGCTGTTAGGTACATCTATGGAAGCAGGGACTGGGGATATTGAAAAGCCTACTAAACTTTAAGTGTTGACTCTTTTTTGACAGCTGCTGTTACCTTTTCTTCACTCCACATTTTCTCATAAACTGTTCTCCCTTGTCATCCATTTTCTTCCCTGTTTCTTTTCTGGCCTTTTTTTTCCTCATAGTGCATCTCCAAACAGTAATGAAATTAACATCAAATTTGCTGCTGTCACATTAACTATTTGGAAACTTTTCAGGGCAGATACCTGAATGTACTTACAGCAAGCCCACTGGAATCCACATACCTTTAGATCTCTGGTATTACTGTAATAAACGTGATTAACAAGAGTAATTACTGTTATGAATATTTATATTTCTTTTTATGTTTTGGGAAACGTCCTGAAAATCTTTCATTCAACCTCTGACTAAAGTTTTAGGTGAATCATTTATTAAATAGGTGTACCAGTACTTATTATCTCTGAAAAATATATGATTTAATGCTTTTACATCATAGTTCAGTATTCCAAAGGAAGGCATAATATGCAAATAATATATTTTCTTATTTCTATAGAGTTTCCTAAATAAAACATATGAAGATTACATTTTTATCATATTGTTTTCTTAAATTCTTTCTTAAAAATTTTATTTCAAATGTCAATTTGCTGGAAGAGAATGGGGCCGGTCTTTTTTCAGTAGTGCCCAGTGACAGGACAAGAGGAAATGAGCACCAACTTGAATGTAAGAAGTTCCACCTAAACATGAGGAGGAACTTCTTTACTTTGAG
>JAOXJM010000019.1:22695381-22714026 GCA_026413425.1 Tringa solitaria
GAGACATTCAAAACCCACCTGGACAAGTTCCTGTGCAACCTGCTCTAGGTGGACGGCAGGGGGATTGGACTAGATGATCTCCAGAGATCCCTTCCAACCCCATGTGATTTTGTGATTCTGAATTTTAGACTGTAACATGTATCAGAACACAGCAACTCCTTCCAGTACGTGTTTTGGCATGTCTCAAGTGGAATCAGTCAGTGAACTCTTCCTGTGCAAAAACCTGGGTGATACTAACTTATATCTGTAAATAGTGCTTTAAAAAGGGATTAAGAACTAAATTTTAAAAGGTATTTAAAGACTTACAAATGCAGCTAATGATGAGTCTTTCATGTCATGCTAATGACCCTAGGCCCACAAAAATTATGGGTACCACAGAAGCCTACATGAGTTCCAAATTAGTGTTAGACTAATCAAAAATATTATTTTCATTTCAGTATTTCTGAGAGGAAATTTCTTTCTTGGCAAAATTTTGCAAAAGCCACATTTTTTTGAAAAAAATTATGCTGAAGTTTCTTGCCTATCTTCACAGATGTGATTAAAAGATGCAGTTGCACTGATCTACAATGAAGATGGCCAAGAAGAGTGCCTTCATGTCCCATTTAGGCCCACTGCGCTGAGATCTGTCTAACTAGCATATTTCAGTAATTTTCTTCTCTAGATTTTCACTGAAGCACAGCTGAGGCCAAAGCTGAGAGTTTAGTCATGAGTTTTAAGTGCTTCTTTCCTGATCATTTTCTTAAATACCATTTGATTAAGAAATCCCACATGGCTGCAATTTTTAATGTTCTACATTTTGCTTACCTTTGTTCTGTAAAGCTTTGGTTATGTTGTTTTCAGAAAATTACTTCTGATTCTCACTGAAGTTCTTATAAATCCAGACTATTTTAGCAATATGTTCGTATATCTTAGGAGAAATGAGAACATGAAATAATGAAGTTGAGCATCAGAAAAAGACTTCAACGTGCGCTCTTGTAATTCCACATATACTGGATTTTTGCTTTTCATTTCTTAACTCTTTTTCAAGTTTTGTATCAAAGTATTCCTTAATCAGGAATCTTTCCAGTGTTATCAATTATATGATGTTTAAATGTTTTAAAATTAAACATATACTGAAGTGCTGGCTGTTACTGAATACTGTTTCCTTTTTACTGGATAGATTTGCAGATCTACATTTAGGTTTTCTACATAATTTTTAACTACAAGAGAAATAATACCATTATTTGTATATGAACAGTTATTCACTCTACGTCTTGCTTTTCTCTTACATTCTATTTTTTACCTTGCTGTTCTTACATTTTGAATGAATACTTTCTGTGTGAACATCTCCTGTCATTATAGGAATTTGACATAAGAATTCAAATACTGTCATATTTTATTAAATTACGTGCTCAAAGTTGTTGAACAAACTGATTTCCCATTGTTGAAGAAAGCAAGTTTGCATTTATTGGGTGAGCAAAGAAAATCTGACATTTTGTATCTCTGTCTATGGCAAGACAGATCATTGCAAATGTACTGTTGCTAACCTTGTCAAATGGCTAAGTGGCAAAATACTTAAAGGTGCCATGTTTATACAGCAGTCTCCAATTATTTCTGCAAGTTCTGGAGCTGTTATTGTGGTGAAGTAGATCTGTCCACCTATAAAAATCTCCAGCACCAAAAAAAAAGGGATTGGTAGTTGGGGATGGTACGGCAACTGCAGCTGTAGCCCTGTACATGGGCTGCATGCTGAGGAAGCAGTTCCTTCATGCAGGCTGAAGAACACCAGGGCCCCAAAGTTGTGGTGACCCAAAGTCTGAGCATTTAAATAAGCTGCAGACCTCCCCAAAGTAGTGTACAGCCATGCTATACATTTTATATCATTCAAGATGTGGAAATGAGTAGTATGTCTGTGCAGCTGCTAATACAGGGTACTGGATGCCCAAGGAAGACTTTGTGGAAGCATCCTTGCTTCTCAAGCAGAAATAGGCATTTCAAAGAGGAAAAAAAAGTAACACCAGTTCATAAAGTCAAGTGGAGACTAGAGCAGGATTCAAAAATCCAAAGAGAAAAAAATGCAAAGTTCTTTATGCTAAAATACTGCTTCCTGAGCACATTTTATCAACAGATGGTTTTTAAAATTTCTTTCTCCATATATGAATTTAAACATTTCAGGAAGCTAATGTATTTCTATTTTATCTTTTTTTTTTTTTGACACATTCAAGTTTTCTCACAGTCTCTCAGCTGTGATTTTTAACTTAACTACTCATACAGATTTGATCTGTGAAATATCTGATGGGGCTCTGTGAGATTCTTCTACTGTCACTATACCACAATTTCTTTTTCACTTGGAATACTTTTATATGAAGGTACTTGGACATTTGTTTTCAAAAAAATAATCCAAGGGCATAAGAAACACCTATCGAAAGCACTCCTAGATACATCCAGAATCCCAAATACTGCTTTATTCTGAGCAACCTAGTAATGGTCTTCTTGGTGGACTGTTTTCCTTACAGTTTAGAATTGTAGCAGTCACGTTGTTTGACTAAAATAAAAAGTAAATGTAAAAAAAAAGGATTATGGGAATATATGGATCTTTTCAGTAATTTTTAATGCAATACAGCTCTTACCCAAATCCCAGTGAAGCTTATAGAACATTTTCGCTTTAATTTCAATAGCCCTTGTACCAAAATATTTTGTCGTATTTTTGAGGAAATGCAAATACATTCTTTCTTCTTATTATTTTACCATTTCTTCATATCTGTTCTGTTTTTCTCATTTTGAAATATGGGAAACCAGAAATCTAAGTTACAGACAGATAACAGGTATCCAGATCACACAAGCACTTTATGGAATGCCCTTTGGAAAAAAATTTATATTGAAATTTATATTCAAAGTAGGTACTACAAACAGGAAAAAATGGAAAAGAGAAGTGTCATAAATCAAAGCAGTCATCTGGTTTAGTGTCCTGTGGATGGTCAACAGCAGATGGCATCACTTGCCTGCAGCAGAGTTCCTTCTAAATCCCATATGTTAGTAGTTTGCTGTGACCTAGATCCTACAGCACCAAATATCCAAAGCTTTTAGTTCATTTTCAAGCCTGTCTGGGAAGTCTGACCCTATTTGTCCACACAGATCAGAACAAATTTCATAGATCATGTCCCATGAGATACTTGATAATTTTCAAACATTCTTTTTTCAACTATTAACCAAAGAAATTACACAGGAGTGTAGGTACGAGTTCTTGCCATTTAAGCTTTGCAGTCTTGTCAAAGATAGAGTCGTAAATCATTTATCAATGA
Source organism: Tringa solitaria (assembly GCA_026413425.1). NCBI lineage: Eukaryota > Metazoa > Chordata > Aves > Charadriiformes > Scolopacidae > Tringa > Tringa solitaria. The sequence goes on from JAOXJM010000019.1 coordinate 22,698,663, forward strand.
GTATTAAGTGATTAAGGGACATTCTAAAGAATTTAGAAGCTTAACTAAAATCAAAGGAGAAATTCATATGCAGTCGAGTTGTAAGAGACAATATGGAGGTATACTGGACTTGAGCCTGTTGGCTGGCACAGACCTGTCTCTGCTCTCAGTACTGGTTCATCAGAGAAATTTATGTGAGAACAACTTGCAGAGGCTGACAACGCAGGGTGCTGAATAGGAATTTATTTGGGAAACTTAAAAATTGTTGCATATACAACTAATCTGACTGCCACCTTCTTGGTTAGTACAGGTATTTTGTGGAAGGTCTGTGTCATGGTTTGGGTTTGTCTGTTAGTTGGCATATTGGTCTATCATATAATTTGAGGCTATGACATGATTTGGCCAGCTGAGGCTAGAGCTAAACAAGGCTGACTTGAGAAGTCACCCAAAAATTTCTTTCCTCTAACTTGACACCATCTCTTCTCATCAGAGAGACCGATAATGTGCAGAGAGAAAGGACCTGTTCAGCCTGTCTTTGGCTAGTGCAGAGGTCTTATTACTTTCCCTAAAGTAAATGCTGAAGGAAAGAACTATGGAACGGGGTCTTAGACTTAGTTTCTGCAAATGTTTGATGCTGAAGCCCTGCATTTATTTTTTATTCAAAATCTTCTCATAACTCAAAAGCATAATTAGAGACGTACAATTTCACTTGGAATTCTGAGTGCTTGGAAGTATTGTGGGATTTTAAGCTTAGCTAGTGTGGTGGTTTAGCCTTGGGCAAAGGCCAAACTCCCACCCATTGTGTGAGCTTGCTCACACAATCCTCAGCAGGACATGGAGACAAAACAGGAAGACAGGAATGAGAAAGCTGGGGGAAGGATAAGGACAAGGACGTTGCTTACCAACTACTGTTGTGGGCAAAGTAGGCTTGACTTGGAGAAGATTAACCTAATTCATTGGCAATTAAAATAAAAATAATTGCTAATTTGGGTAATGGGAAGCAAAAAGACAAAACACCTTTTCTCCCCCTTTCCCTGTGCTCAACTTGACTCCAGACTCCTCTATACCTCACCCCAAGCAGTGCAGGGAGGATGAGGAATGGAGGGCTACATTCAGTCCACAACAGTTCCGCTTTGCCTCTCCTTCTTCTTAACACTTTGCTCTGGCGTGGGCTCCTCTGCGGGCTGCAGTCTTGTCAGAAAAATCTGCTCCAGTATAGGCTCTCCACAGGTGGCAGTTCCTTCAGGAATATCCATCTGCTCTGGTGTGTTCCTCTCTGCAGGCTGCAGGGAATATCTGCTCTGCCATGGAGAACCTCCTCCTCCTTTTGCTGGCCTTGATGTTCCCTCTTTTGTTTCTCACACTTTTTGTTCCCTCTTCCTCTCTTCCTGTGGCATTTTCTGCCCTTTTTAAAAATAAGTTTTTGAAGAGGTGACACACACACACTTGGTTGATGGGCTCCCCTGTTATCTGCTGTGGGTCCCCCAAGTAATTGCCAATGACTTTGTCCTCTAGTGGAACAGTTTGGGTAGTCCTTTGGTAATTTACTTCTTGCCCACACTTGAGTTAATTCAGCCAGTAAAATTCACTTCTGAGGGAACAAATGTAAAAATTCCAGTCTGTGATTCTGATTGTTTCAAAGAAATGTTTTCTGACTAGCACCTGCAAGTACTGGATAAGCTGCTAAGTACATGCACAGCTCTTAAAAATAGGGTGTGATACTTGTTCTCCTGATAACTAAAGCCAGGGGTGTGGAGGAATCACAGTATTAATTAATTAGTAATTAATTAATCCATTTTAATGTAAGGTCACTGCATTTGTAGTAATTATCTCATAGAGTGAGTTTCCAAAAGAATTTTAGAACTTCAACATTAAAAAAAATATATAGAAGACTTCAATAATGCAAGCGATGCCATATTTTTTTGTTTTGGGGTATTTCTGAAAGAGGAGAGCCCACCAGAAAATGGAAGCAACAATGTATTCAAAATTACTGTAATTTGCAGACCAGACATGGCCCTTGATTTATCACGTAACTTCTGTAGAAGTCAGTGAGATTTTCTTGAATGGATAAGAAAAGTATATATGCTACTGTTATAGTTGTAGTTAAATTGCTGTAGCTTGGAAATATCTAAACTGCCATCAACTTGAGAGTTAGAAATGTCTCTACAATATAAATCACTGCATTGTGGTTTTGTTCCCTTTGTATTATCATACACCCAGATTGACTCCATCAGCCTTATCAGAGTAATTGGAGATTTACATTGGTCTAACTACACAAAATCTGATCACATGTCTTCTGCTATTGAGAGCACTGTTGTAACTGCTTCAAAACAACAATCTGATTTAATAAAAACAACATTGCAACCATTTATGGGTCTGCTAGAAAGAACTAGCACTGCTTTTCCTCTGGCTGGACTAGCATGTTATGTAGCAGTTGCATCACAGTATTACAGCGCATTAGTAGAGAACAAAAAAATAACACATTATACTGAAACTGACAGCAATTTCTGACAAAAAAAAACCACAAACAAACAAACAAACAAAAAACCGTCAGCAGATGGGAGGAATACAAATAAGAATTTTCTCAAGATCTGTTTAGAAGAAAACATTGTCGTTGGATGACTTCTCTACTTACATTCAAAATGAATCAGCGAGTTTTTTGTTACCTTTAAAGATGAATGGTTAAGTGATAAAGAAATAAATGATGTGTTTAAGACAGAAAAGCAGAGGCAGGTTCAGGAGGCTGTTGCACCTCAGTTATAATCGATGGGGCCTCTTGCCCTCATTATCTAAGAGACTGAGCATATCTCTTAAGCAGTATTTGTCACATTCTTAATTCTAGCAGAAGAACCCTAATGTCTGAGGTAGGTCTTATTTCAGGATCCTCTTTGTAGCTGCTATATATTTCTAAACTGCACTGTTTCTGATACTAAATTAAAAGACAATCCACAGGATAATATTTGTGGACAGTGATTTTCCACAGTTTACCAAGCCAATTTACATTCCTTTTCATTGTAAGTACCTCTATGGAGCTGAAGGTAGGATTTGATTAATTAATTTTCACTTCTGATTTGCCAAAGATTTATTTTCCTTTAGCTTTTGAAGAAAAGCAGTCTTCATTGTATGCCTAGATAGTCCTTTCAGCTTGTAATACTTTAAAACTATTGACACTGTTCATAAAAATAATACTTTTTCTTAGCATAGAATTTGTCAAAACAATACTTTTAAAAGATATATCAAACCCTTCATATAACTTAGCTACTCTTTTAACCAGAGATAATACATCAGTATGTATTTTTCAATATTGTTGATAGAACAAAGCTGCTTTGTTTTAAATGTGTGAGTAAAATTTTTAAGTTAAATTCATAATTAGACCACAATCTTAATATTAAGTTCTGGTAGTTTTAAGTTTCACTAATTTCAGTGGAACTATGAATACCTGTGGGAATTCAGGAAAACTGGAAGGCATTTTTCAGTTGTAACCAACTTTTGGCAGTACAATAAAATAATCTGTAAACTATTTTGGAAAAAAGTTAAAATTGTAAATGGAATTTTAACTCTACTTTTTCATATTAAAGAGGCGCATTTTCATTATGTTTATTCTTGTATTTTAAAACTATTAGTCAAAGAACTGCATTTATTCGTCTTTCTTATGTGTACTGAGTTCTATATGGTTGGTATAAGAGCTCCCTCTATAGGTTTTATTTTAAGTATCAGTGTAAGAAAATGTAAAAGAAAGCAAATTCCACGTCTTGTCAGTGCTCCATAAACATATTCAGTTGAACAAAATGATCTGATTTTTAAAAAACAGTTTCAAACATTATAGATTTATTTGCTATATTTACAAAAATTTATACTTTTAATAGCAGCCTAATAAACTGCGTAACTTAAGCTACTGATATATAAAGGAATAAACCAGCATTTTCTCTTTTGTAACTACTTTTAATACACATAGGTATCAGAGCTCTCAAACTGCAGAAGTGTGGCTCACAGGAGTAAGAATTTCTCATCAACTGAGTAGTATTCACATCTTTGAATAAGGTCTTCTACCCTTTATGACACTCTGGTGCTATAATATTCATGTGACAATTACAGAAATTTCTAGTAAGGGAGAGAATCTGCAACTATTTCATATACAGCTATCAGCATAATTTAGCAGAGAGAGAAAAAAGGAAAATCAGAGCCAAATGATCTGCCAGTTTTCCCTACACATCAGCAGGTGTTTCTAAGTCAAATTAGTAATCCTACAGACCTCATGGTGGAGAATGTGTTTGCTGGTAGTAATAAGCCAACTGTCTGGCTTTCTTTCATACAGAGTTTTTATTACTAAAAAAAGACCCAAACTAATTTCTATATGAAGGAACCCATTCTTTTTAGTTCTGTTTGAAAATCGAAGCCTACTTTTTGCTAGTGAAGCTCAGGCAGGAGTGAAGCCTGACAGTTATTAAGCAATATGCCAGCATGTATGGACCTATAAATTTTACCCCATGTGCAAAATACTTGCATGTGCACATGTATGTCCATCTCACCATTTCCCCTTCCTCTTGATCAGGAACATGTGTGTCTTGCTGCTTCACTGGCAATCTAAGAGGCTTTCTTAGAGCAGTAGAATTCCGTAAATTTTATCTTCCTACTTGGGCCATTCATTGCATTCATCTTATGAAAGGCAGCTGTGTTCCCTTGTCAGATCAAGTATCCCGAGGATGCCACAACCTGTGTATCCAAATGCTGTAAAGGTTATCAGTACCTCTTTGTCTTACCTAAGTGGATAGGGAGAAGGAAGACAATTTCTCCCCACTCCACGAGGGATGCAGGAAGTGAGCACAATTCCTATTCACAGCCTCGTGGCAGCTGTGCTCAGAAGCCAGCAATTGGGAACTGGTATTTGGCTCATGGGCAGGTGCTCAGTGCTGTGCTGGCTCTTGTATGTCCAGCTGCAGATAAGCTTATTAAAGAGCTCCCTTGAGAACGCAATTTAGCACAATAGTTGTATGAGATTGTGTTAAATGAGATATCTCTTCAGCATCTAAGTGGTCTTTGTAAAGAAATCAGATGGACTAGCTGAAACAAAGGTAGCTTACTTTGGGGCTTGAAAATACAAGTTTGCATGAACTTTTCTTAGTAAGTATATATTAGTTTGATATATAGCTATTTAATAATAAACATATCATAACCAGCATTCTGAAAGTTATGTCTGTACTAGTCCCCTGGTCAACTTTCCTCATGGCATGACACTGAATATACAGAAATAGAAGATTACTGAGAGAAGTGAAATTGATGACACTTTAAAGGGAAAATTTAAGCCCACTACACAGAATGTACTTCAGGGATTATAAAAGAAATCATTATGTGCATTGGCATCAGACCATGTGGCTTTCAGAGATGAAATGAGGCCTATATTCGTGCATCAGAGAAAATTGTTTGGTTGCAAGCTAATGGGATTCTTGTGGTCATTATTGCAGTTAAACACTAATTAAACAGTTTGAGACAATCAGTGAGGGTAGTGGCCTGGAAATAATTCCCATTGTATAAACTTTGGATAATTAAAAATATTTTTCTTGGATGTCACTGCTGTTACTCTGGATTTGCAAGTTAGAGAAGAATTTTGCTCACAGTCCAATTACAGATGCTCCATATTATTGGAAAAACAGGAATGGGTGGGAACATGCATATATCATAGATGTTTCTAGTTTTTATTCTGTTGCTATTCATAAATATAGTTTACAGGAAAAATATATTTGATTTACAATGGCAAAAAAGTCAATTAAAATACCTATTACTGTGCTTTCCAGTCACTCTTCCAGCTCATTTGTGAATAAGAAGACACTGATAAATTCAAATTGGCTTATGAGCCAACCATCTTGTATGTAATTGCTGCTTTCTTAGCCTGCACAATTAAAAAATGTCAGCAAGACCAAAAAAGTTTTAAAGAAAGGCTTTCACCATTTTTGCTTCTTAGAAATTAAATAGTTGTATGAGGAAAATACTGTTTTCTTACACCTGTGTGCAGACCCTTAATCTGCCTGTGACAGGTTGAAGAGAAGAAATGAACACATTCAAGATCGTAAATAAAGTTCCTTTGATGGCTATGGCTTCTGAAAAATCTAAGGATTTCTAACATTTGAAACAATGCAGAGAAAAATAGGTCAACCATAATCCAGTTTTATTTAAATCTGGTAGACGGAAATTATCTTATCCTGCTGTAAGTTTCCATACTCCTCTTAGTGACAGATTTGTGAGTAATGAATCCTAGCTTTCAGGAGAACTAGACAGATTCAGCTTTACTTGCACAAGAGAGTGGAGTAGATCTGTGTCTCCCTACCACGAAGAGCTGTCATCACTGGGCAGAAAAAGGTTGTCCTTATCATCTGTGGTGGCTTTGTTTTTTGCAGGTTCTGCTTTGCACGTGAATGTTTATGGGGCAATGCCCTGCAGGTGGAATAGACAAATCAATGACTCGTTTATCCGCTGTTAGTTGTGTAACTGCTCATCATCAGGACAAGGAAAGTTTAGGCATCTAGGAAACAATGTGTTTGTGTACATATTGTTGGGCCTCCAGGACTTAGGTGTTACACGAAAGAAGCAATAATTTTGAAGAGCTAGATGTTGGACCTGGGTGCTGATTATGGAAAGTAAATGGAACTCTACACTCCTAAATATTGTTGTAATCACTCTGTTGGTAAGGGCAGCTCAAAGTTAATTCTGTATGTGTGACCATGGAGAAATGAGCTGCAACAGTATGTGATGCAGATGATGGGATGGGGAGGTGCAGGGAATCTACTGCAGTGATTCCCTGGTGCTGAACTTGGGAATAGGTTTCAATGCACATGTAAGAATGTGTGACACTAAGGGTTATAAAAGATCACAACTATAAGCTAAAATGTAGGACAAATCAGGATAGTAAAAGCCTTCAAGAGTCCATGCACTACCTAAATATGTATGTCATGGTTCTTAAATTTAGCAATCAGAGAAATAAAGGAAATTACACATCATCCAAAGTTCAGAAAGTTAAAAATACTATTTCAGAGGAAGAAAATGTGGTGTGCTGTACTTTTGCTGTATTTGGCTAGTTGCTTGTTCATGCTGAATTTGGTTAGATCAATTCTGTAAGGTTACATTTACTCCAGAGACTATCTCTTACATCAAACGTCAGAATCCTATTCTTCTCTAGATTCATCCAATTTTGTAGCAACTTTTTAATAGAAAATGTTGGAATCATTAGCCATACAGGTAAAATGAAGGAATAGATGCTGGTTTTGAAATGCTGATATGATTTAGAAATAACAGTCTTCTTCTGAAAAACTGCTCTTGAATTATATTAAAACAAATTATATTTCTATCTGGGCTATATGTGTTTTATCTTATTTGGTTAATACCAATGTGATTACATTAAAAACCCTTCTTGCCATCTGCCAATTTGAAAAGAAATGCTGTTAAATTTATGGTGATTGTTTATGCAGAGGGAACAGTCCATTCCTAATCAGCTAAGTGATCGCAGATCTAACAGTTGCAATTCAAGTTACAAATAGATTGGTTAAAAATGAAAGAAAGAGCAAACACAACCTCAGAGAATGTTAAGATTTAACTCTTGTGAAACCAGGACTAGATACTATGGATTAATGCAAGATAAAAAGTACTAGATAGTTAATGCAAGGTTAAAACATAGAAAATATTGTAATATACAAATTAGAACTTCTAAGTGTCTGAGGAGTCTGCAATTAAGTACCATTTTTTAAAAATCAAATTCCTTTTACCCCAAAGTAATTTTGTGTGCATATATGTGTGTTGTAATGCTGTGTGTCTTCTAAGCATAATTTTCAGCATTTCAGAACTAGCATTCTTTATTTTATTACAATACTGCTTATGCAGTCTTTAAAAAAATTATCTTCCAATCCTTTGAAAGAATGTGAGATTTCAACACAAATTCATTTCTAGTAAATACGTGTTTTCACATGCAGTTAAGGACTTCATATAAACAAAAAAAAATCTGTCAGGTTATTAGTTTTTCAGGAAAATTATTCAGGGTCTTAAGGCTATCAAATGTTCTCCAGCTTGGAATCACTGAGAATAGGAAGAAATATTATAGGAAGCATCTGAAAAGGCATCTGCAGAGTATTGGGGGTGAACCATCTTTGTTCTGTCACCGTAGCTTTATTCTGTACTTATGATTAAGATGCAGGAAATACCATCCAGTGCATGGTATCATTTTTCAGCAAACACAGACTTCACTTTAAAAGTAGGAAAGTAGATGTGAGGTTCAATGTCTGATTTTACAGCCAGGTATGAGAATTGGTTCCTGTATATGGGTAAATTATTTTCTTAGCAACTAATTGTCTTAGCAAGTAATTGGAGGTGTAGGATTACTCTTGATTTCAGTTTTTGTTTTCAAGGTTTCTTTTCAGGATTATTATTACTTTTCTGAAAAAAATTCTTTAACATCCCATTCTCCTCACAGTGCAGTGTCACATGAATACTGATATAAGCTTGGGGGCGGGGGAAGAAATTCAGGCAAAACTGTAGAACCAAAAGACACAACTGACTTGTTCCTGATGAGTGTCTTCAAAGTAGGGTTGATTATGCCTGACCCAGGATTTGTAACCTGAAAAGTGACTGTGAAATTGGCCCTGCAGTCTCCTGCGTCTGCACCAGGACCAAGGGTAACTGAAGCTGGATGACAAAAGAACCCTGCAATCTACCAAAGATTTATCCAAAGATTTTAAAGGGGAGAAAAGGTCTCAGTCACATATTTACACCTTTTCCAAAAATATTCAGAGAAGAAATTAAGAACATTAAATCTTACCAAAGTCAACCCAAGTTTAGATGTTTTGAGCCTAGAGCTTTGCAGGGCTAAAGAATTTCTTGTAAATACAGTTTGGTAGAAATAAGTTTTTTATCATATACACATATCTTAATAGCATATTAAGCAGATTATGATATGGTTGCTTTTAACAGGAGGAAAGTGGATTTGATGACCATCCATCATGTTCCATGCTTAACTAAAGTTTTTCTCTTTTACTGCAGCCCAGAAGATGGTGAAATTCATCCTGAAATCTGTAGGCTGTACATCCAGTTGCAGTGTTGCTTAGAAATGTACACCACAGAAATGCTTAAGTCCATGTGTCTGCTAGGATCGCTGCAGTTTCATCGGAAAGGTATTGAATTGCACAAATATACAGATGCTGATTTGAAAGAAAGAACAGTCTTTTGGGGCATGTATGCGTGTTCATGAAAGACAAAGCACCAAACTGTTAAATGAATTCTACCACTGAAGCTTTTCAGCTACTGAAAAAAAGAGCTGTGTTTCTGTGTCATTATCGTCATTTAACAGAATTGTCATATCAGGTATCTCTAATGTCCTTGTAGTTTAGAAGTCTGATTATTTTTTTTTTTTGAAGAGTGGTCCCAAAATTTTTAGTGGTCATTAGTCAGATCAGTGAGCAAACTATCTTAGTCATTTTATTACAGGTATTTGTTGGGTATGATATTTGAGGGCAAGTGTTTGGTGGAGCATGGTTTTGGCATGGGTTTAGTACTAAACAGATCCCTTACTATCCCTGTTGTCATTTATACAGCAACGCCAGCTTATAGCAGAGGACAGATAAATATGGTTAAAGAGCTGCCTGCCTATATAAAACTAGATGCTAGATTCAGAACTGAAATCTACCTCAGGATATTTTTACACACAAAGGAGATGTTCTTGCTTCAGTGAAAATGCATCTCTCTAATGATTTCATATTTGATTAGCCACCTACTGAAAGGAAGATGTGGAAACGCAGATAATTCACTGAATAGGTTACTTAGTAACCTCATTACTCAATGATAGCACACACTGATTGGGACTGTATCTCTGCTAATTGTAACTACTCTCTCCCCAGTTAAAGTCTCGGCAGAATATACTAGGTAAAGACAAGACAAAGTTCTGTAATGAACTGTAATGAAGGTCTTGTAATGAACCTTATGTATTTCCTGTCATGCTGAAAGATCCCATAATGTATTTTTCATATCTAGCTATAGGATACAGCTAAAGCCAGTGATGTTTTTGTTATTAAAATAAGAATTAGAGGTTTATAACTGCTCAGTTGAGCTTCTCAGTGATTTTTCTCAAGTCAAAAAGAAATCTATAAAATAGGAAGAGGCAGGAATAACAAAACCATTCTATAACAAGATGCCAGTAGCTGCTGAAATGAATCATCATTTTTTAAGATAGATTGTACTATGTTTCCTAGCACTGGCTTCAGTTGTCAAACCACCTTCTTAATTGCAGAGAGAAAGTAGCTTGAGGTAAATTGAGTAACCTTGATCTGACTTGCCTCTCCCTTTTGCCTCTGGATGGAATCTACATTAATAACTTAAACTAAACACCGAACTATTAGAATCTGTCCAAAGTTAGATAAAATGAATTACAGCATTATGTTATGGGCCAGCTTAGGTCCTATCTGGCAGTACTTTTGATTTAAATTGGTTCCTCCTTTCATCATAGAGAAAGTCATGGTAGCTATTCTGCCATCACTAAATAGAGTAATTTTGTTCTGTATCCATGTAGAGATAACCACAGTAACATGGCTCCAAGTGTTTGTGACATTCTTTGAGAAAAATTCATAATAGGCAAAAATTATGTAGTCACAGGGATTTGAATTTTGGAACTTAGCCAATAGAACACTGCTCCTGTGTATTAAATACTTGCTATTTACAACACCTAGAATATTGTAAAGGCATCATGCAACAAGGGAAATTCTGATTACATGTTAAGTATTTTTTCACAATAAAGATGGTCATATACTAGAACGGACACCCAAAGAGGCTGTGAAATCTCCATTCGTGGAGATACTGATAACTTGAATAGTCCTGAGCAATCTGATGCAACTTGGGCCTGCTTTCAGTAGGCTATTAAACTAGATTACTTTGCAACCTATTTATTCTGTGTTCTGCCAAAATATACTATTTTCCAAGGAGAAGAATGAACACTTACCTTTCTTTAATTTCTTTACTTATGGAGAATGGTACTGCAGTGTAGGCAAAGTGCATAAATTTCTCTCTAGGAATGAAAGACCTGGCAATTTCGCCATTATAAAATATATCGTGCTGTTGCTTGTATATAGCTTTTCTACTTTTTCACTTGTTTTTTCATCTGTTTTTTTTTCCATTTGAGTGACCACAGAAAAAGAAATTACTTTCCTTATATATGAAGAGTATTAACTGTAGAAACCTTAAGTCACAAATGAGCATGTGTTATGTTCTTGCTGTGTCTTGAAGCTCATTTTTGAAGGTAGTATTTTCTATTTGGATTTAATGTTTTCTATTTTGTAGTCCTCTTACCTGTTGGTTAAGTCGTTTGTTAGGTATTTAAGTCTCCCGTGAGATTTCAGCAATTTATGTTCTTACTTGGGAGCCACCAGAGATTCAAGTAGGAGGACATGCAGGCTGTTCTTGGCAACCTGCAGCTAATACATAATAATGTGGGTACTGGTACCTTGACTGGACATTGTCAACCAGCTATAGAACTGACAGCTAAGACATGCTGATGCTCTTTTCCTGAGAGAAACTCAGCCAGTGCTCAGCCAGTGATCTGGGAAACATGCTTTTTAATGAAGCACCACACTACAATTTGAGGGGCTGAGCTCTGGGTATCTTCACTGTCTTTCACATCACTGATCTTCTGTCTTTCCTTATTTTTCTGTTTTATTGAACAAATATTCTTATATATTGTATAGTATATATCAAGCTTTCTGTACAGAAATTTCTTGCATATTTACAGTGCTTTAGATTAACTTACTGCTGTCATACAACCTTTGCTAGAAAAGTCAGGTAGTCTGTTATTTCTTTGACATGTAAAGTCTCAGTGGGACTAAAAGCCATAAATATTTCCAGCTGTGTTATGCAGTAAGTAAAATGATTTTTTTCTAAGATACATACACCACAAAAGCCCAGTGTTGAAAATACATTATGATTGCAAAGTTCAACATTCAAGAAGTTTGGAAAGGACACAATGAACTGTGTCCATGTAGCCTTAATTCGAGCTCTTTGTAGTTACTAGGTGCTTGGTTACCTGACTATATATTTTATTACTCCTCCTTTTCACAATCCCAAGATTCCTGGCTAACTAATACAAATGTAAATATTTACTTGGGCATATGTCTTTCGTTTATCCTAATTGTTCACTTTTGTATGTTGTATTTATTGCACACAATTCTGTTCTAAAGGCAGAATCTGTCTGTTCCTCAGACAGTAACTCATACATTGGTGGGAGCATCTTCAGAACTGCCTTGAGTAGTGAGGGAGTAGCAATTTTTCCCATTGAAAAGAAGGAACAAAGAGAGATTAAGCTAAAGATTCCAAATTTAGAATCTGAGATTGCAGCACTGTGTGTGTTTATAGATTAATTTTTCAGTAGCTTCATTTGCAGCTGAGTGCAAAGAGGCTCTGGGTTGAGCAACCAGACAATTAGAAATACTTCATCAATAACTATTTTGAGGACTCTGATAGGATCACATGAAAACTTTGGGTAGTTATAGAATCCAGTTTTCAGGGCAGCACTGTGAAAAACTCTCTGATGTCTTCCTGCAGTTTCTAACACAATGGATGTAAGGATCTGACTGTCCCTTTTGTCATAGCAAATACCTGCTGGGGGTGACTATAGCAAGTACTTACTGGGCCAGATATGACAGATGGCAGCTTACGCTCCAGCTCTTCCAGGAAGTCTTGTGAGACTTCTTACTGCATTTGTTCACCTAGTTTTCTTCTGCATCATTATCACACTCTGGCAGAACTTCTCTGGATAGAGTCGTCTTTCTCAGACTTTGTCAAGCAACAGATGAGTTCACTTACCTAGAACCTGCAGCTTCTCTCCTCACCTTGCTTTTGCATTCTTTTGATGAAATAAGCAAATCCTGGTATAGCTAGCAAGGTCTTAGAAGAACTAGTTGACATAATTTCTGTCCATGGAAGATGCTGGATGTGATTGCCTTTTTTTCCAAGTTAATACTGAGGTTGTCAAGGGTCCTACACTGAGAGAACACAGAAAAACCTTTGAGTTCTTAAGTACTATTCAGCATGTAATTCAGCCACAAATATTTTGGGATCAAAGGTTCTCGCTGATACCTTATGAAGAACTTCTTTGCATTTTTAATATATAAAGAAATGTGTAAACATAACAGATGAAAAAGCTTTGCTAATTCACATATCCAAAATAGTAATATATTCCTTTTATTGTAAGGAACTTTAAGTATTATTATTACTATCATTGGATCATTACAGCATATCACTGTGGAAGTACACATTACTGAAGTTTAATGTCTATACATGTTTATAAAGAAACCATTAATGTCTTAGGATAATCTACAGATATAAATGACTTCTTTGGTTATATAACTACATATATTAGAAAATGTGTTTTAAAATCCTAAATTTCAGATTGCAGTAATTTTACTAACTAGCTATACAGTATTTGATCAAGGAAATAATTTTTATAAGTAAGGGAGTAGGCCCGTGTAAAAAATAAAGGGCAAGAAGAGACAGTTTAAATGAACTGGAGGTGTTTTCAGAGTTCAAAACATGCTGTAAAAGTAGTTAAAGCTGCCTCATCAAAGAAGTACAGGGTTTGTACAGTTATTTATGCTGAGTTTGAACAAAGTAAGTTGCTGCTTATGTGTAGATATAAGAATATATTATTCTTGTGAGTCCAGAGTCTGAGTCAGTACAACCTGTTATTTTGTGTGTAACTTATTCAAAAAGAAGCATACACAGACTGAGAGGTAATACCTACTGACAGTTACTTACACATACCTCTAGTCATTTTGGTAGAATTTGATTATCTGTGTGAAAAAAATGAGTCCAGGGTACATTAGATTCCTAGAATCTTAGAGTTTCTTGTATGAAATGGTCTCAAAGTCTTTTTTTTTTCTATGTCTTTTTTTTTTTTCTAAATGACATATTTATAGATTAAGAATTTCTCAGAATAAGATGCAAAATACTTTAATGCCTGTAACTGACATAATGTTTATTTTTAACACAAGCCTTTTTGGAAGCCCTGAATAAAAAATTACAGTTCAATCACTGTAATTGAAATGGGCGGGCCCCATCTGACTTGTATAAACATAGTTGAGGGCAGAAGGATACCAGCACTAACCAGAGTGGTAGGTACCTGAATACTCAGGTGAAAAAAGGAAGAATTAAGTCATACGAGAAAATCACGTGTGGATACTGTGGTCAGAAGACATTAGGCTTTTAGGATGGAAGTTCAGATGGAACTTATTCCTGCATTGTTGGCACATGAGAATGATACCAAATCGTAGGTAACTGTGTATCATGTACCATAGAAGTTCATAGCATAAATTACTGTTTTTGCAGTGTGTTTTTTGTGATAACAACATGTATTTCCTTAAAATAGTACCTAAAATCTTGTGATAGCTTTTATTACAGATTACAAAAATAAACCCTCAATTCAGAAAAGGGAAAGAGATTTTTGTTTTATTTGGCTTTGTTTAAATTACATGCTACTTAGAGTTTTGAGGGAGAAAGGAAGGATTGTTTAACAGATGTGCTGCAATGTAAGCATTCTGTTTAAAGATTGGTAGATATGTGTAATTACTTAGACATATTATTTGCAGAAGGATAAGGTGTGAGAGAGAAGAGAAGCACATAGGTGTGGAGAAACAAGCACTTAAAAATCCAGAGAATCACCCATACTTATGTGGACACTGTGAACAGGCCAAAATTAATAGAATAGAAATACGCATAGTAGGAGGAAAACACAACTTCTACAGGCTTGTTGTTCCTATTGCATTTTCCCTAATAGTACTATTTCTGGTGAGACAATCTCATGAGTTCTGCAGGTCCCAAGTGTAAAACAGGAATGAAGTTCATTAGGCTGTTAGTCATATTTGCTACTTTTCTACTTCCTGCATGATTCTTTCCTGTTCCCCTTTTTGTGGTCTCCTTTTCATTCACTTTAGCTGTGATCTTTGGCATGTACATTTATCCTTAATTGCCAGGCTAGAAGCCCGATACAAATGCTGCCTCTTCTTTTGAGAGAGGCATTTTCTCAGCTTTGTTAAATTTTGTTGTTCCCCTCAAAGATCTTTCCAATTCATCTGCAGTGAAATCTAACTAGCTCTGAGGGACCTTTAACAGGTGTATGTTTAATTATGTGAGTTTCTCTGGGAAGCTGGTGATGACTAAGGGTAGGTCCATAGGGTGGCATGCCAGAAGCAAACACAGAGGTCACCACTGAATCAGTAAGGAGCACAACAGGTGAGACACATAAAGCACAGTGATTACAGATAGAATCATACAATCATAGAATGGTTAGAGTTGGAAGGGACCTTAAAGGTTATCTAGTTCCAACCCCCCTGCCATGGGCAGGGACACCTCCCACTAGAGCAGGTTG
>JAOXJM010000019.1:22731220-22745995 GCA_026413425.1 Tringa solitaria
CTCCAAAAACAAAAAAAAAAAAAAAAAAAAAAAAAAAAAAGTATCTGACTCACCTGCAGAAAATATTCAGGAAAATCTCCTGTAAACAGCACAAGCTTACACTACCAAATGCCATAATCTAAAAAACGCAAACTTAATGAGTGATGGTGTAATATTCATACAAATTTGGATGGTAAAAGAACACGTAATGGTAAAACAGAAAACTAATGTTAAAATTTTAAACTATCAGTGATGTACACATCACTTTTCTCACACTGCAAACTGATGATAGTAGCAACTAAAATACTTCAGAAGTCTAAGAGACCTCAAAGATAGCAATTATATTCGTATTGATAAAATGCTCTGAAGATCATGAAAACTACTAAGCATGGAAGTGTAACTTTAGTAAAGTGTAAAAAGATTATTGCACTGTTGTTCAAAATCCCTGCCAGTCCGATACGTACTCAAATTAAGTTAAAACACATTATACAAACTTATTAGATTGTGCTGAAAAATATCTTTCTACTCTAGGTAGATACTCTAGGTACATAAAATACTCTAGGTACATAAAATACTCTAGGTACATAAAAAAGTATATATACATCACGGAACAGACTAAAGCCTCATGGTGTCTCACATGCCGCAGAGAATGGTGAAGCTCTAATTTTTGTGCCATGAAGGTGTATTTCCTTTAGCTATTTGTAAAACAATACCTTGATTCAGCTGTGATTCAGTGATTCCAGCCTTTGGTGCACAGTACGTTCCCCAGCTGATAGGTGGATTGCAGATGTTCACATTCTTCTTCTGCTATCTGGGAAGGAAGACTGAAGGAACCACCAGCTATCTACTTTGATTCCTGGTGCCTATTGATAGAGCTTGATTTGCAGTTCAGAGATTACCATAAGGTATATGGAGGTTGTTGACTTTTCATTATTCTATCCATCTGGCACACCCTTGCCTTCATTTATTTTCTTCATCCCACCCCACTCACATGCAAGAAAAAAATATTTGTCTATTTTCTGCAAGTAGCCATTTAATTCTGTAACTGAGGTAAAATGAGAGGGAACAACAGTCCTTGTTTGTACGGGCATCACCTGTATATTGTAAGACCTTTGGAGCTTGTTGAGTAGCTGACATACAATCAATACCTTGCACAACAGCAGCAGTTATGTCAGGATTTGCCCTTGAAAGTGTGATTCATGAAAACCGAAGCTAATAACAATTGGTAGGAGTGAAGAAATAGCTGAGTTTTAATATACGAAGTCTTGTTTTGATACCTAGACCTGCTAAATGTCACTTGTTTTTCTGGAAGCAGAGCAGACATTTTTGGTTCAAGCTAAGACTCAAATCAAACAATCACATTTGTTATAACACATCAGACTTCCTAAAATTATGGTTAAATCAAGTAAGAAAAATAATATTTATTTTTATATCACTTTTAAGGATTAGCAAATATTAACTTAACAGAGAACTGTTCATTGCAGCATCTCCTCAATGTATCAGTTAATACACCTGCAATCCTGAGCACCTCTGTGGCAAAATCTATTGACTTTAATGCACATTTTTGTAAATAAAATGGGAACATGGCCTGAAAAATAAGCCGATACGTTACATGCTCTATCACATAAATGCATGAATTGAGACAATAAAGATATTTAAATTTTTCTAGTTAAAAAAGCCTTTTTCCAATATGAAAATCTACATACACCAGTAACAAGTGCCAAAACATGAACAATGAAATTCATGCCTTACAATCTTGCACAAATTACCACTGCAACCACTACAAATAGCTGCTGTAATGCTACATGGAAGACAATTGTACTATCATTTAGATAGGCAATCTTTAGATTTCAACAATTAGAGCTAGAATCTAAAATTGCTATTTGAAAGCACACAAAAGTATAAGAAGCACTACTAAAATACATACCAGTTGCTTTTCTGAACTTTAAGCCTCCGTCCATTCTCTAATTTGTCACTAAACAGAATTTGATGTATAAATTATACTTACATGATATACTAACTCTGATAAGGGTTATTTAATAAACTCTTCAGCCATTCTGGTATAGAAAGGTCAGTAAATTTCCCTTCAGTTCCCTGTTTTCAGATGAAGCTTTAAAAGATCAAGAAACAAATAATCCATTCCTCAGTTGGCATCCTCAGGCGACCATTGGAAGATCATAGGAAAATTACATGTGTTCTGAATTCCCCTAACCTCAATAACCCTTCCATCCTCATTAAGGAACATTTTAGGGAAAAAAAAAAATCACAATGAGTTGTATCTTAAGATGTGGCTTGACTAAATATTTCCTTTGGCAACTGTACTGGCTTAGTATCCCATAAGTCCCCCATTGTACTCTATAGTGTAACTGGCTTAGAGAATTAACTCAGTGAAAAATAAGCTCTTATAGCCAAAGCAACGCTAAGGAGAGTAGAATGAACACGGCAAAATCTGTTAAATTAGTACTTACAAAAGAAATGTTCTTCATACTCTGCACAGGCATCAGCTAATTGAAGAGTCCAGTCTTTCTCCAGTTATATCATCCAAGCCCATCCCAGAAATCACAATACATGATATGAAAAATTAAATTGGGCCAAAGCCAGTAAGAAAAAGAGCAGATGCACAGACTCTTGCCGTCCTCTACTGAAAGGCCTACATAGAAGGTTACAGATTATTTCTCTTTGTTCTGTGGTTTCCATGAGTATTTTGATCTTTAATGTTCCCTAGCACAGCATCTACAGCACAAGTTGCCCAGTGATAAGAGTACTGGTCTGAGACATAAAAGTTTGAAAGAAAGAGTTAGATCTAGATATCTCACTTTCAGGACAAATGCAGCAACCATTAAAATACCGTAAAACATTTTGTAATGACTCAATGATCAAACCTGCTGTAGAAAACACAGTCAATGAATATTATTGTTAAGAAAGCTTAGGTGGTGTTCCTCCTCATACTTTGACTCCCATAAGACTTACACTGCAGCTGTACGCCAAGCTGCTGAGGGGGGAGCAGGTCTGTGTCTCAGCGCAAAAAAAGCCCTGAAACCATAGGCAAGAAGAGCAATGTCAACAAGCTGCAAAAGTAGACACTTCAAGGTTCAGGCATTTCTGGGCTAGGATTTGACAATTAAAATTTGCTCACAAGTATCAGTCTATCCTGAACCTGTACCCTACTACAATACAAGATACAAAGTGGATACCCCAGAACCCAGTTATAAAATTTTGAGGTATTTAACATTGCTTCTGATATCAAATGGTAAATTTTGCTACCCACTTCAACATGATAGATTGCTTATGTTCTGCAAGAGGTTTAGTTGGTTGGTTGGTTTTTAACTTTTCAATGGGAGTTTTATTAGAATGAGTGGAGGCTTCACAATTCTTGTCAATTGTCAGTCTTTGAATTTCCTGTTTTGGTTCATGTAAGGATTAATCACCACATACTGTATTAACATAGTTCTCAGAACTTCGGAAACAATCTTCTGGACAGTCATCTAGTGTTAGGAAGTGGCACTTTGTATCTATGTCAAAGATGAAATGACTGTAATTGTAAAAGAACAAAACCTAGGCTGAAAGAAAGGACTTTGATAAATGCTTTTGTTTGTTTTCAGCTTGCCCACAGTGATCTTGCCAAAAGAACAAGTAATTGTGTTTCACAGTCTGCGACAAGATCAATTTTAAAAGATAATTTTGAAGGAGCAATCTCTTTTAGCTTCTCTTTGCTCCTTCTTTCCCTTCTCTGGACCCAAACTCTATTTTGTATTTGCACTTGCTGATTAATGTATCTAAGTAGAAAATGTTACACAAAACATACATTTATTTAAAGAATAACATAATAGAAAATCTCACTTTAATTTCCAAATTTGATTTAACCACTCTCACATTAAGCATATTTAAGTCCAAATCTTTCTACACAAAGACTTGCAAACTGAAGTTTACCATATCCTAGTGTGAGGGATTCCAAACACAGCTAATCACAACTGAACTAAGAATAAGATAGTTAAACTTGCATGGCTCAGTATCAATAAATTTGAAATAGAGGAGCAGATTTTTTACCAAATGGTTCATTTAATAATTTGAAGCACTGATATTTGCAAATAAATTTCTTAAAAATATATATATCTCATTTTAAAACACAGCATTGCAAAGCATAAATAAATTTGATTTGAAAAGAAAATCGTATTCTCTGCAGAAGTGAACGCAAAAATAGGCCAGCACCTCAGTCACTACTAGAACTGTCTGAACTATCAGAAGATGAACTTTTTTCCTTTCGTCTCTTCTTTTTCTCCTTTTTACGGTGTTTTCCTTTCTTAGATTTACTCTTTTTTTCCTTTTCCCTTTCTTTTTTGTGTGATTTTTGTTTTTTTGACTTTTGCCCATCTTCTTCAGCTGCACTTGATGAGGAAGATCTAGTAAAAACAAAAAAAGAGATAGATAAAGATTGATATGTAATTAAAGAAGGAAAATGCCACAAAAATAATGTGGGGTTTTTTTTTTTCAATTTTGGTATTTATATAATGTCACAAATAAAATTTGGTGTAGAATTCATACAGTAGCATACACTGGAAAGCTCATGATATCTCAGTTTGCGTATTCAACTGAACAACAACTTTTCTAATTGGACTAATGTGCCAGAAAAGCAGTATGTTTATCATACCGATTAATTCGCAATGCTTGCTGGCATCGGACGTGGTTCATCTTTCTGAAAGGAGGAAGAGGGTGTTAGCTCATGAGCTGGCAGGGCTCATTGACCAAGCTTTAAACTAAGCTTGTTGGGGGAGGGGGATATCATCTGGCTAGCTCTTTAGAAGCCAAGAGATGATGCTCCAAGATCTGTGGGATGGGTCACTAGCAAAGGCCCTCAACCTGTTGCTCTGAGATGTGTTGGGTAGGCTGCAGCACACTCAAGACCTTATGGGGATCAGCCAGGGGCTCCTGAGGCAATAGGAATCAGGGAGTCACAGATAAAACACCTCAAAGGAAGACCACATGAAGAGCAGCACGAAGGAAATGCAGTCACTCCAGCCAGTAAGTCATGCACAAAGCATGGGGAACAAGAAAGAGGAGTTAGAGATGTGTGCATGCCTCCAGGACTACGATCTTATTGGCATCACAGAGACGTGGTGGGATGGCTCTTATGATTGGAGTCTTGGAATGGAGGGATACATACTCTTCCAGAAGAACAGGCACGGGAGAGGAGGAGGGGGTGTTGCCCTCTATGTCAATAAATGAACAGCTGGAGTGCACAGAGCTCCACCTGGGGATGGATGAAGACCCAACAGAGAGCTTATGGGTACACAGGGGCAGGTGGTGTTTCAGTAGGGGTCTGCTACAGACCACCTGACCAGGTCAACAGGGAGGATGAGGCCCTCTGTAGACAGACAGGAACAGCATCATGGTCACAGACCCCGGTCCTCATGGGGGACTTCAACCACCCCGATATCTGTCGGAGGGACAATACAGCAGGGCACAGGGAATCCAGGAAGTTCTTGGAATGTGTCAATGACAACTTTCTTCTTCAAACGGTAGAGTAGCCAAGAAGGAAAGGAGCCATCCTGGACCTCACCCTTACCAACAAGGAAGGGCTGGTAGGGAATGTCAAGCTCAAGGGTAGCCTTGACTGCAGTCATCATGAGATGGTAGAATTCAAGATCCTTAGGACAGCAAGGAGGGTATGCAGCAAGCCCACTATTCTGAACTTCCAGAGAGCAGACTCTGGCCTCTTGAGGGAGCCGATTGGCAGGGTTACATGGAAAAAAGTACTGGAGAGGAGATGGGCTCAAGAAAGCTAGTTAGTATTTAAGAATCACCTCCACTAAGCTTTACAAAAAAGAAGTCAGGCAAAAAGGCCAGGAAGCCTGCATGGATAAACAAGGACCTCCTGGGTAAGCTCAAAAACAAAAAGGAGGCCTACAGAGGGTGGAAGCCAGGACGGCTAGACTGGGTGGAATATAGAGAAACTGTCCAAGTGGCCAGGAACCAGGTTAGGCAAGCTAAAGCCCAAACAGAATTAAATCTGGCCAGGGACATCAAGGACAAGAAAAACTTCTATAGATATGTCACAGATAAAGGCAAGACTAGGAAAGATGTGGGCCCTCTCCAGAAGGAAACAGGACATCTGGTCACCCAGGATATAGAGAAGACTGAGTTACTGAATTACTTTCTTGCATCAGTCTTCATTGGCAAGGGCTCTAACCACACTGCCCAAGTCGCATAAGGCAAAAACAGGGGCTATGAGAACAAAGAACCACCCACAGTGTGAGAAGATCAGGTTCAGGACCATCTAAGGAACCTGAAGGTACGTAAGCCCATGGGACCTGATGAAATCCATCCACAGGTCCTGAGGGAGCTGGCAGATGAAGTTGCCAATCTGCTTTCCATTATGTTTGAGAAGTCATGGCAGTCTGGTGAAGTTCCTGCTGATTGGAAAAGGTGAAACATAACCCTGATATTCAAAAGGAACTACAGGCCAGTCAGTCTCACCTCTGTGCTCAACAAGATCATGGAGCAGATCCTCCTGGAATCACTGCTAAGGCACATGGAAAATAAGGATGTGATTGGTGACAACCAACAGGGCTTCACCAAGGCCAAGTCATGCCTGACAAATTTGGTGGCCTTTTACAATATTGCCACAGCATTGGTAGACAAGGTCAGAGCAACAGACGTCACTTACCTGGACTTATGTAAAGCGTCTGACACTCTCCCACATGATATCCTGGTCCAAAAATTGGAAAGTCATGGATTTGATGGATGGACCACTCAGTGGATAAGGAACTGGCCAGATGGTTGCACTCAAAGGGCTGCAGTCAATGGCTCAATGTCCATGTGGAAGACAGTGGTGCTTCTCAGGGCTCAGTACTGGGACCAGTGTTGTTTAACACTTTTGTCGGAGACATGGACAGTGGGATAGAGTGCACCCTCAGAAAGTTTGCCAACACCATCAAGCTGTGTGGCATGGTTGACACGCTGGAGGGAAGGGATGCCATCCAGAGGGACCTGGACAGGCTTGAGAGATGCAAAGCTCATGAAGTTCAGCCAAGCCAAGTGCACAGTCTTGCACCTTGGACATGGCAATCCCAGGCACAAATACAGATTGGGCGGAGAATGACTGGAGAGCAAGCCCTGAGGAGAAGGACTTGGGAGTGTTGGTGGAGGAGAAGATGAACATGAGCTAGCAATGTGCACTGTCAGCCCAGAAAGCCAACTGCATCCTGGGCTGCGTCAAAAGAAGAGTGGGCTGCATCAAAAGTGGCCGACAGGTCAAGGGAAGTGATTCTGCCCCTCTACTCTGTGCTTGTGAGACCCCACCTGGTGTACTGTGTTCAGCTTTGGAGTCCTCAACACAGGAAGGACACGGACCTGTTGGAACAGGTCCAGCAGAGGGCCACAAAAATGATCAGAGGGCAGGAGCACCTCTCCTATGAAGACAAGCTGAGAGAGTTGGAGTTGCACAGCCTGGAGAAGAGAAGGCTCCGGGAAGACCTTATAGCAGCCTTCCTGAACCTGAAGTAGGCCTACAAGAAAGATGGGAAGGGAGTCTTTATCAGGGAGTGTAGTGATAGGATAAGGGGTAATGAATTTAACTTGAAAGAGGGGAGATTTAGATTAGATACTAGAAAGAAATTCTTTACTGTTCAGGTGGTGAGGCACTGGAATAGGTTGCTCAGAGAAGCTGTGGATGCTCCATCCCTGGAAGTGTTCAAGACCAGGCTGGATGGGGCTTTGAGCAACCTGCTCTAGTGGAAGGTGTCCCTGGCCATGGCAGGGGCTTGGAACTCAATGATCTTTAAGGTCCCTTCTAACTCTAACCATTCTGTGATTCTATGAATAGGCGAGTCAAATGTTTCTCGACCTTCAATAAGGAAAAGACTAAGAGTACTGACTGATACAAAACTGTAAGTATGACAGTAAGATAGAACTTCCAGCTTTCAAAATATCACATGTTCAATAACAATGGTACAGTAATGCATTCAGACAAATCTTAATGTATTTATCTTATGCAAAAAACTAAGAGAAACAGGTATGACAAATCTGTGTGCTCTTGCAGCTGATTATATTGGTCTCTTACTAGCACTGATGAGCTATTACATATATACAAGTAATATATATTGTATAGTATACAATAGTAGAAAAAAAGGCATGATTATTATACTCAAGAGGGCAGTTTTGTCCTATTGTTTATATGATTAACTATTAATTACTTGCATGTAAAGATTACAGCCAGCAGAGTGACATTTTCTTACTGTCTCGTAAGTGTAAGCTAGAGCTACACTATGTAAATATGGAAGCGGGAAAATGCCAATACAACCAGTGCTAAATCCTGTTTCTTTATTTCTGAAAACCATTGCATTGTGGTCTCCAAGTACATTATACATTCCCTAGCTCTCGGTGGAGTTCCTGGGATATTGTCTCATCAACAGTCCTAATGACTAAGCAGTCTATAGCCTCAACTAAAAATAAATAAATAAATAAATCAGTCAGCAGGCCAAAACTCAGATTCATGATAAATTTGGATATTATGAGATTTTTCTTTGAGGCTGGAATAACACTTTTTTTAGGCTTTTACAGTAACAGGAACATTAGAACTCAACACATACTAAGTAAAACTATATAAGTGTTCATTTTGGTGGTTACATGTTACTCAGAGCATGTGTGTGTGCATGTCTACACATATGCATGTGTGCAAACAGGGAATCTTCGCATCTCTGAACTGCAGGGAGGCTTCTCCATGTGAGCTAAGACGGGGACCAATCCCATAACCCTCCTGACTCTTGTCTTTTCTCCTACCACATCTTGCCTAGTTCTGGATAGTCAGAGGGAGCATTGCTTTCTCAGACCTGCAGAGCTCCAGCATGCTAGATCTTCCTGCACTTCCATGGTCCTAACTCCATAGCAGAAAGCCTGTGGCTATACCATTATTTAGAGAAGATACAAGTTCTCACTGGAAAACAGGAAACTTTTCAAACCAAGAATGTACTTGCAAATAAAGTAGTATCAAAAGAAGCATTGTTTTCTGAGAAACAATGCAAACATCACAAATATTTCTAAAGTTTTGTTTTGAAATTAAAATAGGTGTGTGATAGTTACCTTTTCCTTGGTCTCTTTAATTTTGTTTTTTCTTTGCTTTTTCTTTTTTGCTTCTTTTTTTCTTCCTCGTCATTTAAATCTATGGATAAAAAGTTACAGTTCACAAAACACTGGTCTGAATTAAGATCAGCATTAAAAGAGTGGCTTTGGTAGCAATGTAAAGTTACTACAAAATTCTTGTTAAAAACTTTTCTTTTCCTTTCTCCAAGTTCTTGTCTAGTAGAGTAATTTTAGAAATATTTTGCAGAGTAGCAGAACATTTTATACAATTTGCATTACAATGACTCTGATCTAAGTACTAAAAATGAAGGAAGGCCTGTAAAGGCCATAGAAAAAAGTTGTGACATCAGCTTTATATTTCATATCCATTTTTCCATATTTTAAAATGGAAAATTTAAAACTTGCCCAAGTATGAAAACAGGTCATTTAACTAGAACATTAAAAAAAAAAAAGAATATTCCCTTAGGTTTACCCGAATTACTTTGACTTATCTTCATTTCACACCTCATAAATAGCTATGCCATAACTAAGATAAACTCGAGTTAACTGTCAATATACTAGCTACAAAAATTGGCAGAAGAGTTACCCCTCATCTGGTCATATTTGTTTCCAGCACTAACACTGTATAGCATTGTATAATATCATCATATTTCACTTACATGCAATATTTTTATCACACTGATGAAATTTCTACCCTTAGAATTTTCTATACTAGTTGAAGAAGCATTTTTGAGCTCTCCAAAATGAAAATCCACTACATAAATACATGATGTTATTATGTCAAGTAACAGGGAAATACTGGTTTTACAGTTTATCCTTAAAACACACAGCAAATTTTGAGCATTTAATCTTATTTCTATCATACAAATAACTTTCCATAGAGTCTACATGGTAGTGCAGACATTCATTTGCTACCACAAATGGAAACTACTGGTCAGTAGAGCAAAAATTTGAAAGAATTCAGTATGAGTTGCAAAAAGCAAAATACTTTGGGAGCAATTAAAAGCTATGAACAAGAATGTGTGAATAAGCACTCAGTATATATTCAAAAAACCAGTGCAAAAATCTAAGTGCAAACAGTGCAAAAATCTTGAGAAGGCCACTTGAAAGTGGCAAAATCCTTCCTAGATTATTGACAGCTAGAGATACATATCTCCTTACAGTATACACAGCAGTCATCATTTGAGGAAGCGCATACAATAAACAGGAATATTACAAGATCAAGTAAACCGCTGCTTTTCCTGCAGAGATGCATCTACAATCAGTTTAGGGCCAAAACCCACCCTTACATTCAAAAGTACATAATAAGTGGGAATAAGCTGTTCGAAAGAGACTTGTTCCAAGAAAGGATTGTTGCAATATGAATTTAGCACTCCTGACAAGCAAAGCATCCATTTCTTTTGAGGTGTTCCAGCAAATTACAGGGTTCTGTCTATCCTTTGTCATTCCTAAATAGCATCTTTAGTAGGAACTGAATGTTGAGTTTGGAACGTGAGAGCAACAGTACAAAACATGATGTTTCAAGGGGCAGAGGGGAAGAACATTCATCCATTTAAGACACGCTATGGTGGAACAACCTCCCCTTCTTACATAGGGGAACAGTCTCTTTGGAGTCCAAATTCAAATGAACTCAAGTATCTGCTAAATAACCCATCTATTCTTCTGACAAACAGTTGATGCTCAGACTTTCCAAACAGAGAACAGTACTTCTCCAAATATGAACATTTAACTTCAATTCACGAGCTGTTTCAGTCAAAACATTACTTAGAAACTGGTGAGGATTCCAGCTGTTCTATTTGTCAACAGTTCTAAGAGTTACTCTCAACTTTAAGATGTTTAAACTATGTGTCACAATCAAAAGATTAACTCAGAACATCTATATCATTTTCTCCTAAGCAGCTTCTTAGTAACACCTTACAATGTTTTTTATATAGGAACACTTTTTGAGATTTTCCAAAGGGTACATTATTAGTTTCCTATGAGAGGACTTAGTAATAATTTTTAAATAAAAGTGGCTGTACCAAATCTCTGAAGTCTGAACACATGAAGTAAAAGAGCTACTTTTAAAGAAAGCACAGGCTAAAAGAACTAACAGTAGTCATCAAAAAGGATGAAATGAGATTTCCAGTACTTCCGAGGATCATTATCCAATTTACTCTTTAAGAAAAAAAAAAAAGGCAAAATGCCTTACTCTTTTTTTCACGCATGGCTTGCAATCTCTGTAGTTCTTCTTCCTCACTGTCTTCACTGCTAGTGCTGCTGACATCTAAAACAATATCTCTTTGAGGATCTACTCGGAGGAAGTTTCGACATTCGAATGTCAGATGACCAGCTGAATAAAACAAATACACAGAAAGAAATATTACAATATACCAGAAAAACCACCAGATACTAAAACACATCTCTTTTAGTATTATTCAGTTTTGAGAAGTGAAAAAAGGCTAGGCTAAAGACAGAGGAATCCAAGTAGCAACTGAAAAAAAAAAATTTCAAAATACCTACACCTTGAAGACAAAGCATTTAGGAACATAAACGCAAGTTGTGTGACTTGACTACAAGCTTCCTTCTCTTCTGGAAAGCTTCTGATACTTACTACATGTAGAAATAAAGCACTAAATCTTATTGATATCCATATTCCATTGGAAGAACAGATACACAAAGCAATTCATTGACAAAATTTGTTGGAGACAAAGTCTACAGTGAAAGAATGGAGCAAACTTTTCCCTCCCTCCCCTCACACCACGTAATGCTCATAAAAAAATAGATTAAATCACTGTTAAAAGTTCAACACAATTCACTGCAAATCCAGTGTCCACCCCTCCACCATTATAAAAATAAGTTAGTAATTAACTAATTAAATCTAAGACCTGTCTCCATTCATCAGCAGACACAGACATGTTTATATTATCAGAGCATAATGCAAAGCAAGAGCTAAATGTTAACTACAAATTTTCTAAGTAACAAAAATAAATGTTTCTTGAAATGTAGAATGCACAAAGAAGTATGTTTTCTTACCATAGAAGATCATACAGATTTAAAATTATTTTATCTTTTAAAACAGATTGGACTTAATTTGAGCTGAAATGGCTGCCCAGGTTTGCAGTGAGGCTCAGAATGCTAATCTCAGTAGATATTTGTTATGGTTTGAGAAACCCGTAATAATTTATTGTCATTCAGACAATCATTCTATCACCTGATTACCTCTCCCCACTCAGGAAGGGGAACTGGGGAAAACAAGGAAACACGAGAGTTGAAATACAAAAAGGCTTAATAGGATAGGACTAAATAATTCACAATACTACTAAAGAACCAGTATTGATCCCGATACTGATATAAGATATACAAGAATTATACTCAGCCAATTCTATCAGTAGGAAGCTGTGCACCCCCAGCAGTGGAGACCAAATGTTGGACACTGCGAGGAGTGTAACGGCTTTGGGAATGCTACCGGGGTCCAGCACCAGGGCAAGAAGTTCTCTGGAGCATCACCATCAAGGGAGAAAGAAACTATATAGCAAATTTTCTATTGAATGTGACGTTCATGGTATGAAATAATCCCGTTGGCCCACCTGGGTGAAATCCTCAGGCCTCGCTCCTCCCCATCCCTGGAAGAGGAAAGTCTCAGTGGTCAAAACCACAGAGACTGTGAATCCTGCATAGCTTAGCTGACTATAAAGTAAATATTTTCACAGATTCAGACACTAGTCTTCTAAAAGTGCGGCTTTCCCAAGCATCAGAAGAGAAGTTAGTCCTGTGTTGCTCAACCCAGGACAATATCAAAGACCATACTTTCAATTCAGAGTTTCTCAAGTGACAGCATTGCAAATGTAGTATATATGAACATGATAGCATGTTTTTTTTTATTCTGAGAAATTCAAGGGTTTTCAAAAATGGCAATAGGTATGAGAAGCCAGAGAATAAATAGGAAGTAAATACATAAAATTATAGTAGTTTAAACTGACAAATTTCTGGGCAACATAGAATAACACTTCTTTTTTGTCCCCCCCGTCCTCCTCCTCAAAAGGCAGTTTCAAATCATAAATTGAAGAAAACACTGTAACTTCATATTGCTTATTATAGACTTACGATATCCACACTTCTTGCACCCTGCTCTGATGTTATCCTTGTTTCCACCTGAAAGAGAAAATTTCACCAATTACGTGTTGCTAAACAGAACTCTCAAGTTCCTTTTAAATCTGCCTTGATAATTCCAATACACGTCAGGAATGATCACTCCTCAGAGTATTAAGTATCCTAAGATATCTTAAAAAAAACTTAAAACAAAGCAAAACAGTACATTTCTAAGGTCACTTTTCTGTGCAATAATCTATCAGAACAAATTTGCTGCTATGGATCATTTAGTTTCACTTAACCTATTGCCAAATCCTCATTTGATTTATTATGACCTTTCTATTGTAATTTTAATAATTATTCCACTTTTCTTACAGCTTATGCATTTTTTTAGTCCCAGTATGAACACAATAATAGCTACCTGACATTCCAGTGATCTACAGCTGTGTACTACAAGTGTACTCATATTCCAGCAGTGCATGGATGTTGACAGACATTCAATGGAAACTCTGAAATCATTTATATTTTAATCACAAGAACTGTCTTTAAAAGGTTAAAAAAAAGAAAAAAAAAGAGATACACAATCACTCCTGAAAAGGGAAAAAAGACAGATAAAAGCAATTGGGAAAAAAAAAAAACCTAAATAAATTGTTAAATGATTCTGACTCGAGGCAACATGGCACCAAATACAAAGAATTAACAGGTGCAGGAAAGCCGGTGGAGAATGAAGAGAGTAACAGAAAAGTCCCGAGATGCTATGCAGGAAGGAGGAACAGAATAGTGCAAATTTTAGGCATAGATAGTGTAATTTTCCTATCAGAGTGCACAGTTAAGCTAAACAGACATAGTAGGACATGACCCAGAAAAAGAGAAAACCCAGAGAACCAACCCCCCAAAGTACATCAGACTTGTTTTCAGTCTTCTGAGCCTATTCATCATGAAAGTCACAACTCAATTTCCCAAATCAAAGGGTAGCCTTCTATGTTCCAACTGAACAGAGTTCGAAAAAAACAGTAACTTAGACAGTTATATATAGTTTTCGGAATAACTAGGTAATATATTTACATAAATAAATAAATAAGCAAACATAACAAGAAATCCATGACAGAAATTACAGAAGAAGAAAATGGGTACATTTGCTCCATGAATTTAAATTTATTTACTGAGACAAGCACTGTCTTTAGAAAACTCTACTCAAAATAGCAGAGAAACCTTCAAACCCCAGGTTGAAAAACTAACTTGAAAACTTGGACAACTCACTGGTCTATGCCCCAAAAAGTACTGAAAGGCTAAGCAATAAAAATACATACATTCCACTATGACACGTGGTTTTCTGTGGATCTCAAAACCTTAGTATTGCATACGCCCTTTGAGGTCCACAAACTCAGCAGTGTTTCTGTGCTTTTTTTTTACTCCCAAGAGTAAAATTTTGTTATTACTTTTGACTTTAAATAATAATGTTAGAAGCTGGGGTTTATATTATTAAAAGCAAACAAATTACTAGTTTTGCACTCCCTTCTTCCCAGGTCTTAATCCTCAAGAAAATTAACAAACAACACAGCAGCAACCATCCAAGAAAGGTCTTGCAGAGGGATCTGGACAGGCTGGATCGATGGGCCGAGACCAACGGGATGAGGTTCAACAAGG
>JAOXJM010000019.1:22762728-22780698 GCA_026413425.1 Tringa solitaria
AAGGAGGAAGAAGAACGTGATGAAGATGCTGACAGTGTAGAAGATGAAGCTGCTAGCAATGAGAGATCTCAAATAAAAGAACGCATTGCCAAGAAGTTGAAAATTGATACAAGTGAAAATGCTAAACAGCAACTTCCAGAGGAAGAAACTAAGACAGAAAAGAAAACAACTAGTCGCAGGTAAGGAACATACTCTGGTTTTGGTTTTGTATTTCCTTTCAGCATGTTTACAGTTAGATTTTCAGCTCAATTCCAGTTTTGCAGTTACAACACTGATAGGTTTGTATTATATTAAAATTATTCCCCCCTGCCAATCTCTAACTATGGAAGATGAAATTGCCTTTTGCTTTCTCATTTCTTAGTTTCATTTAGTGGTTTGAGCAAAAACGTTAAATTACATTTTTAATTACATTACATAAATTACACTGAGCACTTAATTGACTTCTATTTTTCTCCATGAGTTACGAATGAAGAGTATTTATATGTTTTTACCGTGCTTTACTTTGTCTTTCTATGCATTTGTAAGTTTGACTTCTATAGCTTCTCTATATGTGTTAACACATGGTAGTCATCCATCACTGAGACAAAAGGTAAAGCCTTTCTAAGTCATCCATTAATGTCTGTTTTAACACAGTAGTCATTCTTACAGTGTACCAGTTTTTCAACACTGCAATTAATACATCAGTTTTTAAGTATCATCTAAGGCTCTTAGGGTGTGGGAGTATGTATGTGTTTAGTAGTGTAATGCTGAATTCAAATTATTAAACTAGCTCTGGACAAGTATGTTTCTGTATATTCAGCTCTTTACAGACATAAAATCATGGGTATCAGTCATGTAACACAGCTGTGCCAGCCTTCGTGAACATCTTTACTGATTAGCACTCAATTTTCAGTGAGTTGTTCTTTTGGAAACTTGAGTCTCAGCAGTCTTTCTTCCAGAGTTGGTTTGTGAACTTCTGCCTGATAAAACGTGCATGAAAACATTCATCATGAATACAAGAGACGTGTAGTGGACCTGATGGCAAGCTTACTAGGAATTATTGTCCAGTATCTTAATAAGCATGGGCTCTAGAAGTTACAGAATAATTAAGTCTTTGCAGTTGTAAAGTCCAATCTATAAATTTACTTACTTAGTGAAACTGACTGGGGGGTAACAGGAGGAAGCATCAAGAAGGTAATTTAGATTTTGTACTCTAACTCTGCACAGTTGTTATAAGTAACAGCCTGATGAAATTATGCGAGTTTTGTCTATACTAAATTCTGCGTATGAAGTAGCTGTCTTAGATTCTGTCCCATTCTGTTCAGAGTCTCCTCTGAACTGAACTGTTCCTCCTCTCTTTTTCTTTTTTTTTTCCTCCCTTTGTTTTTTGTTGTCTTTTTTCTCCTGTTTATCCCCACTGCAGATATGGGTTTATATGTAATAGCCAAGACATATGGTCAAGGCATATAGTCATCATGGAAGAATCCGGCACAGTCTGTTTGTGAGAAAAGAGTATATGGTAGTTAATATAAACGTTTAATGAGTTCCATAGCATTTACTATCCCCATTAATAACTGTAGAGGGAAGTAAAGGCTTTGGGTCAAGACACATGAAGATACATTTTTTTTTCTATTCGTAATACACTTTGAGATAAAATACATATTGAAATTTAGGTTGGAATATGGAAGGAATAACTGAAACAAAATCATGTGTTGTTTTACAGTCATCAGAAACTCATATATCTGACTTGCACCCCTTGCAGGTTAATCTTGTTTTATATGACTATATATACCTGCTAAAAATAAAAACAACTACATCTCATTGAAGAAGGGGCTGTTGTCAGTTATGGTGGGCATTCAATCATTATCTCAATTATAAAACAAAACTAATTATTAAGAGAAAGGGGAAATCACACACAAACATGTGGAACTTCATGGATATCAATTTGATTGTTATTACTGAAACAATTTTCTATGATTTTAAAGGAAAGATTATTAAGTTTTGAGCACTCCACATGAGGTAGTGTTTTTAACTCCGTGTGACCCATATGTTTAGAAGCAGGCTACGCTCTTAGAGTGGTAGGAACACTTGTGTTATTTTTGATAATCTTTTGATATTGATATATTTAAATATACCAATTGTAAGTGTTGCTGTTTGTCTACCTTTTTCAGAGCAGTAAAAAACACTGCAAACATTGCCAAGAAAACAATTTCTATTAACCACTTAAATAACTTTGAATAGTTTCAAAAAAAAAAACATTCATGAGGTTTAGCAGGAAATTTGGTGACCTTTTCTACATCTTCTCCACTGTGGATTTGAATCTGAAAAGCTCACTAAGTACAGTACAGAAGCCTTTGTATTTCGAACAAATCATACAATAGTTTGGGTTGGAAAGGACCTTTAGAGGTCATCTGGTCCAACTCCCCCTGCAATGAGGAAGAATATCTTCAACTAGATCAGGTTGCTCAGAGCCCCGTCCAACCTGATCTTGAATGGTTCCAGGCATGGGGCATCTACCACCTCTCTGGGCAACCTGTTCCATTGTCTCACCATCCTCACTGTAAAAAAAATTCTGCCTTATATCTATTCTGAATCTTCTTCCTCTTTCAGTTTAAACCCATTAGCCTTTATCCTATCGCAACAGGCCCTTCTAAAAAGTGTGTCCCCATCTTTACTGTAGGCCCCCTGTAAGTATTGAGGCAGCAATGAAGTCTCCCTGGAGCCTCCTCTTCTTGAGGCTAAACAAACATAAGTCTCTCAGCTTGTCTTCATAGGAGAGGTGCTCCAGGCCTCTGATCCTTTTTGTGGTTCCAACAGGTCCATGTCCTTCTTATGTTGGGGGCCCTGGAGCTGGACACAGTACTCCAGGTGGGGTCTTATGAGAGCAGAGGGGCAGAATCACCTCCCTTGACCTGCTGGCCATGCTTCTTTTGATGCAGCTCAGGATATGGTTGGCCTTCAGGGCTGTGAGCACAGATTGTCAGCCCATGTCCAGTTTTTCATACACCAGTACCCTCAGGTCCTTTTTCACAGGGCTGCTCTCAATCCCTTCATCTCAATTCCAGCCTGCATTGATGATGGGGGCTGCCCCAACCCAGGTGCAGGACCTTGCACTTGGCCTTGTTGAATCTCATGAGGTTCATTCACATGGGCCCCCTTGTCAAGCTTGCCTAGGTCCCTCTAGATGGCATCCTGTCCCTTGGGTTTGTTAACTGCACCACTCAGCTTGGTGACATCTGCAAATTCACTAAGGGTGCACTTGATCCCACTGAGGAGTTTCTAGTCAGTCTTTTTTCAGGCATAGATGATGTTACTACCAAAGTTCCTCATGATTTTGTGTTTGCTGAAGAAAAGACTCAATATACTTAATAGCTGGAGATAAATTTGACATCAAAAATTGAGCACAATAACATAAAAGGACACAGCAAACAAAATCTATAAGTTAAATGAACATTAGTTTTTCCTGACATAGAGGCAAGGCAAGTAGCTTTTATGCTTCAGCAAATGTTATGTAGTCAGCAAGACTTCCGTGGTCAGATCTATAAACTGATGTTAATTCATTTCTTTTGGAATCGTACATAAATCTGATCTCTTTGTAGAACCATGTAGTGTTAGGTACATCAGCATAAAGTTCTGTTTCATGAGCACCAGCTTTTTGTTTCTTATTCTTTTCTCTCTGTGAGAGCATCTAAATCAGATTACATGAAATCTAGTGCCATGTTTTCATGGCTGTGCTATGTAGATCTGGGTATTATTTCAGAGGACGTATACAAGATACCTAAAAACGTATCCCCTGTTTTTCCATTCTCATGGAATGGAAACACATCTTTGAAGGTGTGCTCTGCAGCTGCTTTGGAAATTGGTGGCTGTGGTATCTCTGCCAAAGACAGCTGGTCCACAGGAAGCGTAGAGATCGAAGAGTATTATGAATAACTTGGATCCAAAAATCTGGTTACTAGTCCTATGGTTGAGATCGGTGGATAATCCCAGTAGTAAATTACATGAATATTTATCTTGTGTTGATTAAAATGGTTATATGTCAGTAAGTGGGACAAGGGTACGTGAGGTAGTTTTCTGTCTCATCTTGCAGAAACATTGTGCTGAAGCAGTTTCCTGAGTGAAGAAAGAAATAATTCATGATTTTCAGTACTCTGCCTTTGGTGGTTGTTTAATCCTGCAGCCTAATAATTATTGTGATATTACCCATAATATTCCCTAATGCAGAGTAAGTATAAGCTTCCTGGAGTCAGTGTACTGTTCTCTATTGTGGAGATCAGACAAATACAGATTAGTGTTAAATAGCTGTATCTGATAGTGGAGGTGACAACTAAGAAATTTAAAAGTTCTCCAAGGAGAGCTTTTTTTTCAAAAAGTACCTTCAAGTACTGTATATACTTACTACCTGTCTGTCCAACAGCCTGCCCACCAATATGTTTACCTGTCTGTTGGGTTTTACAGGGATGGCTGCTAGAAAAAAATTTGGCTAAAATATAGCAGCAAGTTTGTAGCATGAAGGGAAAACAAAGCTAGAGCATATCCTTAGGAACGAGATACTCTATGCCCAAGCTTGCCTGACATTTTGTCGCATTTTTAGAGACAGTTGTGTAGGCATTACATAAGCTGATGGCTCTGCACGTGGATGGTCAATGTGCTGTGTTTGTGGTTGTTCCACAGTTGTGGTTATTCAGGGCAATAGCAGTAGTGTTATAGCCAAATGGGTTGTCTTAACTCGGAAGAGGGTTTTATTGGATGCCTTTTTATCAGTTTGGAGCTATAGCCTTGGGAGACACTCCTTAGTACTACAAGTAACATGAATTTCTGGACTTACTGATTTCCAAATAATTGTGTGGCATCCTCTGTCATGAAAATCAAAGGCATGATATTTTTTATTATAAATAAGGTGTTACTAACTTTGACGTCTGATGAGATAAAGTAAGATAAATATTACCAAGTTTCATTGTCTGGAATAGTGACTTTTCTGTAACTGTGCTGGAGGTGGTTGGTAGTATTCTCATGGGACTTCACCACCCACTGTAGTCCAAGTGTGTGTTGATCAGAGCGGGCAGAGATGTGGGAGGTCAAATATCAAACAAAAAGTTGGATCGACCATACATAGCTTGAAGGGTGATGTCTGCTAACATACCAGAGGGCCAAGAAACATCTGATACCTATCAGAATTGTCCAGCTAATCAGCTATTTAAATGTACTAATTGAACACCTGAAAATATTTTTTCAGGGCACTGTCTTTTAAACATCTGTCATGACTTTTTCTACCAATCTGTATTAATTTGTATCAATCCTGTTTCTTCTAATACAAATAGATTTGTGAAGTCAGAATTTTGCACATCTGTTTCAGAGAAATAATACAGGAGTAATAGACACCTTCTCAAATTCATGGTACTGAGATCTAATACCGCTTCTAAATGCGATCATACTTGGAGTGCTCAAATGGTGACATTAATCTTAATCATTTCAGTAGACATTTAAACCTTTTTTATATCTTTTTAAAAACAGTTTGAAAGATTTTCCTATTTTGTATTAGATAAGAAACCTTGCAAAAAAAAATTCCTCTTCATTCTGGCAAGTGTTAGAGAAAGTTCACAGGCCTGTTTTGTTTTTTTCTTTTTATTAGAAAGCTTAAACCTAAACTTCCAAGTATAGAACAGCTTTTTACATGAAGGAATGTATACAGATTAGAGAAGTGTTTGCCATCATTGCAATAGTAATGAGATTTGTCAGCATTACATTGAGTTTGTAAAATGACAGTGGCTTGAGCTGATCATCTGCAGACTTCAGAGTAAACAGTCCTCTTAGTTCTGTAGTTAAAAATACTGGGTTTGCATTTGTTTTCATCCTGTAGGTGGAGCTCGGGTGCTACACATTTCTGCGTACCAGCTTTTAAAAATTTTCACTGATTGTTTGCAAGACATGTAGTGTGCAAGTAGAGTACAGGTGACTGTACAGTTTTTCACCATACAGTCAACAATTTCAGTTCTGTCCTTATACTGGATGTGGTATTAAATATCAATATTAAATAGGTGTCTGGAATAGGTAAACTATGTAGGAAAAAAAGCTGACTTTTCTTTTTCAGTAATCAGTCTCACTTGAATTTAACTCTATTTCCTGTTGTATATTTTGGTCCTAATAGTTCTATGAATCGCAGCTGAGCTAAATAATCACATTTCTTTTTGGTTTATAAGCCATCAGTGATTACTGTAAGGAGACGAAGTAATAGTAGTAGTTACTATTAACTACTGTTGTAATTAATAGAAACTATATTGCCACTCCCTTACATTCCTACATTTTCTTATATGCATGTTGCTTTTCATGGGTCAAATAAATCATCTCATGAAGCCTTAGACAGGTACTGTGTGTATATGTAAGAAATTACTTGCTTCACCTTCAAAGCAGAAGTTTATAACACTTTTT
Organism: Tringa solitaria; assembly: GCA_026413425.1. NCBI lineage: Eukaryota > Metazoa > Chordata > Aves > Charadriiformes > Scolopacidae > Tringa > Tringa solitaria. The sequence goes on from JAOXJM010000019.1 coordinate 22,769,137, forward strand.
AAGGTGTAATTCCTCTGACTTATTTTTCTCCATTTGTTAAAAGACAAGGTGAAATAACTAGTTTACTTACAGATAGCTGCACTTGATCAAATGACTTGCATCCCCGGTGCCATTTTGTCATCTAGACACAATAGTAATAAAAATATTTAATAATGCTAGGCAGGTATGCTCAATGTCATGCTAAGTCCATTTTAGACCATGCAGTAAAAATTTCATACAGTTAAGACATTAACATTTTCCTAGCATCTGAATAAACATTAACATACTGAGCATGCAAGATTGCTTTCCTCAAGTGCTCTCATAGTACTGTGGTATAAAACAAAGGTAATTTTTTGTGTGATCTCATGGAAATGTTTTTAAAGACCTTCAAATCAAAACTGCTTTTTCTCTTTGTAAATATGCAGTTGTTATAAATGAATAATTGGATATTTTTTGTTCATAAATCAATAATATATGGTAGAGTATTTTGTTGTAAATTCATTTACTGTGTACTTTTACTTTGTGCTTATAGCGGAGGCATTATATTGAAAAGAAATAAAAATTAAAAATAATTTTGGAGACTCACATAATTCTACAGTGGAAGAATACTTGTCATTCTTGTAATTGTTGAAAGTTTATAACTTCTTTGTTATTTATAACAGTTACATTTCTGTACATCTGTGGAATCTCAGCCCCAACAGGCCTGAGATGTCATACAAGTCTGCTGTCTATAATCGCCACTGCAAGGTGGTTGATGTCATTGCAAGGCTGCTGTCTGTAGTTTTTGAAACTATGTAGATCCTCTGACTGGAGAACATTGCAGATGTTGCATCCATTTTCAAAAAAGGCAATCATCATCATCATAGGGATGAATGAGTTAGCCTCACTTTGGTCTTTGGGCAAATCATGGCGTAGGTCCTCTTGGAAGCTATTCTGGACACATGAAGCAGAAAAAGGGGATTGGAAATAGCATAGATTTATCAAAGACGAGATGAGGGGACAACAGTGGATATCATCTAGTTTGAACATAAGGCTAGAGTGCATGAGTTTCTGAGGTTCCTTCTGACCTAAATGTTTCTGTGATTTGTTGGGGTTTTCTTATTATTTTTTAAAAGTCATTATTTCCCATCATCCCCCACCCCAATTAGACTCTGCTGAGGTCTGGAATAACAACAGCAACTCTTTAGTTGTTGGGGTTTTTTAAATTGTTTTTTAAGTTACATGCGTATGTATTTAGGTATTTTATTTATGCTTCTGCTTATTTAAACTTAATCCAGTATCTCATCTGGTGTTACACTTTTTTGTGAATGTTGTTTGTTAGTAGTGGCAATGTGATGTGAATGCCATATAATTAGAACTACTTATTAACTTTGGAATGTGAAGTTTATCTATTTCTATATAGAACGATGATATTCTTTCTTCACAATAATTACTATTTCCAATTTATTAACTCTATTTGTAATCCCTCTAGGCTTTTATTAAACTGGGTATAACTGTTACTATTAGCCTGTGTCCAACAATACAGCTTGTCTCCTTGTTTTTCAGTTTGGCATCAGGAAATAGAAATTGTACATTAATAAGACTGGCTTTTGAGTTCTTGAATACAAACTGTCTTTGCAACTGGCTTCAAACTTCACTATACCTAAAGATCTCCTACTGTTTTCATATAGCAAATTCAGGCATTCTGGTAATAGTATTTTAAGCCAAAGGAGACCATTAGATCAACTGTATATCTGCCGATTTACCCCTATAGAGCTAACTGTTTGGCTACAAATGAACAGGAAAGGCATTCAAATGTAATTTGTAGATATCAAGAGAGTGTAATTTGGTCCATATCTAGTTAGACGATGTGGTCTATTCCAGTATTTAGATACACCTAAGAGTACCTCATCCAATTTTACATTTTGGTTTGTCTGGGTTCAGCTTGCAGCCAATGACTTTTTCTTGCTGTGCCTTTCCCTGAAATTCACTGCAGTATGCTTTATTTTCTCTTATTTCAACTACTGAAATTCTAATTGAGTCCTTTGTCTTTTTGATAAGCTTTACCTGTTGTGTTCTTTCAGTCTTTTACAGTAGAACATTTTTCCCATTCCTCAAATCACTTTATGGCTTTCTTTGTTCCTTCTCCATTTTTTCAACATTCTTTAAGAGCTTTTATCAGTAATCTCTTATTAGACTTACTAGTGCTGCATACAGAGAGCAACAACTTTTTCTCTTACTTCCACCTCCCTGTTTACTCATAAAGGGCCAACATGAGCCCTTCTTACCAATATTCCACTGAGATTGTTGCTAAAGCTTTCTAGATTTTCAGTCATCACTCTCTAAGAACTAGTTTGCCATTTTGTACACTTACTCTGTTTTTTGCTTCATAGATTTTGGCAACTAATTGTTGGGTTTTTTTAGCAAGTCTAGTTTGCCCAGCAATCCTGATGGGAGAATTTGCCACTCTGACAGTTTGTGTGATTCACTAGTAGTGGATTTAGTACTCAGTTCCCTGGGGTGAACAGATATATTTCCAGTCAGTGTTTCCTATCTCACTGGCAACTATTTTAAGCAATAACTTTTTTTAACCTAATTCTTATTTGATGAAGATGTTCTTTCAGCCTGTTTTGTGTTGCTGATTTTTTTTTATGGACTTCCTTACTTGAAAGTTCTGGGAAGCAAGCTTTCCTGGATTCATATATTAAGAGGGGTTATTTGGGTTCACTCTAAAATTAGCCAAGTTAGCAACCAGTCAGGAACTCATGTTGAATTCTACTAAGGAACTCTCTGATAGCATTTGTCAGAATCAATATGCTACTTTGAATTTTTTTTGCTTTTGACTAGTATATTTTTTGTGGGGGAAAGTTTTATTGTATTATTGTATTCTAGCTTGAGTCAAGGAGTACTTTTTTTTTGTCCAATCCAGTATACCAGATTTTTTTTTAAAAAGAGATACTGCCAATAAAATTGATGTAAAAATAATTTAAATGTCAAGATGAGCACATGTAAACCGGTTAGTTTTTTTCTTTGTATACGTAATGAAACTAATAGCTTTAGCTCATTATAATAAATGCAAACCTATTATTCTTTTATCATGACCTCTTAATTTTGTATCCAAAAGTCTTTGCTGAAGTCCATAAAGTGCCAGGGTTTGGAATAATGGAATACATCTGTTAGGTGTTAAAAGAATAGAAGAAAAAACATCAAAACTGTCAAGTGGAAACAAGCGGAGATTAAAGTCTATCACTAGATATACTATACTACTACAAAAGATTATTGCATGAGATTGCATTGACATTTGTCTCTCTCACTCTTGCATTTTTTTCATATTGTGGTACCTTCAGATCTTTGTTACTATGCTGCCTACATTTTTAATTTCATTTTCTTAGATCTTTTGAATTCTTTCATATTTTGAAGTGTTAAGAGAAATGCCTGTGTTTCATCTGACAGTGGAAGGTTAATTGTAAATATTTTTGTTTTATTCTGAATCATTCCACATCATATTTACTGTGTGATTATCGTGCTCCGTCCATATGGGTATTCTTTTAAAACTTGGAACCATCAGTAGTTCCAAGTTAAAACTTGAAACCATCAGCTTATGTTGTTTCATTTTAACTTCCTTGAAGTGGGCCACTTAGTGCTTCACCCTAAAATAAGGGTCCAAAGCTATTTTAAACAACTTAATAGATTAAATTAAGAAATTCCAATTTTATGCAAAAGTAGCTATTTAGTCATACTGAAATAGAACAATTACTGAGTGGTGACCTGAAATTAGACTTTTTTTCTGTTTCTGCTTTGCTAAATAGATGAGTATATTCAAAGTACATTGCCTTGATTTGAAAACAGAATAGGTAATGATTATATAATACATGATAAAGTTAGATATCTGTGTAATATGCTGTTATAAAATGACAGCTGTAGAGTTACAACACTTTTTGTTTGATGTCATAGAGCTCTATGTAGCCTGTACTTCAAATAGAACAATAACTAGACATCTGTAATATTTTCTTGAGGCAGGCAGAGGAAGTATTGAAAGTATTATGACCACAAAAAAACCAACTTTCTTTCTCAATACTTCTTACTTGTTCTGCAATGCTTCCTTCTATTAAGAGACTCTGTGCTGTGTTTTGCAAAATTCCATTAAGCATATAACTTCCTTCCACTGAGTAGTCTGTAGCATTCCTCACCCTGCCCTCAGAGTGCTCATTTTTAGGTACAGCTTATATAACATTCGGAAATGTCATGGGGTACCTAGCTAGTATATACCACCAGCCTCCCAAGAGCTCCATCTGTTAGCGTACTATCTGTTTTATATTAAAATATAGTCTAGTAAATAAAATATTTTAATATATAGTATTAGAATGGAAGCTAGATACTGAGAGGCCACCTATATGTTCTTGACTTTATATCTCTTGTTGCTTGCAAGAGAGTGAAAAATGTTATAGGAAAATCCTATATACTGACATTTTTGCAATTTAAGGTCAAAGAAGTCATGTGTTATTTTATGTAATCTCACCTCCTTTTATGCAGTTTTGTCCCATAGTATACTGACAGAAAGGTCTGAAATTGTCTGGAAAACAGAGCTTATAAACTCCCCGAGGAAGTTATTTTACTCCTCAGAACTGCCCTGCAGCTTTTCTCAAGTAGGATGTAGCATCTATTTCATAATCCATAAAATTCTAACCAATAGTTCTGAAAAAGTGCAAAAGCTCATATAATGCTGAATTTCAAGGGAACACGTAAGCAGCAAATCTTTCCTACTATTCCTGTTTCAATGCAGAGTATCAAAATATTTCTCTTAAATCCTTACCTTTAGGGCTTATATTACACTAAACGTACTTAGGACTGTTCTAAGTTCTACTGGTTCTTATTCAGTATTTAATAGATTTGGATCTCTATTTATGCTCTTTCACTCTTGTCTTGAAATATCATTTGAAAAGCTCTTTGGAGAAGCAGTACCTCTCTGATGTGAAGTACCAAGTATATGAAAAATGCTGATACATGTACAAAGCAGTACAGCGGTATTTCAGTCTTCCTGTTTTTCTCTATCTTGATTGACTTGTGTCCACACAGAATTTCATTAGATTAGTCATTTGCCTTAGATACAATACATCGTAAACACTAGCTGAATTAGACAATTTTGCTTATTCATGATATGAATTCTTTATAAGATATTAATTCAAGCATGTGAACTTGTCTGTGAAGACGTGGCAAGGACATAGGAGATAGAATTTCTATATTATGCAAATAATACCTACCTAAATATTTTCAGTATAGAGAAGACAATGTTTCACTAGGGGAGCACTTTGCAGGAATCTGGATTAGACTCAGTTTGAATAAAGAGGTAAAGAGTTTGGAGAACTAGCTGTTAGAGAGGGACTAAGTTAGTCCATTAATCATGAATTGACTTTACAGCATAAGAATACAGCAAGTTCCTGCCACATGTCAAGGTCAACACATTTTCCTGGTTTTACTCTGTTAGTGTAGGTGCTTCTACATACAGTCCTTGCCATACATACGGCAAACTTAGCTCAGGTATTCCTCAACTCATGTCACTCGGTTGTGAAATGATTTAAGTGGGCACTACCTTTGAAGAATTTAGAGATTATTTGAGAAATTAAGTAGACAAAATAATGGTCTGTGAAATATTATTGTGCAGCATAATAGCTAGTTGACACTGACAGTATATTGTACTGGTTCTGATTTATGCGTGCCTCCTGTGGTTTGCAGGTGGAACTCGCTTGAATCCTAAATACTTTTAAGTCTGTGTTACCTTGGAGAATGTGACTGTTGTGTTTTATTGCCACAGCTATGCTAAGCAGATGTGTGTGAGCTGGAGCTACCTGATAGAGAAGGGAAAACTCTTCATTTTTCCCCACCTGTGGTGTTGGGAAAAAGCACAGGCATAAATTGGTGTGAATTCATTGTCTAGGTATCAAAAACCAGTGGGAATGGTGTTGGTGTAAGCTAAGTCAATGTGACTTTCGTGAAGAAATCTGAGATAGGAACTTATTTTGATGTATTCTGTCATCCATTCTATGATTCTTTTAAATTAGTGCATAAAAGAATTAACTCTTTAAATTCCAGTTTGTTTGATTACTGTAGTAGCTGTTTTAAGCTTCTGCCTTTTGAAAACTCTAAGCATATAAATCATAGAATCATCTAGGTGGAAAGGGACCTTTAAGATCATTGAGTCCAGCCATTAACCTAACACTGACAAAACCATCAATAAACCGTGGCCGTAAGCACCTCCAAGGATGGTGACACAACCACTTCCCTGGTCAGCCTGTTCCAATGTTTGATAACCCTTCCAGTGAAGAAATCTTTCCTAATATCCATCGTAAGCCTCCCCTGGTGCAACTTGAGGCCATCTCCTCATGTCCTGTTGCTTGTTGAGTTCCCTCAGCTGCTCCTCATAAGACTTGTGCTCTAGGCCCCTCACCACTTTTGTTGCTCTTCTCTGGACACACTCCAGCACATTAGTGTATTTCATGGAATCATAGAATGGTTTGGGTTGGAAGGACCTTAAAGATCATCGAATTCCAACCCCCCTGCTATGGGCAGGGACACCTTCTGCTAGACCATGTTGCTCAAAGCCCCATCCAGTCTGGTCTTGAACATTTCCAGGGGTGGGGCATCTGCAGCTTCTCTGGGCAACCTGTTCCAGTGTCACGCTACGCTTATAGTAAAGAATTTCTTCCTAAGATCTAGTATAAATTTCCCCTCTTTCAATTTAAAACCATTACTCCTTTTCCTATTGCTACACTACCTGATAGAGTCCCTCCCTAGCTCTCCTGTAGGTACTGGAAGGCTGCTGTAAGGTCTCCCCAGAGCCTCCTCTTCTCCTCTGTTCAGCCTCTGTTGAGGCTGAACAACCTCAACACTCTCAGCCTGTCTTCATAGGAGAGGTACTCCAGTCCTCTGATCATCTTTGTGGCCCTCCTCTGGACCTGCTCCAACAGGTCTATGTCCTTCTTATGTTGTGGACTCCAGAGCTGGATGCAGTACTCGAGGTGGGGTCTCACAGGAGCGGAGTAGAGGCGTAGAATCACCTCCCTTGACCTGCTGGCCATGTTTCTTTTGATGATCCCCAGAAAAAGAATGTTAGATGTTTTTACGCTGCCTTGCTTGATCTTGTCTATCAATAATGTTAAACTGGAAAATCACACAAAAAATTAGTTTAGATATAAGAGGGAAACAAAGGAGACTTAGTCCTATATGTTTCAAGAGTGTCTGGAGGAAGCAAAATGCTTTCTGAATCTTTTGGGTTGGTATTGATATCCTGACTTTGTAATGACAACATACACAGACTCACCCACTCATCACATAATATCTTAGTCATACCTATCTACATGTGAGATGCTTCTTTGGATAGGCTTCTAGTTTAATTTGTGTGTGCTTTGTATGCTTTGGGTTGTTTATCATGGCATATAAATTCAATATGGATTTGAAATCAAAGTGCTAATTTATAAATTGCTATTTATCCACTGTCATGTGGAAACTACTCACATCTGCAAATGTTTACATGAGTCAGTGATTCCAGTGAAACTATTAATGTAAGTAAAAGATCATAGAAATAAGCCTGATAACCACTGAAATTCCTTCTGACTGGTCGTTTTGTTGTACGAAGGACAAAGAAAAGGAAGGAATATTTTGGATAAAATTACAAAAAAAGTCCTTAGTCTGGGGATTGAGCACCTTTTTTTTTTTTTAATAAGGCTGTCTGAAGAGATTATTGTTTTCCTTTCATGTTCCCCTTGGCAACTTTTTCATATCCTTTTTTCCGCAATTAGAGTGTTACAGTTGCTTGTGGAGTTCCTTATAAAATAGATCCCTTATACAATCCCAGTAAATAAAAAAAAAAAAAAATGCCAGCTACAAAGCCAGGGCCAGAAGTAAGCTGTCAAAGAAAAGAGACTTTTAAGCAAGTTTTAACACTTTTGAAAGTGTGCATGACCTTCTGCCCACAGCACACTGCATAAAAGATACAGACATCAGTCTTAGAGAGAAATGGGGAAGGCATCTTGCTGGGACTAAATCCTTGAATGGTACTCACTTTTGGTTTAATCCTTATATGGTTTATCAAGTTGTTTGGTTATCGGGATTTTTTTCTTATCTTTACAAGTAATATTATAATACTAATGCTTTTAAAGTACACTTAATTTATATTTTATTTTGCTTTGCACACTACTTTTCCTCAATGCATGGGGGATCACTCACCTCAGTTGGACTAATTTTCTTTAAGGAATGTAATAATATTTGATTTAGCAAAGTGTAACATTTCAAATTTTACCCATTATTCTTTAAAACTTGATCAGTTACTTTTTGACCGATGAGGTTCTCTTTTTAATTATCTCAGAAAATGAAAAGAATTATATTCTTTTCCTTTGGTAAAAATAAATTCCTTAGTTATCCGTAAGTTTAAGAAGCTAGTGTGTTACTTTTCGTTTGCATTTTTATATTTTGTTCAAGAAACTCAATATTTCAGACATGTATAACTGACATATAGGAAAGAAAAATTACTTCAGAATTGGTTTTAGAAACACTTTATTTTTCTGAATATGACCATTTACTTACTGCTAAGAACTGCGTGATTCATTTATTCTTTTCAAAATAATGTAGATTTTTTTGTATTCTTTACCTTAATAACATTCATTGTAAAGAAAAAATAATCCCAGACATATTCTTTGTAGAGTTAATGATTGGCAGTAACTTAAAAGCAGACTATACTATATTAAACACAAACCCAGATTGTTTGGGCACAAAACCCAGAATCCCAGCACTGAGATTTTTCTTGGCTAAGCATCAAAGCGTGTTAATGGGTATAGTGTTAGCCTGGGACAAAGACGGGATTGTTACTGTGGTATATTTCATCCTGCTGATACTTGGCAAGAGTCAGTGTATTTTTAGGTGAAGTTTGTATGTGCATTTGTCTAGTCACCTGGAAAAAGGATGCATAGATGACCCGTGAAAATGCAGTTAGCACGATGGAAGGTGAGAATGTGTAATCCTTTATTATACAGTGAATTGTTAGCACTCTGTTGTGGGTAAGATACCATTTCAAAGGGCTGGAGTGTTCTCAGTTGTTTAGTGCACATGTGATTTTTTATTTTTTTTTTGGTAACATAACGATGGATTTAACAGTGGTATGGCCATGTACTTTTTAATTGCTAAATATTCATGCTCCATTTCCTTTCTTTGTTTCAACAGAGTTGAGTAGCATGGGAAGAGACATTTTGAGGTTTATGTTTCTGTTATAGAATACATTTTTTTGTAAATATGAGCAATACTTTTTAAAGTGGTACTGCAGTGAAGGATGAGTACAGTATATCCAAACTTTTTCACCACATCTGCTGTTTGTCTCGACAGTTGATTCATGGTCTAATTCAATGTTTCTGTTGTTTTACATGCCTTACTACAAAGCCAAATAGGTAATAGGTAATTTTAGTCTAGTGTAGAATAAGTCACGTTTGTTATCCGATTCTGATTGTGGAATCTTTATAAGTAATCATATTTCATGAATAAAAAGAAGAGAAATTAAATTCCTGCCTGAAAAGTTGTTAAGTTTTTGATAGTAGTTAATAGTAGTAGTTGAAGTAAATCACAAACTTTGTGAGCTGAGCAGATTTTATTTGGAAATATGGTAAAGGTAACTGCTAGTAAATTGATTAGTACTTCTTTTTTTTTTTCTTTTTTTTTTTTTAATTACCGCAAAGATTGTAGCTACTACGCTGTCATAGGGAAAGAGCCATATTTCATATTATTCTCCGTCCTGTTTTATAACACTTAACATGCTGGTAATTTTTTGAGTACAGGTCTTCACTGAGTTTTCTGCAAGTCCGCCTGTCATCTTTGCTGTCAATTGGAATGATAGATTTTCCATCATGGTTTTTTGGGAAGAATCTTCTAAGCCCTTTTTCTCTTAAGCCTGAAATATTCTATTTCTAATCAAAGCATCATCAACATTACAATATTATCTTAGTGATGAGTTTGATGTAAATTCCTGTATAAATCAACAGTGGTATTCAAGGTTTCTTTCTTCTTTCACTTAGTGCAACAAGGGAGCTCAGTTCGCTTTCTCTGAGAGCTGTGTAGTGTAGGGTAATGAACTTTTTCTTTTACATCTTTTATCTGTGTTGTTTTGGTGGTTTTTTTTGGCTTAAAGCATTATTCCCCTTCCCTGTGTTCCCTTTTCCACAGCTATATAAGCAACCTTTCTAAAGCAAGCCACTGTCCAGGACTTTTTCCAGGAGGACATTTCTTTTACTGCTGTATATGTATAGCAATATCATTTTCTGATTCTTTGCCACTAGCTGAATTTTAATCAATCAGTTTTTTAGTCCTTTCCCAACTGTTGTTGGGCTTCTCTCTGTTTCATTCCAGTGTCACTTTGATTTAACAGTTGGGCCTATTGGAGATCATTTACATTCCCTTTTCCTTTGTAAATTTTTAATTTTCAGTTTGCTAGCTATTCCTCACAGCAGTTTACTTTATTTGGGGGGGGCATTTGTTGCTGCCACTCTGTTATTAAATTAGAGCTGAATTCCACAGCAGAATATTTACTCTGATTAAAAGATTTTGGCATAGTAAAAAGGTAGTTGTTTCATTTGTAATGTATCAACTTTTTAAAATAACTTTTTAAAATTTTAATTTTTTTAACTTAATTTTAAGGTTAAATTTTAAAGACAAATGGTGTCTGTCCTTGAGTGCAAATTGATTTTCTGTATAAACATACATTTAATTTTTGAATACATTTTATTGTAAATAATTTACTTTCTTAGCTGCATATTTTTTCATATTTCTTGTGAATGTGGGCATAGAATATCTGAAGACATGGTGAATATTTTTTTTGTCAGTATGCTCATGTTTAAATCTGTTTTCTTTGAAAATGGTAAAAGAAATAATTTGAGAGGAACTTCAATAGCTAATGATCATGGTTGCATTTAGTCTGCTTCTTTTACGTTTTTTTTTTCAAGGTTTTTCACAGATAAATTTATATTAATTCTAGTTTGTTAGCTGCATTGTCAACTGCATACTTTTGGTGGATATTGTATGAATCCTACAGATAGGATTTCAGGAATGTTATTTCAGATTAAAGGACACTTCATGAATCTTTCTTCCATGTTTCCAGCAATCAAATTCAGAATTTTGTTGAAGGCATTTATTCTTCTAGTCTATTAGACAACTTGGTGTCCATATTTAAAATAATAAAAAAAAAGCTAGCTATTTTCTAGAACTGAAGACCAGAATATACAACATTGACCCTTGCTTTTCCGAGCAGATGCTTTGTAACGTATGCAGTTTTTACTCTTAGAAACCTGTTCTCTGTGGTAAACAGTGGGGGCGGGGAAAGGGAAGGGAACAAACCAAACCCTAGGCATTCCAGAGGTCTTTTGGTCTTAATCTTTAACACTGCCAAATATTCCTGAATGGATCATTGTGGTCCATGTTTATAGGTCAGTGGTTAGCGTTCCTGTACTAAGTTCTGCAGTGAACTTTACAAATCCAGTCTTGCAAAAGTCTTTCAGTTGTTCTATCTCATTTCTTGTATGATAATAGTACTGGCTCCTCACAGTTGTGAACTCCAAGAAAGAGAAGTCT
>JAOXJM010000019.1:22802263-22823715 GCA_026413425.1 Tringa solitaria
TGTCCCTGCCCATGGCAGGGGGGTTGGAACTAGATGATCTTTAAGGTCCCCTCCAACTCTAACCATTCTATGATTCTATGAGTATAAAGAGTCTCAAAGTCTTGCATTAAGTTTAGTTGGCTAAATTGCAATGTTCTCATAAGGTTATTAATGTTACAGGAAGAAAAAAGCAGCACAAAATATACAAAGATACAAATATAATAAACTTTTTTGTCACTAGATCAAACTCTTTCAACTGTGCAAGATTATCATTTTCTTTGGGAGAATAAAAGAATAATTGTCAAATAGTACTTTAAAATGTCACTGAGATAAGCCTTTCATTTCTCCTTCATTCTTCTTACCCTTCTTAAGAAAAATGGTAGCTGTGAGGAAATTCTGTATTTTGGGGCATAGAGCAAGGATAGGCATACCTTTTTGACAATCTTCTGGTTTTTCTTTCCAAATATTTAAGAATTATACTAATTCTGCATGAAGCAGGTAAAATACAAAGCCTTCCAAACTTCCTGCAAAATTTGCTATCCTAAAACTTAGCAAAATTTAGAAGTTGCATTGAGAAAATCTTTCCTATAAACCCCAATCAGCTGACACAGAACAACATGCAATTTTATTTTCATGTCAAAATGCTTCAAAGTTATGTCATTGTTTCTCAGGTCATAAAATCAGATTGTTCCATTCTAAATGAGTTAACACCCCTAGCCCATGCATACAATGTTAAAAAGGTCAGAGCGGCACAAATTTCCATTTCAGTGTGATACCAGAGATACTTAAGTGTTCGATATTTGATCTTGTGATTTTATTTTATTTTTTTTTTGAATGGGGATGAAAAGAATGACTTTTACATCCAGCAGATGACTCTTCCTTATATCCCAGTGCTTCACTTCTTACTAATCTATACAGCAGTGGAGCAGCTTAATGGCTAGCAATTAATCACTTTTTATATGTTCCTAATGTATCTCTTGGGGACTTTAAAATACAGTGAACAGAACAGCAAATATTTTGGGTTTTTTTTTCCTATACTTAAAAATAGTAAATATTTAATAGCAACTTAACTCAGTTTGGTTTAGTTTCTAAGCTCAGGAACAGAAAAGACACTAAGTAGTAAAAATCACCTGTAAGTAGTATCATGGATCATGAAGTATTAATGAAAAAATATGTAATACATTTAGTATACTACTACCAAATGTAAAAAAACCCACACAAAACCAAACCACACAAAAACAAACCCCACCCAAGCAAAGCCCTGAAACGTGAGTCAAAATGCATGTGTAGCAACATTCTCAAAGTATTTTATGGAATCTGTTCTCCACACATATTTAAAACTCAGACTATTTAGTTAGGAAGTACTGATTAATGAATTACTATGTTTTCTCCTTAATTTCCCTCTGCCCGTCACTTAATACATAAGCATTTGCAAGTGTTAAGTGTATGAGAGAGCACATAGGCCATCTCCTCTTGTTCTTCGGGCTACTAGGCTGTCTGATTGGATGTCAAGCTGTTAACTAACCACCCTTGCAACTGATAGTTTCGCAAACAAAATGATTACTGAGTTTCTCAACATACCAAATGTGTCTCCGCCCCAAAGTCTCTTAGGGGCTCAGAAAAACATTCTGAAGGAAATCAGTAAGTATTTTAAGGTTAAAGGGAGTGTGTCTTTTAGCAAGGGTGCTGCAATTGTGCACCATCTCCACCCTTAATATAGTTGGAGGATGTTTCCCCTGCTCCAAATCTCTGGCAGTGTCATAGATCTGATCAGATCAAGATGTACACAGCAGAATAGGAGGGAATAACTAAAGAAAGAGTGCCATCAATTTGGTTTGGACGGGGCTTAGGCAAAGCAGGATGCACAAATTAGATGGATGGGTGGAGTAGCTCACCAAGGCAAGAGAAAGAGTAGAGTGGGAGAGAAATCATAAGAATTGAGATGGTATGTATGATAGTATTCACAGTTTCAAACCAATAATCAGTGTTTACAGGTTTTGCTCTTTAATTACTGGATGTGATTGCATGCCAAAATTTCCATGGCTGAAACCTGTTTCTCGTGGTTGAAGTGAAGAAGGTTGAAGGGCTCAAGAGGCCCTAGATACTTTGACTTTGACAATCTGTATATATTTACCACTCTCTAAAATATGGTGGCTCCATTTCTAAAAATAATCAGTATAATAATCTGCTATGCAGGTTTATTCAAAATTAGCTTTTCCCCCTCAACTAGAATAATTTTAGAGGATGTCTAAAGCCATTTCTTACCTGCATAAACTAGTTTGGTTGGCACTGGCATGGAAAACATGGTTGCCAGTTATCCCAGCAGTAGTTTCATGTAGACTGACACCCTGAGCTGTTTCAGTTAACATCCAACATAAAGGTTTGTTAAGTATGAGCTTGACACTGCACTGAATTTGATACCTGTGATATTCTTTCTTTTGTGATGCATATTTGGACTACAGGGATTGTTTTCCATTTGCAGGCAACTCTGTAGAAATAAGTCTTTTCATTTGTACTCATAGATGAAGGCATTTGACAATCAAATACTGGAGAGGCAAAAAAGTTACTTTTTATATGTGTGTACTTACAGATAAAAATCCAATCTGGTGATAGATCATGCTTATTTTTCACAACAAACCCGCAAATTGCTATTCTTTGTTTGTTGACACTGCCATTTGGAAAATGTTCTGTTCATGTAGCCCTCACTACATTCCTTTGCTTCCTATAGAAGCTTACCACCTAAATTCTTAAGGCAGTGTTCTCTGTTAATATTGAAACCTTTATCTAGAAAATGCTCAATATTATAAACTGCAGGAAAATGTGGAAGTAATCAGAAGACTGCTTCTTTTTCTAATTCTATGCTTTATAATCTGTAGCTAAGAAATTATATTTAAATATCGCTCTATAAAAAATATGTATTAATTTTACCTTAGTCTCTTAAACAGTTTTACTGTTTTCTCCAGAATTTTAAAGAAATTACTTTTATTGTCATAGGGTTTTGGCATGTCTTTTTAGTGTCAGAGGTGGGTAAGGAGGGCAGATGTGAAGCCTGCAAAAGAAAGGCATGGCTGTACTTCAGTAGGACTCACTACTGTTCCTGCTGTTTTCACTCTTCTCCATACCTTAACCTAGTTGTGGAAAAAATAGTTCTTAATTAATTAATTCTTCTTTCTAACCTTTAAAGTGGGTTTAGTAAAGGCGTTGCTAAAAGTCTAAGCAATATGGCTCATTAGTATCTCATATACCAATCATAAATGAATGCATTCCCTTTTTTTTTCCCTAATATGCTATACTGCACCACAAATTAGGCAATAATTTGTAAATTTAAGATTGCACCATTCTTTGTAATAAATGCTTAATCTTCTTGCAAGAAAGATAAAGCAAATATACAAAAGACAGCATTTGGCGGTAGTGCGCCTAAGAGTGAATTGTTAAAAGGAAAAATTAGATAGTAGAACAATCTCAAAACAAAAATAACTGATAGAAAGGCAGGACAAACTGTTGCAAGAGTTACTGCTGGAAAAACTAATGAACCACAAGCCAAAACTGGTGTCAAACATATTAATGCTTGAATATGATGAATAACCAAGTAAGTTGAAGCACTATAAATAAATAATAAATAAATAAATGATAGAACTAGATCAACTCAATATTTAATTTTTTCCTGTTTTTTCAGGCTCTTAAGTAGTTCTGTCAAAAATGGTCTGGTTGATGTTTTTCTTATTGAGTAACAATGTGAGACAGAAAGTTGGGTAGATTCTTGCAGTTGCAATGACAAAAAAGACCTACTGTTAAAGACAAGACAATCAAATTACTCTTGTGAGTAAAATAGGATAGTTCTCTTTCTGCATCCAAGCTACGCAAAGCTGATGTTAAGTATTTATAGAAAGAGCGCATGAAAGTATCTGGCTAGCAGCCAGCCTAGCACAGAGCTATTATTTTCCTGATAATGTATATCAGGAAAAAAAACTTTTTTGAGGAAAAAATGCCTGTAAAATAACTTGTGAACAAACTTCAAAACAAAACCAAAACAAAACAAAATGAAGAGCAGGTGGAGTCAACCTACATAAAAGATGAATTTATGCAGCTGTGGGACACAAACACGTCAGCATGGCAGCTTCCATGTAAATATGCGGCTCAGTTTTTCTTGATTTTCTGTACACACTTTTTACATGGAGTGTACTTTAAAAATGCTCTGAATGTGCAATTAATAGTTCCATATTTTTCTGGTTTGGGGAACATTTGGATTATGTTATGCATACCAAAATCCAACAAACTGTTGTTGGTTTTTAAGGGCTAGTGTTATACACAGTTTAAAAAGCTTTCTCTTATAGTAATTACTTTACTGTATCACTTGAAAACAGTATTGGCTGTTATGCAAATCCCTTGTTGAGCAAGATTCTGAAGTAGGGAAAACCTTTGGAAAGTAATGACTTAGGAGAAAGTTCCTGCATGTATTGCTTTGCTATTAAAATTTTGTTTAATAAAGTTTGGTTTTACAAATTGTGAAATTTCCTGCAATATAAATGTCAGTAATATAAATCATTGTTTATCTTTCTGTTTTGTTCTTGTAAGACTTATTTTAAACAAAATGTGCTATGGTTCATGACGACTTGATCATTTCTGAGAACAGATATGCAAGTGAGATTATTCTTTCATACAGTGCCCTTAAAAATATGTATAATACTTTACTGGTGAACAATTACAAGCCTGCGGTCTATTTATAAATACATTACTTCAGAATTCCATGAACACTAACCATTTTCCTCACCTAAATTACATAAAATGTGAACATCAACCTTGTCTTGAAAGTCAGAATTTTAAGGATGTGATGGCATAAATCATAAAATCATTTAGGAGTGTTTGTTTTGAAAGGCATTTATCATAGAATCACAGAATTGTAGTGGTTGGAAGGGACCTTCGGAGATCATCTAGTCCAACCCCCCTGCCAAAGCAGGTTCACCCAGAGCAGGAACACATCCAGGCTGGTTTTGAATGTCTCCAGAGAAGGAGACTCCACCACCTCTTTGGGGCAGCCTGTCCCAGTCGTCTGTCACACTCAAAGTAAAAAAGATTTTATGCATGATCAGGTGGAACTTCCTGTGTTCCAGCTTGTGTCTGTTGCCCCCTGTGCTGTCACTGGACACTATTGAGAAGAGACTGACTCCAAGCTCTTGACACCCACCCTTTATAAGCATTGGTGAGATCCCCTCTTCAGTCCTTCAGCCTTTGCTCGTAAGAGAGGGGCTCCATTCCCTTGATCATCTTTGTAGCCATCTGCTGGACTCTCTCCAGGAGTTCCCAGTACTTCTTGAATTTGGGGGTCCAGAACTGGGCACTGTACTCCAGATGTGGCCTCGCTAAGGCAGAGTAGAGGAGCAGATAATGTCCCTTGACCTGCTGTCCACGCTCCTTTTAATGCACCCAGGAGAACATTGGCCTTCTTGGCCACAAGGGCACATTGCTGTCTCGTGGCTAACTTGTTGTCCACCAGGACTCCAAGGTCCCTCTCTACAGAGCTGCCTTCCAGCAGGTCAGCCCCTATCCTGTACCTGTGCATGAGGTTATTCCTCCCCAGCTGCAGGACTTGCCCTTGCTGAATTTCATTGGGTTCCTCTCCACCTAACTTTCTAGCCTGTCCACATCTGGCTGAATGGCAGCACAGACTTCTGGTGATTTTATATAGAACATTTCATCAGATACTTGCAGAGTACTAGACTTATAGATACGTAATGCTGTTTTGTTACTGGCTTTGTCTTCCAATGGCCATAACCACTCGACATTGTAGAATCATAGAATCCTTACAGTTAAAAGAGACCTTTAAGAACATCAAGTCCAAATATTAGCCCAGCACTGACTAACCACACGTTACCACTAAACCATGTCCCTGTAGATCCTTAAATTTTTCTTTTTTTATTTACTAGAAGTATTAGTTACCTTATAACCTCTTGAAAATAGCTGTCTAGATATTCTTTACAAACTGCATTACTTATTTAATTTTTTTTTTTCTGTGATAAGTACAGTACCAACTAAGGGATAAGGAAACCTCAAAAGGAGCCAGTTATCTGTTCACATCTTTTAATGCATTTTGAGTACTAAACTGCCTAAACATCTGTTTGGAAGGTACCTGTGCATCTTTTGGTATATCTTGGATTCCACTCAGTTTAGAAATACAATTTAATGTAGTCTTAACCATGCACATTCTATATGTCTTGGTTTATCAAAAATGTTAAGTATTGAATGATATTTTGCAACTACAAGATTAATTACCTCAAGTAACTGTAATTGACATTTAAATTTAATTTTAAGATAATATGCTTTATTTTATATTTGTGATTGCCTGAGTGTATATATCCAGTTATAACTGGTCAGTGGACACAAGGTCACTTTAAAAGTTTTGGTATCTACTTATGTCTGAGGGTGTAAAATAACATGTTATATATGGGAGTGTTAAAAGAACAAGAACAAGATTCAGGATACTGAAAGGAAGGGGGAATTAGAATATTTGAACTGCATATCAGAAATATTTTCCAAATTATGAAACATAAGGAAATGATTGTTTCAGATATTCAAACTAAGAGTACCAAAAACTGTAGAAGTGAGGAAGCAGATAAACTAAATAGCCTAGTAGATCTTTTGCATTTTCTTCTTCCAGTTTTAAAAATCATTTGCTACAAATTTTGAAGTAAACGTTTTTAGCTGTTTCAAGAATCAGTTTAACATTTGTCATGTCATTCTTCACAGTGAAATTTCAGCTAGAACTGTTATGACCAAAACATTATTTCCACAAAAATTTTAAAGGGAACTGTGCACATAGCCACAATGCTGGTTTTAATTAGGTTTGTTTGCATTGTCTGTGGGTTTTGTGTTACTACTTAGTTCTTCCCATTGACTACCTGTACTTCTAACTATTTTTCCCAGATGTTTTCTCTTGCACTCTTCAAAACAGAGTTATTTTCTGCCCATATTTTAATTTTTATCAGTCTGTTAATGCATTTCTGTTTTCTTACTGGAGATAATAGTTATTTAGTGTCTGCGGATTTTATTAATGTGCTGTTTACTGTCTGGTTCATATATTAGCCGAGTTAGTTCACTCATCTGTAATAACTAGTGAAGAAAAACAGAGTGATGAGCAATACCAACAAATTCAAAACATTGATGATCACTGAAAGGTAAGATTTGTGGTACTAAAAGCACGGCAGACTGTGTAAAATCCAAAAGAGCAAAATCAAATATTTCTGAAGTAATCTGGCCACATGGAAGAAGCTTATCTCACATGTGTTGCATCAGTATAACTCCAGCTCAGTCATAATGTGAAATGAAACACTTTTTACATGAATAGTATTTAGTCTGAGCATAAATGTAATTCAGTTTGTTGAAGTGCAATGCATCTGTATTAGCAGACACACAATGATTTGAAAAAAAAAATAATTCTGCTAGCAGATGGTGTCCAACAAAGACCACTATTGTTTCAGTGTGAGATGCTTCAAATGTTCTGGGCATTTAGCCCAGACAGAGCCATTTTTCCTATAGTATGTGACCAGGCAATAACAAAAAGAATGAAAATAGAGGTGTCAGTCCATATAAAAATATTTTTATAACTTAATATATCTAACAAGTCAGTGGCAATTATTAAACCAAGTTAAATTAACAAAACTGATAAGATCTTTTTTTTTACATTTTCATGTCTCTCCAAACAGTTATTTGGCATTCTACCTTATAGAAAAATGAGTTTGGAAAGTTAAGCTACCTGCTGGTACTGTTTAAATGCCCACAGATAACATAACTCAAGCAGCCTGGTGCCTGAAAGTGAGTGTTAGGGCAATCAACAGGAACAATAAAAATCTGTTCAAACAGAAAATCCACAAATCCAAAGGATTTGGAGCCTCCCTATGGATTTTCCACAAATTTTGCTGTTTTCAGCAGAACCTAGGCTTTTATTTTAAAGGTGAACTGCAAAGCTGAAAAGAAAATTGAGTTAATAAAATATGTGCTGAATCCCCTTCTCTCCTTTTGCAGCCTCCTAACTGGGGCCGTCTGCCACATATGTTTTAAGTTTTTCTTTTTATAAAAAAAAAAAAAGCAACAACAAACTCCTACTTTGATTATTATCTAGTACTTACTTGTTAACTTCAAGAATAAAGTTCCATTCTTCTCAATAGTCTATTAACTCCGAAGTATTTCTTAAATCCATGAATTTGTTTTCTTCAAGTCAAATGACTGCCATCCCTCAATTTAGTCTAATCCGCTTTCTTTGTCTGCATTTAATTCTTTAGAATGTGAACTCTTGAGCATACAGCTGTTATCCTTCCATTTATATCTGACATGTTTTCTAAGAAGAATGAGATTAAGTGTTTTGGGGAAAATTACAGATATATAATACGTTAAGGATAAAATTTTTGGTACAAATTGCTTGGATGACAAGTGACTATTGATTTTAGTTTACAACAATCAAAGTATTTTTAATTTTAAAGAGTAAAAATCAGATGAACTCTCAAAACTGTTGTGAGAATTTGATTTGTGGTAACTTAAGAGCCATGAGAGAGTTATACATGAAGCATTTCAACTGTCATTCCTTATTTGAGAATATTTAGTAATAATCATTAGTAGTTCAGGGAAAACAGGAATAGGATTTTACTGTCTAATTAACAAATGAAAACCAGATACCGAAAAGCTGATGGTGATTATAGAGAAGTAATTAATACTTTTGTTAGTAGCTATGAATTTTTAAGTAAAATGAATTACTGAACATGTATTGTTTTTTATTTTATTATGCATGCACTTTATGATAGAAAGGAGAAATCCTATTTAAAAGACTTCCTTTATATTTTTCTTTTTTTTAGATATAAAGGAGAAGTCATGCTGAAAACTATTGGACACATTCTCTGTGTTCCAGTGACTTTGTTACTTTGTTACTAAACTAAAACAGAAGATACATCCTAGTAAAAAGAGCATTGGCAAATTTTTAAATTTTTATGTTGTTCCAGTGCAAGTACTTCTTGCTATGATCTCTTTTTCTTTATAGTATTCTTTTTCTTCCATGATCTTGACTGGCAATATATGTTTTTTGCCAGTAATTTTAGTAAGAAGTTGAAAACTTTTTGAAAGGAAAAGGCATCCTTTGATTTCTAAGTGCAAATATAATTATTGCAACTGTCTGCCTCACTTCTTAAGCACTGAGTTTTATTGGTTTACTGGTGGACTTTAATATTTTTAGCTGATAGCATAGATGTAAATTCAGAGCAGCTTAGAGATAACATACAGTTTGATGCTGAGAGCTTTTTGGACAAATAGATTTATCAACTCTGACAATTTCTCACAAAAAAACCCTTTATGTTTAATGTTATGTATTTAATTAACAGCGTTGAAAGCATTGCTTATGATGCCACACACCTACGGTGTTCCAGCAGGTAGGGATGTACTAAACCAGTTACTAACTTTTTGTTTCTTAACACAAATGGCATAGAACAGGTCATAGAAATATTTCCTTAGTGTTACACCTGAAGAGGTTTTCTTGTCAGTTTAATGGAACTCTTCTATATTGAGAATAATTTGCGTTACTTTATAGAGTGTAAAATATCTTAAAATGTTGATAGTGTATGAGGAATAGTATGTAGGATGTTGATAGTTTATTATGTAGTATATTATTTAAACAATAGTAAAGCAGTTGCATTTTTTTATCAAGTACTATATTTAAACAAGATAAAAATATTACTTTACCTACATAATAAAATGTTTATTTTTGACAAACAGGTGCCCTCTACAGCACTGATCTAATTTATATCAGTGGTGGTGGTATTTCAAGAACTGTGTTTGTGGTACTAAGTGTAAAAGTATTATCTATGTCAGCTGAAATATAAAATCCAGGCAACTGTTCTATAATAAATTAGATGTGTAAGGACAAAAAGTTAATTGAATGAAACCTGAAAAGATGAAAATTGCAGGATAGGATACTTGTTGATTGAAGCTGTTGTACATGGGATAAAATTCATGTAAACTTGCACCTGTGCTACAAATGCTCAAATATAAACTTAACTTGCATTCTTACAGCAAATTGTTTGGAATTGTTTCAGCCTCATTCTATGTGACACACAGTTAATAGTCTTGCCAAACTTTTTTTTAGCATTTTATTTCATTTTGATATACAAGTAAAATAAATTAAGCTGTACTTTGAATAACACAGTGGAATTATTTACATGTAAAGCAAAGTACAAAAGTGCAGGATTGGAGACTGTATACTTAGAAATGCCTAACTTGGTTAATTATACCAATCTATTACCTCTATGTTATGGCTACTAGAATAAAAAATAATGTGAAGCATCATAAAATAGATTTGATACAAATAATATTCATCATTAGCGAATTAGTGCTTTGCTTTTTTAATCAGAGTAAATGTTTTCAATTACATCTGGGGCTGAGATGATAATCTGAAGTCAACTTTTATTACATCATATAATTCAGGTCCAGTTTAGATCTACTGAAAAAATAAAACAACTTTACTATTTGATTTGACTTTTTGAGACTTGCTTTAGCTCAATTTAGGAATACTTTTCATTCAGTCCAAAGAGTTCTCAAAATGTTTTCTCTGGCTTAAATACAGTTCATGCTTAATTGATGTACAGATGTGGGGTAGTAACATAAGAGGCATTTTGGAGCATTTTTTCTTCATGTGAGAAGGGAATGGGTAAAGGGAAGAGATTAGAGATGGAGCTAAATCCATCTGGGGTAAGAGGTAGATCAGCTCAAATATTCTGCTGTAAAATAGCCTAGAGCTCAGATTGTGCTTCTATAACTCTGACTTAATGGGCCCTACTTTTTGTTCTTCACAGTTGTTAATAGTTGCTATAGGAACTATCACTTTAATTTGCTGAATTCTTTTTTAGGTGTCTTACTATGAAGCTAATATGTTGCTGATTTTTATGACTAATTTTATAGTTGAAATAAAAAAAACGTTGCACAGAATATACTAGGGACACTGAAATAGAAGCTTTATCACACTGGAAAGCTGGGGGAGTTTTTATGATTGTGCATACATTAGTGTAATTAAAATTCTATAGTCTTCAGGCATTTGCTGGATAACTCTACATCAGCTGTGGCTTAATGGTAATGTGTTAACTGTTCAATATGGAAGTTCACACAAGTCCTAAATACTGAGTCAGGCTTTGATTATACTTCTAAATCCATCTAGTGTTTATTAAACTCTTTCCTTATTTCACTATTCATGCATTATATAAAACAAGAGAATTTTTTTTCGTTTCACCTTTACATATCTCACAGTTGTTGCTCTTAAAGTTATATCAAGTTTTTCCTGTTACATAAAAAAGAGGATGATTTTTCTTAGAGCTGTGGAAAAGCTTACTTTCCCTGCATTCAAAACCAGAAAATGACAGATCACTTTTTCTGATGAGTATTTTTACAGAAGAGATATTTCGTCAAAAAATCAAGCAAAAAACCAAAAGATAGTTGTGCTCCTTTAGACATGGACGTCTCCAGTATGGAAAATATCACTCCACACTTATGTGCTGCTAAGTCAAAGTAATACATGTCAGTTTTTTAGAAGTCATAATTGATTTAAGAATAAACTATACTGGATTAGATCAAAGATCCATTTAGCCAAATATCCTGCCTCTGACAGTGGCCAGAAGCAGGGTAGTTCTACAGTACTACTGGGGAACTTCCTTGGTTCCAAGATTTTGAAGTTTAAGGCTTATTTAGTCAGAAAGTTCATTTGGCCTGTTGTGTTTAATGTTCTTTCGTGTATTTTTCATCTGTGAAGAGATCTAGCTACTTTGAACCTGTTCATACTTTTGGTTTGTATGATGTCTTGTGGCAATACATTCCTCAGTGTAACAGTAAGCAGTGTGGACAATATTTCCTTTTGTTTATTTTAAATCTGCTGTCTTGCAGCTTCATTTTATACTCACAAGTCCTTGTCATATGAAAAATAGTGAATAACACCTGTAGCTTATATTCTGTTGAAGACATTTCTGTCTTGTATTTGTTTGGATATCATTTTCGGGCTCATTCAATGTCTATCTGCTTTCTAATGGACCTTCCATATGAAATGTCCGTATCCAGCATTTCTAATCATATCCAGTCTCTAATGTCTGCATTTTGAATCATGAACGAATTTTGGAAGTGGCGAGACATGAGGGAATTCTTATTTCACTGGACAGCCAGAGGGACTTGATGGCCCGTTCTCACTGAAATCCCATTTGAAAGTGGTCTGCTCCTTCTGTCAGCACATTTAGATAAAAGGCATCATAAAAATAAGGGAAGGGATTCTTAAAAGGTCCTCTTAGCCACCCTTGTGTTCTAATACAGAAGCAGTTGTAGGCTGAGCTATGGTGTCTGACTGATGTGTGAGCTACATAGTTTTTCCAGAGGTAGAGAATTCCTGAAATATTATTTGGCTTACTGTAAAGGCATTGTACAGTGCACATCTGAAGACCAATTCCCTGAAGTCCTGTATTTGCCGCGTATGCCTGTGTTTTCTGCCTTAAACAGGAAAAGGGAAACAAGGAGCAGAATGCTGCTACCAGGGCATCTCATCCAGCCCCTACCTAGCACTCTCTGTCTTCAGGAACCCCTCCTATCTGGACAAGAATGGTGATGAAAGCCAGAGAAATTGTTCTGACAGCAGAAGTCCCAGCTTTTGACTTTCTCAGCTTTTGACAGTCCTACATCCCTCTGTCGCATCATATACATGTGGTTCCTTCAAGTGACAAAAGAGGGCTTGGGAAAGGCAGTGCTCGAGCTAGGTTTTTTTCTTGCTGCTGTAAAATACTTTCCCGTCTGCTCTCTCTTATCTGGATCAGAGGAGCCCCTAGAAGAGGGGGCAGCCAGGAAGGATCCTCAGGCTGGATGAATCACCCTGTTGGATCCTTTGAGGCTCAAATAGTACTATTGGAAAGAGGAGGCTTTTGTTAGCTTTGAGTGAGGCTCAGTGATTTCTTCTAGACTTAAAACATTCTACAAATCAGTCTTTACACTGACATTGAGTTGATGACATTTTTATGTATAGAAAAGCAATTTTATGTAATGTTGAGGTTTTAGAAGAATTAAGTTATTTTGTTTCTCTTCAGAGATCTGCTTGTTTTGAGTCTAAGTAAAAGAGAATCTGGACTTGCTTGTGGAGGAATACAATAGGTAGATTGAGTAGAACGTTTAGCTGATCTTTCAGACAATTTGGCATTGATCCTGCAAACACTTCAGTACATGCTTAACTTTGAGCCTTTTTTTTAAGTTACTACTAACATAAGCTACTAACTACTGTGTACTCAAACAGAGTTCTCATTTGTAGTTTGCAGTAGCTGAGCATTTGAATATGATTTGTTTGTTTAAAATATGCATTATGTAGAGACTACAGAGCAGACTCACTTGGGAATAATGTCATTTCATAATAGGGTAGGATGCTAAAATGTAGAAATGCCTAGGCCAGCTAACTGTGAAACATTTTTGGCAAGATTTTCTTTTTTGAATCCAGGTTTTCAATATAATTACAAATCAAGTAAAGTTGACTATTTGCTTTAATTTAGGCTCTCCTATGACATAATTTACTATTTTGCATAGACAGGTGATATGGCAGGTCAGAAAAGGATTCTGTATGTCTGTGGTGACTATATTTTACAGTGTCTGATAGGTTTTTATTGAAGCCATTTGGTGATCTCATCAACAACAAGTCTATTGTTTCCTTACTATCAGATTCAGTGTGTTTGTGATTAAATCAGCAGAATGGAGAACATGAAGGGAGTGCTGTTCACTTTGCAATCATTTCCATCTGTTAAAAATTTTTATCAGATGTTGGGAAACAGCAGGCAAAACTCGGAGCAAGTGTTTTATCCAATTTCCAAAAAAACAGTGATATGTAATTGGCATATATTGTGTTCTTAGTTTAATCTGTCCATTTAGATATTTAAAGTGTCCTATGGTACACTAGTATTTATAGAGTATATAGAAAGCTATTTCCATCATTCTTTATGTTATTTTCTTTTTAAGGCTGTGATGCTGATATAAATATTTTGGTACTTAGTAATTGTGAGCACTGATGACACTTTTCATAAAATGGAGAGTAAGAGTGAGACTTGGAGAGGAAAATCTCCATTAGGCATATGCTGCTGTTCTAAGTGTCTTTGCCTTCCATTGATGATGTTGGAATCTGCAAGTGGAATTGGCTGGCCAATGGCCAGTACCATTTGCCTCAGAGAAGTGAGAGAGGATCCATCAGTAATACACATAAACTGATTTATAATTAGATGGTCCCAAGGAATGAAGCCTTATATTTCTTCTAAAATTCCTTTTTAGTATTAATCATTCTAAATAGATGTTTCTGGTTTTCATGAAAATGTCTGAGATATTTCTAATAATATGAAGGGGTTTACTCCAGAGAAATCATCCATAAAAGAATTGCGTGGTCTCATCTGAAGAGTGAAAAATATTTTATCCTTTTTTTCTAAAAAGGATTTTTCATGTTTCCTCTCTCTCTCTCTCTCTTTCTGTAATGAACATTTCCATTTTTCTCCATGTCAGGGGCAATATATCATGGTGGCAATAATCTTTGTCATCCTTTCTGGAGTTTCCTGTATTACTGTATTGGCCATTTTGACATGGGATATCCAGTTTCATTTATAGTATTCTAAATTGAGCAATATTGGATGTCTCTTGTAATACTTTTTGCCTTATTCTTCCAGAAATGTTACCATCATGTATCTCACTCAGTTTTTTCAGAGTATTTACCTCTAAGTATTAACTTTACCATATTGAAAGGTGATTGCTTATTCTTACTCAGTTTGTCTAGTTCTTTTCACCGTGTGCTTTGTTTTCAATTCGTATCTTACCATTTGCTTTCACTTTTTCTCAAGGCTCATTGTAAAGGCTTTTTGAATATCCAAAACTGTTTGCCTTCTCCATTACTCTGTTCATGCACACCTTCACCAACACATTGGAATGAAACTGCTAGATTAGTGCGGCAACAGAGACTCACTGTTCAAGATGTTGTATATTTTATTATTTACTTAAAACTGCTCACCAGAAGCTACCATGAGACTTCTTTTGTGCTCCCCTTTGTTCTAAAGGTACGATTTGTTACCATCTGGTCATCCCGTTTTTAAGGTGAATTAGTGGAAGAATCATTCCTGAATTCCTTTCAGTGGATGTACTCTGGAGCTTTATCATGCTTTAATTGGTTGATATCTCTTCTTCTGACACCTCTGTCTCAGGTCTTGTCTCATTCTTATGTCCAGATTAGATCAGCTTCTTAGAGAGTTACCTCCCTAGCATCTTCTTTTGAGAAAGCTGACACAAATCAATCATTTATCTTATCAGCAGTGGTTTTGGTTTACTTTTTATTCCCTTTAATCCCATGTGACCCAGTGACCTCTTCCTTCTTTTATGTTTTCTTACTTTAGTTAATTCAATCATTTTAGTGTTAATACCTTCAGCTGTTCCTCCTTAAAACTCATTGTAGCTCCTTTTATACATCTAACATATGACCTTCTATGACTTATTCTGCAGCCCTAGCTTTAGGTTTACAGATGCAAAATTATTTGGTCTGAATAGCCTCTTAAGTCTTGTTGTTCAGTTACACTATTTAATTTCTTGTCTTTCTGGTCCCTTTTTTGTGAGCTTTGCATTGCATCTAATACTTTTTAATGTTTTACAGGAAGCATCCATATTTCTTCTAAAGCATTTAGGACTTTTATTTTAGACATTAGAACTTGTCTGATTTACCTGGTGAAACTACCCTTCTAAATTTTCAGAATGACTTACACATTTGGTCTGCTTTCTCAAAGGTGATAGAACAATATAATAAAATAGTCTAGATTTAAAAGCAAGAATAATTAAAGACAATGATTAGTGGCTAATAGAGAAGTATATTGATTTGGTTTACTAAAAGAGATTCTGCTAAACTAACTTGTCTTTCGGTATTTCCTCAGCAAAAATAATTTTTTTTTCTAGGCTAACTGTATATAGAATCATAGAATTGTCTAGGTTGGAAGGAACCTTTAAGATCATTGAGTCCAACTATCAACCGAGCACTGTAAAAAACTGATGCCTACCCATCTTTCAAATACCTCAAGGGATGGCAATTCCACCATTCCCTGGGCAGCTTGTTCCCATGTTTGATATCCAATGTTTTATAACCTTTTCAGTGTAGAAATTTTTCCTAATAGCCTGTCTAAACCTGCCTTGGCAGAACTTGAGGCCATTTCCTTTTGTCGTATTGCTTGTCACCTGGGAGAAGAGACCCAACTCCCACCTTGCTACAACCTCCTTTCGGGTAGTTGTAGAGAGCAATAACGTCTCCCCTCAACCTCATTTTCTCCAGACTAAACAATCCCAGCTGCCTCAGCCGCTCCTCATAAGACTCGTTCTTTACACCCTTCACCAGATTCATTGCCCTTCTCTGGACCCACTCCAGCACCTCAGTGTCTTTCATGCAGTAGAGGACCCAAAACTGAACACAGTGTTTGAGGTGCAGCCTCACCAGTGCCAAGTACAGGGGGATGATCACTTCCATAATCCTACTCACCACACTAGTGCTAGTACAGGGCAGGATGCTGTTGGCCTTCTTGACCATCTGAGCACACTGCTGGCCAGCAATGATATGATAAAACTTACTCTGGGTGTATCTGGAGGAAATGGTTAAAATGAAGGAGAGGGAAATACAGAACAAGAACTGTAAAACAGGTAAGAAGTTGGTTAAAGGAGAACATAAATTATGTTGAAAGTGCAGCTATTGTTTTGGGCCAAATTTATTAGGATAGTTCTTATTTCAGGTTTTCAATTACATTACATATGAAAAAAACCAATCCCAAAGTTTGTTTGAAGAAGCTTATAGATAGTGCAGAGTTGAAAAGTAATGTTAATGAGACAGGAATAACTTAGATAGGAATATCCTAATGGAAGATTGGGTGATCTCAAAAGCTTGAATGATAGAAATAGGATGAAACTTAGCAGCCATAGGATCATGCAGTAAGGAACTAGAACAAGAATTCATCCTGCAAGCCATCATTCGGAAGTGACAGAGGAGGAGGAAAACCTGTTAATTACAACAGCTGTGGATGACCAATGTAGTGTGCTATTAAAAAAAAAGAAGAAAAGCAAATGCATATCTATCAAGCATTAAGCTAAGCATTTGCAATCCAGATAGATATGCCATTGTTCTGGATGAGAGATGCTGGTAGTCTCCTCCAGAGTTTCTGCTTATTTGTTTTAGTTTAACTGTGTTCGCTATCTCACATTAGCCAAAGCTAGGTTCTTCTCTTACACTGGGAAAATTTAGGTTCTCCTATCTGTTCCAGAATCTGCTGTTAACGTATAAGTACAGATAGTGCATAAAATCAGCCTTAAGCTAAAACTGTGATTTATGCTTCTATACATGCCCTAATGCATACATCTGCAGTTTCTGGCAGTGTAACTGGTGGCTAAACAATATAAGTGAAGAAAGCTTGTAGGGAAAGGTAATACCTTTTGTTAAGCAAACTGTGGAAGAAAAACAAACTAGCTGAAGAAGAGCTCATGTGCCCTGAAACCTGTGGGGTTTTCCCCTCTCCATCTGTCTTAGTTGCTGTAATGAAATATATTGCTTCTCCCTTAATATCTTCTTCTTGCGCAAGTTTATACTTCATGCTCAGTCTGCCAGCCCTGCTGTTTTGCTAAGCTTCTCCTAGCAGAGTAAAATGGTAACATTCTTCATCAGTCTCAGCCTGTGAGATTTCAGTGCTCAGTACCGAGGCTGCTGACATACAGTGTAGTTTATAGTCCAGTACGCATAATTACATTAAAATAGAGTGCCAATTACTTGATGCTTTAATTATGTGGTCCACTTATTTACACTCAGGTTTATGGAAATGGAAAGGCAATGATGGTTGCCCACATAGTCTTTAATAAACATGCCAGCTGTGTTAAATTTTGGCATTGATATCTTTCAGTAGATGA
This sequence comes from Tringa solitaria, assembly GCA_026413425.1. Lineage (NCBI taxonomy): Eukaryota > Metazoa > Chordata > Aves > Charadriiformes > Scolopacidae > Tringa > Tringa solitaria. Next base: position 22,820,183 of record JAOXJM010000019.1, read on the forward strand.
AATATGAAAAATACTCTCAATTCATCCATAAACTCTTTCAGTGCAGAAATTTTTTGAAGAATAAGTTACAGTACTAATTGCAAACTGTAATATAGTAAGTACTATTAAAGTCAAAACCAGCGTTAACTGCTAGCATTAGCGCAGGTGTCCGTACAGGGCCCAGCAGCTATATTAAAATATTTTGTTTACAAGTTTCCAGTGTCAAGACCCACTGAATATGTCTTCTGCCATTTTTATATTATCATCTTATTTGAGATACAACTGCAATGTACCATTTGAAGAAGACAGGAAGACATATGCCTGACTCCTACAGCAAAACCAGGCTGGCAAAAAGACACGGTGCATATTCCAAGCCCATAATTTCAATTCTCATTTTTGCAGTTGTAAAATTCTTGCAGTGCCAGAGATGAACAGTAATGTAATCCAGATAAAAATAAGATTCTTGAACCCTAGAAAAGTCTTCGATCTACATGCCAAATGGGGGAATTTGCTATCCATCCCAAGAGTTGTATGTTTTGCAGGTACCCCAAGGGGCAGAAGAGGGAATATCAGAAATGGCTTCAAAACTGACATTGTAGAACACACATTTCCCTTGCTTTTTCCACACATTCCACAAACAGTTAGTTGTACAAATGTGACATTTATCTTAGTTTGTTTTATCATTAAAGTTCTCTATTTGGAAATACTATTTATGTTTTAACTTAGAATTGGAATTCTCACCCAGAATATTACTCATTTTTCAAGAGTATCTATCAGAAACTAAAAGCTATCATCTCAATAGGGATTCTGCCTTATTGTCTCTGATATCATTTAGGTGTCCGCTTGTCAATTCTAGAATGACCTTACTGTATTAATCACGGGTGGTAATGTTATAATAGGCATTGAAAATTGTCATTATTTAAGAAAATTTAAGAAAGGGAATCTGGAATGTGCTTTTTATGAAATTAATAAATTTGGGAAAAGAAATGTGACTGCCTATTATAGAAGGGGATTGAATCCAGGACTTATTTTCAGGCTATTAGCCTGCATTAGGAAGGGATAATAATGTACTACATCTTGATTTTTATTTGGTTTATCTAAAAAAAATTAGAGTCATCTATTCTCCTGCAAAATTAGCATGAGTAGTGTTAAAGTACTTCAGTATTAATTTTATTTTATTAAGATGTTAAAGGATGCTGCTTATATCAAAACTAAACTAATGTGACAATCTTGACATGCTTTTATTATTTATTCGTGTTTTAAATTACTTTTTAAAATGAATAAGAGCTCTTCTTTATTCTTGTTCTGATATGTTTACTTTGAACAACAATTACTAAATAATGTTACCATTTAAGGATAACCAGTTAGTAATTTTCATCTGGTGCTGCTGAATGAGAAGACAGCAAAAGCAAATTGAAGGAAATGCCTTTTAAAAAAATAAAACCAATGTAATTATAGTGCCATAAAATGAGGAAGGGAAATAACATGCTATGCCATCAAAAATAATAATTTAATCTAATGCTCATTATTACAGAAAATAGCTCTTCCCTGAATTAATTCTTGTTTCAACTACAACATACCTTATAGAAAAACACCAGGCCCAGTGATGTAGAATACACCATAATCTTTTAGTTGTTCAGTCACTGAATAGTTCCTCCATTATAAATGCATTTATCTGAGTGAATCCTCTGACTGTGAGGCTATCTGTATAGTTTTGGCACCACATAAGGACTTAAGTTTTGAAAGAATGTGGCCTTGTTTAAAATTGTTTGCACCAGGATCAGTGAATGGCTGTGTGTTAGGGTAACCTCAAGCAGTTTGGGCCCCTCTAGGGGCTTAGGTGGAGTTTAGAGGGGGAGTTGTGAAAACACTGAATTGTAGTGAGGTTTAGATTGGAGTTGGGATAAATTTGGAAATGCATAAGAGGCAAAGTTTTCAGGCATTTTGTGATCAAAATGTAGACATCAAATTAATTTTAACCTCTACTGAGTTTGTCAGCACTTGATGGGGAATATCTAAATTGATATTTTTAATATATGCAACCACCTCTTCCCTAAATTGCAGCTGAATAAGGTACTGTGCCTCGCAATGCCTTAGTTGTGTTTGTGTATTGTATCTATGTTATTAGTTACAGATTTTATATGCTTAAATAAATACAGCCAGTTATGGTTTATCTATATGTGTGCATGAGTATACAAGTACAAAGACATATATATATATGTATATAAAGAAGGAGGGGTGGTTTTGTGTCTGTACATAGCAAGTATAATCGTATGGTCACTTACACCAAAGTCACAATTAGTGTTTATTTCTGTAATCAGTTCTCTTTTCTTCTGCCAAAGTGAAGTCAAATATAGAACTTCTCCTTTTTGAATTAAGAAGTAACTTTTTAAATTCAGAAGACCCCTTGTTATTTGCAGTAAGACACCTTCAGTAAATGGCACTTAGAAACAAGTTTATTCATTTTGCTTAGAATTTTTGGCTAAATTTCCAATTGATTTTATTCCTTATTAACCAAGTATTAATTCATGTTTTAAAATACAAAGGAAAATAAAATAGATCTGTAAGAAAGCTGAAGCATGGATTATATGATGTTATAAACATAACTGCGGAAAACTCCACTACTAAGATAAAAGTATATTGAAATACTGGTACAGCTAAAAACTGAGAGATGGAAGATCTCCTGTAGTAAACAAGCACTACAAGTGGGTTTTGCAGGCATTTTAACCATTCCAAAAAAGACCTAAGCTTGAATCAGTAAAATGGCTAAGATAGTGAAGCTCCATTCCAGAGCAATAGAATCATGAGGTTTTGGATCTAGCCTTGCTCAGAGCTCATCAGCTAAGGGCACAGTGTAGCAAGTGTGTGCTTACTCACTTGTGGGTTAGATCCTTAGTGACAGAACCAAGATAAGAGTTATGTTACTAACATTTAGTCCTGTGTTCAAGCCACTGCTTCCCATTACATTTCATAGGGTTGGAATCTTGATCCGCCAAAATCTGGTTTCTTTCAAATTCAGTAGGAGGATTAAGGCCAAGCAGTCTCCATCAGATTGTGTGTGGAGTCTGTCTAGCCATATGAGTGTCTCTAGGCTTCTAAGGTATTCTAACTTTATATGACTTGTGACATTAATCTTTGAAACAGTTGTAGACTTTGAGTCAAGGAACTTTTTCAGCTTATGTATTGCAACAATCAATGAACATAATCTTTTAATTTTGGGATCATAGAAAATACAGGAAGATTTTTCCAGAGTAATACCTCTCTGTGTCCGAGGCCTGCTTCGCCATAAAGTGCATAAAACTGCAAATAAATCGTGAAGGTACTTCTGCTTTGCTGAAGAAAAGGTACTTCTCAGTCAATAGGTGCAAGCTAAATTGTTTGAGATATGTTGATACACTTTATTGCTGACTTAGAGATTAGCGGTCAAATGTTGTTCATGATTGAATCATAGAATCATAGAATGGTTTGGGTTGGAAAAGACCTTTAAAGATCATCTAGGCCAACCCCCCTGCAATGAGCAGGGACATCTTCAACTAGATGAGGTTGCTCAGAGC
>JAOXJM010000019.1:22832147-22849269 GCA_026413425.1 Tringa solitaria
GGGGTGAAAATGTGTTTACATTGTTTCAAGAGGACAGAAAAAAACCCTAATTCCCTCTGTACTTGTTTGATTATAACCAGCCTTCCAATTTGTGAATAAGATTGTTGACTATGCCAGACTGCTGTCAAGACCTTACTTTAAATAAGATGTTTTTCATTTATGTGACATTTGCTGTAGTGATGCCAGAAATTACATCAAACACTATAATTTGAGTGCTGAATTACTTCAGCATTTTGAAGTACTTAATCAAATATTTGAAAAAGGTACACTTTTCAAAGTTCTATAGTGTAAAACTGTGAATGTACTTCAGTGAAATTTGCTTTAGACAAGTACCATCTGCCCAATTATTTAATTATATGTTGGTTTTAAATAGTTAGTAGTATTTAAGAAGGACTGTTTTAGGTTTTTCTTGTTAGAACATTTTTGTAAACTGTCTGATAATCTGTGGATGGTAAAATTTACATGAGAAAATAGAACAGCTACAAAATACTATGAGCAAAGAAACCCAACAACATTCAAGTATAAGAATTCTACTGAGGCATTATTTTCTGATTTAATTGTGGTACAGGAATCAAATGATTGAAGTGTTTGGAAAACTCCCAAAATCTAGGAAGGATGCCAATTTAAGATTGTGTTTTACTTCTGTTTTATTGTTAAGTTTGCGCAATGTCAGTGGCACTTAAAGATTTAGGTCCTGTCTTACATAGAAAGATGCTTTCTTGAACTCTGAGACTAACGGATTTTTATACCCTCGTGAACATCAAGAAAGCAACGAAATCCAAATTTGGAGGGTTTGTGAATTATGCAGCACAAATACAATAAGTATGAAGATTTTACAGTATATACAAAGCAGATCCATTGTATCAAAGTATGCATCTTGCACTTTTGCAAACCTTTAAGTTTTATTCCACTATTTAAACTCTCAGAATAACCCAGCGTCCTTATTCAGTCTCTTCCCTGCTAAAGTGAATGTTTCTTCCTCTTGTTTCTCCATCTGCTAAAGAAACAAAGACGAAAACCTTACTGTAAGTCAGCTTTGTTTTTAGTAGTAATCTTAAGCATGTGCTCAAAATCAACTGACATTAGACAATTAATGGATTTTTAGACCAGGACTATGAGCCTGAAAGCAACCAAATTTCAGAAATATTCACTAGAAACTTCCACTGTTGCATATTGAAGTGTACACTGTTTTGCAAATTGGTGGGCTCTGCACTTTCAAAGAAATGCTTTGAAGCTCTAGGAATTACTTCTAAGATTTTGTTATATGAGTTAGTTAAATGAATGAAAAAGTTTGTTCAAGAACTGTAGTTCTTTCACTACAGCAGACTTAAAATCCAGTAGTCAGGTCAACCCTGGAAGCTCATTTGGTAAGCAAATCTATTCAGTTATTCACAGTTAGTAAATATTTCCTCTTACCTAACTTGTAAGCAAACAGTGGTTCTTCAGGAACTTAGGCCAGAGCTATAGTAACAGTAACTGAATAGAAGTTAAAGGTGCAATGAAAACCCGGGAGGAGAATTAGTCCTAAACAAAAATATATTGGAGAGTATGTTATACATTTTCAAGCATAATGCTATTTCATATTGTATTTTCTGGTATATTCATTTTTATACTCATTTACAGTAAATTAATATTTTTATTTTCATAGACGTAGTATTTAATGCTGGAAGAAAATTTTTTCCTCAGTTCTGGAAGAATTGTCTTATCTGTCTTAAATCTTAATTATAGGAAGTGGCTTTATGTTTTCCATCTGTCACTTCCATTTTAATTTATGAAATATTAAGGCATAATTATGAAATATTAAGGCATACCAGAATTTATTTCGTAATTCATAAGGATTCTGTTTGCTTTTGGAACAAAAATAGTTTTTCATTTCAAGAGTTGAATCTCATTAAAATTTTAAAAATCAGTACTCTGTAATTTCAGAAGAATGCAATATCATCTGAATATTGATGAATAGCTGAAAGTGGAATGTACTGCACAAATACAGGAATGTGTTTTAGGCCTCCTATTTTAATGCACAAAAACATTCAGTCATAACTACTTTCATTTCAAACACAGAGTTGTCCAGGGTTTTTCAGGTTTTTGTTTTCCCCTTCAGTATTTAGTCTAGCTATACCATGCATTTCTTGACATTTTTGTCTAGTAGGTCTTTTATCATATGAAATGTGTCATCTGAGTTTCTAAAGAGTGCATTTGAAACTGATGAAAATTAATGGGACCACCACATTTAAAACATACACAAACTCTAAATAAACTGGGGTGCCTTTTAATACAGATTTCTTTGTACACTCTCCTTATTACCTTACCTTGGTTCTGCACAAACTCATGATTACGTAGGCAAAGTGCATTACAAGAATTAATAGGATTACTTTTGTGAAGTTCAGCATATCAGGAATCTTTTGTAATGTAAGATACTTAAGTCCATTTGTGTAAAAATCTTCGTGCTAGCTGTACCTCATCAAAGAAAAAACATAAACCAAAATTCTTTCATTGATCCTCATCAGTACTGTAGGCTCTTTCTTTTTTATGGTGATATTAAACCTTTGGAAACAACATGTATTTTCTCTGTCACAATATGTATTGTTTCTACCCATCTGAAGATTAATGTGGTTCTGATGTTACTTTTAGCAAACAAAACCTCTTCTTTTTTCAACAAACTTTTTATGTGCAGCTTCATTGTCCCTTTTTTAAAAAAGGAAACAAAATCTCTAGATTTTATACAGATTCAACCTCCTTTATTATAAGGAGGTAATAATGACTATTATTACAAAGTTTATCAAGTCTGATACAAATAATAAAGTGATAAAATAACAAAGTTTGTACTGTGGAAAATTGTATGCATACTGTCAGAAATATATTTGTCTCAAATTGTACCTTATATGTCCCAAAAATTGGTACACATACTAAGCCACTGTTACTCCATCTGCAATGCTAGAAATGAAGTGTAGTCATTAAGGCCGACATGAATATCAGCATAGGCAGTGATATCTACCGTAGTCAGCAGCCTAAAACTCATACTTCTTATTTTTCATAAAGTAGAAGATAAAATTCAGGTGCAGTTTCCAAAATAGAGTATGTCTGATGCAACTTTTGATGTGTGTTTATTATGCTATTAAATTTACCAGGTGCCTTAGGAATTAAGCTTAAAATTACTTTATCAAGCTTTCTCTTCTGCTCCATATTTAGGGATTGATCCAAAACCATCCAGACTGACATTCAGTTCAGTTCAACACCCTTGGATCAAGTTCTCATGTCTTTGTATACTTCTGCAATTATGTAGTTAAAAACTGACATCATTTGAACTGTTCCTAATTTAAGTGTGAGCAAAATAAACCCTTCTGTATTTTTTTTAAATCAATCTCTTCCTTTCTGGTTTAAAGACTTCTGAATCTCCTCCTTAGTTTCAGGCTATCATTGGAAACCGTGTCCCAAAACCAAAGTTTTAGGTTAGATTACACCATCAGGTTGGCATCTGTTACTCCTTAAAGGAGTATTTCAGGGTAGAAGAATATAGCTGAAAGAAAATACATTGCTTAAATGCTAAGGTTTTTGTCACAGTAAGATGAAGGTCCTCTTGGCAATAACTCAGTATAGCTGAGGTAAATAACAATGTACTTAGAACTTCTGTTAAGAGTACAATGAAGTGTATTTTAAATAAGGACAGATATCTTTCTAATTTCTTTTTTTTCCCCTCATTTTCCTTACTGGCAGAATGTAAACAGCAACTTGTTCAAACTAAGGAAAAAATCTTTCTTTGCCTGATGCTATTTACACTTTGTGATGAGAAGCCTCTAGGACACAAGTGTGCAAGATCTCTAACTTAAACTGGCATCTTGTGCATCCTGTGATACTTACATAAGGCATTTAATTGTTATTTCACTGCTGTGCATCCATGTCAAGTTTCATTTATTTTTGTCTGAATAAATCCTCTTAGATTAAGGAGTTTGAAGGTTCAATATTTTAACACTGATATAATGATCCTTATAATTCTGCTGGATCAGCAAAGTGGACCTAAGTTTGTCAACCTTGATGTGAAGTCAAATCCATCACACAGTGTTGTGGTTCCTATTTTACCCATCTCTATTGCAAAAGATTTGGAGAGGCTCTGGGATGCTGACTTGGAGATATGAAGTATCAGCCAACAATCCATTTTCACATTTTAAAAGGGGTTTTAAATTTTTAAAGGGTTCTCTTTTGCTTCCTAATTACCTGAGTTTATTTATGCAGACACAAATAATTTTATCAAAGTTTTGATAACCGAAACTGAATATTTTATCTATATTAAAAAATAGGCACTGTCTGTGGTTTTGAAGTGATTGTTTGAAGTTTTAAAATGTGTTAGAAACGCAAAGTTTTAGGGGCTTTTGAAAGTCCTTCCTGTTGTATTACTTGCTTTTAATGTGGAGTAATAAGTTGTAAGACCTCAGGAGAAATACAAGCATGTCTTTAAGTCATTTTAATGAAAGATGCAGAAATATGATGCATACAAGTGCATAACTGTTTTGGTTGACTCAATTTGAAGTTAGTTCAGGTGGACCTGATTATCTTTTGTCTAACTTATGAAAAGGCTTTCCTAGGAGGCAAAGAGAATGAAATTGAGGATTAGAAAAACTCTGACAGGCAAAGGCCCAAGAAAACAGTAATCTCAAGAGAAGACTTAAACTGAAATTTAAATTGTTTGTGTTAACAGTAAGTGACAACCATATGAGTGTGATAAAAATACACAAACACACAACTGCAGGGGAATTTAACCTATTTGTATGATAATCCAGTGCAGCTCAAATATAATTAAGCTAAAATCTTAGTCAAAAGACATGTATGACTAAGGATCACATCTTTAAATTCAGCATATTTATATCAAAGTTTGGATCTCAGATTTAAATGTTTATGGCCAGTTTGAGATTGATGTTTTCATAAGTTTTCAAGAACACTCTTCTCAGTTATTTCGTTGGTCATAGAAAGGCAATTATACTTATCATCAGGTAAATGGGATTAATTTCAAAGCACTCCTTTAGGTAAATGTCACCTGAAGGGTTGTTTTCTTTAAGTGGTTTTGTAGTTCAAGTTATTTATTGCACTTTGTTATTCTCTTCAGTTGATCTGAAATTATGCTGCATGAGATTTTATGGCAGATTTGATTTCATTCATACATCTGTTTAATCATCCCTAAATGTCTGTGTTTATGCATTTATCTTTTTTGGTGTTTCTAGATGTTTCCTTTTTTTCTTTATCTTGCTGGTACCTTTAACTCTCTGTTGTTCATTATATCCAACATATCAACTGGAAAACAGAAAAAAAAACTCTGAATGATATTATGTATGTTTGCTTGTTTTCCCTGATATTCTTTAAATATATACATGCAGTTTATAAATTAGGATAAAAAGAAAATAAGATTTTTTTATAGAAATATATAAACAAATATTTTATATGTAGATATACAATTACAAATTTATTTCCTCTTATTATGAAATGTTATGTTTATAAGCTTTATAAAAAACTTTAGGTGAGAGAGAAATTTAGTTTGGAATCAGAATTTTTCTCTGCATAGCTGTCAGCAGTCATCTAAAAAATACTGATACAGGGTTTGATTTAAATTTACAGTTGATGAGGATGTATATCCTGAAATTTGTTGAAACAATTTCCTTCATAAATATTTTTTGTTCATCATTTCCAAAGGTTCTTCTGTTCCTTACCAGGAATAACAGTCCTGTAAATATGTGTAAATAAGTTTCAAGTATATGAAATCAATATGCAAAATATCTTAATGGTATTCAAGAGGACAGAAGTGTGAAAGGATGGTGTTGATCAACTTTTTAATTCAGATTTTTTCCTGTTGAATTATTAATTTGTCATGGCTGTGGATATTCTGCAGAGTAGGAGCTGTTAAGAAGGTTTTTCCTGATTGACAAGATGAACAAAATTGAAATGTTATGGTTTTTTTTCCCTATTGAAAGATCAAGGATTTTATTTTTGGCTACTTCAGCTTACAAAATAGGAAGACTCTGAATTTGTCAATAGTTAATATTTGTCTGTATTTGTCTATTCCATAACAAATAGTCCCATGATATTAATGCACACAACAGTTTGTCTCCTTCAAGAAAGACCTTCAGAAATGAAGGTAAATTTGTAAAAGGAATTTCAACAGTTTTCATTTTTCATCTTAACATCAGAGTTTTTGTTTCTGTTACTCTGCTTTCCCTAGCTCCATAGTAAAATAAAGTTGAAACAAAAATTTTTGAACTCATTGTCTGCCCAGTACAGTGTTGTGTTTTTCATTTCAGCAAGTAGCAAATCATTCTACTTGCTGAGAAAGCAATACAACTGAATTATGGAAGTATTTTGCTTGGTATTTCAGAAGTCATAAATGATCTCCAAAATTATACTAAATCATAAAACCAAATTTAATTTGTTTAACCAAATATATTTCCTTGTTCAGAGGAGGAACCTGCTCCAAACAGTGTTGTTGAAGAATACCTTCAAGAGAAGAGAAAATATGAAGACAAGCGGAAGCAGCAGCCAAAGAAAGGGACATCTCGCGAAGATCAGGTAATAGTTTGACAACCTGGGGAAAAAAATCCATAAAAAATTCTGGAAATGTTTCTCTTTTCATTTGTGTAAAAATAAAGTTTTAAATCTGTTATATTTTTCATTAAAAGAATCTTATTATTTGTAAAAATAAATATGTACTCTTCGATCCCCTGTTTGATTACCCAATGAAGTTTCAATGTGTATTTGAAAGTGCTATCAGTTTAGTCACTAAAATCTTCCAGAGGAAATGCTACCCATGCAGAGGTATCCTTGATTACATTTACAACAGCTTGCATTTCTGTACAGTACTTTTCTTGGCTCTGCAGCTTGCCATAAGATAACATTGGGACAGAGGTTTGCATACTTGACATCTGTTCGAACTGGGGTTTTTTAACATTTTAAAGTGTTTTAAAGAGATTAAATTCATGCACACCTTTTGGTGTTGTGAAATGAACAGAAATAGTTTTTAACTGAACTGACGAAAAAAAATCCTTTTTAAATATAATGACAATTATTTTTCAAAGTGAGCTAGGGTTTATGTAGACTTTAGTATGCAAATATGAGGGAAGTAAAGTTTGATATAAATATTTGTTTTTTCTACAATGGGAATGTTTGAAACTGCCTGTGAAGTGGAAAATACCATTAACTTAAAATCTATGCAGTACATCAAATGCATTGGTTTATAAGTGCATGTCAATTCAGCTATGAAGATGTTCATAATCAACTGTTGAAGCTAGAAGAGATTGGAAACTTGAGGCTTAGTAACATCAAAGCAGTGGTTGGCAAACCTTTATACATGCAGCAAGCTGATTTAGCTCTAAACTAAGAAGTTTATGGAAACTTTGTACATTCAAAAGTTCATTAACTTTGAATCAAAGAATACTAAGGCTCTTTTGGCAATGTGGATCAAGGGACTTAAAACCACTTCTAATGAATTTATATCAGCCCTGTCCTGGACATCATACTAAAATAAGACGAGATGACAGGGATGTAAATTTTAGTGGATCTTAATTTTGATTTATGTAACCCTGCTAGGAACTATTCAACAATAATTTATCAAGTTATTTGTAATACATTTCACTTGTGGAGAACTTCTTTTAGCCTTTCATCCCTCCTACCTTGTCCCACAGCACAATACCATTTTCCATCCTCTGTACAAGAGTTAAAGAAGAGGGAAAAAGGTATGTGTCTCCTTACAATGCTACTAGATATTTGAAGTCCTAACCTTATAATTCTACAAGGATCAATTTACAAAGTCGTTTGATCCACAGTATGGCATCTAATCACTTACTGCAAAAATGCCTACTAAGGTATTTCAGATTTATTTCTATCACCAGGCCTATTCACAGGAATGTCGGTACCAGAGGTAATTAGACAAGACACAAGGACTGTGGCTGTGGTTGGTCACAATTTCATGTAAAAAGGATTAGTTTGTTTTCTTCTGATGGCCTAGGCACTGATACGCTGTCTCAGGTGTGGCAAGTATGGGACTTGTTTGCAGTGGTATGGAAAGCTGTAGAACTTGAATGATTTGCAGGCCCAAATAGCTTTAAGATTTTCCTCTCTCCCATCTTAAACAGAAGATTAAACCAAAAATAAAATTAAAAAAAAGCAAAAAAACCCTCCAAAACCTGCCTTTGCCAGTGCTAAAATATGTTTTTGAAAGGATTCAAAAGCCAGGAAACTCCTAAAGTTAAGATTGCTCCCAGAAGGAAATTTGATTCCAGTGAACACTTCTGGTATTTCCTATTTCTGTTTTCTATCCTTGTTTAGTTTTTATTCTTTTAAATTTGAAAAACTTGACCAAACAAAACTAAACAGCCATACAGAGGTGTTTTACAACATAGGTGGCCAACCTATCACCTAAAGATCAAATGTAGCCTGCCACATAAATTCAGTCAAGCGCTTATTCCCTGATGCTTTCCTTTTCAGGAATGTCTCATATATCAGCAAGGAGTAAGCTGTGGGCTGTGCAAATTATTCTTATGGTCTGCTCTTTTTTCGAAGCGACCCCTCTCCCATCACAAGGCTTAGGCATACAATTCTTGTATGATCAAAATCTCATTCCACATGATCAGAAACAAGGCCTGTGGCTTGATCTTCCGTGTATCACCAGAGATTTGGTGACTTCATTGCAGCTGAAAGACCGGGCAATGTTAGCTGGAAAATAAAATACAGAATATAAATATGTATGAACTTAATGTATGCAACATAAGATCTTGCATCTGTAGAATTAGTTAAGGTGGCTTATTACATTTGAGTCAAAAGCTTTGATTTTTTTCAATGTTGGTACATAATTTAAAAGATCAGCAATTGAAAGTATATATTAATCAAAGCTTGACTGATCGGTAATTTATACAATGGATTGCTTTAGAAGAAAATAGGTTCATGCGCTAAAATTTGGTGTAAGACATCAGTGGTTTTTAATCAGCTATTTTATTCTCTAAGTAGCCACAAGTTTTTATTCCTTAAATATGCATTTTGATTTCACCAGACAGCCAGAGAAGTGGTCTCTCACACCTGTGGGGCGCCCTCCCTGTTTGCTTTTGCTACCCCAGCATTGCTCGCTCGCTCTTGCTTGTTCTCTCGATTGGTGCTCTCAATACATTCTTGTTTTCTCACCCCTCACACCAACTCTCCCTGCCTCATGCTCTCTCACTTGCCTCTCTACAGTGTTTCTTTCAAATTCATATGAAACATCTCTCTTCTGTCTCTTTGTACTATTTCTCAAAATAATAATAGGTTAAAGATGCTGAATATGCCTGTTGTTGGGTAAAAGTATATATAGCTTCTCTAAAACCATGTATTTAATTTCAGACACTGGCGCTGTTGGACCGATTTAAATCTAAGCTAACCCAGGCAATTGAAGAAACTCCTGAAAATGAGGCTTCTGAACCTGAAGAAGATAATGACGAAGGATGGTGAGGTTTTTGGATTTGGATTTCTGTGTTTACTGCTGGAAATCCTACTGCACTGACATAGTCTCACTGTTAAGCATAAATTTAAGTAGCAGAAACACTAAATGTGAAGATGGTTGCTGCAGCAGGGGTCAGCTAAACTGTACTGGTTTACCACTCTTGAAAATAAGGTGAGAGAGTAGAAAACATTTTGCTGTGTGTAAAGTCGTACTAAAACTCTGTGTTGGGCGTGGTAAGTATTTTAAAAACTGATGGATGAGATTAAGATAGACTGATATACTCATCTGAAATGTAGGGTGACCCTAACAAAGAAGGTAGCACTGAAATTGATAACATGCTGCAGAAGTTATTACCTCAGCACCTCCCAGACAAGGAAGCAACTTGTACCATGTGTCTCATGTTCATCTTCCGTAGAAAGAACCCATCTTAGGCAGGCAAGGGGAAAAAAATCAGTATGATTTGAAGTGTGATCCTGAAGTCCTAGATTACAAGTTGTTAGATGACAGTAAAAATATCTGCAGAAAATGACTAGGAAAAAAGCAAAAAAAGGTAAAAGAAATGTTTTGTAAGGACAGGTCATCTCTTTTTATAAGGTAGGCATATAAAAAGGTTTGGGTTTTTATATATTGAATCAGAATATATTAAGACTAGGTGAAGATACATTCCATAAAAATCAAAAAAATAAAAATAAAATCATAGGTCATGAAAGGTGAACTGAATTGCAAGTTCTGAGACCAGTTGTGTTGATGAGATTAAAATTTTAGATCACTTCTAGATAACTTTTCCTTTCTTATTTGTATCATATACATGATGAATCATTGTATGTACTATAATATAGCTGATAAAGCTACACAGATTCTTCAGCTTTACCTTCACACCTTCTTGCTTTTCACTGAATCAAGCTGAGGCCTCACATGGGAAATTCTAGGATTTGCAGAAAACTTCGGTACATGTACTGGCAGAAAGACTAACACTAGTAAGGTAGCACTTAATGTAGAATTCTTGCAGTCTATATAAAACAATATTTTTACATAAGTAGTGGGTAATGAGTGTATTTATTTTTTCGGTATTTCTTTGTGGGCATTAGTGTAGTCTGCTTTCATCTTAACAGATACCTTGGCATTTTCATAACTGAAAATATGCTTAAGTGTTACTAAGTAGGCTATTTTAAATTCTGTGTTTCAAAATAATAGCAATTCAAACATTTTGCTTTTTATTTTGATTCTATTCTTTTTCTTTTTTATTTTCCCAAGGAAGATCTGAGCATTTCTCATAGCTTTAGAATCTAAGCAAATCCTCCCTATCTCTCCCTATGTCTCTCTCTCTTGTTATTTATTAAGAAGAACAGAACATAGCATTTTAAAATGCAGGTTAAGCTTCTGAAGTGTAAGTTTCTATTTTTAGTTAATTCTATTATCTCAAAATACAGCCTTGCTTTCTTTGCTTATATTCTTTGACATAGTTTAACAAATAGATCAAAGCACAAACATCTTGGCTTTGGATTGTTATCTTTGAAACAACAGAGAAAATAATTTCCTAAATCTTGCCCCATTTAGGGTAGCTGTTATTACTAACTTGCTATTATTGTAAGTTTTCTCTTGTCACCATCTATTTCATTGCTTTTTCAAACCACGTGGTCTCCCTTCATTATTTCTTTCTCAGCTCAGACTCTTTGAGAATGAGGGGTAACATACAGCATAAATTTTGAGGTCCTTGAATTTCACTGCTATTTTGAGATCATTCTAAGCTACCAACATGCTTCTAACTTCTCCAAGAATCATAGAATAGTCTATTTCAGTTGAAAGGGACCTACAATTATCATCTAGTCCAACTGCCTGACCAGTTCAGGGATGACCAAGTTAAAGCATGTTATTCAAAGTCTTCAAGGCCAGGTTGGATGAGGCTTTGAATAACCTGGTCTAGTGGAAGGTGTCCCTTCCCATGGCAGCAGAATGGAACTAGGTGATCTTTAAGGTCCCTTCCAACTGTAATCGTTTATGATTCTATGACTAAGGGCATTGCCCAACTGCCTCTTAAATGCTGGCAGGTTTCGGACATCGACCATTCTCTAGGAAGCCTGTTCCAGTGCTTGACCACCCTCTTGGTAAAGAAATGCTTCCTAATGTACAGTCTAAACCTCCCTTATGCAGCCTTTCCATGAACCTGAAGGGCTGGTCTTTATGTCTGATATTTTCTTGTCACAGTAATATAACCAGACTTTTAAAGACTTTATAGAGTCCAATCACTATCTTCCCTATTCCTTTCTGAGTAACTACTGACGTCTAATTTCAGATTGTGAAGTTGTATTTTTGTTCAGAAAGTAATATTACATTCAGAATTGCACTATAATGAAGACTTAGAATAATATGAAGCTACATAATAGACTAATAATTAACAACATATTAATTTTGCAGCACAGTAAATATGCATCTTAACTTTACAGACAGATGAGAGTTATTTTCAAAGAATATGCTTTGAAGCTAAATAAATTGTAAAATGCACACGTTGCACAAAATGGCTATAAACACATACAACATTAACAAAGCCATGAAGTCTTCTGAAACCTATTAATGATTGTTAGAATTGCTTGGAAAGTTAAATTTCATATTTTGGGCTAAGAGTTTACATTTTCATGGTCTTTTTTGTATTGAAATATTTGAGATAACTATAGAGACTTTACATTTTAAAATTCTTAATTCCAATCTACTACTCAAAAGACAATAATTCTATTTTATTTGATATCTATTAAATATAATTAGTGTATAGAATATGCATATGTGATATGCACAAATTATGTGATTCCTCCAGGCCATTTTGTAGGTCATGTTTGCTGTTTTATGAGAAGTCAAAGCCTGCCAGTATGCTTTGCTCTACTGTCAGGGTGTGTTATCTGAGGTAAAATGATTGCCTTAAGACATTTTTATGTGTCCACATGAGTGGCCACACATTGAGGTATGATTTTCATTTTCTGTCAAGATAGAAACCATTACCAATTTGTTATGTTTTCTTTTATTTGGCAAGCTTCTCTCTACATATTTGGCTGAGCTGCTGTATTGGCATGGAGCATAGCAGACGTTTGGGCACTTTTCAGCAGCATTCTACTTTTTATGCAAGAAAAAAAAGAAATATGACTCTATTGTAAACAGTGTGTATGGTGTTTGATAATTATTACCAGATTTTACTGTCTAAGACGGCATCTGAGGAAGTGTTGTGAAGAGAGTTGAAGAGAAATGCATGATACTAAGTTTAAATATGAAATACCAGAATCTTTGCTGAGACATTCTATTGCAAATTCTACTGCTATGTGAGAATGATTATATATGTATCTGTCTGCAGCAATCAAAATCCAATTTCCCCTACAGAATTTCAAAGTATCAAAATAAACATGGTATGTACTGCCAGAAAGGGTACTTGTAACAATAAAAATGTCTGCAAACAGACACACATTTTTACAGCATCTGGGTACCTCAGGAAGACATGCTTGATCCTAATTCTTCCAGGTACAAACTTTATTGTTCCTGTGGTTCCATGTAGAGAACTATTGCTTATTCTTTTCTTTTAATGATTTGTCAGATTTGTCTTCAGTACAATTTCATCATTAGTGGTTCTTAATTTGTGTACAGTCCAAATAAGAAAGAATCAGATGCATTACTTCATTTTTTTCTTGCACAAAGGTTATACAGAGTGCGGCAGAGGTAGGTAGAGATGATCTGGCAGAATTCAGTTGCTCATTTAGGGCTTAAAGTCTTACCCAAAAAGACATTTCCCCAGAATGTAGATGAAGTCCATCACAGCATCGGTGAGGTGCCATGAGCAACTTAGAGACTAATAATATGAAAAACGGATACATTGCAGCAGAAGACCCAGCTGGAATAATTCATTTACTTGGTACTTCCTACCTGGATAGTCCTGAATTTGAAAGTGAAAACCCTGCACAGACTACAGTTCATACAGAACACTGCTGCTCTTCATCTTCTTTAGGACTTGGACTGCTGTATAGATATAGTTGCACACATGTGACACCCAATCAGGTTGTAGTGCCACTTCAGGGCTCTGATTATAATATAAAATAGTTACAACAATAGTAAAGCCCAGATTTCAGTCCAGAAAGAGTTATGGCAACTGCAGATAATGAAACTAATGATGCAGATCTTGTGAACACAAAAACATTTTCCACAGAGAGAATCCAGCTATGGGAGATGCAGTCAAGTATATTCAAATATTGATTGATTTAGTTAATCTATGCAAAATATTCCTTTTCAAATAGGACAAGAGTGATACTTAGTACTCTGAAACAACCTCCCATCAAGTAATTCTGAGAGTTCTGAGTGGTTCATCTCTCTTCCAAAGCATGAAATCTGAGACTAGATGCAGCACTCAGCTATGTCTTTGTCAGTGTTGAGTGGAAGGATTACTTGATTTGTCATTGTTTCTTTCATGCCTGGTATCCAATTCCTTCTAAACCACAAATCTTTTCTAACTGAATAGTTGCCTAATCTAGCTCTGTCCTGCACCCTTGCTGTTGATTGCCCTTTTTTTAAATTCAGCAGTTGCATTTTCTGAATTGTATCCTATTTTTCATGCTGCTACTTCTGTTTGCCAAAATCACATAAATTCTAAATACTCCAGTAAACTTTCAAAACGCATCTTTACAAACTTCATGTTATACATACATTCTGTAATTATACTCTTCTCCAGTAAAGTCATGAATAAAAGTGAACTAACTAACCCTACCACATTAATCTTTTCACTTTGACATTTAGCTATGGTTGTGTTCCTAAAAATAGGGCTCTCCACCTGAATTTTTACCAGGCTTACATCCTTATGAAACATAAGAAATATATGTCTACGCTCTTCCAGATGGAATACTGGTCTTTGTGGAAGGTACAGATTCTCTGCTATGAGAATCCACCTGTCATAACCTTAAACAAAATTCTGGTCTATCTTCCGCTCTTCTCTCTTTCTGATCTTTGAAAACAAGCAGAGGCCTCCTGAAACTGCTAGATTTATTGACATACTATTTCTATCCCTATGAGAAATTTTGCAATTTTTACAATCCTGACAATTTTTGAGCTAATGGAATTTTCTGCAGAAAAAAGATCCCCCACTTTCCTTCTTTGAAGCTTACCTGGTTTCCAAGTCAATTTAGCATAGTTCTATTAAAGTTCCCCATTGTTTGTGCATTTTCACAGATGCAATGCACAAGAAGATTTACAGACCAACTCTGGTATCATTCTTGAATTTAAAGCTTAATTGTTATTATCAAGTAACTCAAAAGGAGCAGCACTCCATACAACTGAAGAAAAACATACATTGCACACTAAACCAGTCAAGTTTACACTACCATATAAATCCTGGTAGACATATAGCCTAGGAGATCATGGTGATTTTTTTTTATGTGGATTGATTGAAAAGATGTGCCCATCCATTCACTTCTAAACAAACTAAGTTCTTAGTTAAAGTACATAATAGCTAATAAACTGCAAATACTAGAAGAGTACCAGAAGGTATTGGTATATGAACATTGCATTGAGGCAATATTCTCTTCTTGCTTGAAGACTTTTTCCATGGTGGTAATATGAGTCCTGTAAGTGTACTTTTACATTTATTGTTTCTTCTTCAGTTTGGATCTGTGGAAGATGCCCAATTTATCCTGCTTAACCTTCAATATTCAGTGTAGAAACTGGAGTATTAACATGTGAAAGCTGTTCCTTACCAGATGAACATGATTATGTGAAGTGCATTTAAACTATTGTTGCCTATAGGGAAGTAGCCAAAGTTCCTATCATCCTCAGGAGAAGGGTTTGGTCTATTATTAATCCCATCAGTTCACAGTCAGGGCTGCAAGTAAACCTCCAGTTGATTTTAGAGTTTGTGTTACAGTGGATCCCAGTAATTTTTCCTTCATTCTGCACCAGGTTAGAAGTGTAGGATTTCTTCATCATGTTTCAGATCTCATCACTCTCCTCTGTCTGCTCTCAGTAATGAACTCTACAGCCACTTAGAATTTGACTGTGACTACCAGCATGCTATATAGTTGATTTAATTAATAACATATGATGCCAGTGTTTCATAACTGAACTGCTGCAGTGTTTCCTGGGTGAAATGTAAGGTGGTGTATGTGAAGTACAAAGCTTCTTAATCTTCAAAGAGATCAACTTTTTTCTTCCCCATGGAATGCTATCGTAGCTGTAACCAAGCAACGAATATAAATGAGACAGTCACTTAAGTATTTTTGGGAGGACGTCTAGACTCTGAAACTTACTCTTTCTTTTCATATGAAATAAAATAAATCCTTTCAGATATATTGTGGGACAAGAAAGAATGAGTAAAATGGCAATTTGGAATGTGGTGATGGTTTTCACATGGGTTTTCAGTTTAAAATTCTTATGGTTAGTGACCTTTGTTGAGTCTGAACTGTTCTAAATGTTGGTTAATCTGAGGGATAGGAAAAATAGGAAAAAATTGTTTTAAATCAAAGTGAATAAGTCAATGCCCGAAAAAAACCCTTTCAACTTACAGTCAAAAGGTTGTTGTGAAAACTATGGAAGAATAAAGGTCTTACATATCAAACAAAAAGGCATTTCAGACTTGCTTAATAGTTTGTTTCATGTGTGTGTTGTGTAATTACTGATGTTGGCATGGCAACAGTCACTGTAGTTATTTTTGACAAACCTCATTTAAGATAGGAAGGATTAAAAACAATTCAAGTAGGCTTTTAATGGCATTGTTCACTTAAATAGACTGTCTAAAATCTTGTGGCTTTTAGAAGACTTTTAAAGATATCTTCTTCTTGGTCACAAAATATTATTTTGGTTTGCACGGTGTCGCTTTGCATAGTTCTGATGATCAGATTATAGCAAAAAATAAAGGCAACAGGTCTGTTTGTATTAATTTATTGCTTCTGTGGACAAAAAACCTCACTGAAATTCAGTGCTAACCATTTGAAGTGCAGCCTGGTTTGTATATGTCAAATTCTGTAATCTGTTCCCAGTACCGAATTTTGCAAACGACTACCACTGAGGCCAGTTAAATATTTTAACAACAGTGGATGTTAATGCTAAGCCCTTTCTGCCATGACATTCACTACAATTTGACAGTATAATTTTTTACTCAGTTTGTAGAGATAGTTATATATTACTCAAGAACAATCAAAATTATATATTCAATGAAGGTATTTTCTATGCAGCGTTAATAGTTATGTCCTTTGTCTTTTTTAAAAAATTTTTTTGTTGATAATAGAAGAAAAACTTCTCTGAATATTTAACACTGGTTTCAGTGAGAAATCTGGTGCAATTAGCAGTGGAAACACACAATATTTCATTTATTTTTATATTCTCCTAGTAAAAGGCTTTGTGGCTGAGAGAGAGTTTGAGGTCTGAAAAAAAATGTATCAAGGCACCACCTTTCCAATGTGTGTTATAGAGACTAGGCTTGAATTGGTCTGGGGTTAGAGGTTTTTTTACTGAAATAGCAATTTCAGAATCAGATAAATGTTGAATATAGCAAGACTGTTTTTATATTGCAAGATTTCATTTATACTAGGAACTAAATCAAGATGCACACTGTTAGTATCTGCACCACATAAATTTGATAATGTTTTCCACATTTTCTTTCCAGGATTTCCTATTTAATACACTGTTCACTATTAAACTTTGCATAGTGAAATTCTT
>JAOXJM010000019.1:22863555-22882600 GCA_026413425.1 Tringa solitaria
CACTCCATTTACCACCACTCTCTGGGCCCGGCCCTCTAGCCAGTTTTTAACCCAGTGGTTAAAACTGTAAAATATGATGTTGCTATAGTTACATGAAATGTTGAATGCCACAGAATCGCAGTATTTTTTGTAGACCATGAGATATCTACACTCAGAGTTAACACCTTTTGGCAATACTGAAGAGCAAGTGGGAAATGCAATGTGGGCAGGTGTTCTCTCCACGAAGCAGCAGTCTTGTGCAAGGTCAGTGGCTGAAAACAATTAATTTTGTGGCTGTAGAAAGGATTTGTTCTATAGTAGTGAGATTTTTCACTGAACATGTTTTCTTGAACCTTTTTTTTAGCACCTCCCATGTTCCACCCTGGTGGCTAGCACCTGACCTATCTATATAAATATGAGAGCATCATTTCTACATGGTTGTAACATAAAGCTAGGAATGTTTGTCTGTGCCCTACTGATACAAAACCCCTTATGTGACACTAACTTGGGAAGTTTTCCTTCCTAAAAATGCTAATTATGTGCACAGGCCACCCAGCCTTAAGCTGCACACCAAGATGCTGATACATAAATAATTTGTTTGAAAAAGTCACTGTTTGGAATTGCAGTGTATGCTCCACCTCCCCACCACCGCCACCTGCTTTTTTGGTTACTCATTTCAATAAGCTGAAAATGGTGTAATTCCAAACTATGACTGAGTCTTGAGTTAGAGCAGAAAGGTCAAGGCTACCTATTTTTAGTGGCAGCTAAATTGCAATGTCTGTACATTAGCTTTGCTTCCAACACAGTGGTCCGGTGTTGACGAACAGTCTGTGAAACAGAGTCCTTCCAGTCATGCCTGCTTTCCACGTAATGGGACCTTTCATTATGTCAGAGGGAATTTAACTTTCCTAAATGAAAAGAAAGGGTGGGGGGAAAATCTTACATCCCTGCGCACAGCATTCTGTTGGTAAAGTTGACATTTTTGTTTCCGGACCAGCTGGATTTCAAGTAGATAAGGTCCTTCTAGGCCACATCTGGTAATAGCAAGATCCTCAAGAACAGCTTAATGGCTTGCCTCACAAATCCTGTCAGTGATGCCAACAGCTAGTACAATGTGCCCTTTCTGCTTTGTAGCTAAAAAAACCCTGAAGTACAACTGAAGCTGATTTATTTCTGCCAAACAGCCACTGCTCCTGGGCTGCTAGGGGTGTAGTCTGCAATCCCACATTACACAGCTTCCCTGGGCTGCTGGCTTGCAGCATGAGCAGGTCTGGGAAGAGGTTTTTCCCATGCTGTCTCCATTCCCCAGTGGAAGGGTGTCTGAAATCTAATGGTTAAAATAACTGCACACCAATGTTTTCTGCTTTCGTCTAGAGGACCTCCAGTTTGCAGGAGACACAGTTGTGTTTTGGCAACATAAAAACTAGCCTCAGACAGAATGGATAGCTCCAGACTCTGCCTCATTCTGGCAGAGACGTGTGTCTGTCGTTACTTAATGATGACAGTCTTGTGACTCCTAAGTGTGCATTCTCAGTAAAAGATGTAGACATTTACTTACATCTTTCACTGTAACAAAACATGAGCTGATCATACAGTGGCTACACTTAGAAGATTCCTGCTGAAGTATATACAGCACAGACGATATAAACTGAGAAGTGAGACCATGTCTCCTCGTGTTTCTTATCCTGGTATAAAGTGCTAGACCAATCATTAATATCTACTAAATGTCAACAGTCAATAACAGGAGACTGAGTGCATTATGTATCTAGGATGCACATTGAAAAGGCTAACACAGACGTTCCTTGAGGAGGACTTGAAGGACTGGTGACAAGTATCCATCACTACCCTGAAGGGCAGCCTCCATCACCCTGTTTCTACTGGTTGCTCAGCATATGTGTGAAGTCATCCAGGCTGGGTAGAAACTGCCTGTTGCTCCCCTGGCCTCCTCTTCCAGCAGCTATCTGGCTGGCTCCACTCAACAGTTATTTTGTGTTCCTTCTCAGGCAGTACCTCGGACCAAAAAGTCTCTGGGTGAATATGTGCTTGTGTCCATCAACTCTCATCCCACTTTTGAATGTAGATGATCATCCCTTAATAAAACGCTCCTACTTGTACCCTTAGAAAAGCCACACTTAAGCTGAAGCTGCATTTTATTTTATGTGCATATGTTGTTTCTGTACATACTACAAATGCAAAAAAACCCCTGACATCAGAACTTCAGGGAGTAGATTTATAATAGATATTTTAACTTTAGGACTTTTAAAACACTTTATTTGTATATCTCAATTTTAAAATTCCTGAAACACATACCAAAATATCAAAAGTGTTTTCTCTCTTCGCTTTTGATTCTACCTTTAAGTTACACATAAATGGTTACAACTGGGAGCTGCTAGAAATACCTAATATGCCAGCCTGTTCCACTAAAGTGACATTACCTGACTAGGTATGAAGTGTCAGCTATGCAGAAAAATCTGACTACAGAATAAGGATCTTCTGACTGTAACCTACAGTTGGTATCTGGTATTCCTCCAAAGCAGTACAAAGGTCTGTAAGCTAATTTTGGAGGAAAAAGAAATAAAATCTATCCTATTCCATTTTTTTAAGTATAAATTGGTTGATAGTAACCTTCTACACCATTAAAAAGAAGCACAAGCACCCTGCTTTATCAACTCTAAATTTATAGACATGAAAAAAAACTACAAACAAGACAGCACTTACTCAAAAAAATTTTAAAAAATCTGTTCTTAAACCTCAGTGCTTCAGAAAGAAAGTTACATTTTTACGAATATAGTGTCTAAATCTAAACGAAGGGATTTTGCAGTATGGGGAAGCTAGAGGGATAATCTACTGTTCTTGACTTAGGAGATCACATGGAAGAGAAAATAACTCCTAATATAAAGAGCTTCTACACTATGATTCCTATTTTTAATTTATGAAATGCACTGGCTGTGGAAGAAAGCAAGATACAGCAGTCATATTCCTCAGCCAAAGGGAGTCACAAACTTGAAAGTTCAGTCCAATACTCATAAGGTTATTTAAGCTGTACACTTCCTCCCCTTTATAATTTGTTTTACTTTATGACAGTAGAAGGGCACAGCTACAGAAGAGCCCTAGGATAGCCCTTTTTTTTTTGGCAGCTTCTTTTTGGCAGCAATAAGGCATTTAAAGCTGAAGGTTTTTATATTGAACACAGTCTGGAAGATCCTGTTTTTGCAGCAGCTATTGAAAACTTGGCTCCAAAATCAGGTATGCTCTTCTTCAGAAGTAACTTCTGAGTCAAACAAATTTTAACACAACATTGGGCTCAAAGGATACTTCTTTCACCTGTTTGGACTGAATACCTCTCTGTGTTCCTGGCAAGCATTGAGAGACACTGATTCACAAGGGACCTTGTATTTTTCCCATTTTTAATTTTTCTGCCTCTGTACTGTGTGAATGGCCTGTATGATATGACCCATAATTCAGGGGGTGAGTTGGTCAGTGGGATATCTGCCCCTGCCCTGTAGATGAGGAAGAGAGTTTTAAAGATGACTGATCCGTAAGAGGAAAATGCAATAAGCATGTTTTAATAGAGAACAAGATGTCATCTAGAGCACCCAAACAATCAAGGTACCCCTGAATGATACAGGAAAACATTTGAGAGAGCTGTAAAAGAGAGAAGAAAAAATAATTCTGACCCAGCTGCTCCAGACTTACTTGTATTTATAATATAGGCAGAAGAGTCTCCTTCCAGTGTTTTGTATCATTTTATTTTATGAAGGCAAAAATCATCAGACAGAAAAACCACAGTAAGCAATGTTTGCCCTTGCCAAACAAAGAATTTACATAAATGCCTGCAACTAAAAAAAAAAACCCAAACCAGCTTATTTCAACCTCTAAATCTGATGCACACTGCTGTTTTTTGTTTAATTTCAGGTGGTTTCACTGCTACAAGATGAGACCTCATATACCGGAGAGACCAGAATATACTACCTTACTGTCATATAATTTAGGCTCAGTCATACCTCAGACAATATTTTTACAAGGTCACTTTGCAAAAGTATGTCTAGCCTATCCAAATGACAATATTATTTATGCCAAAGGTTTCACTTTAGGGATGGAAGTATTCCAACTACTGTTTAATAGGCTATATGGAGAGGCTAAGAAAACATCATTTGTTGCACACACAGCTTATGTATATAATATAGAACTAAAGAGTACAGACTGATCATTGGCAGTACGGTCTAAAACTGGCCTCAGTGAAAAAAGCCACAAAAAGCAATGAGCTTTTGAGTTTTCCTCTCTGATATTATTTTTGGAATTCCTGAGCTTAACCAGAAATATGAATGCACAAGTGAGAAATACGTCTGATTTCAGTACTTACCTGGATATTCAAAATGCAAAAGATATTTTTCAAAAGAGAGTTTGTAACTCAGGCACATGACTTTTTACAAGCAGACCGGACAGCATATTCTCAGCTACAGCCTTAGAAGAGTGCATGGACAGGAGAGGAATGGCATGAACTCCAAAGAAAAAACTTTTTAAAAATACTAAGGTGAAGGCAATGTACTCTTTTTAGCAATTAGTACCAGACCAAATGTTTCAGAAGACAGTTAGAAGGTAAAATAAAACAAGCACATTTCTTTCTTCTAAAGCTCTGTTCTTCGAAGAGAAGCTTCATCCACAGACTTTATTTCTTGCCAATTTGTAACAGTTTTTCTGATAAATTATACCTCTTCAGGGGCTGAAACCTGTACTGCAAATTCATCATTACTGACTAAAATTATGGTGAGAATGCAATATATTTTTATGGTGTGAAATCTGTCTGATAGTACTGATTCTTGTAACCTGTGCTGTTTAAAAGGTTAATTTATTCAGGAAGCATGCTATTTTATTGCAATAACAGGAATTCTCATGGAATCCTTCTCTATTCATAAAGTTCAACATTTAAAAACTGGAAAAGGTGTTTTTTTCCTGTGACTCTGACATTCTTATCAAGGACACTGGCATTATTCCTTAAAGAAAGCCACTTGCCTGATATCAGAATCTCTTCAGTGCACCGAGAAGGATGATGATTTTCGCGCTGTGAGTGACTGAGATTACAAACTCCACACCAGAAAAGTGCTACCATATGCACCAAAATATTACAGCACTTGAAATTCAACTTGCATCCAAACAATCCCAGTGCATCAGGCTCGTTAGGATAGTCTAAGTAAGATTTGGAAGAACAGAAGCACAAGAGAAGACCTCACAGGCTGAGGAAGGAGCTGGAAGAATACTGCAACTGTGTAAGGATCTTAGCTAGGCAACCATTGTTCATAGCCATGGGAAAACCCAGCCAGGGATTTTGAGTAAAAGTGCATGACATAACAGTCTTCACAATACATAATGTATCCACTACATAATAGTTCTATCCACTATATAATAGTTCTACTTTCAATATAGAAAATTAATGTTTATTTACCCTACAGAACTGTGGAATAGCTGCCATTCTTCCTCTGCTTCTGTGCCATTTACATCCATGCTTTTTGACAGTGCCAAAATACGCAGAATTTTTGAGCGTTTTACTATATGAGAAAAACTACACAAGAGTAAGCAACAATTTTTTTGTTTGTTTGTTTGTTTGTTTTTGAGAATGCTTTTTGTGAACTGTTAGTCGAAGCAACTCTATTTCCAAGAACTGGCAGCAGACAGTGGAGTCTTGCTCTCCCACATCTGGCCATTCTGTTGTTTAGGTCTGATCTCTATTTCATAAATATCAGTTGGCCCTTCAGTTGTCAGATCACAGGGTTAGTTCAGGTTCCAAACAGGAGAGCAAGATGCAAGGAAAAAGAGCTTTGATAGTGACAAACTATTTGCTATTTCCACAATAATACCATGTGGCTTTTGGAGAAGGGGCCAGAGAGAGCCACAAGCATTCAGATCCATTTGAGCAAGCCACTATAATATCACACAGCTATGGCCAGACAGCATATATGTCCTGATCACTCTGTGTGGAATGTACTTTTAGAAGATAGATATGTTAAACTGCTCAGCTGAAGGGCAAGTCCAAAGCCATCTCACACAAAGACTCAGTGCCTCAAGTTATCGATTGATTTCTATCTTGAATACCTAAAGTACACATTTTCTGAATGGTATGAAAGCATCTTAAAAGAGTTTGGAGGATGAGGAGGTATTTATTCACAGACTAGTGAATAAATATGCACTCTACACCTCAGAAATATAGGTAAGGTTAGGAAGGGACAATACAGGCAGCAACTGTAATCATTGAAAAAATGATGATATTGTACAGAGGTAAAACCTGACTGAACAAAAGTTAAGTCTAGACTCATTTAACAGTAGTGAATTAATCCAGAACCTTTAATACCAGAACTTCACTGACAGCAAGTGGGGCACCATATGACACAAATATCCCTGTAGCATCTCTTTTCATGCTTTCTTGGCTCTGTTCTTACACAGAAAACCCTCTTTTTACTGAGTTTTCCAAATAAAAAGTATGTAGCCAGTAAGCAAAATTTCAGGTCAGAACAGACGGGACATAAGCAAATGGACCTACATAATTTAATAGAGAGGTTTGTCTAATATCTCTCCCTTAATACTCCACAATTCCTCAACACAGTCTTTTCCAATGCACGACCATTCTTTTCTTCAGAAATATTTTCCTAAAATCTTACCAAAATCTCCCTTGCTGTAGTAAAGCCTATAACTTCTTGTACCAGTCTGAATGAATAACCTTTTCCTCTCTGTAGCAATATTTCATGTATTGCAAGATGTATCATGTATCCTTTTCTTCTCTAGAATAAATAATCCCAAATCTTTATTTCTTTCCTTAACAGTCATGTTTTGTATATCTCAAAGTCATCCTTAATGATCTTCTCTGGCTTTTCTCCCAGCTGGCCTGCATTCTTCTTTGCCTGTTGTACCTAAAGAAGGATGGAAACAGCAGTCTAGCTAAAGCCTTGGTAGTGCTAAGAAGAGAGTAATGAATCTTAGCTTACAGCACACCTGTCTATTCATCCCAGCATGGGCTTTGCTTTCCCCTTCTCCATTTACATTTTTTATAAAATGCTGTTCAGCTTGTGAATAATTATAATTCTTAAATCCTTTGCTAGTAATCTACTGGTGAGCAGTTATTTTTTATTTTAGCGATTGATTGTTCACAAGAGTGGTATTTTGTATTCATCTGTATTGGACTGCACCCTATTTTGAGGGGTATTTTTTCGATTAGTTGCAATCATTATGAATTCTAATCTTACTCTCCAGCATGCTTCCAGGCCTTTTTAGCTGCAGTTTTGCCTAGGCAATGCTTCCTAGATAGTTTACAGAATGCCATATGAGACAGGTCAAACTATCAAATGATTAAACTTAAATTACTTCTCTGATATTTGTAAGCCCTGTTATGATACCTTAGAAGGAAATTAGGTAACCAAAGAAAATTCATGGTACCAAAGCTACATGCAATTTTATTGTGTTTTGATGAATAATACAAAGTGAAAAAATCTTCTCCTTGGAAGGAAAATATTTGCTGAAATGCAATTTGTCCTAAATAGGATATAGCCTGTGTCAGATAATGAACACTTTGCATAGTTCGCTAAATCCATGAGCATGAACCAACACAGAGCTGAGGCTTAAAGCTTTATTAGCTGTTCAGAGCATTTCTTTTCCCCAGGTGTGTCATGAACAGTAGCAATATAACCTTTGGCTGTGAATTGTAAAAATATGCATACCCCAAGCCTCAAGTCCTTTAAACTGGCTGGATGAATGTGTGAAGCTCAATCAAAATCCAGCTCTGGGTCTGAACAGATGGTATGATGCAGGTAAGCACTACGGAGCTTTATCAATCTTTTTATGTCTGCAAGGGCAGAGAGCTCCTTCTGAAAATCGGGAAACTGCAGAGGCTTATTCCTTGTGCTGACATGGCAAATTGTGCCATCTAGACACAGTAACTACAAAAATTTCATTTCCTGTATGTCCTCATATGAATGGTTATAATTCCTCTTACGGAGAAAAAAGGTGAAAAGTCAAAGAAATAAAGTGTCAGAATAACTGTTCTCATCTGTCATTTGATAGCTGGCCTGCCATGTCTGCACAAAGGAAGTAAAACGCCTCCAAGAACTGTTTTTAGACTGATTTCCACATGGTTCTTTACACTTTAGTTAAGTGTACTGCCACTGAGACGAAGCCCACATACTACAGAGAAGGAAGATAAGGGAGATGCTAAGTGTGTGAAATACTTAGTGGTGACTGTGAATGTAAAACAGCATTTACCATTTGTGAAAGCCAACTGTACTCACACGGAGATAATGGGATGTTCTCTAAGAAGACCCCCAGCCTGGCATGTGAACACAGAATCTGTCACCAGCCAGGCTGAGGGTGAATCTCTTGTCTTTATCTTCTGAAATATTGCACACATAATCAGGATGCATATTCTATTTGAATTGTTGTACTATCAGGTCCAAATATATCTGTCCTTCTGTCCTGTGCAGTGCAGTCTTTGCTATCATCTAGCCCTTGATTCTGGCACCTTGATTTTCCTCTGAACACCAGTGAGACTTTAGGCAGCTTGATTTGGCCGTCTTCTCAGGATCAATGAAAGTATTTTTGTGAATAGGGTCTGGTAACTCATTAAACAGAATCCAAGAAAAACAATACATCTTGAAAAGTCTGTTGAACTGAGAAGCAATTGGCTTTTCTTGTTCCTACTGGCATACCAGTACAGTTTAGCGGAGTGGTGTAATTCCATGCACTGCTGGAATTACTAGATTGATCCACTACCAGGTACAAGTGAAAAAGTGACAGTTTTTTCCTGGGACATGCTGGTACGAGCATGTGGTTCCTTGGTCATATGAACACAGTCCTTAATGTTCTGCTATTGGTGCTTTCTGTAGCATCACATCCCATGCACAAAATTTTGACTATTTTTAAATCAGACACTTCTTGAACAGAGCCACTGCTTTCCTCAGACCCAAATATGATATTATCTGACTAAATGGACACTTCTGCATTTCTTCAACAACTCTTTTTGAGTGGGCATTACATAATCAGAGCAGATGTGGCTATTATAAGAGTAGTGCTTTAGGTCTCCAAATTTTTGTTCCCTAGACAGCTGGTTCCCAGAAACAGCTGGTTAAACAGCAGTCAGGGATGCATCCCCCAGAAAAAGCACACACCAGACTCATTTTTCTGAAATGAGGAGATTTTTAACATGACAATCAAGGCTGAAACCCTCCACAGTAGGATCCAGAAAAAATTACCTCTTTTCAGGTCTAAAGAGAAAGATTAAATGTTCATCTTCTCACAATTGAATGAAAGCACTTCTGCATCAGGGTTGAATTGGAGTCAGACTCTCCCACCAGCTTCTCCCAGCCCAAGCAGAGCTTAGAAGCTGCTGGGCAAAACATGGTCATGACCAAGTGCTGCAGTCTGGGCTGTGCTTCTGAAAAGCACGTTACAGAAGCTCAGTCAGTTTTAGCTGTAAAACACTCACATGCTGCTTCAAACACAGCACTCACTTATCTCCTCTGTCTGTTTGCACCTCGTTTCTGTGCATTGAAAAAAAAATTGTCTTCTTGTTAGAGCAAAGCACTAGGTGTCCAAAATAAAGAGCAGTTCTTCTTTATACACTGGTCACACCAACACAGTTCTCTTTTCTCTTTCACCTAATGTAATACTGTTTTTAATTACTTGATATTAGAGGTTACTGTTACCAAGTTGTTAGTTTTGGTTTGGGGTTTCATTTTTGGCTAAAATCTGTCTTGGAGGAAGACCACACAGAAAAGCCTGTTCTAAAACTTCCGTCTTACTCCTTGGATTTTACTAATGTGACATTTTTCTCTTTACAAATTTTTTTCCATAGCACCTATGCCAAACATACTTTTAGGCTGTAGGGAGGCAGAAGACATACAGGGACAATGCTATTCGAAAGCAGTTCAACTCACCTCCAAAATAATGCAGCTGTAGTGTCTTGCTATATTGGCCCATGCTCACAAACAAAAATTAAATTGTTTGAAGACAGCACTTCATTCCCCAGGAATCCAAAGAGAAGAAATCCCTGCTCAGTACTTGGATCCTAGTTGGTTTTTACTTCCCTGTATGGGAAGTCTCAGATGTTGCATACTGACCTAGTGTTTCAAGGAGACCAGCTCTCAAGCTCAGGACTTTAGTTATAGACTAGTTAGAGACATAAAAGCCATTCTGAAGTACTTGGGGTTTTAAAACTGACAGTCTTGAAAACTGTAGACATTAAACTACACTTTTTAACCCAGACAAAAAAATACAATCATGCATTATCATGGTGTTTAGAGGTTGTTTTCTGAATTCCCTTTCAACAGATGTCTGGGAAGATTTTTATGGAGCAAGTCCGTTTGATAAAGTAGATTGAATACAAATACGATTAAAATAGATTAAGATGGATTTCTTTGTTTACCAACTACCTGAAAAGTATCATCAAACAACAAGCTTGGAGATTGCTGAAAAAACAATTTCTGGGAAGATTACAGAAAGCTTTTTCCTCTTGTCCACAATAAACATATTATGGCAAGATCACAGAGTTAGTACTCAGTATTGCACAAAAATTCATTTTGAACTGTAAGACGTATGAATGTTTTCTCTCTGAAGTGAAATAAAGATGTTTAATAAAATAAAAGTATGTGTAAAAGCTAATGGTACAGAAAAATCCCACCAAGGGTTCACACAGTGTGTCCTCATGTAAATCCACCTCACAGCTCTATTTGTGCTAAAAAAACATTACTTCTGTAGAAAAGACTCATTCTCTCTCTCCATTTTATTAGAAACTGTTTAATGGAAAGTTATCTCCCCTTCAAGGAGTCACCAAGGAAAAAACTTCATTCCTAGTCTTTAAACATAATTGCTAAATGAAATAAAAAAATTACCATATGGAATGTCTTAGTCAATCTTTCAAAATAATTTTTATCATAGTCTCAATTCTAGAGTCATTACTGGATTTCTTTATAGGATAAAACATTTATTTAGACATATATATATAACACTCAGAAGCAAGAAAAGGAACCAATATGAGGGAAAAAAAAAACAAATAGATTATAAAGCTTAGTATCTCCTTCATTTTATCTTTCTCTTTCTACCTTTCAAGAGGTTCTTTAAAGGCCCCTTTCCCCTTGGTTTTCCTTATTTTCAAACAGTTTTCTTCTATTTCTTCTTTCAGATGCTTCCAATAATTTATCAGCAGTCCTGCCTAAGCCAGGAGGTCCCAGTTGACTGGAGGTTAGCAGATGGAATGCTCACCTACAAGAAGAGCCACAAGAAGAATCCAGGGAACTACAGGCACATCCAAAGAAGAGCAATGAAGCTGGTGAAGGGTGTAAAGAACAAGTCTCATAAGGAGCGGCTGAGGGAGCTGGAGTTGTTTATTCTGGAGAAAAGGAGGCTGAGGGGAGACCTTATTGCTTTGTACAACTACCTGAAAAGAGGTTGTATTGAGGTGGGGATTGGGTCTCTTCTCCCAAGTAACAAGTGAGAGGATGAGAAGAAATGCCTCAAGTAGTGCCAGGGGAGGTTTGGATTGGATAATAAGAAAAATTCCTTCACTGAAAGGGTTACCAAGCATTGGAACTGGCTGCCCAGGGAAGTGGTTGAGCCACCATCCCTGGAGGTATTTAGAAGGCATGTAGATGTAGAACTTAGTGCCATGGTGGATGTCATAGTGTTAGGTTAACAGTTGGACTTGATGATCTTAAGGGTCTTTTCCAGCTTAAATAATTATATGATTCTATTCTTTCTCTTTGCAAATCCACATGCTTGTCTTCTCTTGCTGCCATTAAATATAGCAGCCTGACTCCATCTGTCTTATGTGACTCTTCCATACCTTCCCCTCTGCCTCTTTGCTAAGAGTCTTTTACATCTGGCTACAAAGGTAGAAAACGTCTTTCTTCCTCACTTTTTTTTTTTTTAAAAACAGGGAAAAAAATCCCAGGGCACTGTTGGGGCAAACAACAACCCTTTGCTAATCATAACTGCATTTTCTTATCCCACCACACCCTCTGTCAGACCTTCTCCCTTAGTTATATCACCACTGTAGCTCATGGCCAGGGGCTGTTTCTTAAGGACAAGCCAGTCAATACACCACACACTACTGAAAAG
Source organism: Tringa solitaria (assembly GCA_026413425.1). Lineage (NCBI taxonomy): Eukaryota > Metazoa > Chordata > Aves > Charadriiformes > Scolopacidae > Tringa > Tringa solitaria. The sequence goes on from JAOXJM010000019.1 coordinate 22,875,631, forward strand.
TCCAAGTTAAGATCTCAGGACATTTACCTTTCCCCTGCCTCCTCAGCATACAACCTCATCTGGCTTCTCTTTTATGGGAAGCTCCAGGCTTGCTGCCAATTTGGGGACAAGATGAGTTGAATGATACACATCAGGGTACAAGCATATTCAGCTTTCCTTCAAGAGAATTAAGACAAGAAATCAGACGCACATTTGCACTTCAGTATATGCCATTTTCCAAATTGTTTAGTGCAAACTAATGGCAAAGGCCTCCGATGCACTTGATGGAAAAGGTAGTTTGCTGAAATGTATAGATGGTCAGCAGTTCCCATGGTGGTGGCCCTATCCTATATTTTGTCTCTACTCTAATCTCCACCAAATGATGAAGGTCACTGTGAAGTTCAATTCTAGGCCTAACATCAAAACAGCATCTCCCCTGTTTCAGCTACAGCAGGATCCTTGGACTCCTCACTGAAATTCTCCAGATGCCCCATGGCAGATGTTTGGCAAATCCAGTGGGAGTCTGAGTGCTCAAGAGCAAGTAATGCCTGCTGCCAGACAGCCTTAAAGTAGGAGCTTGGGAGTCTCTCTTGTACCTGGTGGGCAGTAACTCATACCAAATTGTAAGAGAGGCCATCCTACCACCACCATAGGCTAACATTAACCACAACCAGATCACCAGCCTGGCTAAGAGGCAGCAGTGAATCTCACCATCATCCATGCTGGAGGCAGCATGAGGATGGAGATACGGATGTTCACTTTGAACTGCTTTTCTTCCCGTCTCCAGCAAGTGACAACTTTTTTTTCTTACCCCACAAGAACGGCATTTTTCAGAGTCACAGAGGATGCAGTGATGTTCTTGCTCCAGCAATCCTGTTGCCTTCTCAAGTCTAGGAGAAAGGCAATAAGATGTTACTACCTTGTAGACACTATTTTTCAGCAGTTCATTTCAGACTTTTTTCCCAACAAAGCGGTCTCCAATCCCAGCTGGGACTGGAGACTGCACTCCAGGGAGTGGTCTACATGCCTTCCTGAAATTGTATACTTGCTCTATATGGGGCCATGTTATGCCTCTCTTTTCTTCTCACCAAGCAGTAAGGGCATGTCAAGGTTTAGGCTGGGCTGGCCACTAAACAAATGACAGCTGTTTTCTTAACTCCTCTCCCTTCCCACAAGGGTGGGAGAGAGCATAAGGGAGAGAGAGAGATTTATGGGTTGGAAAAAAAAAAAAAAAAAAAAACAACTTGAACAGCTTTAATTGAATATTAACAACAAAAAGAAAATATAATGATAATAATAAGAAAATAATTAAATATATACAAATATATATAAAACCAATATTGATTTCCCAGGATGATGATCACATCACTGGCAGGCACTGGAACTGGACTCAGTGGCAGACGAGAACTGGATTCAAAAACTGGATTCAGGAATGCATGGATCAGGAACAAAGACAGAGAATGGACAGAGTTCCCCTTGGATGCCACCCCTTGAAGCACCTTTGTTCCCTCAGCTTTGTACTGAGTATGATGCAGACGGGATGGAATAACTCATTGGTCAGTTTTGGATGACCTGTCCTGTCCACTCCTCCCCACAGGTGCGTTAATTTCAGTGAATATAGTTAGTTAGAAGAGACTTAACTGAAAAGTAAAATTACTGGAAATAAATTTTTTATTGTTCTATCTCAACCTAGGGCAGTGCCCAGGGATGAGCACAACAGGATGGGGACTTTGGTACTATAGTAACCAAAAAAGAGGCCTCCAAATTATGTCTGTGGTGCGTTACGGAGCGGTGGCAACACAACATGTGAGTGTCCTGATGCAACCAACCACATGTGCTGTGTATTGAACCACTGTGTAGTGAATATGGGGAGCTCTTTAGTGAAGGCTGGACAAACTGCACATGGGCAGACTTGGTAAAGCAGAGCCTGGTTGCCAAGACTTCATTCTTGTTCCATCCAAGCATACAGGTGCTCTCAGAGTGTCCTAAGGTTGGAACAGAGTAAACAGACAGGAAGATTAAACCTCTGGGAGTCTATGTCAGTGGCTTCACAGCACAGCTCAGCCATGGTTGAACTTAGGTCTCTCTTATGGAAGGGTATAGGGATTTTAGGATGTCACTGCAAAGAACAGTGTGATTACCAAAAAAAAAAAAATCACAATAGAGGCTGGAAAACAAATTCTGAAAGGGTGAGAATATATATACACACTACTTACAAAAGGTGATATGTTACCCTAAGTCTCTGGAAATCAAATCATTTTGTTTCATCTGCAAGTGACAGAATATTATTCATCATTTGATAGATCTCAGAGGGGAAGGGCAAGCATAACCACACCTTTTACAATTCATGCTTTCAGTTATTTTCATATGTCTAAATCACATCTGATCATTTAGATTGATTTTGCATTTCCCAGACTCCCGTGGGATTCATTTGTACTCCGTCACTTTTCATTCTATTCCCCCTCACAGATCAAGTAATGTGCTACCACAGACACAAAAAACACCAGTGCCATTGTAAAATTAAAAAAACAACTCCAAAAAACCAAAACCAAACAAAACACACCACACACCATGCACTTTAGAGCATGCAGGGAGAGCTTTTAAAATTGCAAACAATGTGATTAGTTTTTTGTTTGGATATTGATAGAATAATAGAATTTTTGACTAAATCTTACAGTTCTAGGCAATTAGTAAGGAGAGATTTTAAAACAGAGCCACAATATTCACTTGACAAGAAAATGCTACAAGTGAAATTTCATAGCTCTCCATTTAATTGCATGAGGAGAAGTTGCCTTTATGTGTGTTATTTTGCAAAATATATGCAGTAGTGAAACAGAAAATTCTGGAAAAAAGCAGAATCTGCAGGACAAGCAAAGGAGAAGGCTGTCCGGAATTTTATTTCCTAGATAAGAAAATGAATAAAGAGATACTGGACAAAAACAAAATGATGAAACATGTAAATCAAAACAGTGCCCAAATGGAAAATCAACAGAGTAAGGATAGGGGGAAAAAAAAGGCATGCTATCAAAACAAAAATAAAAGATACAGAAGGAATACTGGAGGATCAAAGAAGAAAACTAGTGATAGATGGTTAATATGCTACAGGTCTAAATTATTTTTTCATGACAGCACACACAAAAGGAAAGAAGATAACATCCTAGGGACTGAGGCATGTTTTCCTTGGCTTGGGGGAGTGAATCACTGAAAGGTTTTACCCTCATCATAAAACAGATAAGAAGGCAATTAGAACTACTGAAAGCCAACAAAGCACTAGACCCAGATGACTTAAATACTCAAATTATGAAAGTGGAAGAAAGGGGAATTGGTAACCTCATAGAAAAGATTTATGAGAACTTACTGAGAAAGGGGTATCACTAATGGGCTGGAGAAAGAATTGATGCAGTTGCCACATTTAATAGAGAAAAGAAGGAGCCAGAGAACAGATGTGTTCAGCTGTACACACAGATATAGGAAATACTCATTAGGAAAGCTAAAAAATTTGCATGAGGCTGAGATAACATATGGAAATAATAAGGAGAAAGGGAGGACAGGGGACACACATTTGGAAAACTCAATATTTTTGGTTTCCTTGGATAGCTGGTTGCCTTCAGTATTGACCACCTGACAGTAGGAAAGGGCATTTGTAGTAATGTCCATTTATCTGGGTTTGAGGCAAGAATGTAATGTGCAGCCAGAGGCAGTCTCTCCCAGATCTGCACTCATGGTTGTTAGGCAAAGAGAGCACTTCTTCCTGATAAAGGATCCAGCACAGGCAGCCACATCAGTGAGTGAAGCATAAACGTGTTCATTCCAGTGGCTGGCTCCAACCTTGCAGAAGCAGAAGTTAATTGAATAACCTGGCAGATACATCTGACCACTTAAGAGCAATTTCAAAAGTGCCACAAGGCACGAAGACATGTAAATAACCCTTCAGAGACTACAGAGCAGCAGCAGAACATCACTGAAAGACATGAGTCACAACTGAACACTGAAGGGACACTTTCAGAAGTGCCCTTAATAAGAAAGTGCTTTTATAAGTGCAGACACCATAATTTGAAGTTATTTGCATGGTTAAGGCAAAATGTAAGGGGAAAATATTAAAGAGAGAAATTTAATTTAAGGTCAAAACACAAAAAGCAGTAACTGGATGCTTGTAATCCCTTCCCTTTTCCCCCAAAACACTCTGCCAAATTCATTCCCCTAAATTATGCTGTTAATTTACTCTGGGCATTAATTTGTACTTTTAATTGGTACTTTCTGTTTATAAAGGATTACTAGCTTCAGAAAAGGCAAAATCTCTAGGATCAGGAAATCAAAAATGCCTATTTACACCTTTCTATTTATGCACTTAGATTCTTGAGGGCAAATTAGGGCTGCCAAATTTAAAAAGACTCCAAACACTAATTTTCTTGCCATAATGTGATTTGGCACATGGGTCTGAGGGTCAGGTAGTCAACTTGCCCACTAACTTCTTTAAAGATCTTCTCATATACCACTTCATATTACAAATTGAGAAAAGTACTGTACAATCAATACACTCAGGGTATTTTTCAAAACCAGAAGTATGCACATTTCCAACAAAATGAAGCTTATATAAGCATAACTACAGTTATGGGAAGAGGCAGAGCTGCAAGACAACCTTTATACTTAAATAAATGTACAATCTTCAAAGGCTTTCGCCCTTCTTATCAGCAAGCCTGTGCACACTTTTGTCCAGGGTTTGTCACATGATTTATCTTTTCTAAGGGGGAAAGAGTTTCTGTGAGAAGTGCTGTTAAAAGGCTGAAGCGCTTCATCAGTGTGAAACAATTTAAAGAAATACTACTATTTTTAGTTTCAGTGAGATATTTAGTTCATTAAGTGACACTTCTAGCTGTCCTAATCACTGTGTCTACCTCTTCTTATGGCCAACATTTCCGATCATCGAAAAACTAAAATAAGCTTGCCGCTTATACCTCATTCTGAGTAACAACAGGGATGACAAAGGGCTGGATTCACTGAGGAAAGAAAATCCAAAACCAAAGAAATATTTACCATGCAGCTCAAAATGCTCATATGAGCAGCAATGAATCAGAACCTGACGCCACACTAGAGACAGACATCATGTTTGATCTTTCTTCTAAAAAGTGCCTAAAGTATTTGGTATCTGTGTACCAAGATCACAACAAGAAATTTCATTATAAGGTCACACATCAATTAACACACAAAATCAGCAGAACTACATTTACCCAAAAGAATTCTTGAAATATAGGACAGCAAACACAACATTGGAAAAAGGATTGTGCACCAAATTAGGAAAGTTGGGACACATGGGTAAGAGGAATACTAGAAGCTCAAAATAGCTAATTTTTAAATGTAAACACTGTAAGAAGACAAACAAAAAATAACCGTATTAACATCTCCAATATTTTCTAAGGACAGTTCTTTGTAGCTCTGTTCTGAATAGGTGCTCCATCGCTGGAAGTGTTCAAGGCCAAGCTGGATGGGGCTTTGAGTAACCTGGACTAGTGGAAGGTGTTCCTGTCCATGGCCAGGCAGTTGGAACTAGATGATTTTTAGGGTTGCTTCCAACTCAAACCATACTATGATTCTGTGAATAGTCATCATCTGCCATTTAATATCTGTGTGTTCACAACTACACAGTTAACCTTACTGGAATCTGGGACTCTAAGGACTGGCTCTCCAGTCTTTATTCATGCCATTTTCTCTCTACCTTTCAAAGCATCAATTGGACAAAGGAATTACACATCTGGCATTGAAGTGATACACAACTGTCAGGACCACACTTGCTGGTTATACACAGTAAGTTCAAAAACAAATAAGAGGTATGAAATTTTTTGACTCAGCACAGAGTAGTTAGTTGCTAGTTCAACTTCTGACATGTCTTCTCTGCACAGACAATTTTTCTTTGCTTAGTTGTTTTTACCTGATATTTTGACTTTTCGTTTTACCAGGTCATACTGTATCATCTTGGACAGCCTCAGGCGCCTCTGAGCAATCAATGGCACAGAGTACAAAGGCCAAAAAAGCAGGTGCAAACTCTGCTATCTCTGATCCCATTTGGTGGACTGTAATCATCCATTGCTTAAGGCTTCAAAAACTCCAAAGCTGACCCTGTGCTCTATAAATCATGTTTCTTTTACAGAACTATCCCCTTCAGCTATTAAATGAATTGTTTTGTATAAACTTGCATCAAATCTTATTATTCCTTTCCAGGCTTCCAAAGTGCATAGCTTACCCCAGAGGAGAGAGAAGCTGAGAAGCTGAGAGATGCTTGGAAGATCATAACAAAAATATATAAAAAAGAAACAAAAGAAAAAAAAAACAGCTACTATATTCTGGCTAGTCAGAAACTATACAAAACAATGCTTATCCTCAGGATTTGTCCCTGTTAAAAGAGTTTCTGGCATTATTTGAATGCAGCATAAGTTTTCCAAGAACATTTAGCTCTAGAGTACAGTAAACCAGATTTTTTTCTGATTCACGATCCCATTTAATTAGCATAAGCACAGGAAAGTGTTATAAGACTGACCTTCAGGCAAACTAACAGCAGTATTTTATGGCTACTAGGGCAGGGGAAGTCAATACATTAGGTGCATAAAGAAGCTCAAGACTTGTGCCCATTTAGATGCCCATCAAAACCTGGTTCCTGAATCCCCCCAATTATGCCTCTAAATAACTAGTTATCAAAGTTACTAAGAAACTAAACTTAGGTATAGGTAAACACATACCACATTAGGTGCATTAGGCAGAGGGGTGCTAATTATTCCTTATTTGCAGAATAGAGATGTTGAATCTTTCTTCCTTGTAGGTACTTGCAGTCAGACCACATATATGTCAAAACAAGACACAAAGGAAATATCGTTGTTGTCTCCCACCCAGTGATTAAGACTGTCATCCAGGATGTGAATGACCAGGGTTCAGTGCCATTATCTGCCTTTGGAATTAGAATCCATACCTCACCTATGCTTTTTTTCTTTCCCTCCTCCCC
>JAOXJM010000019.1:22907313-22934340 GCA_026413425.1 Tringa solitaria
CCAAGTCATAACAGCTACATTTTAAACAGTTTTAAATACAAATGGATTCAGTGTCATTGCTAAGTCCATAATAAAAATTATTTTAATGGTCCAAGGAGGTAAACAGACTATTGGATTTAGTCAAAAGAACACAAATGTTCCACAGTAAGCTATTCTATATGTGTTTTGTGGATCTTTCCAATTTGGCATGCCCTCCTTATACTGTGTCCAGCACTTTGGATTAATAAATCCCACTTCACAGAAGTTAAAATAATATTGAAATCCTGTCAGCTGGGGCTGACCAGTGGTTACGTTTTCCACAGGGTAATGCATATGCAAGGACGTCAATCTCATTCCGCTGTGTGGCTGTCTTCGATGGACCCTCTTCCACAATGATAATAACAAGGCATATTCTTGTGCTTTCTGTGGGTCAGTGTCCTTGGCAGGTCTTGCAGCACATCTGTCTGAAGTATGCTCGACTGCAGAACTTGAACTTCAGCACCAGTGGGCAATATGCCACTTTGTTCACATCTTTGCACTCTAATAATTAAGACCATTAAAGAGAAAAAAAATCAGAAATAAAAATTAAAATACAAAGAAAATTTGACATTTAACATGCTGCTTCTCTATCTATCCACCTTGCCCTCCTTGTAACTACTCTTTCTAGTCCAGCCTAGTGCACACAATATATTTTAAAAAGCCATAAAAAAAATGTTTGCAGGGCTTCTCTCCCAGACATTTAAGAGGGCGCCTACTTTGTATTAGAAGAATTATCATTTATTGCAATAAATGATCACTTTAGACAGCTAGGAAACGTGAGTCATTTTTCTTAAAATACTTTTATAGCTTCTTTCTCAGGAGTTATTTTATCCATCCATGGAAGGTTATCCAAAATCTAACACAAATCGCACTATTTGGTACCATGCCCCTGCATTTATAAGAATCCTTGAAATAGAATGTGCACTATAGCTAACTGGGATGGAGAAAATGACAAGTGTTATGAATAAAGGCACTAACTGTGTGAGTTCAGAGACTGGACTAAATGGTGGATTATACTTCAGGCTTGTTTCCGCACATCCACAATTTCTTTCTTACAGAAGGAAAAGCCATTTTTATGCAAGTAATAGACATGTAAGAGATTTTTTTCATAGTTGTGTTTTCCCTATATGCTGGGCTTACTGCCTCAGCAGTCCTTGTCATATTGGCAGGTAACTCTCTCAGGAAGGATTCCTTCTTTCCATCCCATGCAGGTTGTATCTAAAGTGACTGGTGGGGACACATTACAGGAGCACTGATGGAATATGCTATGCTTCTCTTCCAGCTCAGTTTCCTTTCTGTAGAAAGAAGGTGGAAATAGGGAATGGAATAGTTTGGCCCATGCCCAGTAGTATTTCTGATATAACTGGACATACAGCTGTATCTGACAGCTCAGATGTTGCTGCTGAAGATTTCCTTTGCACTGGAGTTAATATGATAGATGTGTGATAGGTGATTTTTAGTTAAAAGCATTTGCACAGCACCTTCCAGACTGTTATTAAAATTGGACTTTGGCAAGGAGCTCTGTCTCACATGTAGGAAGACAGAAGACATATATGGAGAAAAAGTAAACCCCACAAGTTTGAATTACAAAAATTAATTATGGGAAGAATGAAATTAGATTAATCTCTCAGAAAATGATTTGTCTCAAAATAATGCTGTAAGCTTTTACTCTTTTGAGGTTGCATTTGATACTGGGTTCCTCCCACAATCTTTCTCAAATTACAAGAGCTATAAAGAAAATGTGAATAAAAAGGAGATGAACTAGCAGTACTTTGACCATTATTGTATTTTGTATTGATTTGATATCTAGCAATGAAGACTGGAGGCCAGGATGTTGTTGCTCCAAGGCCTGACACAAACAACAGTCCCTGACCACAATATATTTGTAAGTCAATACAAAAGGGACAACAGAAACACCAAACGAGTAAGAAAAAAAAAAGGTAGTGAAACAAGCACAACTAGCCTGTACAATCATTCAGCTACTCTTATTTTTCCTCCTTCCACATACAATCTCCTAGGACATTACTTTTGCTCTGAAACAGGTAGTTATGGACAGAGCATTCATGCTGCAAAAATATTGTAGTAGCAAGTTAAGTGCAGATGAGAATTTTTAGTATTTGAACCCAGGAAAGCATCAGTGAGGCTAAACGTCAGAGTTTGTACCAAACAGTATTTCTGGTAATTGCAATATGCATAATGGCAATATTCATGCTTTTAGCTAGATAAGTAGAGGTCAATAAATTATTTAAACTTTCATTTCATTAACACAGATATAGTATTTTCATTGTAATATTTTTACTCCACTTACCAAATGTTTTATATAATACTTTTTTAATTTTTTAATTTTATGTACTGATTTTCTAATTTTTTAATTCTCAATTTGGAAACACAGTGGGATGCCAGGAGAAAAGACATTGAGGGTAGCTGGTTGAAATAAACATAATTCTCTATTAGCAACTGCACATGGTCACTGTGCTCCACTGGGTTTCAAGAAACTCTTCCCAAAAAAGGCTAAATACCTTCCAGAAATATTTCAAGTCCTTGTGTTTGTGAAGACTGGGAATATAGGAGAGACAGATGGTGAATTATAAATGAAGTGAGGAATAAAAAGGTTCACTCGATCTTGTTGAGATGTAAAAAGTTCACTCAATCCCCAAAATAACCCTCATACATGTTGTATTTAGTTAAATACAGGTAAAACCACTAACTGCATTTTTGCTAGAAGCACAATTTGAAATTATCCTATTTCATGTTTCTTTTAGTTATTCTTCCTCTTGACTAAAACTGGACCATGTTCAGCCAATGCTATTTGGATAGCACTGAGACAAAATTCTGGAAGTTGCCCACACCTTCTGTTTTAAAAATCAGTTTTGAAATAGATATGGTGGCTGATGAAGTAGTCTATTCTTCATAGGACTGTGGTGAATGAAAGAGGTTTAGCAGAGCCCTTTTTGTTCCTAGTAACTACTGGTAATAAGTTTGAGTAGGCTACATGTATTAAACTCTTCCTTCCTGAGCTCTGTGGCTAGATCAGACAATATTATGATATTACAGTAATAAAATCACAGAATATCTTTGTGCCTTCTTCAGCTAAAGAGAATACAAAGACATATCACATAAAACACAAGGAAAACTGAAATGACAGAAAAATAGATAAAATAGTTTTCCAGGTAAAGTTTCAGATGGTCTTTAGCAGTCTATGTTCAGTGGACATATATATACTTAAGAGAATAAAATAATTCTGAATACATTTCAAATTGTGTAGTATATGCCGCTTATAGTTCCCTTCCAGCAGCAAATACAATATTACCCTCAACAGTGGCAGCCCATCAAAACCCCATCTACAATATTCTAAATCACCAATGAAGACTTCAAAGAAAACATAGAGCAGATGCAAAGTGTGACAAGACATATTGTAACTTTCTTTTAGTATTTCAGTATTCCCAAAATTTTGACTCTTAGAATCATAGAATCATAGAATGGTTAGAGTTGGAAGGGACCTTAAAGATCATCTAGTTCCAACCCCCCTGCCATGGGCTCTTATAAGTAAACAACTCATACTTTCCCCAAGAAAGTGCTTTTGAACTGTATCAACATGATCGTTATACTGCAGAGCAGGTCAAGCTTCCTCAAAAACATGTATGTTCTTATCTTAGGTTAGCAAAATTCAGTTGTCCAGAAATTGTTGAATGGGTTCCCTAGGCAGTGAGCAGCAGAGTTAGGCAAGTGGAGGGAATCAGGAGGTTTTCTTAGGTTTGAAATAAGAAGGGAATCCCTTCAGGTAGCCTGACCCTGCTGCAGAAAAAAATGACCTGTTGCTGAAGTTGCTTTTGTCCCACAGTAGGGCCCAAAGCATGAGGGCAGTGCTTCTGCGTGGCATGTGGACAAAGTCTCTACGTGTGAGCAGGTGGAGACTTTGCAACGCACATGCACTCCCAAGGGGCAGAAACCCCCCTCTGAAAGACCTGACTCCTTCCCTGAAACTCGACTTCTGGTACACAGTTCATATCCCGATGCACCTGGAGAGAGACAGAAGCAAGCGTACAGGCAGAGCATGCCCCTCTCACAAATACATTCACAAGGAAAATCCAGGACTGAAATATTTCTTGCTCAGAAAGTATTATCTTTCAAAAAATAGTCACGCTCTTCAGGATTAGTTAGTTCTTGAAATCTTACAAGCTTGTCATCATCTCTAGTATGCTGAAAAAGATATGCCTCCCTGTTTAAAGGCTAGCACTTTACTAACACAAGAAATACCACCTCCTCTTTTGTATAAGAGGATATTTTTAAGGCAGAAAATATGCAATACATGTGCATTATTCTGCAAATCCTTAGTTTGTGCTTCTTATAGTCACTATTTAATACCAGGTTTGACATGTGTATGAGTTAGAATATACATTTAAGATACACTTGTAAAAGTATTGAAAAAATACCTCAAATGCAAAATTTTTGTCTAATTTTGGGATAGGGCAACATTAGCATTTTATGGATTGCAGCAAGGCTCTTCTGAAAGGATGTAGGTATTTTAAATTATTAAATGAACTTTGAGATTACATTTACTTTTGAGCCATTTAATCACTTACAAATAATCAGTTGTTTCTAGTAAATACCTTCACGTGGGACATAAGCAAAAATGGGATGCTAAGTGGCAATGTGTTGGGAATTGTACCTATTGGAACAGATTGTGTTGTATCTTTTTCCCTCCAATTCTTCCTAACTGTGCTAACAAAGCTGTACAGCTGTCAGTAAGGAGCTGGCTCATGCCTGGCCCATTCAGAGTGCAGGTTAAAAAGCTTAAGTCCATCCAGAATACTATGTGATTTTCAATATTTTCTATTTGTGGATTTCAAAAATTTTCCAGTGAAGGTGTATTTCCCTGAAAAACACTAATACCAACAAGCTTACTTTTCATAGTTACCCTGCACATTTCCTCTGTAAAGAAATCCACATCCACACAGCATACACAGATTACACACAGAAAAATCCTGATTGTATTAATCCATAGAAGATAAGTGTATTTTCCTGATAATATTGAAGAATTACTAACATTATAACTATAAATAACAACATGGCCTTGTCATCTCAAAATTAAAAGGAGATTAGGACTAAATACTGCCCACTTGTAAGTACTTTACTACTTTCCTTACTTTGGAAAAACATTTGTGCTTGGAAATAAAATCTCATTTAGCCTTTGAGCTTTAAAGGGCAGAAAGCTTCCTAGACTGATAATCATCATATAAAGACTACTTGAGAGCACTAAACATACAATTGGGAATTAAAGCAACCACGTAAAATTCTACTATGAAGATGTTTTTTCAAATGACAATATAGAATGATAAGCCCCTCTCTCAAATTAAAACTTCCAAGCAGTAAATTACTGTGCTCATACACTGAATCATGAGTGTATTTCTTGGAAGATTTTAGTACACTCCTATTTCATCACAGAAATCTCCATTTGACAGACTTTTATAACAGCTTTGAATCTATGGCATGAACCTGAATGGATACAATATGTATTGAGTGAACACCAAATCAGGATAGACTGTAGCATAAATTTGCTTTTTTTTGTTCCCTATAAATAGGATACTGAACTCCAAAGTGGTTGGAGAACCCATGCAAAAGATACTCCACTAGGTACTGCACAAAGATTAGTTATGTTAAAAGCAGCAGTGTTAGTGACATTGTCGCCAAGTACTCAAAGTTTAGGAAATATCAAAATTAAGGGAATAACCTTTAAAATACCTATTACTCCTGTGCAATCTTTCTTGATTTTTGGACACGTGTTTTGGTGTTTTGGTAATATTTTGTTTCTTTTCCCCTTCTACATAAAAGGGAACGTACTCATCTGGTGAGCAATTATTCTAAATTTTTACAATCAATGAGGAAACTTCTTTTTTTTTACTGCCTAGCTCTCCAGTTCTACTTTGAAGACAGCATTTCCTAAGAGGTTAGATTGGACAAGTTATGAGTTCAGATCTGGAGTCTTTCATAAACATTAATAAGCTAATTTTGATGTTAATATCTAATATATACTCTAGCAAAAATATATTATGATGAAACTAGTTAATACTTTGATTAAATTAGGCTATATAATGTAAAAAATACGATAATTACTTGAAATAGGCATTACAAATCCAAGAAATTAAAAGTTAATTAGAAGAAGCTGACAATTAAGTCAAAGTATAATAACAGGCTTGTAGCACTGTGAAGCATTAAATCTGTGGTCTGAGTCTTTCAAAGAACATGTAATTAACTATTTTTGTCACTACATTTTTACAGTAACTGCTGATGGACCAGGTAAAAGGTCAGTGGAAGAGAAGTGTATCATGCCCCTCTCATATCATAGACATTGCCATTGAATCAATAAAGAGACTGGAAAATTAAATTAATGACACAAACCAATAGTAATGTGTCCATGACTTAGGCTATATATTTTTAAGAGTGGTTTTTGTAAATAAAAACCCTGTATTTAGGTTTTTATTGGCTTCACCTTTGAACTGCAATGACTAATGAGAAAATATTTGTAAAAAATCCATTCACAGTCTGAGAAATGATGTCATCAAGACTGTTACTAATAAGTTAATGCAGTAATACTGTCCATATCACTTTGCTCTTTCCAGAATAAATTATATTGAGATGGCAAACTTACCTTCTGTGTTGGAAATGGGAGTACTGTCACATTTACTTTCACACTGCTGCATTGATGGAGGTCTAACTGTTTCTGGACACTCGCTGGATGCTTGTCCGGTGTATGAGAGGCACTGTACTGTTCTCATCTGTTGCCCAAGGCCACATTGTGCAGAACACTGAAAATAAGAAAGATAAAAAACTAAATTTTTAAATACAAAACAAGGTAACAGGAAAGCAATCAGGAAAATTACACATGCAGAAATTTTAAAGAACACAAGCACCTGAAGAGATTTCGTTAATACAGAAAATAATTTTCATAAAATAGTTTAGAATATTTCTTTTTTGACAGTATATGTGAGCACTTTTCTTTCAAAGAAAATAAAATACAATGGAATGTTGTCTCCCTGAACAGTTCAGATTTGATGTATAAAAATATAATTTACACTATTTCATATGTTGTGTGTGAGTTTAAGTGCATGTTTTCAAGAGAGAAATAATCACTTTTGAATAAAAAAGGAAAACAAAGGATTCAAATCTCCTTTTTAAGGAAAAAGGAAGCTATCTTTCAAATAAAAGCACTTTGATGTTCGAAAACATTTTTTATTTTCTATAACTAAACAATAGTTTTAGTACAACATCAATTTAAAATAAACGCACATCTGAACAACTACCATAAAAGAAAAGCCAATTAGTCTGTAATACCACAAATTATTGTCTCGTGGTTAGATAAGTTAAAGTGTTTTATTTTCATTAGTGGCAAATTACCCAGCAAACTCAAAACCTGAAGCATCCATTTATTATTTTTAAAAGAGGCCACTGATCTCAACTGAGATGCAAAAACATAAAGAAAGAAGGAAACAGTACATCTTGTTTAGAAAAACTGCATAATGGCAGCATTATTCAGCCTGTCCTGTAACAATTTAGCTTCCTGTCTGGTAATTCAGCATATTTTATGTAAAATTATATAGAACTCACAGTTTTTTTAGTGAAGAGATATTTATCTATATATATCTACCTTACTAAAGATAGGAATTAGCTTTCTATTTCCACCATGTTTCTCAAGGAAGTTAAATGTGTTTTAAAAATAGTAAACCTTGCAATATAGCTGTATCCCAAAATCCCGTTCCAAAAAAAAACTGTAATAAGGACTATTTAATTTTTTAAAAATTGAGTACAGAAACTCATCCAGTAGAAATAAGATTGTTGTCAGCAAATACTTCATATCTCAGCAGACAACTATCATTCAGAAGCAAATTTCAATCCCAGACAAACAGGACAGAAGGTTTTGTTTCAGTCATGGGAATGATTTCTTATCCATTTCCGGCAACATATTCTTAGAAAGTGTTAATGTGTAGTAGATTAACAGCAATAAATACTAATATGAACTATCTCACCTGTCCCCAGTCTCCAGTAACCCAGCGAGGAGGAGGACATCGGCCTAAACTACAACGGATGCGAACCGGAGGCTTGCTTTCCTCTTGGCACTGTGCAGCTGGAAAAGTTTTTAAAAGATCGCTGCTTTTGCACAGAACAATTCGGTGTTTGAATCCTGGGCCACACTTTGGCGTGCACTAAAAAAATATTGATATAAGTAAATAACTAAAATCTCAGTAAAAAGTCAATAGAGTTGTCAGAAATGTTAGTATGGAAAACAGAATATATTTACAATCTTATAATTAAACTATAATCACCATTTTCTCAAGATCATAATGATAATTTTAACATATTTAGAAACACAAACAAGGTGACTGATTTTGCTTCATTAAGTTGAAGTTATAATTTGATAAAAGTAGATTTCCTTTGCTATTTATATTTAGGGTATGGTGTTACTTTATATACATATAAGACTTTAGGTTTAAGAAAAACACTTTGCTACAAAGTAGAAAGGTCTGACACACGTAACGCTATTATGAAACAAACTTGAGTGTGCCTTTGGAAAATTAAAAGCTGAAATCTGTTCTTAGTATCACCCTAGTACACAGTCTTTCTCCACCTCACTTACAGACTACTGAGCTACAATGAACACATATGGTAAGAAAAATGCTTTAGTGGACTCCATAGAAACCAGGCTATTCAGATAGAAATTCTGTACCCTGACAATGCATGTTTTTATCTCCTTTCCTATTTAAATCTTAATTCTGTTTTCACATAGTTCTTGATTTTCCTCCTTTTATCAATTCTCTGCTCATCCTAACATCAAGCAGATAATAAAAACAGTAATTTGAAATGAAGATGTTGACTGCTGATGACTGCTGTTTTTCCTCCTCTTACTTCATATTGGTTGTTCCCATTCTCCTTCCTTTTTTTCTGCTATTAACTGTCATTTACATAGCACAACTTCAGAATGCAGGAGAGACATGTGCTAACAAAATTAAAACTCAAGACCTTCGCCAAATCAGTCCCTCTTTAGCATCTGACCAGGAGATTTTGCAAGCACAGTTTTAGAATTCCCTATTGGCATGTTAACCTTTACCCCTTAAGCATATCTACAGTTTTTGGACAAGAATCAGTTTCTGACAGTATAAACCTTACATATAGATTATGCTGAACCTGTCAAATGTGGAACTGCCTTTCATACAAAAACAGCCATAGAGACAAAACACTATCTGGGAAATAATACTGTGTGGAACACACTCAAAAGGTCACACACCAAAGGCCTTCCACACATCCAAAACAGGTCAGTATATAACTGGGGAAAACAGAAATACCCCTGCTATATATTTTCAAAAAAATTACTCGAGTGATCCATACTTCACTGTTGTATGCCTAATCCTGAAGCATGTATACCTAATTTAAAGAAATTTTAAAACAGTCCCCGGTACCATGTTAGGTATCAACATTCCCTATACATACATGAAGTTGTGCTTATATTTATATATATCTTAAAACAAGATCTTTAAGAAAATCTCTCAGTGGGAGGCACATAAACTAGTCAATACAGAATCCTAAATCTTATCTCTGCTTAGATTTAGGATCCTAAATTGGGCTGCAAAGAGATGGGTCCTCCATTTGGAGTTTATAATCCAGCATGCACATCACTTTCATTAAAATTTAACCCTTCCTTTCTTATTGTATTCTATCCTTTCCTATCAAGGTACTGTCTCCTTATCTATGGTAGTTCAGTGTCCAGAATTCCCATACAGAAGAGCCATGTTCAATCATCCTCATACTGAAGGGGCTTTAACCCCAAATCTTGAGTACCATAAGTACCTACCTACTAGAAAACACAGGGAAGGAGGGAAGTGAGAGAAGAAAGATTTCTATCTTTCTCGCTGAACAGCAAAAATAATATTAATGCTACATAGAGACCAATAAAGAATGAAAACAAATATGTGAGGTCTTCAGCATTATGATTATGACTCCTCAGCTCTGGTCCAAATTACATGGAATGTTGCATGTCTTTTCTGCCAAAGATGTTTCACGTAAAATGCATGACTTTTATGCAGGAACTAGAAGCAAGTGCACCTAGCTGAGTGCTTAAAAATCACTTGTGTTCAATCTCTTCTTCTCAGAAAGGAGATAAGATTGAAAGAACCTTGTCAAAAATGTCAAAACCCAATGTGCCTATGCTGTTTAATAATCTCTAGCATGTGTTAGCAAATAAGCAAGTGTTTCTGAATGAAAATTTGAGTTTAGGTGCATCCACTTTCTACTCCTGTTTGAAGACACATTCTTTTATCTATGTCTAAACTCCCATCTGAGAAAAATATTCTTTCAGCTACTGGTACCAGAAGAAAAAAACATCCCTTAAAAAAACAATTCTTTGGAGTTATAGTCAGAATTCCACTAAATAAGATGGACTACACCCTGTCCCCAGAAATGAAAATGAAGTAAGGAAATAGGTTGCCTACAATAATACTGAATAATACTGAATCACCAAAAATAAAAAGCAACAGAATGTAACAAAAAATGTATGTCTCCCAAGCAAATGCAAGACAAAATACCCAGACAAACAATAACAGGAAAAAGTGTCTTCCATTACTAAATGTTTCTAGAATTCTTTACTCCCTCAGTGGAAATTATGACTAATGGTAATATGAATGCAAAGTAACTGTGGTTGTCTGATAAGGGTTTTCTCAAGAAACCCTTAGATTATTTTTTGCTGGTTTAATTTATTATCTGGGAAAAAAAAAAAAGAAGTAATTTACAGAACAATTCAGTCAAAGCTCAACTATTGCAATGCATGAAAAATTTTATGGCAAAACTGACGTTACCCAACAATGACTGCATACCACTGTGCAAGACACTGTTAGCTTTAATTACTATTTGATAAAAGGACTCTTTCATTCTCCTAAGGACTTTATTTAATCTCTATGTTTACAAAATGTTTTTATTTCTCAGACCAAAAAGATACAGAACTTCTTGTTAATTATCATTGAAGATTAAAAAAATATGTAACTATATTGATGCTCAACAAGTGCATTAGCATAATCATTTAATTATTATGTTGTATTGCCTCTTTTGGATATGAAAACAAAACTTTAGAACTTGCATTCCAGAGAAAAGTAGCAAGATGTGCCATTGGTTTCGATGTAAACAGTATTCAAATCTTCACTTTTTGAGTTCATTCTTGTTTTAACTTTCATTCTTCTCTCAGAAAACCATATAAATACATCTATTAAAACATTTATAAGTATATTACAAGGACCACTCAGTAGCTTTTCTGCCATAATTTTGGTGCCCTACTCTTTGTGTGAAATACTGGCTAGGAGTGGGGTAGAAAACTATTGCTCTGCATGTAGAACAAGACACATTTTAAGAGTCACAAGTTTCTTGAGGTCCTGACCTACACTGAGAAAAGTTGCTGAAAGAAACTGCTTTTCTATTGTTTTAAGGATATAAAGCTGACAACTTTTTACAGAGCTGATTCAAAAAAATATGTTCTCTCAAACTGAGTAAAACTATAGACAGATTGATGTATAGTCTGGGAATGAATTATCTATTTCATCATAGTGGATTATTAACTAAGCCTTGTACAAATAGCAGGAGATCCAGAATGTAAACAAAATCTGATAAATTAATGAAAATAAAATTTCAGAAGTTCACGTTATATTTTGGAAGATTTTTCTTTGATTTAAACCTCATTAAAATGGCATTTCATTCATAATTTCTTGCAGAACAAACCCAGTTGAACAGTAGAGCAAATTGATACATTTCTCTTCTGTTCAAAGAAAAATGACGTGTATAATAACTATTAAAAAATTGTCTACAGAAGTAGTTTATTCAGCTAAGATCGGATTACACAAGCATGAAATTCAGTCAGTGAGAAGAGGAACAACAGCAGCTTCCATGTCAGCTCACAGCCCTGTAACTCAACATGAAGATATTACTACTTTTAAGTACAGTCGTATTGCTTGGGCTATTATTAACTAATAGCAGATGGAATCTCCATCCTTCGAGATATTAAAAAGATGTCTGGACATGGTCCAGGGTAACTTGCCCTGCTTGAGCAGGGGAAGCTGGACAAGATGACCTCCAGAGGTCCCTCAACCATTCTGTGATTTAGTGATGTACCACTTGTATGGGTGTTCACAGTGATGCTAGTAACCTGCCTTCTTTATATTTGGAATTTCCAGAGAATGTAACAACTTTTGGAGCTAAAAGTAGCTGTGCACAGAAGAGGCACATAAATCTTCATTATATTATCCAGTGATTTATCATTTACTTTGAATGAAAGATGGTTTAAAGGCAAGCAAGTACACAGAAAATTGGATACAATGAAACATGACTAGATCATTTCATTTTATTCTAACAGTCTCCTTTCATTGTTTTAGAGAAAGGAAGTGGAACAGTTCTAACCTACCTGGGCACAGGTAGGGGGGCAACAACTGGGTAAAGTTTAGGATTTGAGAGAGGCTACCTGCAAAGATCTTCTAGAATCAGTCATAGGACTGATCTGATTCATATTTCTTTCCAGTCTAATTAATGATGTTCATACAAAAGTAGTTTCAGCTGTTCAGTGTTTCTGAAATTACTGAAACTAGCAGATAGCACAACTGACCTCGATGCTACAGAGTTATGCTCCACAGAAAGATCTGGAAATCCATGAATACGTTAATATAGGAAATTAAGTTCATTTTTGCAGTATGACATGCAAGAACATGCATCTCCAAAGAAAAACCAACAAGAAATTAAAAAAGGGGATAAAGATCTGGATGTATAACAGGGTGTAAGATGACTATACGTAATCAGTATGTGATAGCTGTGGAACTGAAGCTGCTTATTTAGTGTGTATTGATACACTGTAGGTATTTTCAGTAGAGGCAGGAAACAAAAGAAAAGGCACGAGTGAAACCTCCTCTGGGATAATATATATATTTAACTGTAGTCATCCATTCCCAAAAAGACAACTTCAAGCTCAAACATGAAAGCAGAATGTGATCAAGATTAATTCATTTCTGAATTATATTAATTTCTGAATAACAGCTGGAAAAGAAGAAGGTCTGCTTCAGATGAAAGCAAACAGGCATAAACTAGCATGGAAGTAGAACATTAGAACACCTCCTGCAATTCAAAGACTGAAATTCAGGAATAGTTTTCCAAGCAGCAGTGGGACAATCCCCCAGTTAACTAATTGTAAAACATAGTATAATCAATTTATGAAAGTAATTATATGATATGCTGCATTTGACAGCAAGGACACAGACAGGGAAACTCAGGAAATCCTAACTTGTAACTACTCCAAAGGGAGTTGAGATAAAAAGTAGGATGAGATGAGAGTCTACGATAGCAAGGATCTAAAAAAGTATACAGATATTTTTGTGCTCTGATCTGCACATGATGCAGTCCCATTCAAATATATCTGCCTTTCCTTTCAGCTGCAATTTTTCACATTCTTCAAATTTAATACTTGATTCAAGTACATTATAAGCTTGGGTTATGCTGTAACAAACATCACCGTACTTAATGAAAGATGTTCTTTCTTTAATAAAGAGAATACCAACTTTCAGCTCTGCCTCTTGAGGCCCGTTGCTAAGAAAGGTGGTTCTGTACAACAGCATGGTTGCTCCAGAAAAATAAAAAAAGCAGTTTATTCCTCTTACATTGTAAACCCATCATCTCTACTATCCAGGTATTTGCCTGTTCAAAAAAAACAATGGAAATGGAAATTGCTTTTTCCTTTTAAGAAAATTATCTCATACTAAATGGCTATTGTAGGGGTTTTTTTTACTACTTTACTATTCTATTTTGTATTTTATTATTTTGTTTACTGTGATTAATAAAAACAGGTCATAATCATTTGCCAAAACAACAGAACTGACAACATAGAAGGAAAGCAAACACCCCACACCACTCCTCCCCAACTGCTTCAATGCTAAATCTATGAGGTTTTGAATTTCTTATTAATCCTTTAGTTAGCAAGCAGCAATAGAAAATATTCAGGTCAGAGGCATTGTCTCCACTATTACCCATGAGCTAACACAGCAAAATTTCCTTACTTCTGACCAGTCCAAAGCAACCCACTGTGGGGGACAGGACTGATTGTTACAGGATTCTTTTTCAATAGGCCGATGTGTTAAACAGCTGGTGGTGTCCAGTGTCTCTTCCTCAGAAGGTCCAATCTTTCTGATACAGAGAACTGTTCTTGAACGCATTCCTCCATCACAGGTCTTACTGCATTCTGACCAATCTCCTATAAACCATCTGGACAGGAAAATTTTGGAGACACAGTTAATGCATTTCAGAAACAGAGTAGAAAACAGCACAAATCCAGAATCCAAATAGTTTAAATTACTAAACCTAAGTCATTTTTAACAATAGATGTATTCACAGTGAAACAAAGCAGAAAAATACGGGTCTTTTTACTGAACTTTTTCATTTATGCCTCACTGCAATCGTATCTTCCAATATTATTAATACTTTGTATTTTTCTAGAGCAGCAATTTCCAGCCTAGGCTATAGCAGTTAGAAAGCAGTGTTAAGCCTGAAAAAAATGCAGTTATTTAAATGGATTTGTACTGGACTTTCCTGAAATCATTTCTCTGAAAGTGGTTTGCAACCGGAAATTTTTGGGAATCACTGCTGTAGGTTACAGCACAATTTAAAAGCCAAGATGGTTCCCTCCCTGGTATCATTACAACTAAATAATTTTATCTCAAAATTGGGCTTTCTGAAAGTTAATTGTGATCTGATTATGAAACATTTCAAAATTTTTTTTATAAAAGGCTATACTGAAATGCAAAATATTCTTATTTATTAGTGCAAGTACAGCAAACACTAGTAAAACATGAAAAAATGACCTCAACAAATATTTAAAAAAATTTAAAACACTGCATGATAGCTGCTAGAAGGAACAACTGAATGTTTGCATGTACATAGTAAAAGGCAGGAGCTGTAAAGTATATTTAGATTACTTTGTGTTGCTGCAGAGATTCAAGCAGCTGTTAACCTGGTGGTATTTCTTTTTTTCCTACTGATGAATGGTTAATGCAACTTAATTCACTGGAATCTCTTCACATTGCCGAGCACATTTGGTCTCCAATATTTTATATGTTGATTAGACATACTTGCCTGAATCATGCTTGCAAAGGGTGAAGGTGAAGTCTAGTATGCTATTACATGTTGACAACATGCCAAAAATGCCAGGCATGTCAGTCACGGTAGACGGTGGATGTTCCTGGCGGTATACTTGGGAGCTGCTTCATAAGATTTATTATTTTCTGAAGCCTCTGTCAGAGAATTGTGCTGCTCTCCTGTCTTGTGTTACAGAATATGTAATATGTTCTAATACAAGCCTAGATCAATGCAGAGATGCAAACAGATGGGCTATATGCTGTCATTAATTTCCCAGCAGAATAGGATTAATTTGTGAATCTTCGCCACCAAACTTATGCTTTTACCACAGCAGGGAGAAATAGGTCTCTTCAGAGCTCTGGAGAGGCTGAAATATTAATTTTTAATTGGTACTATGATTTGCTCAAGGGCATTTTCGGGGACCTTTTATGTTTATAATGTATGACAAGACACTACTATTCATAATTCATAGTACTGTGAGGGTTAACTGTATAATTTCTTGAAATCTGGAACTTTAAGAGTTACTTATTGTAATGAGAAACAAAATATTGTGACTTGTTGACTAGTAGTAACTCAGGGACATCAAGTATAATGTAACTGGAATTCAGTTAGAAAGAGTAACAACTTAACTTTTGGTATACATCATGGGGAAAGTGGAACTGTGTTAATTAACAAAGGATATATTTGGCCACTCTACATAAAGAAGAAGTCTTACTATGTGATAAATCTTCTAACCCAAAGAGCCAAACTTCTTTGGGTAACTATCTGTTATTTGAACAGCCTTCTTCTAGACTAGTCATAGGATCAGGAATCAAGAACTCTTCTTTAGGAGTTTGGCACTTTGTATTCAGCCTGTAGGGAACACCAGAATGGAGGCAGGCATGGGCTGAACTGCTCAACGTACTCAAGCAGATGCTGATTAATGCACACTACCCACTTTTTGAATCTTGATGACTTGAGTTTCACCATGTTCATCAATTGTTCTTGCTGTATTGAATGGAGAATACAGAAGTGTCCTGCTTTGTGGGTTATTTTGTGTTTTTTTTTTTCTTTTGCAAAATAAGATCATTGCAAAAAATTAAAATGAACTAGTTTGGAATAACTATGTTAACGCTACTTTTTAAAGTGCTAATTTGTTAATAGTTAAGTCACACAAAGGAAGGGATAGGAATGTGTTTGGTAAAAAGGAATTGACCAAACATGACCACTTCCCAAGTTCTCCTTTCAAGTACATGTTGTGAGAGTTTAGTTACTGCACATAGAGCCATGGTAAACACTGTTATCCAAACAGAATTCAACTGCATATCCTTGCAGGGTAAACATATATTTACATATAGACTGCAGTGACAATGATTTAGACTTATTTTAGGCCTGTTTGTGAGACAACACATTTGCATTCAAACACAGTCAAGGTGAGAGCAGTGCAATGGCTTCACTTCTGTTTATGTCAAATGAGTACAGTACATAACACAGGGCAAGTAAGTGTAAAAGTCATTGCTCTGCCATCCTGCAACCAGTCACAACAGCAGGAAAGCAGCTGACACTCTAGGAAGAAACTGGCCTCATGAAGACCTGTTGGTCTTTTCTCATTCGTCCTGGTGTCCTTCATGGTAGAATTTTACAGTTTAATAGAGACCAGAGTATTTCTTTATTGCACAATATATACATTTAATCAGCATTAATTATTTTCATGCCCAATTGGATTATAGCTACAGATTATCACCAAACCTAAACTAACCAGAGCTTGTGATTCAATAAACTCTTGTCTCCCTCCCATTTCGTCACAAGTTTTATTTGTCTCAAAACATAAGAAGGAGATGTTGTGCATATGCTCAAATTATTTTCTAGTGCAAAATATCACAACTGTTTCTAAACAGCTTTTGTAGTGAGAATAAACTATGCTACAGGTCCTTGCCAAATTTCAATTTTGAACAAATGAGTTGCTGTGTTTTTAATTATCTTTTCATACATAGCATACAGTTATCTTTAAAAATAAAACTAAATAGACATAAACAAGTGGGCACCAACTCTTCAAGTCACACAGCATTACCTACAACACTGAGTATCCTGGAGAGAAAGTTGTCTGACAAAACTATTATCAGTAAATGGTATCATCTACTAAGCAGTTTCTATGTTTACCATTTCTATTGTGAACACTTCAACCCTGATTCTTCTATAATATGTTCAAAAATATGGCAAATACTTAGTATGTTATATAATTATCTATTGCAAAGTTTGTCTCACCTTAAGATTCTTCTGTCATTCTTGCCTTAAGAATGGTCCCCGATTCTATGCTGAGCACTATTCACCACATCTGACACACCCTAAGAAACTGCTTTGCTTGTATCTATTTACTTACAATGTCTGAGCTGCTTTGTGTAGTTTAAACACTACTGTTCCTCAGTCAAATCAGGCCTCCTCTAGGTCAAAGTATGTATTTTTCACAACTGATTTGAGGGGAAAAGGAACAAGAAACCATAACCAAAAACCAAAACGAATATCGTCTGATACCTAATATTAGATCAGAATTTTATAAACATTTTGTCAATAGGATTTACTATAGATTACAAATACTTTTCTTTCCATGCAAAACATATGTCCGTCTTAGTGATTAATGACTTACTCAGGTGGGCAAGGCTCAGTGTTGCAGGTTCTTTGGTTTTCTGGAGGCTTACTGTCAGGGTCACAGTAACTGTTTTGTACAACGGAGTTGTCATCCAGCCTTTTACACACCACCTCTTGTTTCTGCACACCTTGGGATGAAATGAAACACCATTAAGTAATCATTCTTGCTCTTCTACTTGTTGGGTAAAAGTGTATTTCACCTACTGATTATTAATCCTACCATCCCACTTTAATTGGCTAAATGTTACAGGGGTGTGAACCCTAATTGACTGAATGCCCCCTGACCACAATAAATCTTTCATTTTCCTTCAATCTTAGGCCACCCTACTGAGAGAGGATTTTAATTTGCTGTTGTTTTCTAAAACAAAGGGAATATATTTATATATTTACTAACAGATTGTTTTTATTTGTATATTGCACAAAATCCATTTTCTGTCTACCCTCCTTTCCTAGTAAAAGACACTTAAATTTCCAAAGAAAACATCACCAAATAGAATGTGGTCACACTTCAATGCAGAATTATTGTTTATGTGCTCTGGTTTAAAATAAACCAGCAATACTGGGAAACAGTGTTGCATTTTTATGCATGTCATCCCAGAAACATTTTCTTCATTAAAATAATAGAAGTATTATTCATTCTGAAAGATACACTTTGTCTCTGTGAATGCTCATTTTGTCTGGTGCTCACAGCTCCTCTTTCACTGTTAACCATCAGCAGGGCAGTTCAAAAGGAATTATTATTCCCAAAACATGACATATCACTGCCAAAGCAACATTATAAGGTAACATATTAAGCAGATTTTCTGATTTAAAAAAAAAAAAAGGATCTAAAGAAAAGCATTATACCATTGTTAGGACAACAGTGCAGCTGAGAGTATTGTTGTAAAGAGAAGTACACAAGGCCCCTTCCTCTCTGTTTAGAACAAGCTGTATGATGTTTGCTAGCATAAAAGATCTGCAATTTATATGCAGTTCTTATTGAAGGTGAGTAGCCATAATAATGAAACAACAGGATTATTTGTATGATAAAAATTGCAAAAAAAATCCTGAACCTCTCTTCCTGTCTTAGAAAGAGAAGGAATTATTTAAAAAGCAGAAGCAATTATATAAGTTTTTCCAAAATGTGAAATGCATACAATTAAATAAGGATTAAAACATCTTGGTTTCAAATATCTGCCAACTCTACTTTACAACCCTCTCTTCATTCTAAGACAAGCTTTTTATAGGAGATAGATGTGCAGTTACAAAATAAATTATATGTTTTTCAGATACTAAACATCCCACTAAAAATATGTGATTTCTTTCACCAAATATTTGTGGACCTTTTGCACATTTTAAACAAGCTCAACAACTTACCTTGCAATTGCTTCTTTTGTTACTCATTATAGACAAGAATCGAATCTCCTATTTTGGGTCCTAAAATGTGACCTCTACAGAATTCACATATTTAATTTCAACAGTGAGCTAAGCCTACTCTTGAGATGCCTGAAGTTTGACCCACAAAGCATCCTGCGTGGTTATGAACAGAAGTCTCCCAGTCTACACGTAGAAGCATGTGAAATGTCTTCATGATGTGCAAAGGACATGGGGGAAACGGTAACCTCCTTTTTCATGAGTTAAGGATGGCATGCACCCCCATGAGGCTGCAGATGCAGGAGTAGGTATGATCCCTTCTCACCCTGAGGGGATTCCTCATTCCCATGAGCACACTGTAACTTCTGTGACTTAGTGGTTAATTTAGCTAAGCTGGCAAGACTGTGATTTCTAGTCTGTATATTATTTCTAGTTTTTATTCAATTACAGTCTGGTGTAAATTTCATAAACCATCTTGAGACCAAGGATGAAAATCCATACCTGCCTGTGCTAGATGAATGTCTTATTTTCTGGTTACAGATTAAACCCCATTCTTGTCTTTCTGCCATGGGCTCCATGAATCTTGAATATGTCTGCACTGCAGCCCAGAATGCTTATTAAAAAAATCTTCCCTTTCTCTATTGACTCCTCAACTTTCCATGGCAAACAGCTAAGAGTACTCTTCTGGAGATGTATGCCCAGCTGAAATCTCTTCACTCTGCAATTTGTTATTTAATATATAGGAAAATGCTATTTAATAGGTAACCGTCATAGCATACTGCAAAATATGGGTATTATTGCCAGTGCAAAAATAGAGCTTTGTTAATTCAAAT
The DNA here is from genome assembly GCA_026413425.1 of Tringa solitaria. Classification (NCBI taxonomy): domain Eukaryota; kingdom Metazoa; phylum Chordata; class Aves; order Charadriiformes; family Scolopacidae; genus Tringa; species Tringa solitaria. The sequence continues at coordinate 22,927,287 of JAOXJM010000019.1, forward strand.
AGTCTCAGGAAAACCCAGCAGACTAGATCCTAATGGATCCTAAGCACATAAAAATGTTCCATGTGTCCTCAACTCTAATGTTCATGCTCCTGACAAGCAAGAGAGGAGTTAGATTCCATCACTCAGCATAACCTTTCTTACAGGATGCCTGTTTAGCAGGTGAGAACTTTGTATCAGCCCTCAAAATAACCTGCCTCTTCATGTCACCTCGAAATCTTTAACCATGTTGACACCAAAGATGCCTAATGCCAGACTCTTTACTGCTGTACCTAAATCCAGAGTCCAGAACTCTGCTGCTGGGATATTTCCTTTTCAATTATGGTTATGCATAACCTTCACAAAGTAGACACTTTAAATAAGGTTGCAAATAATTTCACACATCTGATATCTCAGGTTATCCGTAACCATCACAATTATTTTAAAGTAGCTTTATTTATGAAAAAGATATTGATTAATATGAAACATATATCTTACAGGTGAGCCAGGTAAACCAATTGGCTTCTTCCATTTGCTCTTCTTTCTACATGGATCTGGATGCCACATTATACAACAGCAGGTACCACTAAGCAGCACTGAAGGGTGCCAGACTGTTTTCCAAGTGTACCCTATGTAAACAAACCTACATGAAAAAGCTATAAAGAAAATACCATTTTTGAATAGTATTCAACCTCCACTTTTCTGCTAATTTTTGGTATGTGCTTTACATGTTGGAAAAAAATATTTTTGCTAGATAGTTAGGTCCAGTCGGAATTGAGAAACAATCCAAGTCATTAGCATGGGGAACCCTCAAGGTACATGCGTCCACAGCTGTTGGTTGACTGTGTTAACATACATGTATTCTCTTTCAGATATTCATCCATCAGGTATCAAAGATTTTAGAGCTTCACATAGAGATGTTCCATTTATAACTTTCTCACCACCTAATATTTACTTGAAATTATATAGCTGAAATTCAGTGAAGTCTTGCACTATAGGGAAATTAAATAACCTTGGAATACAGGAACTTGGAACATACAACTAGAAGCAACACACTTCTATTGCTGGGCACCACTCTGTTTAACTCTCTTCATAAACTGATCAAACTCCACTTTAAGCCCAGGTACACTTTTCTTCTCTGAACTTTGCACCTGTGACTATTATAAACATTCCAATTTCCATTCTAGATGCATTAATTGCCTTTTTTTTTAAAGTCAAAACAGTCTCTCAGTTTAAGAAATTTTATTGCATTAACCAAGTCAACTCTGGCATTCTCTGTGTTGTTAGAGGTGCCATTCCTTTGGTCAACCTCACAAACCTATGCATCTGCTCACACCTAAGTTTATCACAGCCACAATACAAATGATGTTTAATACACCTGAGAGATTTTACTAGTGCCTTTTCCAGTGTCATTAATACTTTTAAATAAATACATCCTAAAATCAAATCTGCCTTTATCATGACTGCAACATATCCTAGTCTTCCCCATATGTCTCTTTGCACTGCACTGTCAGTCAATTTCATCAGAGGTTTCTACTTTCTGTGCTGCCATCAGAACAAGAAAAACTGAAGTCTTATGAGACGTGAGAGGTCTTTAAGAAGCCCACTAAGCTCACAGCCTTTTGGCCCAGTAATTCCCATTTTAAGCATGCCTCTTGTTGACTCATCTTTTCTAATTCTTTTTTAGAGGTAGGTGACAACAAAAGCCTTAAGAAAGTCTAGATCAATTATAGAATCATACAATTGTCTGGGTTGGAAGTGACCTTTAAGGTCATCTAGTCCAACCTAACTCCGAATCTACCACATTTCCTTGGCCTAGAAAATTAGTTATATATTAAAATATTCTACTCAAATTTCACCATGATGAGAAATAGTATTTAGAAGGTCTAGACAAACGACAATGCTAGTAACATAGTGGTAATAATTGACATAGAACTTCTGTCTATGTCAGAGCTATGACAGAGCTATGACAGAGCTATGACAGAGCTATGTCAGAGCTTCAACTGATGAGTAATCATTACCTTTTCTATCACAAGCTGTCTTAATTCTCTTGGTGGCTGTTAAAATAGGTTGAATCTTGCCTTCATAATGATATTTCTATCAAATATAATTGCTTAAAAATAATAATTTATACACACTTTAGAATTAAGCATTTTAATGATGCATACCACTCTTGTAAATATATTTATGGGAAAGCATAGATATTGTTCTTATATTTTCACTGAATTTCCTACAGGCATCAGATACTTTTCCTTCTAGGCTTTGGCTAAAAATTGGAGCCTCAGTAAATTAATTTCTGAGGAGGTACGTAATAAGTATTCTGAAGTACTATGAACACAAAGTATCGTTGTGTTCAGCTTTAAAAAAAAATTGTCAGACATGTAATTTATTGAATGTTGGTCAGGTAGCACATCATTGTAAGATAGTATTCACCACTATTCATTCAGAGAGCGCAGAATCTTTAATCCATGTCAGGAGATATATTAATCCAGTTTTAAAACGTTATGCAGCATGTTGCCACACAGCACGTAAACTTTACGTCACTGCTTTCTAATTACAGTGTTATTTAAAATAAAATCTCAGAAACAAAATTCACTTTCTAACTTTAAGGCAAGAAAAAGAAATGGAAAAAGCCAGAAGTGCAGTTCTTACCCAGACAACAGCTACAACTTGGTTAAGCCCTGTGGGCCTTGAAACAAAATATTTTTAAATTATCAACTCTTCCCTGAGTATATGGTCTCACTTAAAATAATCTAAAAAGCACAGCTAAATAAGTTCGTTTAAAGTCTTGGGGGAATAATTACAAGTAGTTAGGCAGAAACACTCTACTTTCAAATCTACAGATTTATAGTTTATAATAAAAGACATAAAATGTCCTCATGACTGGTCAATGCAATTCTAATAGAAAACAAAACTCCACTTTAGTGACCATAATCTCCAGAGAACTGAGATGTTTTGCAGATTTCAATTCACAAATAGTCTGCATGACTTTCAGCAGCCAAAGTTTAAATTACACTGAACACATTTTATTCTTAAATTAAAATTGCAGGCATGTAAATGTTATACTTATTTTTAAAAGCAATCCCAAAAATTGTGGTTTGAAATTGCAACAGTTAATTATAAAGATGACAGTACCAATACATAGTGAATCCTGCACCACTAAAACTGGTGCATGCTGGTTAACCCAGACATACTTTCAGTGCTCACTCATCAGATCACAAGATGTTCATCATAGAGCCAAACTTACATTTTTCTTGATGAGGACAAGTATATTTTATTTGTCTAACGGCAGTTTCATAATTCATCTGAGGGCATGAAAGAAAAACATAGTAGGCACCACTGTACAACAGTGATGAGCAGCAGAGAAAACTGGATGGCAATCAATTTGCTTATAGTTGTATGCTGACTGACTATTTCATATAAAACATGACTTAGAAAGACATTTAACTTATCTGGAGATGAATTCTAATAGAATGAATGAAATCAAAACCAACACTTAGGATACCTGGTATATACCAGATAATAAACGCTGTCATTTGTTGCCATTTATTGCTAGAATTTACTACGCATGGAAGAACTTTTTTTTTTTTAAAAGGGGGGTATACACTTATTGGAGTTTATTTTCATATGTATACAAAAATAAAAACACACAGAATGATATATTTTTCCCTTTGTTGGATTTTTTTAAACAATACCACCAGCAGTTCACTTCCTTATTAAGAATACTTTCAGATTTGGGCAAAGTCAAACACTTGTCCTTGGAAAGCTACAAGATAACATATAATAAAGGCAGGTGTAAGAGTAAATAAATACAATTCTGTGACCTCTAAGTGACACATATCACTCTCTCCTACCTTACCACTTTCTTCTTGTCTTTCCAGCCCTCATTTTATTGTTTTATTTCCTATTTCTACATATACTGGTTTTCCCCTTCTCAAACTTTCTCATTGAATAATAATCAGATCCTTAAAGAAAATCTTCTGCTGTTGTCATCATTTTTTTCTGCCTTCCAATGAACTGTTCATCCCTCCATCCCTTTTGAATTCCCTGTGTTCTCCCCTCTCCTAGTCTTCTCTGTATAGATAAACTTGCACTGTACATTCTGGTATTCTCTGGCATTGTTTTCCTGCAGTCTCATCCTAGTCTGCCACCAGCAATAAAGACCTATATGAGACAGTAACAAACTTTCCTTCTGAAAACTCTTGACTCAGAATAGAACAGTTATCAGAGAACTTTCATGAAAAAAGGTGATTAATATGGAGAATACATGTAGTTCCGTTTTACATAATGTTCCCAGAGAGGAAGAACTATCTCAGATACTATAAATTTTTATTTTAAAGAGAAGTTTTTCAATATAGAAAATACTTGTTCTCGTGTACAAAAATAAAAGCTGCAATTCTGGAATTCCAAGCCTAAGAACAGGTAATAAGAGATATTAAAAATAAATGAAATTATATTCTCATCCTACATATGAGTAAATGAATCCAGGAAAACAAAAAAGTTGAAAGTTTTCTGTTACCAGGCAAGCTTTTACCAGGCAAAATGCCTGGTAAACCTTCTATGCTTTTTAACTACCTGGTGAATCTGAAGAACCTATTTTTATAAAAACTGAAGATAATACCAAAATAAAACTCAGAAACTCAGGCTTTGGAGACTTCATTTTTGTTTACTCTACAGAACATAATGCTCACTGGCAGAGAAACTATGGAATATTTTTTTCTTTTTTCCTTTAACGTGAATGACGTTACTAAATACACAGTTACAATTTCTTATGAAAGAGAGACTGGTTAGTTAGTTGCAATCTAAGTGTGTAACTCTTCCACACACTTTAATTTTCTTCCCAGACCACTTTAAGAATGAGGGGTGGGGGCTGCGGGGTGGGAGGGAAGGAGGTATAACGTCTCTCTCTAATTTCTGCCATGGAAAGAGTCCATTGATTTCAGGTGACAGGCTGAGTTTTCAGCATACTTCACTTTACACACACTCCATGCAATGATGAAATTCACTGCTTCACTGCATGCCTCAGAGGTCAGACTTTCCAGAGAGGTACCCATATAATGATGAACTGATAATTAGCAAGGAATTTATGCTTTGAGTTTCTCAGTTTCACATGAGAACCACACCAGGGAGGCAAGAATGGAATCCAGAGCTCTGGTACTGCCTTGAACTGTTGTAAGCAGGAAAGCTTCTTCCTCCCTCCTTCGCACCATTCCATTTACGGTGTTCTTCCCGCTCTGCAAAACTGCAAAACTGCAAAACTGCGACACCCCCAGGCCAGCTATTTGAAAAGTCAATGCACTTTTACTGTTCAGATGCAACTCATCAGCACAGCAGAGATAAACATAATATAGGAGTTCAATGGAGAAGACAGCATCTTACCATCTAATAAAGATTGTAAGTTGCTCCTTGACTCCTGAGTGCTCTAGATATACTTCTCCAAGACAAGGCCTACAAAGAGCTCTAGGAACAGCTGAATACAGTGGATTGCTCTCAAAATACTATTATGAAGACACTGCACAAAGATTGGACACTTCTGCAATATACAATACTCCAAAACTATTTAAGCTTTGCACTGCCAAAATGCTGCCCTAGCCTTTTCTACTTCATGACATTCAATACATACCCACAAGTTCACGATACAGCAACATCAGTTTGGTGGGCTGTAATGCAGATCTCATTTTTTATTTTTTAGATTCTTTGAATTAAAAAGCATACATCAAGTAATAACTAAGTTTTAAGAGTAACAGACTAGGTCAAATGGTATGTAATGCAGATATAGTCAGTTTAATTTAGAGAGAACTATACTTAAGTAGTATGGAGAGGACATGAGCTAGCCTGTGAGAGAATGGTCCCTGCTCAACTGGTCCCCGTTTCACAGAACAGCCACAACTACAGAAAACAATTTAAGATTTCATAGTCAGCCTTAATCTGTCATTTCCTTGCAAATTTGTTAAGACAGCTTTTTAATTGTTATATAAACCTAGACAAAAAAAAACCCCGTAACATTAAAATACAGACATGTTCAGAGATATAAGCTAAGTGTATTGGCTAGGAATTAGATTTGTCTACAGATTTGATAGAAAGCCTATGCTTTGCTATAAGAGTATATCTGGCTCTGCATCATCTAGAGCTTTCCCAGGTCAAGATGGAATATCATAAGACCAAACCTTGATCAGTCCATACACCCAGGTGAGCTACAGCAGCTACAATAAGAGGCAGGAAAACGCTGATGCATTTATCTTGTTCACAGTCTGTCCCAAAGTCCCTATATAATACTTTAAACTCACAAATAAAAAATAATTTCCATACTAGCATTCCTCATACATCCTTATTGTCCTTGTTTTACTTTCAGTGAAAAAACGTTTAACTGTTTAATAATTTGTTATCCTTTGAAGTAGAGCAAAATATCTCTTCTAAAGACAGAGTTCAAGTAAACAGAATTTCAATAATAGAAATAAACAAAGCTAGGCAGTGATTTCATTTCTAAGTTTTCTCAGCACTTCGTATTTATGTAACAACAGCAACACAGCAGGGCATAGGCAATCCCGGAGGTTCCTGGAATATGTCAATGATAACTTCCTTCTCCAAGTGATAGAGGAGCTAACAAGAAGAGATGGTGTGGTGGACCTTCTTCTCACAAAGAAAGACAGGCTGCTGCAGAATGTGAAGCTCAAAGGTAGCCTTGGCTGTATTGACAATGAGATGGTGGAGTTCAAGATCCTTAGTGCAGCAAGGAGTGAGCACAGAAGGTTCACTACCCTAGGCTTCATGAGAGCAGATTTTGGCATCTTCAGGGATCTGTTTGGCAAAGTACCAAGGGATAAAGTCCTGGTTGAAACAGGGGCCTAAGAAAGCTGGTTAGTATTCAAGGATCACCTCTTTCAGGTTCAGGAGCAATGCATCCCAACAAAGAGGAAGTCAGGCAAAAACTCCAGGAGGTCTGCATGGATGACCAAGGAGCCCCTGGACAATCTGAAACAGAAAAAGGAACCCTACAGAGGCTGGATCTGGTTAGAAAGCTAAAGATTTAAATCTGGCCAGGGACATCAAGGACAACATAAAAAGCTTTTACAGGTAC
>JAOXJM010000019.1:22948963-22959701 GCA_026413425.1 Tringa solitaria
GCTCCCTTCAGGTATTGATAGGCTGTTATAAGGTCTCCCTGGAGCCTTCTCTTCTGCAGGCTGAAAAACCCCAGCTCTCTCAGCCTGTCTTCATAGGAGAGGTGCTCCATCCAGTTGTTTTACAGTTGAAGCGTCTATTTTGCGATCCTAGGCTGGAATGAAGTAACTTGCTTGTTAACTGAAGTAATTTAAATGGAGGTGTTACCTAACAGTTTCCATAAATCAGAATCACAGCGAACTATGCTTCATAATCAATCCATCAGATACCTCCTTATGAATACAAATTGAAACAGCTGAAAAAATTAAAACAAACCCATTTTGGTAAGAGCTGTAGGCTCAGTTGTACTGCACCAAGCAGCTGTACTTAATAACAAGTTATAATGACATCAAGAAAAAACACTTTATAGAGAGTTATATCACCTATGCTTACTTGTAGCTTTGACAAAAGCATTGTGCTAAGGCTGACCATAAAAAAGATACCATGTTTGGCTCTGATTTTTACCATTTACCAAGCATGAAGAAATAAAAACTCCATTTAAATTGTCATTACTTTGCACTACCCATTACAAAACTGTAATGTATCTTTTCTACTAGAATAAGGGTAGATATAAGTGAAATTCACCTCAGAAAGAATTATAGGAGAAATAGAATTCTTTGCTGTTTCTGAAATTTTTCATCAGAGGGTTCAAAATGATAAGAACAACTAATCTTGAACACACCAAGAATTTAGACAGTACACTAAACGTTGTTATCAATGTTTAAGTACCTGCTGAAACTGCAAGCTTCATCAGACAAAGTATTTGAAATAGAGATTAAAATCATGTTTAGACTGAAAGAGAAAAGAATTTGTTTGACAGAAATCAGACGTGTTAATAAATATTACTATATTGCGAGCAACAGGAGAGTTCATTTTATGGCAGTTTTACTTGTCTTCCTACGTATCTTAGCCAGTTAGCACTGTTCAGGAATCTGAAATGCATTCAAGTGAAAAAGTGTCTATAAACATGGATGATAGAAATTTGCACAATGTAAATATTAACAGAATTATTATCATTCTCAGGACACATCAATCAAGCTCTTGTAACAGCCAGCCCATTTCAATATGATTCAGAAAGTATTTCTCCAATTTTGAAGCTGTTGTGATATAAATTAAAATAGTGGACATTAGACAGTATTTAAATTTTAAACTAACTCTATAAATCATTCTGTTATCTCCTTCCAATTAAAAATACATTTTTGAGTATAATACATTTAATGGTGGAAAAAACGGAGCAGTGTAATTACTTTAATTCAATAATCCTTTAGATGATAACAGTGACAATAAAAAATAATTATGTAAATAAAATAATGAGAATTTTTAAAAGATTTTTTTAATAGTAACACAAATTAAATTTGCCTCTTCACATCATATTCTCCAAGCAGCAGAAGTGTCAGACTTGACTCACCTCAAGCTTCAATCTGAATCTGATACTGGTCACTACACCCTACTCTTCAGTCCCACTTGATTGGGTGCTAATCCAATTGGTGTGGTGTTTTAACTGCACTAAGTTCCCCTCACAAGTTATTTAAATCATCGCCCCTAATTAAATCCCTTTTCTAAATAATTATACTAGGACAAAACAATAAAATATGAACATTTGTAAAGATGGATCAAGACACATTTATACTCTTAAAAAAATATTTCACAATCTGATCTTTGAGACTTAGTCTTACTTCTCCTGTTTGAAGGTGATCTTGGATGTATTTTAAGGCAACAATATCACTTCATAAATTATCTAGATAATGGGGAAAAGTATACCGTCAAGAAATTTGTTGTTAACACAAAACAAGAAGTGGCTGATATGCCAGAGGGTTGTGCTGCCATCCAGAGGGTCCTTGACAGGCTGGAAAAATGGGCCCACAGGAACCTCATGAAGTTCAACAAGAAGTGCAAAGTCCTGCATCTGAGGAGGAACAATCCCATGCCCCAATACATGCTTGGACAACCAGCTGCCTTTGCAGAAAGTTGAACATCAGCCAGCAATGTGCTTTTGTGGCAAAGAAGGCTAATCATATCCTGGGCTGCAAAAGGAGTGTCAACAGCAAGTCCAGGGAGGTGATCCTTCCCCTCTACTTGGCACTGGTGAGGTCACATCTACAGTATTGTGTTCAGCTCTGCACTCCTCAGTACAAGAGAGACACGGCCATAATGGAAAGAGTCCAAGAAAGGGCCATGAAAGGCCTGGAGTGTCTCTCATATGAGGAAAGGCTGAGAGAGCTGGAACTGTTCAGCCTGAAGAAGAGAAGGGTCAGTGGAGGATCTCATCAATATGTACAAATATTTGAAAGGAAGGTATTGAGCCAGACTCTTTCCAGTGGTTCCCATGATGGAACCAGAGGCATGGGCACAAATGGAAACACAGGTTTCTCCTGAACATCACAAAACATGTTTTTACTGTGAGTGTGACTGAACACTTAAACAGGGTGCCCAAAGAGGTGGTGTAATCTCCCTCTTGGAAATATACAAAAAGTCTCTGGACATGGTCCTAGGCAACCTGTTTGAACAAGAAGGGCTGGACAAGACGACATCCAGAGGTCCACTTGTAAGCAAAGCAAAGCCTTCCTTTTACCCTATTAAATATCAAATCAGTTTTTGCCACGATTTAAACTGCTAAAACTGTTTCTATCCTCTTTTCTTCTTGAACACAACTCTGGCAGTCTGACAGAAAACCAGCTACATACAAGTATGCATAGTCTGCTATCTTACTGCTGACAAGAACAGCAAACAAGGCTGGGAATACCTGGGAGCAGCTAAAGGAACTGTGGGAGCAAAGCCCCGCATCAATGGTTACGGCTTTCCTGATATTTTATCTGGTTTTGCTAGTCCTGCAGATTAAATTCTGGTTTCTTATACTGTAAGTTACTGCTAAATTAATTTCAAAAACTAAGATACCGATGATATAAAAGTTTTTACATAACCCTGTGGTTTTGGCTCTAAAAATGCAGATCCATCAATCCACAGGCAGATTTGGCGACCTTTAAAATAAATTAAGTTTCCATTTCAGTGGCTAAATCTTCTCAGTGAATACTGAAAAGTGCTAGGTCTCATCTCAGGAACTTCCGTTTTGTCTAAATCATTAGTTTGAATCCAGCTTTCAGGTGGATTCAGCAAAATTTTCAGGCAATCCTTCTGAAGACTGCAGTTACCAAACCATAGCCTGAAACTGCTATGTTCTGTAATCTGAAGCATAAAATGCAACTTGTAAATTTGTTGTTGTTGCATAATTTTCCTATCTTTTTTAATATCCCATTAATACCTGAGAGGAACTAAACTAAACTAAAGGCTGTGACCTCAAGAAATGCATTCAAAATCATCCTTGACAAACTTGATAACCTTCTATGACAAACTTCTCAGTTGATGAGGGGCGAGCGGTGGACATTTTCTACCTGGATTTCTCCAAGATCTTCAACCAGACTCCTCCTAGAGAAACTGATGTGTTACAGTCTAAACAAGTCTGTGTGGTGGGTCAGGAACCAGCTGACAGGCAGCACCCAGGGGGTGTTGGTAAATGGCTCCTTTTCAACTGGCAGCTTGTCACAAGTGGGGTTCCCTAGGGATTGATATTGGTCCCTAAGGTAATTTAATATCTTCATAAGAGATCCAGATAATGAGATCAAGTGCACCCTGATGAAGTTTGCTGATGATACCAAACTGAGTGGGGAAGCAGACTCCTTGGAAGGGAGAGCCATCCTGCAGGAAGACCTGGATAAGCTGAAAGACCAGGAAAACAAGAATCTTATGAAATTCAACAAGGGTAAGTTTAAGGTCTTGCACCTGGGAAAACACGATCCAGGATTGCAACATGGGCTGGGATCTACCCAGATGGGGAGCAGCTCTGTGGAAAGGGACCTGGCGTCCTGGTGACAACAAGCTCAAAACGAGTGAACAGTGTGCTGCTGCATCTAAGAAAGCCAACAGGATGCTGGGTTGGGTCAACAAGGGCATCACCAGCAGAGATAAAAAAGTCATTATCCCACTCTACTCAGCGCTTCTCAGGCCACACCTGGAATACTGTGTTCATTTTTGGTCAAAAAAGATGTGGACAGGCTGGAGAGGATCCAGAGAAGAGCCACAGAGATGATCAAAGGACTGGGAAGCCTGCCATATGAGGAAAGGCTGAGAGAACTGGCTTTGTTCACCCTTGAGAAAAGAAGGCTTAGGGGAGACCTTAGCACCAGGTTCCAGTATTTAAAGGGTGGCTACAAAGAAGATGGAGACTCCCTTTTTACATGGAAAAGATGAGGGGTAACAGGTACAAGTTACTCCTGGGGAGATCCTGATTGGACACAGGAAGAAAATTTTTCAGAATGAGAACAATGAGCCCTTGGAATATTCTTCCCAGAGAAGTGGTGGATTCCTCAACATTGGATGCTTCTAAGATTTGGCTGGACAAGGTGCTGGGCCATCTTGTTCAGACTGTTCTTTTGTGAAAAATGGTTGGATCAGATGATCCTTGAGGTCCCTTCCAACCCAGTACTCCATGCTTCTATGATTCTATGAAAATCATAGGTATAGAATGCAAAAATGTTACTGCAAGTTAAGCTACAATAACCATTTTGTCAGCTCTTTTGCACTGTCTGTGTAAATACTCTTCCCAAAGTAAAAGTGCAACAACTGCTTCTTTCTATTGGGCAAGAAAAATCACTTCTTTTATGCAGTTACAGCACATGGATAACTATTTTAAAGCAATGAGCTGCTTGTGTTTTCAAATGCGTTTCTCTTTTAGGAGACTGAAAATCATGAGAAATGATGCAAACTTAAAATCAGGTCAGAAGAAGATGATGAAACAAAACTTTAAGTTAAAAAAAAACATTGACTTCAAGAAACTTAAGACTAAAGCAAAAATTAATTATCTAGAGAGTGTTAGCCAAACATTGCACAAACATTGACATGACACCAAACATCGACATGACACCAAACATTGACATGACACCAAACATCTTATCTCAATGAAATGCATTATCTTGGAGCTTAAAGTCAGGCAGATTTCAGTAACTGAATTGATTGTGTTTCGTGTTAACAAAGGCTATGTTACTCCTCACAGAAGATGAGAAACACAGCCAGAAGGATCACAGCTGAAACTCTGGTAGTGTTCCAAGACATATCTCCTCACATGAATGCATTTTAGAAAAAATAGGCTTGTAAATATTAAAATTACGAAAGTAATCAACAGTATCTGTGAATATATGTATAATGGAAGGAACCAACAAAAAAGCATTTGCCTACATTCTATTAAGAGAAAAGACTGAAGAACAAAAATCTTTTAAAGGTATGTATATACACATACTTTTATATAGATAAACCATTCACAGAACTTGTAAGCAAAACATGTTTCTTATCGTATATAAAAAATTATGAGGCTTTTACAGTTTTAGATCAGTTTGTATCAAATGAAACGTCATATTCTCTCTATATATTTTAAATCAGACAATGAGTTACTTTAACTGAGCAATTGTGTGCCTTGCAATTCTATTAGCATTTTGTATTTTTTTCAAATTAAAAATACTTTGGTTGGAAAAATACATATATTTTTGTTAGAGATAGTGTGGTTGGCAGTAGAAAATAAGTTTCTGATGAGTGTGCTCTTTCTATCACCCTTTTGTTTCCAGAACTCATTAGCTAATGTTCTTTTCTGCTGATCTAAATGTTTCCATTAGCAGATGCTTTTTGAATTAAGAAGTCATATATGGCTTTAGAAGTGTTTGATGAGAATTAAGCCTAGTAGGAGTGTCTGCGCTGCTTCCAAAGGATTAAAATGGTCAAAAGAAAGGGCAACAGAACTAACTCATCTCTGAGAGAAAAATGAAGTCAAAATGTGGTTTTTTTGGTTTATGAATAGTAGGAGCTTTAGGGAGTACACGTTTACAATTACAAATCAGCAACTAATGTTGACACTGCAAAATAAACTTCAACAGAAAAGATGTACAAAACCCCCCATTTTTCATAAAAACAATGACAGATTTGCATGCTGTTAGCACTTACATTAATCAAGCACACCATTTCATTAAAAATGTCAAGCACTAAGGACTATCATAAATCTTGGAACAAAATCTACTAGTCTCAGCAATTCTTAGTTATGTAGAACCATAAATATTACAAAAGAAATAGACTACAATCGTCAAAACCATTAAGGCAGTAAGTTTAAATTTCTCTAAGTACCAATATGTTTATGCACTGGGAAACTATTCCCAAAAAATATGCTAAAAAATTATTCACAGTCAAACTGTAAGAATGGCATTTCCAAATTGCCAGGCCCGAGCCTGTAATTGTTCCAGATTTGTTTATAACACCTAGACAATGAAATGTAAAGTTTCCTTTCCAATACCTTGTTTAAATTATTGATCAAAATAAGATATAGGTAGGGAACAAACATTTGGAATAGAGGACTATAACTTCTAACAGATTTTGACAAATTGGAGCAGTAGTTCGCAATAAAGTAATGTATGCAAATTTCTACAGTTGAACTGGAACAATCAACAGTGCAAGCACAAGCTGAGGAATGACTCCCTTAACTGCAGGTCCTAAGAAAGGGATTTGGGCATTATGGATCAACACAGACTAAATAAATATTGTCACTCCTGTAAGAAAAATGAACACTATACTGAAATGAATAAGCAGAATCCCATTGTTAAGATGACAGACTAAGTTCAAAGTTAAACTTATCTCTGACAGGCCCAGCTAGAATCCTGTGCACAGGGTTGGGTATCACACTTCCAGCAGATATGAACTACTCAGATCCCAAAGGCTATTAACACAGAGACTGTCTAGTGTAAAGAAGACTAAGAAGAGACATGATAGTTGTCTGCAAACACAGGAAAGGCTCCCATAGAGGGAATATTATCAGCTGACATCTTACTGGGAGAAAGTCAGGGCCATAAAGCATGGGAAAGGATCCCATCTGAAAGGATTGGAAAACATACATACACTGTATTTTACGAAAATTGTCCTGACTGTAACAATCCTAATGATACCTCCCAGTCTGGAGCTATTTCAAAAGAGGTCAGCTGCCTAACCGTCAGTTAAGAAAGGTTTAACGACAGTTGATTTTTCCTTTGAGCCAGGGAATAGCCTGAATGGCCTCCTCAGATACCTTCTAGATGTTCCTTCTGTGACCCTGTAAGCTTCCTCTCAGTAATAAACAAATAAAGAGAGAATGAGGGAAGCAAAACCAAGCAAGAATAAAACTGTCTGACAATAATAAATAAAATGTGATAAGAATAAAACAAATCCTAGCAACATTTCAATGGTATCATTAGGTAGCTATGGTACATTTGTTAACAACAAAAAAGCATTAAAAATTGTTTTATATTTGTGAGAGAGCAGGTTTACATATCATTAAATATTCAAAAATTGAATCTGGCCATTCCTAGCCATTCCTTGCTCCTTCCACATCAAGGATAACAAGAAAAACTTCTATAGATATGTTGGGGACAAAGGCAAGATTCGGGAAGATGTGGGCCCTCTCCGGAAGGAAACAGGAGACCTGGTCACCCAGGATATGGAGGAAAAGGCTGAGTTACTGAACAATTTTTTTGCCTCGGTTGAAGAAGGCAAAAACAGGGGCTATGAGAATGAAGAATCACCCACTGTAGGAGAAGATCAGGTTCGAGACCACCTAAGGAACCTGAAGGTGCATAAGTCCATGGGTCCTGATGAAATCTATCCATGGATCCTGAGGGAGTTGGTGAATGAAGTTGCTAAGCTGCTTTCCATTATATTTGAGAAGTCATGGCAGCCTGGTGAAGTTTCCGCTGACTGGAAAAGGGGAAACATAACCCCTATCGTCAAAAAGGGAAAAAAGGAAGACCCAGGAAATTACAGGTCAGTCAGTCTCACCTCTGTATCTGGCATGATCATGGAGCAGATCCTCGTGGAATCTCTGCCAAGGCACATGGAAAATAAGGAGGTGATTGGTGACAGCCAACCTGGCTTCACCAAGGGCAGGTCATGCCTGACAAATTTGGTGGCCTTTTACAATATTGCCACAGCATTGGCAGACAAGTTCAGAGTAACAGATGTCATCTATCTGGACTAATGAAAAGCATTTGACATTGTCTCACGTGACATCCTGGTCTCAAATTGGAAAGTCATGGATTTGACAGATGGACCACTCAGTGGATAAGGAACTGGTTGCATGGCCAAACTCAAAGGGTTGTGGTCAACAGCACAATGTCCAAGTGGAAGCCAGAGATGAGTGGTGCTTCTCAGGGAAGTGTTCAAGGCTGGGTTGGATGGGGCTTTGAGTAACCTGGTCTAGTAAGAGCTGTCCCTGCCTGTGGCAGGGGCCTTGGAACTCGATGATCTTTAAGGTCCCTTCCAACTCTAACCATTCTATGATTATGTAAACTTTCTTGTATACTAGTTACAGCAGCAGATGCTAAAAAATATGAAGATAAACATTTTAAATAAGAATGCCTATATATTAAGTCACAAGAGTCCTTCAAGAGTTAAGGGAGGAGGGCTCCAGTGTGCCAGTGTCAATTTTTAAACAAATATTAGACTATGTGTAGAAACTAAAACAGTGCTAAAGTAAAAGGTCATTATTTGAAAAGGACAAATAGAATGTTCTAGGTTACATTTAGCCAGATATCAATCCCAAATAAATAGAAAAGTTAGCCAAGACTTGACTGATATAATTTTAAAAGCTGGATCAATTCAGATGAAAATCATTCAAAGACAGTCAAGCACAAAGATACACATCTACAGAAAAAAATTAGATGGTCAAAGTTTCAGAATGGTGCACTGTGGTTTGGAAAGTTGTATTTTTTTGAAAAGTTCTACAGCTCCTACGGGACAGCAGCTCAACTTCAGTTTCTCTTACAACATTGTGGCCAAAAGGTTTGACACAATTCTTGCCTGTGCAAGCAGACCAGCTGTGATTAGCAGTAGGAAAGTCATTGTTAATTTGGAAATCTGAATAATGAGAATAACCTCAACAGAGAAGTTTGCAGAACTAAAATGATAATGAGTAATGATCACAAAACAAAGTTTTTTTCAAGGAAACAGCATATGAACTATTGTATTTTTTCCTCAAATATATCCAGAGATAAAGAGATGAAACACTACCTTTAGGTACAGACTCTCCCACTGTTACAAACTTTCTTGATTCAAGAAGAAATCTAAGATGAATTTGAAGCTAAAATAATATGAAAGCCTGTTTATGTTTGTATTGCTACTGACTTGGAAACATACCAGTGAAATTCTTCATTGCTGTGTACTTTTTTCTGGTTCAATTTTTAACTTACTTGAATTTGTAATTTAGGTTCTTAATTTGATTTTATACATTTATACTCTTCCCCACACCCTCAGGTGTACTTCACTATTTGTTGGGCTCAGGTCTAAAATAAAACTGCATGATCATTCTGCTAACACAAGAACCAGTGAATACCTGATGGCAAAACAGCAGGTTTAAAACACATCAAAAGAAGTATTTTTTCACAGAATGTATAAGAGGATTGTGTAACACATTAACATTGGAAGTTACAAAGATATAAAAGGGGTAAGAGGGTTTAAAAGTGGATTAATGAATCCATTTTTGGCAGTTAATGTGGTACAGATATGATGTGGAGCACAAAAAATCTTTAGACACCCAGCTCCTGGAAACTTACAGGTTGATATATCCATGCGAAAGTCATGCCCTGGCTGCCAGAAATTTGTAATTTTTCCCTATTCACCTGTTAATTGCCACTGTTGGGAGATAAGACACTGGGCTAGACAGACCTTTACTCTGATGTGGAATGCTCCTTGCTCACCTTTAACATGGATGCTGAAGTTGAACTCACTCCAGCTGAGCATCACAGTAAGATAGGGATCCTAACATTTAGCACAACACATAGGGCGCCTGAAAAACAGAAGTGCCCTAAAGGACTGTTTGCCAATAAAATGCAGAATTCACAGCTCTTCTGAAGTGAGAAAAAAATGCATCCATTGCTATTAAAATGTAAAACCAACAAGTTCATTATACTTTTACAGTGGAACAGAATTTACTTACATCAGTATTACAGGAGCGATATCGCTTCCTTTCCCCAAGACAATATTTGCCTCCACCTGAAGGCCTGGAAAAAAATGTTTTATGTGTTAGTATATGCATTAGTACAAACACAAGTTCATGAGACATACTAAAGCATTACTAGTACAAATACAAGTCCAAGAGATACATATTATATAAATAAAAATAAAAGTACATGGAAGTTTTAAGGTGAGATTTTAAAATATTTTATTTAATAAGAATTGTAACATTTGCTTGAGTTGGAGCAGATACAAAACAATACTCGTTACTTGAAGATTGTCACTCATATGGTATTAATCTAGTTTGCATAGATTTCAAGCAATACAGTTTCATTGTATTTTGAACATGCCACAAAGGCATTGTTTTTAATTATTAGCTTGCTTTGTAAAACTAGAATAAGAAATGTGTAAACAACATATGTGATATTTTTTCTTTTAGTAATCTTCTCATATTACTCTTGAAAATATAACAAAATTAAGAAAAATTATCTGCTAAATACTGCAGCCAGCAAAGACTGCATTTTCTAGTTCAAGAATCTGATTCTGATTTGAGTTAAGCAGTATCAAATCTGAGGAACTCCAGAGGAAACAGGTTTTTATTAGTGTGAATAAGACATTGGCTCTTAAATTCACAAAACTGTTCAAGAACCTTAACTATCTTCCACAGAGGTCAAACGATGAATTAACATT
>JAOXJM010000019.1:22959801-22990164 GCA_026413425.1 Tringa solitaria
TGAATTAACATTGACTTAAATGGAAGATTAATCAGACATCAGCTCTCTGGCTCATAACTTGAAAGCAGAAAGGAAAAACACTTGGTGTTTGTTATATAAGAAGAAGAAATGAATTTACAATTAACTAAAAAGAAAATCAATATTACTTTTCACATTACAAATATTTAACCAGGCAACACTATCCTTGAATCTAAAGGATTTTTTTCCCTAATACAGACATATCCCCCCAAATGCATTTGTTTGCTGTACTGTTAAACATTTAAAATTCATTCACCTTTCAACATGCCAACGCATATACATGGTGACAAGAGTAGTTAATACATCTTAGGAAATTACTCATGCTCCAAAAAAGCATTTCACTAGCAGTTTTACACACTGCTGTGAAAAAAGCAGTAATTTAATTTATTCTCTCAGTAACATAGTCTGACATGTTGCTGATGCATATAGATAATTTTTGCTTTTGAATCCATTCAGTAAGTAGTGCTATTTGCCAGATTTGATAGAATGATAAGAAGTGAACAGACCACGTTAAGCAACAGTAAAGTGACATTATGATGTCTGTCTTGCAATGGAAATTACAATGTCTGTCTTACAATGGAAAGCTGATGTGTGCAGCTTGGCTTGCAAAACACAGGTACAAGAAACAATCTAAGTGTACAGAGAGGAAAAGGTAAGAAAGGAGTGACAAAAGCCACAGAATGGATTTTCATGAAAGAAGCCCAAAAGCTTAATATTTTCAAGAAAAAGTGGTCTTAAAAACTAAAATGGTGATGGAAACAGTAATTATGGGATATGCCAAGAACAAAGTTCAGAGTAATAAAACTATCTTTCTGCAAAGACCTAAAGGAGCACTTACCTGACAGACCTTCTCTGGATCAGTGCTTAGGACACTGGAAAGCACACAGATGACAGGACCAGTACAGATACACACAACAGATCAAGCTGTAGTGGAGCAGCTGGCCCCTCTTGAGAGAGAGTAGATGGACCAATAGGGAGTAGTGACAAGGAGAGAAGTTGCTCAGTTGTTTTAAGAATCAGTGGGAAGTCACAACTAAGTGTTGGACATGACAGCATATAAATGCTCTGTGTAAATCATATGTAACATAAAATTGCTAACTATGGTTTATATGTAAGCAGTTGTATGCAAAAGCTTGGAAATGCTGCGCTGCTTTTGTAATAAGTAACTGACATAGTTATTTTATATCCTAGACAAGCATTAGAGGTAATATGTCTTATGAAAGAAATCTATCTAAGGCATAATTTAAATATATTTTGCATGAACAGCAAATTACAGAAAGAAAATCATTCTGGTTACTGCTAAATATAAATCCAGCTATCTTTACAGTATATAAGATACATTAAAAATGTTAAAAGTATGTCTAGTGAACTTCTTCTGTTTAAGTGTTTCTGTCTGCTATTTTGAAGACAAATGTTGGCAAACTAGCAAAATATTTTTACAGATAACATGTGAAACCACAGTTTTGAATAATTTCCAAATGTGTCTTTTTGTTGGCTCCGGCTTACTTTAGCTACTTACGCTGGACTGTCACAGTGTCTTATGGATGAGGAGACTCCTCCCCCGCAGGTCCTGCTGCACTCTCCCCATATTGACCACGGACCCCAGTCCCCATCTATGCTCTGCGGCCAAGTGCCAAAAGGTACGCACTCTCCCTGATAGCACCACTGAAAGATTTCACAAAAAGCACAAAATTAGCTTCCAGGCTGACAGAGTTATCAGGACAGAAAAATACAAGGGTCAGGCAATGACCAATTATAGGCATTAGCATTCTCTGTATAGATAACAAGACTAATATTTTACTTCTTCTAGCCATGTTTAGACATTGGTGAGGGTGCGTGTGATTTGTTAATTGTCTTCACTAAGTCCTGAATTATAGGTCCCTAACACACACCAGAAGTTAAAGCAAGCATAGAACAAAGATCTTCTTTTTTCTTCATACATCCTCAATGTTTCAAATTAAAGGTACACCAAGTTGCCTACACTCTTTTAAACACTAAGAATCATTTCTAAGATTAGTTTAGTAAAACACCCTCCACTTAAGATTCATGTAGGAGCTTCATTATGCAAAATGAAAAATTCCCCCTGATAGGATTTAAAAATGCATTCCCTTATATTTTAAAAAAGAAAATCTGGATGAGGTTACAATGTAAGAAGAATTTGTTGCAGTGTTTCATTTATACTAACGCTACAGACATAATAAAAGTAGTGCCAAGGCATTAGATATGGTACAGAAAATTGTTATATAATAGTCACTGGCCACTTGTTCAGGCACAGAATGAACATGGGTACTTCAGTCATGCAAACACTTAAACTTTGCAATATTGTTACTTCGTCGGACATACAAAATGACAGACAATTTGCACAAATGGCTAATTGTTAAAATAAGCTTATAATTTCCTGAGCCAGAAACCTTTTTTAGACCATTCAGAAACCATCCTTGAGTCCATGGTTTGATCAACAACCTAGTTGACTAACTTTTCTTCTAATGCTGGGGAAAACTGCACTTTTAGAAAATTTTAATGTCCTAGTTCATGAAAATATTTAGTTCATAGCCAGCTAGGCTATGTGGGATACAACGTCTTGGAGTTTTTGAGCCTTGCCAGGTGCAGGGATGAGGAGGAGCGAGGCCTGAGTACTTGACCCAGGCTGGCCAACAGGATTATTTCATACCATGAACGTCACTTCCAATATAAATTAGAAAAGGTTGCTGTGTAGGTCTCTCTCCCTTGATGGCAGTGGTCCAGAGAACTCCTTGCCCCCGTGCCATACCCCTGAGGCCTTCCCTTCCTCCGGACGCTGTTGCACTTGCAGTGTCCGCCATTTGCTGTCCCTGCTGGGAGTGCACAGCTTCCTACTGATAGAATTGGCTGAGTATAATCCTTGCATATCTTATATCAGTATCGTGATTAATACTGGTTCTTTAGTGTCATTGTTAGTTAGTTAGTCTTACTCTATTAAATCCATTTATATTACAACCCTGTTTCTTTGTGTTCCCCAATTCCCCTTTCCAGGTGGGGAAAGGTCATCATGTGATAGAATAGTTGTCTAAATGACAATAAATTGTTATGGGTTTTCTCAAACTGTAACAGTACCTACTGCATCACTGAGAACCTGGAGTAACTCAGTTAGATAACACTTTCCAACAATTATGGGTTTAGATCACAGAGTAGAGCACGGCCTCAAGTCTGCTGTGACCTTAATCTGCATATTTCACTTGTAGAAGGTGGGCATCTGAATTTCTGTAACAGACATAGTATTAACTCTTTCCAAAAAGAAACCCAAACAACTTCTGCGTCCAAAATCAGTCATATGAATTTGACAAAAGGCACCAGGACACGCACAGAAGATATGGACAAAAAGATATATCCTTGTCCACCCATAAGCACTAATGGAAGATTCAGTATTGACTTTATACTAATAGGTTCAGCAAAGCCAAGCTTTCTCTTCTCCTGAGTCCTAAAGCCTCAGTCCCAGCAAAGCGGGACATACGTAAACAAGTAAATATAGCCATTCAAAATGACCTGAACTACACAAGATTTTTGTGAAAGCAACTGAAAAGAGAATTTAACCTTCAGTCATTGCTCAGGAAAAAAAAAGTAAAATTAAAAGGTATTAATAGGAGTTTGATATCAATAAGATTTGATATGGACAAGGATTGTACAGAGTACTAGTTACAGAAAATTAATAGAAATTCTTATTTTTTCATTAGAAATTCCATTTTGAATAAAAGGTACTTCTAGACTGTCAAACATGTCAGAGTCTAAGTGTGTAGCTCTCTAGAATGTACATTAAAATGATATATTAATACTAAAATATGTAGCTTCTCATCAGCAAATGCACCTAGATGCAACATAGTTTTGTACATGAACACATGCTACCATTTAATATACTATTTCCTTATTATAATATTTCCTTGTTATTTCCACATTATTGTGTGGATAACGCACTGATGTTTTAGCTGTTGCTGAACAGCACTTGCACATCACCAAGGCTTTCTTGGTTTCACAACCTGCCCACCCAAGTGAGAACGCTTGGAGTGGGCAAGAGGTCTGAAGGAAACACAGCAGGGACAGCTGACCCAAACTGACCAAAGGAATACCTCATAGGCTATAACACCATACTCAACAGTGAAACTGGGGGTGGGGATATTTCCAAAGTAGCCAGAGCTCAGATTGTCGGGGCACCAGTCTGCTGGTAGGAGGTAGTGAGTTGATTGCCTTTCATCTCTTCTTCCCTTTCTTTTCCTTTCCCTTACTAAACTGTCTACCTCAACCCATGAGGTTTTCTTACTTTTTGCCCTTCTGATTCTCTCCACCATCCCTGGAGGGATAGTGAGCAAGCAACTGGGTGGGAACCTAGCTGCTGGATGGGATCAACTCACCACACCCTTCCTCAGCAAAAAAACCCACAAAGACAGAAGGTTTCATGGAGCTGTACTGGGGAAAGGAGGGTTTATCCTTCTTGGATTTCTAAATTTACAAACTGGACGTTTAAGCCGATAAGCAGGCATCCATCAGAGGAATGTACACTTCATATGGAGTTTCTCTTAAATCCAGACTATGACTGAATGTCAACACAATGCAGTTGAAATAGTGAACTCAAGTTTTTACCTAGTGTAGGTATATCCTTATGGCACAGTAATTTGCAACGCCTTTAATGGTACAGTTACAATAGAGGATGAAGTACTTATGTGAATTACATATGAAGGATTAAAATCTTCTGATTTTATTCTCATTATAGTGGTAAATTAAGTCATAGTGATTGTATTAACTGAAGACAATAATGTCCTTGCAGTATTCTATTAAATGTACCATGTAAATCCATGAATAGTTATCTATAGTTTATGAATAGTTTATCTAACACTAAAGTCAAAAGTTAAAATGCTTCTAAGTATGTTAATAATTTAATTTAAAATGCATTATATGTATTACAAACATGTCAAGACATTACAAACAAGTTAAGAAATGAAAGACAATTAAGAGTTAAACTTAAAACCATAAAAATATCACATATGTAAAACTGAACACGCAAACCTTCCTAAGTCTATACTATTATGCTTGTATATGAATGGCGGGTGCATTTTACTGGCTTTGTATTTCCAAAGCCATGTAAAATCCCTGTACTCTGTAACTTCCTCTGCCCTGCAAACACTGTCTTCCACATTTCCATATTCTTCTGTAAAAACTCCTTAAATGATGTTTTTTCTACTCTACTGAAGTTAAATCTGAGGACTTAATGCTCCCATCTTAATTTTCTAGTGAAATTTTCTAGTCTCTTCTTAATTTTCTAGTGAAAATTTATCTTTCACCAGAAGTCAGTTATGCATAGAATCTCTGTCAAAGTAATTAAAAATCAACAAAATCTTCATTATTTCTAGTGGGACTACAGAAATATGCTTCTTCCACAAAGTGTAGCAACTTCATCTGCTATAGTGAGGTAAGGACTATTGAGTAACGAGTATATAGAGAAACAGGAGGTGGTGATAGCTGCTTTAAAAGAACAATCTTTCAAGAAAGGTTTAGAACTGAAATATTAATTCTTCTCTAACACTGAATAAATAACCTCCAATTAGTTCAACTAGAAAGACAATGGTGATACCTTTGAACATGTATAAAATGTGAAAAAACCCCACAAATAATGTAAGCATCTGAAAAAAACCCCGATATTGTGACACATTCAAGATCATTTTTATATGAATATTAGCTGTTTAACCGAACTAAGATTTACAATAGTATGCTTTTTGAATACTCAGACAGGAAGTGCTCTATCATTGAGGAAAACTGATTTCATCATGGGGGGGGGCAAGATTAATTCCATTTAAATTTGCCATCTCAATTTTATCAATGTATTTTCAAACATTGCTTCTACAATTACTTTGCAAGAAAACTTCATGTCCAATAACAACTTAAATTTACCTTATCTTAATGTCCAATACTAAATCATCACTCAATCTAGGTATTTAAAGTGTCCTTTCAGCACACTGTGTTTTCAGTTTTTGTACATTTGCCCCTCATTTACTTCCCTAGCATGGATCTAAGCAATGATGTTAGAAAAGACTATTTTTTTATTAATTTAAATTCAAAGACAAAGTAAACATTCATATCAGGTTGTTCTTATTGGTTTATATGCACCATTTCTACACCAGAATATTTTTAAAAGTCTATCAGTTAGTTTAGCTTCACAAACACATCTCTCACAACACCAGAGAGAAACTTCACGTATATTAAAAATTATTACTACTAATTACGAAAAAGTGTACCTTTTTGAACCTAGCCAATACGTAAAACCCTTCACCAAAGCATGAACATATTATAGCTTCAAAACAGAACAGATCTGCAAGTTCCATCAGTAGCAAGAAACCATTCTACTCTCTTTCCCTGCACGCAGAAAACAGGTGAGTAACTTTTACAGAAAACACTCTAAAAACCTTTAGGTATTGGCAGACATCTACTGTGCAAAATTTCAACCCAAAGAGTTAAAAATCTGGCAGGTTTATATAAGCAACTGAAAGAAGGTTTTATAATAGAGTGTTAGGATATTTTACTTGTAGAAATCCCTCCCAACTCTGCCAATAAGATGTCAATGCACATTGCATCAAACTTTGCTTTCAGATCACAGTTACACTGAATTTACATTAGTGTAACTAAAAGCAGAAATTGACTCTCTGAGTGTGATGAAGTACTCTGTGATTTGGGTAGGCTTTAGAGCAGGGAACATCGTTTATTATATATTTGGACAGAGCCCAGCAAAATAGGGCCTAATTTGGTAGTGGCCTTCAGGCATCACTGAAATATAAATATAAATATAACATATAAATATAAAATATAAATCTAAATAGTGGTAGTAAGTGTTACAGAATTGTAACCTATTATTTTCTCTAGTGTGCAGTAGAGAGATACATATTTGGAAAGAGCTTGTATTTTCTGGGTTTTTGCTATCAGGAACTATTAATTTATAGGAACCTTGAAGGTGCAGTTTACAGATACAATTCTCTGCTGTTAACAGGCATGAACAGTTTACCTTTGTAAAACACTACAGGTTCTTTCCTTTCCCTCTAAAATATAATAATGGAACTTACTAGAGTAAAGATACTTTATTAAGTAAACATACTGATGACTGGGAAAAGAATGATTAAAGCCTCTGGCAAGAGGACACAGCAACAGCCACTTAAAGCATCTCAACTTGTTGCTTGTAATGTCACGGCTTAAAACATATAAATTGAGGTAAATTGTTCCTTGTCATTGACAAGGAGTGGTGGTTCCAAAATAAATCCAGACTGTTGATTTAAAAGTAGGGCTCCTAACATTTTCTATTACTCTAATAAAAGGTAAAATTTTTGGTAGAATGCTAAGGTCTCTCTATTTTCATTGGCTAACTCTAAGCACTCCAATTTTTTAAATGACCCCTTTAATGAATTTATTTAACATGGTTTACCAATATTTCCAAACTCAGCATGGAAAAGCCATCAGAACGATGCTAGGTCATGGGCCCTGAATGAAGCCGTCAACAAGCATTAATAAACTGTGACAGCTGCCCAAAAGCTTTCATTCTTTTTGTTTAAACATCAGATTGCAAGTCAAAACACAGTGTAATCTTTGTTGAAACTAGCTCAGCTAGCATGGCAAAAGTCAGAATGAGAATAGATGTCAGTAGTCTTTGTTAGAAAAAAATCCAATCTAGCGCAGTAAATCTTACGGACAGATGCAGAAACTCTTGGACAGACACCGGATATTGTTTAATATAATAAGCTCTATTCACTTTGTACAAACCTGCATTAAATATACTACCTTGAAAAAAAAGCATATGGAATATGTTTTTCCCAGTACATGTCCTGTAAATTAATAATTAAAGCATTTTCTCTTCTCTTTAAGATTTGCATAGATTTTGCCTTATAATTGAGAAACACTCTTTTACTATTCTTAATCTGAAACTAATTTCAGAACTTTGTCTGAAACTACTAATTAGACAGAGGCTGAGGGATCTGGGCATGTTTAATTTCGAGAAGAGAAGGCTGAGGGGAGACGTTTTTGCCCTCTACAACTACCTGAAATGAGCTTGTAGAAAGGTGGGTGTTGGCCTCTTCTCCCAAGTGAATAATGACATGACCAGAGGAAACGGTCTGAAGTTGCGGCAGGGGAGGCTTAGATTT
The DNA here is from genome assembly GCA_026413425.1 of Tringa solitaria. Taxonomy (NCBI): domain Eukaryota; kingdom Metazoa; phylum Chordata; class Aves; order Charadriiformes; family Scolopacidae; genus Tringa; species Tringa solitaria. The sequence goes on from JAOXJM010000019.1 coordinate 22,967,970, forward strand.
GATATTAGAAAGAATTACTTTACTGAGAGAGTGGTCAGGCACTGGAACAGCTTGCCCAGGGAGATGGTGGCATCATCAACCCTGGAGGTATTTAAGAAATATGTAGACGTGGCACTTCAGTGTATGCTCTAGTGCCCGAGATTGTTGGGTTGGGTGTTTTGCTTTGTGGGTTTTTTCAAAGTCAAAACAGAAAACGTCATTGGTAAATATAGACTTTTAGAAAACCCTTTTATTAAGGCAAAGATTTTTTTCTATATGCTTGTATAATTCAGCTTATATCTGAAGGAATAACGATTTTTTTATCTTCTAACAAAATAATGGACTTCAGGTTCTAGATCTATGTTACACATTTTCAAAGGCCATGGCCAACCTAAAGTTGGAACAGTCCTTTATGGAAGGGTGCTATAAAATTTAATAAGGATTAAACTAAAGATTTGTTATAAAAATTACTCAAAAAATATAGAGTATGTAACAGGTAGGAGGTTTTTTGATCCAGGCTATAGAGTTCTATAGTGAGGATAAAAGCTTTACTAAATTACATATATAAAATAATTGTGAAATAATTCCGTAGGATACTTCCATTAGGATGTAGATGTATTCTGAAATAATAACTCTTAGTTGTTCGTAAGTACTTCCATTTTCTAATTCATTCTTCTGGTAGCCCTTAAACAATAAATTGCCTCTTCAAGCAATAAATATAAATAATATTTGTACTCACCCCCTTTTCAATGCTCCCTGTTTGGCAAAGAGTACCTTCAGCTGCTGGAATGCTGTTCGTAACACAGCGGTTACTTTTGCTAAGGCACCAGAGCTCTCTACACACTTCCTAGGAAAGAAGGCAGAAGAAGTTGGTCAGAATAAAAGCCTAAAATTGCTTCCAGTCCTCATACACACATGTATACACAAAATTATTTTGAACAGAGCCTATCAAGAACTGGGCTAGAGAAACAAATCTGTAGATGGTTGTGAAATATTCTGGAGCAATTTCAAAGTCACCATATTTTACCTAAGAAAATTCTGGAAACATTAAACTGTAGACTACAACAATGCATTTTTCAAACCTGCCATGCATGTGATGTTTTATAGTTGCTTTTTCTTGATTAGTGCTAATACCAGGCTTAGTATATTTTAATGTTGCTGTATATTTTTAGTGTTGCTGTATATTTTTAGTGTTGCTGTAGTAGTCATCTTAGATGTGCTGTAGTACCTCCATTACTGTCATTATCTGCCTAAAAATTACATAGTAAAACAACACTTTTAATTTTTAAATATGAAACAAAAATTATTTTTGTTTCCTTTGGTTAAAACCAACTTTTCTGAGTTCAGACTGCTTGCACTCCTCTTCTGTAATACTTGCTAAAACAGTGCATATGTACTTAGTACTAATTGAGCTATGTACTACAATATTTCCTTTAAGCTTTCTAGATTTGCAGCTGATATTTCATAAATTATTTAGCCTATCCTATTTCCCTATGTTGTCAGTATTAAACAAACATATGTTTTCAAATAATCTTTTTTCCTATCATATTTTCTTATTTGGTTTTGCATATTTCTCATTTAAATTAAGCCAGGTCTGTTGACATTGGAGAATCATTGTTAAAACTATCTAAGGGCTGAAACTCATAAGGTGGGTATGATCCAAAGTTGGCTGAACACTGGAAATCTTTACAGTTGCTTCAGCTGCCCTTGGATTCAGCTATGTATGCAGGATGGCATCAGAAGCGTTTTGCTTTTACAGTAAATGACTTATATGGTGATCTTTGTTGTATTACTTCAAGATCTGTGCAAGAGTTCACAACCTGTTTAAAAAATTTTTCTATTTTTAAGTATTTTTTAAAATTTGAAAGATACTCAGATCTTTAAAATGACGTTATGATAGTCATTACTATTTGATTTTATTTATCTGCTGCTTGAAATCATATCCTACAAATAATCCTTGTATAGATTCTATGGCTGAACCTTGGTACAAAGAGCAAAAGGGAAAAGACAGTGTGAGTAAATTAAAGTTACTAGGTGCCCCCTCCCCTTCCCTGGCCCCTCTCTCCTCCCCCCTGAAGTTCATTGTTTCTCTGAAGAAATAAATGAGGGTCTGGCACCTAGGCTATCTTTTCTATACACATCTATACACATCAACTGTTAATTTTTACCCTAAGATTCATGTTTCTTGCATTGTACTGTATATACAATGTGATTTATTTATAACTTATTCACTATCAGTCACAGTAACAGTTCAACAGTGCAAGCGTTTCTTGAATAATGCAAAATTATTTTCCAAGTTTAAAATCTGCTAGTAACATTATTTCAGGATTGTTAATACAATGTATTTCATGTCATGATTGCTAGAAGCAAGGTATCTTTTTAAAAATGTAATAAAAACATACCATATTAGAATCGTCTGAAATGATGAGGAATGAATACTGATGATTTCTGGAGCTTCCATCCAATTTTTGACAATTACACCTGAGCTATTTCGTCCTATTTAGTGAGTGGCTCTATGAAAACTTAAGCAAATTGTTGAGCCACTTTTCAGGAGAAATATTGATACTTGTAAAAGCAGCCAATATAGAGCTATCTTACTTTTCAGATTAGAATTTTTCATTGAAGAAATGCAAACAGTATAAATTTTTACTTACTTAAATCTCTGAATAAAACACTTGCCTTTGCCACTCGGCTTATAAAATTTTCAGATTAAGATACACAGAAATAAATATATGGTTTAAAATATCAAATAGAACAGGGAAAGAACAGAAGATACTTCACAAATGTTCTTGAAAAATCTAACTAGATTACAAATTTCACAGCCATTGATGTGTTAAAATTCACCACTAAATCAAATTCACATCTAAATCAACCCTGAATCCAAACTTCAATACAGTATGGATTTCAAAGTGAAAACCTAAAATTGGTTCCTTCCAGACACAGTATGAGGTACTCCTGTCATAATTTCACAGTATTTCACTGAATTTTTGGAGTTGGAATCCTGCCCTATTGATTTTTACATTTCATTGACTTGCTCATTTTGTCAAGCAAAATTAGCATAATATACTGGCTCATGTTTCATGTGTGGTTTACATTGTCAAATCATAATTTTAAAGAAGCATCAGATTGTGATGATTCTACTTGTGACATTGTCTTTATTTTGTATCTGTTCAAATTCAAATGTTTAAATTAATAGCTGTGCTAGGTTTGTGAAGTTTTGTTCCCTTTTCTGAAAAGCCAAGAATTCCATTGTAGTACAAAAAGATTTCAACCATTCCAATACAGACAGAAGCAAACAGATCTGGGTAACAGTCTGGAATTTGAAAACATCTATATTTGGGGTGATTTTAATCCAGAATTCTGGTCTGATAGGGTTCTTTCTGTACACTCAGGCTTCTTCATGGTACTAGATCCCTCCAAATTCACTGAACTAACATCATCCAAACATTTTAATTCTAAAGAAATAATCAGCTGAACTGTGTGAATTAATGGATGCAGCACTCCAAAACTATTTCTGTCACTCATCTGTTTGCAGTATGATTCGAAGCACATCACTTCCTACTCCACAAAATGAGAAAAATGTTTTCCTTCTTCCTAAATTCCTTTGGGAGACAGAATGAAAAGCTCTATATCAAACATAAATATTATTACTGACATAGTCTATGAGTCTTTATTCAGACTTCCATTTCAGCCGGAGTTTGCCTCAGTAAATCACTAAAGACAAAACAAAAGTAGGGTAAAATTACTGTGGGCTGTACCATACTATTAATATTTGAGCAAAATCCTCTGCTTAAATCAGAATGGAGTTCTGTTTGAGACAGACATACAATATCCCAAAATCAACAGAATATTTCCTTATGGAAAACTATGCAAAGCACAGAGGATTTATTAACTAAAAATAACACAATGTCTCAATTTGTTGATGTAATATATATTAAAAACACAAAATTAAAGTATTTTCGTAATTTCTTTTAGATATAGCCAAACTTATTTAACATATTGTTTATTAACAAATGCTGTTTTGCATTTAATAGAAAGAGTAGAATCTGAAGTACATTCTCCATTACCCTGTACATTAAATGAAAAATAACATTAATTTGAAAACAAGTGAGATATCTGAAAAGGAGTGGAAAAGCCATCTGTGTTATTATTTCATTAAATGAAAGTGGAATTATTCCAGGTACTTCTATGGCCATGTCGTCTTTATTTTTAGCTGATTTTGGACAGTTAACAGAGAAATTCTGACTAAGATGCATAAAGCTTTCTGTTCTCCAGCTCAACCCTATACATAGTACTACCTTAGTTTCAGAGTTATTAATTTGAGCTATTTCCTTACTACCACCATCCTATCTGTAACATCTCTAAGCAACTGGTTTTAGTAAGCCAGCCTCAAAAAGGTGTGAGGAAAAGCCCTGGAAAGGTAAAAATCACTAGTAGAAATGATACTGCTTCTTTTCACATACTAACACGCACACACGCATGCATGCACACCCACCTACCCACTCCCATCCACCCACCTAAGGTGGGTCACCCTTTAGGGTGGTCTTTTCTTCACTGGTGGACACAGGATGAAGCTAACATATCTTTTGCCGACATTACATTTGTGTGAATAATTTACTGAAACTAAGAGAAAGAGGCATAATATGAAAACTAATTAATGACCTTAAAGTCAGTCTCCAAATGAGTGGATTTAATAACTATTAATTTGTAAAGCAAACAAGGGAAAGTGTTTTAAAAATCCAGGAAACATAAACTGAAGCTGAGGCCTTTCACAAAATCAAGACAAGATAGATGACAACCTGTAACGGTGTATCTTAGGGCTCCATGACTTCAGTTTGGAATTCGGATGCTTGTATTTGCAGTAAATTAAACAAAGCTGAACCCATCTAGAGAAAAAAAACAGCAAATCAAATTATCTTCTTTTTGCCTAAGTGTTATCAATGATGGAGCCCTTTTCTGTTGTGTCATGCAGAGTTACATATAGGCATTTCAAATTATGTAACATCTAAGCATCCTATATCACAATCATCAGAATGGTAACAATACAGCACAATGAAATTATAAGCAAAGATCAGATTGCTGTGCTGTTCTTAATGTTTTCGACACTACTGAAAGCCTCCAACAAAAGTCAGCAGTTTGGCCCACAATATTAAAAAAAAATAAGATGGGAAATACATTCACAATGCATATTAAACTATGATAATTTGGGAGTTTCATTTTTTGTTCGTAAACTTTTTAAAAGTTAATCAGGATTTTATATTACTTTAGCATGTTTAATCTGTAATATGCTGCATCTCTTGATGAGCATTTGCTAAAATAGAGCATAAAAATAATTATCTTGAATTGTAACTTACAATTCAGACCTGAAAAGCATCAACCTAGACTATTTTCAGCCTCAATGCTGAAATACCTCTGGCAACATGATTAAAACTAGAAGACTATAATTATGGTTGAACTTCCTAAGGTTCAAAGTTTAGTTCAGATAAGCACCCAAAAAGTTACCATTTTAGAGCTCTGCTACCACATGATCATTAAGTAGTGCAGCGCATTATGAAACACAACATGCTGAAACAATGTGAAACAGAATCCGAAGCTCAAGTCGTACATTCATATTATGTTACCAGCATTCTTTCCTGAATATTGGGTGCTTATGTGAACCTTATGGAAACTACAGAAGCCTCACAAAGTCAATCACCTCCAAGTAGCATCTTCCCTTTCAAAGCCATGCAACCTATCCGATCCTTATTCAAACCACATTCCAGTATCCGGAATCTTATTATTGCTTCTACTACAATCTAAAGCACTCCTCCTGCTTTGATCACTAGTTTCACCTTGCACTTTTTAAACAGCTTTCATAAGATCCAGGCACATTGGTGTTACATGTCTCTTGTGAAACAGAGAGAAAGAGAAAAAAAAATAGAAAGAAAGAGAAAGGGGGGTTGGAGACAAGATAGTCCTAGGAAAGAAGAAAGGAGACTAGAGGAACTTGTTAGAAAAAAAATACAAAAAGGATGTAAAACTACTTTAGGATTCAGAAAGAGGAAAACGTCTAGGATTTACATTGGCTATACACAGCCTAATCTTAAATACAAGAGGGAAAAAAATTCTCTTTTAAAATAAAGCTGGAACTGTTTCCAATGTTCTTAATCACAATGCGATCCTGTCCTTCCTTACACAATAAAAGCTCAAAACTTTAATCATTCTAAATGCAAAATGTGCATCCTGCACAATAGTGATGAGGTTTTGCACTTGAAATAAAAAAAAATGGAAAGGTTGATAAAAATGACGGAATGTAATACCAGTAACTCCAATTTCTCTCTTTGCCTACACATAGTTTTACCATCAGTTTGTGAGCAATGTAATATAAATCCATCTGATCGAACTACTTATGCTCTGCTAAGAAACACCAAGTATAAAGCAACTTAGCCATGGTATGACGTATGAAGCTGGGGGAGAAAAGTAACTTTTCAGTGAGTTACTAAGTACGATGAACAGATTCAACTGAATGCACAATCCCAGTCATAGTATCCACGGGTGAGGGAACAAAAGGGTACTGCTAGTTCTGGTGGAAAGATATACCAGAGCCTTCTCTGCCTTTCTTTCTGAAAAACAACTTCCAGAATCTGCTTCCACCTTCCTATAAAAACCCTGCAACAAGCTTAATACCTCTCTTTATTTAACTGGAGTAAAACACATTAATGTTTCGTGAAAAAAGTTTAATTCACTAACATTACATTTTGTATCACCTGATTACAATGGTCAATTGTAATTCAGGCTACTTTGCCCTAGAAGAAGTATTGTAAAAACATTGTGTATAGCAATTTGTTTACTCTTCTGGATTTGAAAGTTAGCTGACCAATGCTGTTTTCTTTTAGTTATTACTAATTAGTTCAGTTAAACTATTCTGTTGCTGAACCAACATGTGGGAAACTAGGAAGCAGTGAAGTTATGACAACTGCAAGTCCCATATTTCTGTAGTCAACACTTTCCCAGCAACTTCCCACTAAGAGTAATTAACTTTACGGCCACTCCCCATAAATCTTTAAAAACCTTCTAGAGACAGCTAATGCAAGGAAGCTATTGAAGGCAGAAGGACTCCTTATCCTGAGAATATATCTTCAATCTGCCTGCTTATAAGCAGTAAATTCATAGCTTGAACTGTACCTGTCCTCCAAAGCACACTAACAAAGTGTGAATAAAAACTGGTATTTGAGTGTAAAGCTATTTTCATTGGCAAACTAACTAGAGAACGTAATTGCAAACATAAGACCATGACAAAGAAGAGAGCTACCTGTCATCAGCCAAAATACATTACCTGATGTGTTAAACTCTAGTGTGAAATACAAAAAGCAGTCTTGCTGATTTCAGTGAAGCCATGTGTGCAAAGGAGAGTTTGTCTGTCTCCTTTTCTCCCTACTCAAAGTATTTACTGACACCAATGATGGTGGAAAAGCACAAAATGCAAGGAATTGTAAGGCACTATCTCTCAAACCCATGCTAGCAGCCAACAGCTTCACAGATCATAAAATGCACCACAGAAATATCAACCATATGCATAAAGTATTAACTGCTATTAAAATGTCTGAGGTTTCAGCCTCTGTCCTAAAAATGTGGGGACCAGCTCTAAAGCAAAGAATTATTTTGAACCACAAAATCTGCAATTTACAGTCAGGAATATTCCAGGTATTACTTAAACTCATAAAACAGAGAAATTCAAAGACAAGTTTGGAATTCTTTCCTGAGTTAACCCGGAGACAGTAAACAGCCAGTTGTTCTTAGGCAGATGCTCAAAGGTTAAAGAGGTAAGGGGCCAATGAGAAAAGTTCTCCTTAAACTCACCTAAGCAAAAGGATTGAAAAAGGTCCTGAACTATAAGGGGAACTGGCCTACAAACACCAAAGAACTGAGACACACTTGACAATCTGAAGAGAATTCACACTGCATCACCCTAGAAGATGTAGCATGTCCAGTAGCTATACAAATAAACAGGAAACGGCACTGTTCCTAATAAGCTCTAAATCTTCCACTGCAGTGAATCCAGTAAGATATTTGAAAGCATATATTGCCTTTAGGAAAAAGTTATGTGTCGGTACTATAGAGTGAAATTTACACCGTTACAATTAGGCTCACCGTAGATCATAAATTTAATGTTCTCCTGAATCTGAAAGTGTAGTCTAAAAATCAAATATTTTCAGTATCTTAACACATCACCTCCAAATTTTTTATTCAAACTATCTATTTCTTCACTTAAATTGCCCCTGTAGCAGAAATGGTAGAACGTATAGTATAAAGAACGATGCACATGTAACATTAGCAGGATCACTGCCTACTTGCTCACATGCCATTTTATTTTTTCAGCTCAAAGAGCTAAAGCATCTTTTTGAATTCTTGTCCAAGTTACTGTGCTGAACAATGCAGGGAAATCTGACCAATAGCAACAATGCTTTTGCTGGAACAGTTCTGTTCACAAGTGACTAAATAGTTTAACTAGGTCTAGTACTTACAACAGTATCGAAACAACTACCAAAGAGCTCCTTTTAAGGTCAAACTGGCTTCTTGTAAGTAAACACACACACACAGAAAGGCAGAAACTTGCAGCCCCTTTAGTACTTTAGTTCTGATGCCTTAACCATTCAAACACCCTCTATGTATTTAACTTCAAGTTCTTAAGTTAAAGAGAAAGCCTTCAGGTAATTAAATGTGCAAAATTCTTTGCAGGATTAGGACATGATCTATGATCACAAGCTTTGTTACTCAAAGGAGAATGAACATGAAGATTTTTCAAATTATTTTAAAAACAACAAGTATCTCAACAGCTACATCAGAACCCAAAGAAGACTTGTAATGTTTTTGCCTTTGATTTGAGAGTTCAACTGTTTCTCTTGTCATGACTTGCCATCAAAAATATCACTAAAGAACATGAGCAAGAGAAAAAAGCAAGCAAGTTTCTCTGAGATTTCCCTTTGGTTTAGAAATTACTTCCTTCTGGGTCAGCAAACTCCTTATTGGAAAACCTGCTTTACCCCTTTTATATATGAGGCATTTCAAATAAAAAGGGCTAAAAGAAGTGCAAGCAAGCTGTCAGCATACAAACTAGGTCCACTGTTACTAAGGAATTTTTACTATGTTTTTCTGTCGCGTGTTTGTTAGAATAAGATCAATGTACTATTAATGGCATCCTCGCGTGAATAGTACGCCAAATAGAAATATCCAAAGCAGTGAGTGTTTACTTTTGATAGTGAAAAAGTTGAACAGAGAATTCAACTTAGCTTTTCCTTGTATCTAGATCTAGTTCCCCTACTCAGTTCTAAACACCCTTTAATATAAGAATAGATTTTTCTTGTGTGGATATTTCCCATCTGCCCTACCAGCTTCCAAAGACTCTTTTCCCCCCTCCAAAATTATCACTAGAAATCTGTACGACCATAATCATCATGATTGCATTTTCAGAGCATGATGGCCATCGCAGAGACTATCTTGAAATGTAGATGCTATTTTAAATGCATACAATTTCTTAGAGTGAATATTACCAGACTTCTACAATAACCTGTTATATTAATATATGCAGTCTGAATCCTATTATTAAAAATAGGGTTATTTTTCTGAGACACTTAAAAGTTATGCTCACATTGATATCACACTGATGGAACACAATATATGATATCAAGTCAGAGGACTTCTAATGTTGCATGAAGATATAAGTTCTTTTAACTATTACCTCAATTAAGTGTCCACCTCCTTTTTTGTAACAATAAGGGAAGCCCCAAAAAAAACTTAAAAAAAAAAAGCAGAAGGCAGAAAGCCAAGATTACCTACACATCTTCATTACTTCCAATTGTTTGTGGTTTAGAAGCTGGTTTAAGAAAGAAAGTGTACTATGCAGTGTGATCATCACAACAATAATTACATAATTTAACAGTGTTTGAAAAAATACACACACATGGAAAAGCCAGGTTTTGCACATTATTAACTTTCCAGTTTAATTTAAAATGCAGTATATCTCCAAAGGCTGTGCTATAAATCATGGATTAAATACCTGCAGATTTCCTGAGTCTGAAAATAAAAGAGTGTGTGTGGTGAGAATTTGTAAGAAAAGAAAAAAAGAAAAAAGGTATGACTTAGATGTAGTGAAAGGGCCCTTAAAGAACAGTGATGGGAAGTGGGAACTTAAAGAGGAGCTATGAAGGCCAAAAGAGGTTTGATGAGGGATCAAGAGTAGAAGACCCAGGGAGAGCTATCCAGCCAACCGCATACAGGTTTTAAATCCTTTGCACAATGTGGTCTGCCAAAGAGGCATCCCAAGAATAATACTGTATTTATCACCCGAGGGATATTAAATATGGACTTTTATTGTAGCTAGCCTTTAGAGAAGTAAATAGAGTAAAAATGCTGCTATTACATTGGTTTTTTGAATAGTCTAAAAATTAAAATAGTATTAGAACTATTTACTTTTAACCTACTAGGTATGTTTTCAAGGTTAATTTAATTTAGTCTCAGCTGATTATTTGGTGACAAGCACAGCAGAATGTACCCTTTGACTACATAATTTGGATTGCAAGATTTTAAGTATTTAAAAATTTATTGCATGATGGCCTAGGTGTGCAGATTTTTATTTCTACTGTAAATTTATTTACCTTAATTATTGCACACTGGTACTTGCAGCCAAAGATTTGCTAGTACTTTGTTATTCAGTATTCTATTTAGCTATCTAGCTTCATGTTCCTCTGTTCCTATAACTGTTAATTCATCTTTCCAAAAAGAGATCTGAACAATGTGAGAAACAATAAACTCAAAGTCAGGGGGAGGAGGGGGAACAAAAATGAAAGAAAACCAGACCTGATGAATAGAAGTAGAAAAGTAATTTCAAAATGTAGCTTTAAATTGAAAAGTTAAAGCCAACACAATAGATTTCATGTTTCAAGATTAATACAATGTGACCCTGACCTCATTTAACTGAAATCAGGGAAAATTCTGTAGTTTACTTTAAAAGGAGCAGGATCAAGTGTTCTGGGCTCCTTTTTTTCCTAAAATTAAAGAATGCTTTCCCCAGCTCGTTGTTACCCACATATTTTGGTGTACAGTACACACAAATGGCTCAAGCAAAAGATGCAGCATAAGGATTAAAAGGTACCCTTTGCTTACATATGATGGCACCAGACACACTATCAGATATCTCTAACCCACCACTGCATCTAACTAAAGATTTATATTAAAAAGGAATATATACAAATGACTAAGCAGAACACTCAGCATAAGGATTAAGACTTCTTACCCCATATTTACATTGGCGGGATGTTGCTCCATACTGGAAGCGACACTGTTCATCAGCATCATACACCTGACCTGGGGCCACAGCTGGATAAAGAAAGTCACGCTTGGGAGGCTCATTATCAAGGCAAGTACCACGGCCCGAACTGTTCAACATAAAGGACCACATCAATTAGGAATTCTACTGACTGTAAATCACAGTAATGATATCATGTATCTAGTTCTTACTTTTAACAGCATTGGGTGTGAAACAAATATGATTGCAATAAACAAACAGTAAGATGGTACACCCATAGTAAAAAGAAAAAATAATTAGAGGGAATTAAGAGATTAAAATAATTTTTCATCATTATTAACAAAAATGCTTATTTTAGATTATTAAATAGATTTCATGTATTATCATTTTTTAAAGTGCAATAATTTCTGAGCCACACAAGACTGATTTTCATTTTTAAGATTCCTATTTGTTTTCACTGAAGAATAACTACATGTGATCATAGAATGAAAAATAAACAAATTAAGCAAATAAAAGAAATTCAGTTTACAATTACCAACAACATTTCTGACCCTTCCAACAGCTAAGTACAATGTTATAGCTATAAGCAGTTCAATTGGTTTATACAAAACACAGTTAAATTTCAATATGACTAAATATTTATAGGATTAGGACCTTAACATGCATGCTTTTCTTCCATTTGAGTGAACATAATAGTTAGAGTGGTAATGATTCCGCAAGATCTCCAAATTTACCTATATTAGGGCAAGTGAAAATGTTTGTATGGATCCAAGATTTTTTCTAGCCTAAATATTTAATGTCAGAACTAAGATTATCATCTTTGAAAACTTTAATATTTTCTTCTTTTATATTCACTGTTTTGTTTGGTGGTTGGTGGGGTTTTTTTCCAAAATATGCCCATATTTGACCACAATATTTTAGTGTAGTGGAATAAATAACAAAGCAAGCCCAATGCAGACAGAGTTCTGTTCAGAAAACTTTGTAATTTGCTAAATATAATTATTCGCTTTTATTTAGTCAGTGTGCATAAAAGAGGACAGATGCTTTTTAACTTTCATTTCACATGTGAATAAGTGAGAATTTTTAAAGAATTCTTATGCCAACAGTTTAATTTTTTTTCTGACATTCCTACAAATTTTGCCAGCAGTTATGGGTTTTTTTCCCAAATCTTTTCCATGCAACTTGCCAACGGAACATAATTTCAGAAATGAATGTTCTATACTGCTTTTTGGAGATCTCCAATTTTATATACTTTTCATCTGCAGATAAAAAAAGAGCAAAAAGTGCCCTTTAGCTACACCTTTTATGTTCTCATTTTAACCCTACTTTATTAAATTCTCTGAAATGCTATAATAAAACCTTTGGAAAAACAAACAAACAAGAAAAACCCCAACTGCTGACCATTTCTACATGGTTCTACTATCCTACATTCTTTTGAAATATTTCAACATTGTGTTTTGCCTGTACAAGAAGTACATGTTAATAACTCCAATATGAAAATAACTGAAATACAATCTGATTTTTCTGCATTGTCTGGCACAAACCACAGATAGGAACTTTACTTAAACAAGCAGTGGGAAGTTTAGCATTTAACATCAGTTTGAGCTAGTACTGCATATGATGGGAACATATTCATCAATTCCAATAGTGCAGATTTTGGTCTGTAAACTCTGATCTTGAAAACAGACAGCCAAGGGCAGAGCATTTAGAAACCCTTATTACCTTTGTTGACTCTCTCCATAGGCATATATGCCCATGCCTGGATTAGATTACAGATGCAAGTCTAAATCTTTAAATTCACTGAACCTGCAAATTAAAGTCTATGCCTACTCTATAAGACATATAATTGCAGAAATGCAAATCAAAATCCATGTAGTAAAAAGAAAATTATGCCTCCAGTACTCTAATGACAGAATTTTCACAATAACAAAATACTGTTGTAGTAGTAACAAAGCAAGAAAATTACTATGCAGTCATTTACTCACTAGCTACATTACATCACCGCAGCACTGAACATTAGTTTCTCTCTTTCCTTCTGCTTCAGCTCTATTAATTCTCTCAAGTAGTTGAATAAAGTTGACCTATTTTACAAATTTAGTATGAGAATCTGATATTGCATTGTGTGGATTGAAGTATTTTGGAAAAGAAATAGCATGCGTTATAAAACACCTTAATAAAACCAGGGACTTCCCATTGGCAATGAAAGATCTCACCAAAGCTGTACAAAGGAGGAACACAGGTTGAAGATCAAATAACCTTTCCAGGACAATTCTGCTGGACTCAGGAATGGTATTAATACTCTTGAGTCTATGGCCTTGTTCTTCTCCCTTTTTCTTTTGCTCCACCAAAGCAAAATCATATATCTATATCTGCTATATCTAGGGGAATGAACCAAAGGGTGCAAGAAGGATAAGAGTATTGAAGTGCCTTATAGCCAGAGATCTAATAGTTATTATCAATCAGGCCTATAAAAGTGAAAAAGCCCTTTGTGTAGATGTAAAAAAGATAACAGGAAGGAAAAGAATGCCTGAATACCTTCATCTCTGCCATTTTGGAAAATTTCACTCACAACTGCTTCTGTGCTTTGTGATTTTATCTTATATAGGAAGCATATACAAAGTCAAAAAACCTACAGGATACCCCTGCAAAGCATTTACATTTTTGAACAGGGAGTGGATGAATCTTTACAATAGAAATAAGATGATCTCAAGATCATCCTTACATTCTATTTACTTCACAAGATACTACTAGTACTCAAAGACTTCCTCGTTTCCCCTCTTTTTTCTAATTTGAGGTTACATTTCATGGGTTGTATGGGACATAGTGTGACTGGTTTCAATTATAAAATCGCTATTCTTGATGTCATTTCATCCCAGTATTCAAGTGTAGTGTCTCAGGAGATCTTTGTAAAACACTTTACAATAAAATTGTTTTGCATTTTAGTATCACAGGATAGCAAATTAATCTTGTTTGAAGGGATATCAAGGACAATAGAGCATTTTCTGAAAGCTGAAGATGTCAGACATGCTATCACTGCTTACTGCTTGGTAAAAGTAACAGTGACCAGGCATTCATTGTTAGCACCTTTACAATCTGAACAATGCAAAGCTGGGGATCATCCCCTCTGTACATACATTGCTGTTGCATCCAAGGCCAATAAAGAGAAAAAGCAAAACCCATGGATGTACACATTTCAAGGTTTATGCTCCTATTACAGTATCTATTCCCAAATATCTCAGCAACATACACAGTACAACACAACTCTTTTAATGGTTGAAGATCACATCCCAGAACACTAGCATTGAAAAAAGGGTTTGAATGTTACAGTATTGGCTTATTCATAATAATGCTGGGGACTATAATGCAATCCATAATTAATGATCATAAATTAAATGTATTATAAATATTTGTAATTATCTATTATAGCTAAACAATCATATAGGTAAATAAATGGATAATATACATAATGTTTTATTTCATTCTATTGCCAAATTACCCATAAAAATATGGGGAAAAATAATAAAATTTATTAACTATAAACATAGTGCATTTTATACATATACATACATATAAAACCATGAATAATTCACATGTCTATATATAAAATTTAGCTCCTAAAGGAATCCTTACTTCATATTTATTACATACTTTTCCTGAGTAAAAACTGATCTTTAAAGAGCACCAGCATTTATTTCGGTACAGGTTACAAAAGCTGCTTAACTTGACATTAATGAATAAACTCTGCAGATTGCTCAACAGTCTAGAGATATTAACATAAATATTTGCAGAATGAGGGCATGAGTAATGGAAGTGTGATTTGAAGTGGTACATTTAAAATTAAAATGAACCAGAATAAGATTACTAAATGAAAACATTCCTGAATGTTAGGAAAATTCAGATATTGATGTGGATTTACCACCCACCAATGAGAAATTCTTCTTCTTTCCGGTCTTTTATGCAAGGCTGGCTCTATGTCTTATTATCTGTTTCATCACAAAGCCTCTCTAATTTTGCACAATCTTTTCATAATGCCCATTTTTTCTTTTGCTTGGTAGTAGATAATTTGCTACTGTATGTTTTCCTCCACGATATGGTCTGTGTTCCAAAGCATTATTTTATTCATTTGAATAATTATCCAGCAGCTATATTAGGAAAAATCTATTGGTCCATCTATCAAAATCACCCACCTAACAAAATGTCGTGGGATCTGGACTTGAGAGTTTGGGAGATACTAAGCTATAAAATATTAGGCCAAATTGCTTTCTATATTTATTACAGCAAACATTCTATAAATAAGTTAATGGAAATCTGCTGCTGATTCTGCACTTTAGAATTTCTTAAAATTTACATAAACTAAGAGGCAGAAAAAGTAATACTTGCAAAGTCAATGCTCAAAAATAAATTGCCAGCCCATGATTACAGAAAATTTTGTGGTTTTTTTTTTAACTGGGTAGCCTTTCAAACAAAACATAAGACTCTCAAAGTTTCAGAAATCTACAATAATTGAGGACATATGGCTTTTATTCAATTATCAGCTAAAAAAAATCCTACGAAAAGAATCAAATTATAGTCCAAAGTGTAGGTCAACAGATAATACCGAATGGAAATTTTCTCCATTGATTTGTAGAAAGAGATATTAAATTTTGATATGATTGATGTTATCTTTCAAAACTAGTCTTGGCTTGTACTTTTTTAAAAGACTTCTGGAGTACCAGGGGACTGGCCAATCTGCCATAGCTAGTATAGAAGGAATATATAGATATATCCTAAATTTATCTTGCATATTTACTTCCATGTCCAAGGTCCTTGGGTAGATAATGTCTGGGCCCAAACACTGGATGATTTTTTATATTGTCTACATGGGCCTGCTTGGACCAAGGTAGTTTTGTCTCTTTTCCAGAGTTAGAAGGGCGTAGTCTCAGATCTAAATCCCATTGTATGGCAATCCTAGAGTCTCCCATGATAGATCTTAGTTACTCAAATAGTATAAAGGTCCCTGGTTCTTCTCCATTCATCTTTAAAAGACAGTTCTGCCTTTGAAAGACACAGTTGGCCATCTGACTACTTCTAACACCTTCTCTTATCTGATATTGACAAGATTCATGAACTATGATTCCAAAAATCACCCAGATTTTGTTACTACAAACATTAAAGTAATTGAACAAAAAATTCTAAGCAAAAAGTTCTCTTCTTTACATGTAGGTATTTTCATGGCTCTATAAGCACAGTATGAATATACGCTATAAACAGATATTAAGGGTTTCTACTCCTCTCACAGGAACCTCTGTTCTCTGACACTGCTTTCCAACCCTTCAATTCTCAGTAAGTATTTCTGCATTTAGTTCCATGAAAGGTTACTGAAATTTAAAGCCCTTGTAAAGCACTTATGAAAAATCAACAATTCAGTTGATAAACTGAATTCAATCAATCTTTCCATCTAAGAAAACACTTGACGGACAACAGCTATTATCTGCTAGAAGGAATGGTTTCCCCAGTAAAAAATTATTTTCTTTGGCCATTTCAGAGCCTGTGCTGTCAGGACATCTTTCTTAAGATTTTTGATAGATCTATTAGCAATACATAGCTAAATGAATCCTAAACTAGCCATACTCATTCAGCAGAGAGAAAAACCAAAACACTTGTCTTCCTTGTTTGTAGTCTACAGGGTCCGCTTCCAGCCATTTTCCCAGTCTTGAGGAAAAATAGAAAGAAAGACGGCAGAGACTAATCTGGAGACACAGATGACAACATCTTGAGGCTTTGCCTCTGAAGCTCTAAATAAGCATTTTTCCTCATCTGTTACTAAGTTATGAAGAATTATTAGAAAAAAAATGGATTCATTTTTCCTGACTGGATGCAGACTGTTCTGCTCTTATAGGAGCAGCCACAGAATTGCTACCACATGAAATTTGCTATTTTTCTTTGCTTCTTGCTCACTGATCACTACTTGCAACAGAAAAGTATCTGCTCTTAAAGCTGTTGTGCCTTAAGGGAAGGTGTGAATGGGTAAAAAGAAGTGAAGTAGGCTTCTGGCAGCTGTCCTGCAGGTACCTGAGTAACTCTATCTCAACAGCTCCTTGCTGTCTTTGAGGAGATGGCATGAAAAACCTGGGAGAAAAGTAGAAACTGGAGGAAAAAACCTACAATCTTACAGCCTATTCTAGTCTATGAAATGATAAATCAACCATTTTAAGGAAAAAAGTATCAGTAGGATAACAAAGTATCAATTGGAACCACAAACAGTAAGAAGCACAGATTTACAATAAACAGATCACGTTTCAGATTTCTGACATTTTTAAAAACAGATTGCAAAATTAGCAGGTGAAGGAGAAGTTATCATTGACTCAGTACATTATTTAACACAGTATCCTACGCAATTGGAAAATCTATTCATAACTGCAATGTGTAAAATAATGCTTAACCAAGGTGACTTTAAAAAAAAATAACATTCCAGGTTACAAAAATACAGCTAAAATACTATAAATGATAATTTATTATTGAAGCTGCTATGGGTATGTTGTTTTTTTATTCTGGCTCAAATATCACTTCGTATCTTCAGTAATGATTTTTTTATGAAATTCACAGATGGTAGTAATTTGAGTAGGCTTGCAAACACTGGCAATGACAAAGAAGTATCTCAAAAACCCTGAAGAGATTAGAACTATAGGAACAGATTCACCAGAGAACTATTCTGGCTTTATGCTAATTTAAGTAAAATTTCACAATCAAACCTAGAGAATAGAAAAGAATAAAGCAGACAATAATAAAATAAATTAAAAAATTAAACATAGAGTAGAGGAGGCAGAAGCTAAACATGTTTTTAACTAGCATTAAAAATTTGAATGATCACTGTGTACATATCAAGTAAAGAAACAAGAATGTTTATTCAGCCTGAAATTTAAAACGTGAAGGAACATTATGAAGACATGTTCAATTTCATTACGTTTGCAGCATAACACGACACAGAATTTTACGACTTTTCTTTCTCTAAATCCATGTAGAAGATATGATTTATTAGATATCTGTTAAATTATGTCTTCGTCAATAGATAACTTATTGTCAGGAAAATTATGAAAATGGAGTTCAGAGGAGAGCAACAAATAGAAGTAAACAAGACAGAGAATAGGAGAACTATAACAGTAAGAAACAAACTCCCAAATGTGACAGGAAAATACATGAACTGTAAGCTTACAGGGAGAACTACTGAGCTGTGAAATAACCTGTCAGAAGAGATGTAAAACTCATATTCCTCATCATATTTAATTCTAGGCTGCATGACATACTAGAAAGACTACTAACAGGAACAGTGTTGAATTAATAGAAATAATTGGTAATGATAAAATAGAAGTACCCTATATATTTTTTTATAATGGTATTGTTAAATGAATACATACATATCTCTCTGGAGAAAATAAATTTATATTGTAAGAAACCTGTATTGTATGTAAGGATGTAAGGAAAAATTATTCAGAGAGTTTTATGTAAAAATGACTTATTCAGTGTCCTTTAGTTTAGACACTCATCTTAAATATTCCAGTGCATAAAATTGGGAGGGTTCAGAGTTCAGAGGTGTGATACAAAATGCCTTAACCTGATACAGGAACTGAAGAGAATATTTTTTTCCTCTGAACAGCACCAACATTAAACCTCTGTCTCTGCCCACTGGTTCTATAGGGAGCTAAATCACCTCTCTCGACCAATTCAGCAATCCTCTACATTGTGCAGGAAGCTACGTTTGAACCAATTTAAAGAAAATGTATGTCTCTGGATGGATCCCTTCAGGTAAGATTCAGAATACAGCACCTTATTCTGAGGTTAGATTGCTGTAAGAGGAAGCTCATTTTGTTCTTAGCAGTCTCATGGTTAGACCACTCGACTGGTATAAGTCCATTTCCTAAAACACACTAAGTGTCTGAATTATTGAACAACCTTTATTTCTTAAAGGAATAATTGCACTGATGACCACTGAACCAACTGCCATCTGCTCCCATAAAGCCCCCCTTACACCATTTCAAAAACTGTTATTAAACTGCTCTCAGTGAACTCACAGTTCTATGTTTGTCTTCCGTAATTCAAAACACATACAAAAGCTTCAGTATGCATTATAAATACCAATGTACACATTGCTATGAGCACATTTTTGAGACTAACATATTTTGACCGTTCCAATCTTTTTCATGTAGAAGTAAAATTTCAAGTAGCAACCTACTTTTGGATAAAAATCACCACAGAAGTATAGATTAGCAAAATTTTAAGGTATTAATATAAAGATCCATGCCATCCTCTCCTATAATTTTTGTATTATCACCAATGCTACCAAAGAACATTGACAGATAAAACCTCACAAGACTGCATGAAAAAAATCTGGAGAACAAAATGTACAAGAAACAGGGCTACAACCTTGTTCCTTTCACTAGATTCCCTTACATTATGTGTGTATTTTAAAAAGAATACTTCCTACCATTCATAGAAAAAATCCACCCTTCTCTATTTCTCACCCTCAGATTAATGAAGTAATGAGATATAATCAGCACTTCAAAATGTTTTGAATGATTAAAAATGAGAACTGTAGTGTGGGGAATGGTGCAGAAGAAGCTTTTGCCATTACACAGAAAAAGTGTTCTACAAATGAAACTCTTAAGTGATTTGCTGTATTTCTGTCTGTTCATTCTAAAAATGTAAACCACCAGAACAGGCCATTGTATGTCTATTTATCCTGAAAGGTGTCAATTTTTTGAAAATTCATGATTTTTCTTGAGAGATTACTTACTCTAAAAAACTGGTGATGTAATCCCGACTGCAGGCTGACCAAGAGAAAGGGTTGGTGTTTGCTGTAATATGAGCTGCCATTAGCTTTGCTGCTTCATGACCTTTGGTCCCACAGGAATTTCCAATTCCATCATGATTCATACCAAAACTGCCCAAAAGAGGAAAGAAACAGCCCATTACTTTTTTACAGCATCAGACATCTCTTAAAACTTCATGTCACCTTTACAGAAATCATGTTGGACCTAAAAAAGTACACTCAGTATAGGAGAACTCTTACACAGAGAATCAGGATCAGGTAAATTCTTTTTGGTTTATTTAGTTCTCAGAATAATGCACAATTACATAATATTCCTTTCTTCTAAGTACTTTAGAAAGAATTTCATTTCTTTTCTAAAGCTTTAAAAAAAAATTTAACAATATTCTTGCAAGATAAATACAGAGCACTCAATCCTCATTTGGTATTGCACCTGGATAAGGAACTGTGGCATTGACACTTGGATTAGCAAACAAGGACAAACAGAGAATAGGTACAGTACTGGCACACAGTAGCCAATGATAATTCAAGGAGAATACAGGTTTTGTTATTCCCAAGGCCATGCTGTATGCACATTCCTTCTCTGTGTCCACTCATATAGTGACCTGGAGCCCTTCTATTAGAGCTCTCCTTTGCCATGGAACGTCGGAATGCAGATGTCTAAAAATCAGCAGAAAATACAGTAAGAAACCTCTGGGTGGCACTTGGCCAACAGAGATTTCCAGGTAACAAATAAATTAACTTTCAACAAAGATGATATGATTCTGGAAAAAGAAATATAGCAAAAGAATCCTGATGTTCTGGAAATCCAGAATTACTGAAGTACACCCTTGGAGCTACAGATTGTCAACATAACCATCAAATTAAAACTACAAGTAAATAAAGAGAACATCTATTTGAAAAGACTTTCATTACAGACTATCTTTAGTTAAATTACTAGTGTTATTCTTCTGATTCTATAATCAACAATGTATACCTGACTGGTCTAACATAAATGAAGCACCAGAACAGAATATTTCTTAATAGTATACATTTTTCTAAAACTACATTTTCTTAGTCTGCCTTTGATTAATTTCCATTCAGTCACTTCAAGGGTAAAACTTGTTTCTTTAAATATTAATCTTTGGTCGAATTTTTTCCTTCTTCCCAAACATGGCACAAGGCTTATGAAATCAGAGGGACAGGTAGTGAGAGACATAGGAGCCTCCCTGACCATGAGACATAGAAGTAGTTAAAGGGAATGACTAAATCTGGGCTTCTGCACATCCAGAGCAGCAGAAGTATCACTTCTTGGTGTATCATACAAAGAGGTCAGTCTTTGGAGCCTTCTGTATTACAAATGCTAAAAAGACTGACTCCCTGATTTCTTACTCAGCATTCAGGAACACAACTGAGTTAAGGAACTCCACTTTGATTTCCAAGAAACTTTTAGGTTTGATTGCCAGAAGATCCAAATGGTGCTGGTAGGTAAGAGGCTAACCATTTATCTACGGGCAGTACCACTTCATGCCAGATCATGCCAGATTTCTTCACTGAAAACAGTGATAGTAGTGTTATATTAACCTGATCGTATTGCTCTAGAATGTGGTATAAAGTATAAGACCTTCATTTTACTCTGTGGTTCAATACACTGGGTACTGTTTCATCTCTTCACCTGACCACAACAACCTACAAGCACAAGGTATAGCTAACCATGCCTCCCAAACTTCATTAATTGCATGGAAACATCATTGAATTATGGATGTTTCCTAGGAGCCAGAGAAGGACTTCATCATCACCAAGGTAGGTGGAAGTGTTAATCTGCTTGTGCGTAGAAAGGCTTTGCAGAGAGATCTGGACAGGCTGGATCAATGGGCCAAGGCCAATGGTATGAAATTCAACAAGGCCAAGTGCTGGGTCCTCCACTTGGGTCACAACAAGCCCATGCAGCACTACAGGCTGGGGGCAGAGTGGCTGGAAAGCTGCCTGGCAGAAAAGGACCTGGGGGTGTTGGTCAACTGTCGGCTGAACACAAGCCAGCAGTGTGCCCAGGTGGCCAAGATGGCCAACAGCATCCTGGCCTGTATCGGGAACAGCGTGGTGAGTAGGACCCAAGAAGTGATCGTCCCCCTGTACTCGGCACTGGTGAG
>JAOXJM010000019.1:23002734-23020377 GCA_026413425.1 Tringa solitaria
GCTTCCCCACTGTCAAAGCATTGTCTTATGGAGTTTCAATGTTACCATAATTTATATCACTGTTTTATTTTTCTCGAAGTCTGTGAAAGAACAATCTGAAGCTGTACTCCCAGTGCACAACAGAGCAACAGTGTAAACCTCAAAGTCTGTTTCTTTTGTAAAGTTTTTTTTTTGTTTGTTGGTTTGGTTTTAACTTTTCTGAGGTCTTTCACTTTTATTTTTTTAACTAGATCATGGTCAAATGGAAATAAACAGCAAGTTCTTTTCTGTAAAAAGTAACTTTGAGTTGTCTGAGAGGTTTTATCAGAACTATATCTGCCAGAGAAGAAATACACAGCAGCACCTCAATTTAAGCTTCCAGCAATGTCTCAAAGCCAAAACCCACCAAGGTAACCTTTTATTCTTCATGTTTATAAAACTGCAAAACTTTCACAGCATAAACTCAAAAAGATCTAATCAGTCAATAAATCAATAGTGGAGTATAAAGCAAGGATACAGCAAATACAAGCTGAAATAACTCTTTACAGTCTTACCCAGTGTTCCACAAGGCTTGTTTTTATAAGTGCAGATATCATATCTGTTAAGGAGAAAAAAAGTAGATAAAATATGTCAGAGAATCAAATTTGTAGGATATTTTGTATATTTATCACATATCTCTATCATAGTTCAAGTTGTCAGACCACAATCAGCTTAATTATGTGCAGCCAGCTGGTGTCGGCATTTTCTACACTCTGGTGTAAACCGCAGGCTGCAGTACACTCACAGCCGCTGGCCTCAGGCCAGTGGGACACCTGCCAGTAAGAAAAAAATGGTTAAAGTGGATCTTTGTAATCACCAGCTCCATAAAGCAGTCTACCATGCTGTTACAAAGTTACAGCAGCACGTCTATAGACTGCTACTGATTCAAAAACCTTAATTTAATTTATTGAACATAACTGAATTCCTCTTACAGTCTCACACTTATTAACTCAACAATATTAATTGCAACTCCTACTATTTAAATATTGATTCTAACTAAAAACTGTAACTCAATTATTACGCCAACAATTATTTTTAAAAAATATTATGAACTGCCAATATAGTTCCCTTCTTGTTATCTTCTACTTACACATGTCTGGGGAGTACACTATAACAAATTAAAACAAAAAACATTTTGGTGAAAATCTAAATAATGCCTTTAAAGGAGAATTTTCATCATTTTAGATATGATCCTTCAAATATAAAAGCTCTATGAGTTTTTGTGTAGTTAACATTTAAGTATTTGGAGCTGAAAATGGAATGAAAATGTTTTCTGCAGCATAGCTAATAATAACAGTAGTAGTCATGCAGCAGTCAATTTATTAATTACACCTTCATATTTTGAATCTGCAATCCTATGATACAGTTACTGACACGGCAACCCTCCTACAACACTTTTGGGTTTTTTTTATACTGATTTCCTTGCAGTACATTTCAGAATACTTTCTATTCTTTTGAATGGTGAGTGAAATCAAAGATGAAAAGGTACCAGCTTAATGGTTTCATTTTTAACCCAAATAGTTACTAATTTCAGGCCACCAGACATTTCTGTAAAAAATAACCTAAGAACTGTTACTACATAGGAATCTGATCACAAGATATATACCTTTCAGTGCTAAAAGAGTTAAAATCTGTCTGTAAGCCAAATCCATGGACAAAATAACAAAGCTTAAAATTTGGAACAAATCCAGTAACCTCTCTATGCATGTAGACTGCTGTGACCACATGGAATTCCTGTGATTTTTAAAGGTATTGAGGGTAGAGCAGTTTGTGGGATTAAGCTCTAATTTTGAACTCAAATGTACATAAGCACAGATCTCATCAAGATGGCTCAAACTCTGCCATCCTATATGCTCATAAAGCTCTCACAGATTTCCCATTTACTGTTCGGAGAGGGGGAGGTAATCGAATCAGCATTCTTACATAAAATGTGCTGGAATATAATCAGGTTTTCATAGAAACATAGAATAGTTTGGGTTGGAAGGGATTGTGATGGGTTCACCCTGGCTGGATGCCAGGTACCCACCAAAGCCACTCTATCACTCCCCTACTCAGCTGGACAGGGGCGAGAAAATAGAATGAAAGGATCGTGGGTTGAGATAAGGACAGGGAGATCACCCAGCAATTACTGTCATGGGCAAAACAGACTCAACTTGGGGATAACTGATTTAATTTATTACCAGTCAAATCAGAGAAGGGTAATGACAAATAAAACCTAAATCTTAAAACACCTTCTCCCCACCCCTCCCTTCTTCCAGGGCTCCACTCCCAATTTTCTCTACCTACTCCCCCTGAGACTTCCAACATTCTTGCCTTGCTCCAGCTTGGGGTCCCTCCCACAAGAGACAGCCTTCCATTAACTTCTCCAATGTGGGTCCTTCACAAGGACTGCAGTTTGTCACAAACTGCTCCAGTGTGCATCCTTTCCACAGGCTGTAGTCCTTCAGGAACAGACTGCTCCAGTGTAGGTCACAAGTCCGACCAGCAAACCTGCTCCAGCATGGGCTCCTCTTCACAGGGCCGCAGGTCCTGCCAGGAGCCTGCTCCAGTGCAGGTTTCCCACAGAGTGACAGCCTCCTTCAGACATCAATCTGCTCTGGCATGGGGTCCACTATGGGCTGCAGGTGGATATCTGCTCCACTGTTAACCTCCATGGGCTGCAGAGGATAACCTGCCTCACCATAGTCTTCACCGTGGTCTTCAACACGGGCTGCAGGGGAATCTCTGCTCTGGCACCTGGAGTACCTCATTGCCCTCCTTCTTCACTAAACCTGGTGTCTGCAGAGTTGTTTCTCTCAAATATTCTCAGTCCTCTCTATGGCTGCAATTGAGCTGTTGGCTAATATTCACCTATCTTAAATATGTTATCACTGAGGTGCTACCACTGTCATTGATTGGCTCAACCTTGGCCAGCAATGGGTAAGGTCCATCTTGGGGCTGGCTGGAATTAGCTCTACCAGACACAGGGGAAGCTTCTTATGGAAGTCACCCCTGCAGCCCCCCCACTACCAAAACCTTGCAATAGAAACCCAATACAGGGACATTTAAAGGTCATCTAGTCCAACTCCCCTGCAATGAGCAAGGGCTCTTCAAGTAGATAAGGTTGCACAGAGCCCCATCCAACCTGAACTTGAATGGTTCCAGGGATGGGGCATCTACCACCTCTCTGGGCAACCTGTTTCAGTGTTTAGCCGCCCTCACTATAAATATGTTTCTTCTTTTTATCTACTCTGAATCTACCCCCTTTTAGTTTGAAAACATTATCCCCCTGTCCTGTAGCACCAGGCCCTACTAAAAAGTCTGTCCCCATCTTATAAGCCCCCTTTAAGTACCGAAAGGCCACAATAAGATCTCTCTGAAGCCTTGTCTTCTCCAGACTGAATGACCCCAACTCTATCAGCCTGTCCTCATAGGATAGGTGTTCCACCCCTCTGATGATCTTCATGGCCCTCCTCTGGACATGCTCCAACAGGTCCATATCTTTCCTATGCTGATTACTCCACAGCTGGACACAGTACTCCAGGTAGGGTCTCACAAGAGCAGAGAAGAAGGGCAGAATCACCTCCCTTGACCTGCTGGCCACGCTTCTTTTGATGCACCCCAGGATACGGTTGGCTTTCTGGGCTGCATGTGCTCATTGCCAGCTCATGTCCAGCTTTTCATCCACCAGTACCCCCAAGTCCTTCTCCTCGGGGCTACTCTCAATCCCTTCATCCCCCAGCCTATATTGATACTAGGGCTTGCCCTGACCCATGTGCAGGACCCTGTACACTTGGTCTTGTTAAACATAATGGGCCTACTTCACGAGCTTGTCCAGGTCCCTCTAGATAGCATCCCATCCCTTGGGTGTGTCAACTGCATCACTCAGCTTGGTGTTGTCTGCAAACTTGCTGAGGGTGCACTTGATCCCACTGTCTATGTCACTGATGAACATACTGAACAGTACTGGTGGTCCCAGGATGGACCCCTGAGGGACACCACTTGTCATCAGTGTCCATCTGGGTTAAGCTGTTGACTACCCAGCAAATTTCTCATTCATCAAAAAGTCTATCCAGCAAATCCATATCCCTCCAATTTAGAGGTAAGGACGTTGTGGGGGACCATGTCAAAGGCCTTACAGAAGTCCAAATAGACGACGACATACATAGCTCTTCCCTTGTTCACTGATGTAGTTACTCCATCATACAAAGCCATAAGGTTGGTCAGGCAGGACTTGCCCTTGGTGAATCCATGCTGGCTGTCTTGAATCACCTCCATATCCTACACATGCCTTAGCATAGCTTCTAGGAGGATCTGTTCCATGATCTTCCCAGGCACAGAGGTGAGGCTGACAGGTCAGTTGTTCCCAGGGTCCTCCTTTCAAGCCTTTTTAAAAATGGGTACAATGTTTGCCTTTTTTCAGTCATCAGCGACTTCCCCTGACTTTCAAAATATCATGGAGAGTGGCCTGGCAACCACATCATCCAGTTCCCTCAGGACTCTGGGATTCATCTTGTTAGGTCCTGGAGTCTCATGTATATTCAGGTTCCTCAGGTGGTCTTTAATTTGATCTTCTCTTACAGTGGGAGGGATTTTGCTCTCCCAGTCCCCACCTTGCAGTCCATCCACTCAAGAGGTGTGAGAAGAGAGGTTGCCAGTGAAGACTGAGGCAAAAAAGTAATTGAGTACCTCAGCCTTCTCCTCATCTGTTGTTACCAGTTTGCTGCGCTCATTCATCTGGGGGATTGTGCCTTCTTTTACCCTACTTTTCTGGCTTATGTACCTGTAGAAGCCCTTATTATTATTCTTTGTGTCCCTTGGGGGCAGGAATACTGCTGATAGCCCACTAATGTTTGTGGTTGTTGCAATGCAGTCAAGGCGTTTTCTGCTCCTCAACACTGCCCCACCAGCAAATGGTCTAGGGAGTGCACAGGAAGTTGGGAGGAGATACCGCCAGGACACCTGATCCCAACTGACCTAAGGAATATTCTATGTCATGTGAATCATGTATCTATATATGATATATAAAGCTGGTGGAAGAAGAAGGAAGGGAGAGATGTTCCCAGTTATGACGTTTGTCTTCCCAAGTAACCATTACGTCTTATGGACTCCTACTTTCCTGGAGATGGCTGAACAGCTGCCTGCCCATTGGAAGTAGTGAATTAATTCCTTATTTTGCTTTGCCTGCATGTGTGGCTTTTGCTTTACCTATTAAGCTGTCTTTATCTCAACCCACGAGTTTCTTCTCACTTTTACTCTTCCAATTCTCTCCCTCTTCCCAGATGGGAGGAGTGAGTGAGCAGCTGCATGGTCCTAGTTGCTTGCTGGGGTTAAGCCAGGACACTAGTATTCTTCATTATGCATAGACTAGCATTTGAAAGAAAACATGGTGATAATGAAACCTAAATTAGATAATAAAACTAAGCAAAATATGACTTTATTTTCCAATACATTAGTTATTTTTGCAAGAACATACCCAGCTAGCAATGTGTTCCAATTATGGCTTCATTAAATATTTAAATTTTATAGGCAATAATTAATTTCCTGTAAGGAGTATTATACACCTTCTTATGCCTCAGTTTAACAGAATAAAAAAATCTAAGTTTTTAATGTACAATGACTTGCTTTATCCACATCATCTTCAAGATTCATTTTTTTCCTTTCATATGGATGGTTTCTGCTTGTGATTTCTTTGAAAACTCTTACATTTTTTATGTACCAAACTGCTTAATTCCATCATTTGTTTCTCTATATGATTTAACGAAATCAGCCTAACTTGTCTTTTTGGTTTTGACACCACTTTCTCTAACTTTTTTTTTAATTTCCAAGGAATCCATTTAACCCACAGGTGTTGGGTTCCAAATGAGGAAGACTACAGTCAGTACTTGCCAGATAGTAGCTTCAAGCCAAGAAACCCCTGAAATGACAAATCATCCATATTACCCACGAGATTAGGTAAATCTAATAGGCTATATAAAAAAAAAATAAAAAATATAAAACAAAACAAAACCAAAAGCAAACAAACAAAAAAACACCACAAAGGTGAAGATGGATCATAGCTGCCACCAGGACCATAGTTAATACTTCAGGATCCAAAGACAACTGGAAGATACCCAACCCACTAAAAATTATAACAGCAGTCAAGAGAGTTATGCAAAAACACAGTTTTCAAGATGTGAATATATTTTCTTTTTAAACAACTGATAGAATGTGTAAGAGGGACACCACACAAAATCTGAATGTAAGAATAAAGATTTGCAGATTGCAAAAAACCTCAGGAGGAGATGGCAGCATAACAGCCAAGGAAATCCTTTGCCCAAGTTGGAAGAGGAGGTCATATGCCTCCTAATAAAGTGGGTGCATATGTCCCTGAAATGTGTCCAGGCTGGGGAAGTGGAATGTGGAAAGAGGTATGAGGCAAGATTTTTCATTACAAGCCCATTCCCACCCTGAATGGGTCAAAAGTAATTTAATGAGGCAGATAGGGAAGATGACTGGGACTCCCATGCACACCTGTGGGTGTGCTGAAGAGCCACAGCAGACAGGTGGGAAATGTACAGCTGTTACTAACAACTCTGACTGATGCATCAGACAGAGAGAAACTGCAGAGGCTATTACTAGTACAACAGGATGGTCAAAATCTGGAGTGGCAATAGCTTCCTGTCGTGCCAGGAATCAACAGGAAGTGTTAGTGTGCCCTCCAAGGCAACAAAAAAGAAAAAAAAATCTAGTCTTTTTTGGCAAGATATGGGCATGCGCCATACTAAAATAGACATCTTTACCACTGAATTAAAAACTAAAATGGATATGGATACTAGCTTTGGATATACTTTAAAAATTTTAACTAATCAACAAGAATAAGCCACAGCATACATTTTCTTTAAGTATGACAAATTAATAAAGCATCAATACTCTTATTAGAAATGCAAACTGTTCAAAGCCAGTATGAAAAGCAGGCTACTTACTTGTAAGCACATAAACCTCCTCTAAAATTACCTGAAAGCTACCAATATGACTGAGTAATATTTGAGATCGATATTGAAAGAAAAAATTGAGGCTTTTGAAGGAATATTTCTTAATGAAAAAGAGTTTAGGAAACAAAAAATATAGTTACAGCGAACTGCTGAGGAAAAACATACCAAGATGGCTAGAACATAAATGTAAAAATCATATAAATATAAGAAAATTCAGACTAGACTAAACTGACAAATAGGTATTACTGGACACGAAGCTCTTCATAACCTTGGGACAGCTAAGAATGTATTTCATACACATAATACTACAGGATTTCCCAATTAACCCACTTGAAAGTTTGTCAGAAAATAAAATAAAGCCTAAGAACTGGTTCTGTCCTAACTAAGAGGAAACAGAGATAACTACAACAAATTATTAAGGATTCTTTTTAGGGAACATTACCAATTATGTTATCTGTGAGAGGAAGGTCTTATTTTTCATTTATTTTAAACCAAATTATACTTTTTGATGCTTGCTTTTTATTATTGTAGGTTTTGACAATAAGCTATTCAAATAAGGAGTGTCCTTTTCATACACTTTGCTCAATGATAAACCTAACGGGTTCATTAGTATTCGATCTTTTTTACTTTTAATGCTTTATGCCATGCAACATGATTTATCTATGCAACCAATCATGTATGTCTCATATCTGAATGTGTCAAAAGACCAGACAAAAAAACTCCTACTTTAAAAAATTATGTTAACCTAGTTCCAATACCTAGAACTATAAATTGAAATACTTCTCAATCAAACTTAAATCTCAGACTCCCCTTAACGGGATCAAAAAACTCAAGCTATTCCAACTCCTACTGCTAAATTGTGGAAAATAAGAATGAAAAAACAGTGGGTAACTTGTAGTTTCACCATATTCTTTTGCATACATATACTTGGCTATGATTAAAAAGTGGTTATTTTGCAAGTCAGACGTTGTCCTTAATGCTAGAGAATTGTGCAGAAAAAATAGTTATAAAACAAATACTGACTTTTAGTCAGTTTATATAAAAAGCTTTGTATCGTAATTCTTCAACAGTTCACCATTCAAGATAATTTGGTTGTTCATTAGATTTGCACAGGTTACAAATAGCAATGCTCTTTATAACGCAATACTTTCTGATGTCTTTCTAAAAGCTTTACTACAGCACATCCTTAGCCTTACAGAAAGTGGTATACCGCAACAGCATTCTGCCTTAAAATAAAGTACACGTCTTATTTGGTTTCTTCCTCAAAAACCTCAAACCAAAAAGAGCTATTTAAACCCAGGAAGGAAAAGCATAATATACATGTTACACATCACTCAACAGAAATAGCTTTTTCTATTATTAGTTTTCCATGTCTTTAAAACTGCCATAGACAACCAAAGTCTGGCTCTATTGGACTTTCTTCTTATACTTAGCTCGGATGGATAAATGAAATTCTGAGTTATAACTAGAAAATCTATTACTGCTATAAATTTTAATTCTCCTGATTTATTTCAAAAGAAATATTTTAAATAATTTCACTGTAGATGAAACATTTCCATACTACTTTTGCTAAACTGCAAATGCAGTCAGAACAGTAAAAATAAATTCCACTCTGAAACAATTTTTTTAATGGTGTAGTTTGCCTTCATCCATTTTAGCAATGGAACACCAGAACACCCATTGCAAACTTACCATAATCAGTAGTATTGTGTACTTAGGACAGATGTACGAAGCTGATTTTAAGATTATGACTTAATAAGAGATTCTCCCAATGCAAATTCAACCCCTAGAGTGTCTAAAAAAATTTCAACTAAGTTAATGAAAAATACATCAGACAGTTTTCTCCTTTATGCTATGTTGAGGTGTCATGCAAGCATATAGCAGAGCTATTGCAAAAGACATCAATTACATGAAGATAGAGGACTTCATAGATGAGTTTGTAAACAAAAATAGTTCTACAGAGAGTAGTTAAAAGACCCTGTGACAGTTCTCAGCTTGAGACATAGCCTAGGCCATGATACACCATTTCAAATCACTGATAAGACATCATACCAAAAATCAGAGGACTACCTTTAAAATCTTGTTATTTTGAGGAAATAATATTCAGGCTTTTTAGTCATCTTCTGCTTTCTAAGTCTATCTCTATTTACATACATTTTTGGCAATTTACAGCATTTATTCTACAGTCATCCAGACTAGAAGCTTCCTTTTCCAATGTAAGCCATGATCCTCAGGTAGAAATATATCTCTACCAGCTACAGCAATAAGAAGAGGATAAAGTACAGGAAAGCACAGAATAACAAGTGCTGCAAGCTCTTAGATCAGAATCTAGTTAAGTATCCAAGACAGACATGTAGAGAAACTTTAAAGAACAATGTGAGTATTCTGCTATTATTTAAAAAAAAATGTACTCAAACAACACCAATACTGCTGACTGGTTCAGATATCACACTTATATCCACAAAGTATTCATAGCAGCATCATCAGGCTCAGCCTAGGGTAGTTACCCAAAGGTCCATCTTGCTTCTTGCCATTTTTACATCATGCACCGAGTTCTGTGCTTCTGCATTTAGCATCAGCACTGATACTAGCTAAAGAGGTCTGACTGAGTTTTCAGTCTTTGGAATCACTTTACTGAGAGCAATGCAGATAGCACAAGCCATCATACAGAAGGAGCTCCAGGCCCTCTAGCAGTTGTAGCCTAATTATATATGAATCCATCCTTCTTCTTCAGAACATGTTCATTCTGTTTCAACCTTGGGTTTAAGTCCCCTTGAATAGAGACTCCTCAATCAGGCATCTTTCAACAAAATCATTAAAATGTCCTTTATCTGGAAAAAAAATATATATAGATTTCAAAATTGTAGAAATTTGAAAATTAGTTATGATAGTAAGGCACAAAGCTTGCAACCTGGAGACTGTGAACCCATGAATAAACCCATCAGATACTTTAGCAGAACTACAAGAAGTATTTCAGAATGTTTCTATAGCATATCAAATTTTCTTTCCATGGGATAGCTCCTGACACACAGTAAAAATTTTTATACTTAGTGCATCAGAAATGTAGAGCTACCTACCTGAGTGACAATTGTGATTTCATTACTATTCAGAGAAAATTGAGAGATTCAACATTTGCACTATCACTAGAATGTACATAATACTTAACTTGCTGTATGCTGTTCCTCAAAAGTGATTCCATATTTTTATTGCATTCTCAGTATTGAGCCAGTGTTTAGATGGAGCTACGTGGATGTGATTAGCTAAAGCTGGCCTAGAGACCAGAACAGAAATTTCTGCATATCTACTCCAAGTACACTGCTAATAATTTTTCTATCAGTGCATTCGGGAGAAGTCTGGCAACTAATATATAAAGCCTTTGTTCAAAGGACATTCACTCAAGAGCAGCTCAAGCAGCTTGTAGGGCAACACTTTTTGGAGTGTGCTAATGCAACAAAGTCTGGGAAAAAGGAAGACTGGCAAAACTAATTACATAGGCGTGGTTGGGGGCATCCTGCCACACAGCAGAAAATATTATGCTGAACCATTTATAGGAAGCCACTAGTCTAGACCTTTGGCAGGAGGAGAACCAGCTAGCAACTATGATTACTAACCAAGTTTTAGTTCTGTTGCACAGAAATAAATCAGATAAGTTATAGCAATAACATATTGCAAATATATTTGTTTGCTATGAATATGGCCTTTTTTCCTTTTCTAACTTGCTGAATATTGTAAATGATTAGTTTACAAGTCTCTCAGAATATCACACACATCTTTATACAAAAAAATGTCCATTTTATCTGCCCTACTGACACTGCATATGGGATAAGAGCTTGGTATTTGAGGTAGTTTGTAGAGATTACCAGTTTATTAGGATGACTGACCACACCTGTACAAAAATAAGAAAAGGACTGCAATATGGCCTAGACCTAAGATTTCACTATCCCAGTACCCTGCCTTCATGATGATCTAAGAGAATGCCCAAGAAACAATAACACCAGTGCAAGCATAAAAAGGCAATTACTCCACTACTTTCCCAATTTCAAGATTTTAAGACAGCTCCTGTGTATTTAGTAACTCTCAATGTTTTTTTTTCTTCTGTGAACTTGCTTAGCCAGCCTTTCAACTTATGCATTTGTCCAGCTTCCATTAAGTGGCTTGCCAAGGAATTTCAACAAAACTAACTCTTACATAAAGGCCTGCCTCCTTTCTCCTTGTTTAGAGCCTTTCTTCTGCTAAATTTACTGGACAGCCTCTAGTTCTTGTACTGAAATCTACAATGAATGTTTTTTCCTTATTTATGCTCTACATACAATCTGTAGCTCTGTAGATCGCTGAATTGTCCTCCCAAACTTGACTTTTCCAAAATTTGACTCTTCCAAGTGAGTTTGAAACATAGTCATTTCTTGTAAAGAAATTCATGTGTGTTTTTGATAAACCTTGCTTCTCTTTTCCAATTCACCTAAAATCTTTTGAGATAAGACAAACTGACAAAATGACAAACTATTAAAGATGTAGGCATATCATACCCAGTTTAAAAAGGTCTATGTGGCAAACATTATCATTTTCTGTCTAGCTTATTTTTTACAAATCATTTTAACGACAACAGCAACTAACTGTTAGAACGAATGGCTGAATACCATGAGAATAGTAATTTACTATACAATAGTGGCTCTACAAAAGCTACATTATTGTATACAAATTGGGATTAGTCAACAGTGTCTATCCAGATTACCTGCACACATACATATTTAGTTCCCCATACCTTAAAGAATGTTAAGAGTGGAGCAGGTGCCATTTATTTTAGTATTTCTGCCAGTAAAGAATCACAGAAGACCGAGTACCAGCTGGGAAACAAAATGGGCTACAGCAACAGCAATCTGTCTTGCATAGGGATACACCTGTCTGACTCCTTTCCCTGTGTATGAATTTTTCAAACTAAGCTATTAATTCCATATTAAAACTGCACAATTGTGAAAAGAAATTCCTCATTGATTCTTTAGTTTTAACCTTCCATACAGCATTCTAGTCTTAATTTTGTCAACTTGTCCTTCAAAGTTAACCTGTCTTGAAGTTGGAAAATAAATTCCTCTTCACCACTTTTATTAAGCCCATTAAGCATTTAATAGATTTTTAAAAACAAAAACAAACCAAACAAAAAACCAAACACTTGTAGTTATATTTCCAAACCTAGTTTGGTTTCATCTACAAATGTTATGAAAAGTTAATATCATTTTTTTTTAATTAACAGACTACTTCATATTATAAGTGACCTGAACTTATGTTCATTTTTATCACATACTAAATATTTGCATGAGACTTTTAAAATAATTAATCTCCGAGTTTTATAAAATTTTACATGCTGAACAGAAATTTTGACTAGCTATATGGAGAACCTTCTTCCCATGAGGGCAGTCGACCAGTAAACTGCCCAAACAATTTTTGCAAGACTTGATTGGATAAAGCCTCGTGCAACCTGGTTTGATGTCATAGCTAACCCTGCTTAGAGGAGGACACCGGACTGAAGACCGCCAGAGGTCCCTTCCAACATGAATCCCACAGATCCTAAGTAGGTATTATCTGAAAATCTTCAAAATGCTTATTTAATGTCATGGAATAATAAGAATGACATTTTAATACAACTCTTCAGAATATTCATTGAAAATAAAAGTAAATTACATACTCAAAATGGAAGCTTCATTAAAGCCATTGTTATTCTAGTCCAAAAGTTTTATCAATACAGAAAGCAGGGGGAGAAAAGTCTCCCTCCACAGTTGGAACAGTCCTGCATCTTACTAACAACTACACACAAAATCTCTTGAACCCCATTCCCCAATTACTTGACTGTTAAATCTTAAGCTCTTGATGTTCTCCTGTAATACTTTTCTCTGAAATGCCGGCACAACTGCCTAAAACACTAGCTGTAAGAAATCCAAGAAGTTCAAGCTGAAAGAAAAATACATATGGCTTATTTATTCCAGCTCAGTAAGTTTGGGCAATTAATGTAGTTAAACATTATAAGCAAATATCATAAGATCTGCAAACAAAAAAAGTTTACATCCAAAAACACTTTTCTCTCCATTGTGGATGAAGAATAGGGAGAATTTTGTTGTTTTAAAAATCACACAATTGTCTCATTACTTTGATCTATGTAAAGTTAGTGAACCAAAACATTTAACTTCCACCCAAATTACACAAAATAAGCACCAACATAGAAGTTTAATAAAGTAAGGATGCTTGGAAAGAGGTTGGATAGCATGCACAAAATACCAGTATTTGTTTTTTTCCTCAACATATTAGCTGTAATTTCTGTTGTACAAAATAGCCTGATTCTTCTGAATAGCCTGTTCAGTTTTAGCTATTTTAGTGGGGCTATTAATGTTGTGTGTCTTTATTCAATAAATATAAGTCATTTACAAATATAAATACTTTAGTCAAATTATTATTTTTGCTTTGAAGAACTTGTAAAAGCCTAAAGCAATAAAATCTGGTAAAAATTATTTTTATTATTTAAAAATGTAAAAATATTAAGATGAATAAATGCATTTAAGTTCTAGAGCTACTTAAAAGAATGTGCAGAAGTAGAGTTTCCTTCCAGTAATGCAGGCTGAGAGAGCAAACTCAGCAATGCAAAGACTACAATGAAGAACCATGCATTTCAGTGAAGTTACTACCCCTAGCATAGCACTGTACTATTTAGTATCCCATTTTTAAAAAGGATCATGTACAGGAACAGAGTTTTTTGGTTTGCCAAACAATCCATTTAATTGACTCAAGACATAACCAAAAATAGAATTGCAAAACGTCACTATTCTCCCAAGTAACTGCATCTTTTACTATTGCTATTGTTTGCTGATAATTTTTTTAACCACTAAATAATTAACAATCTTAGCCAAAATATGACTAAGATGGAATAGCTTTAAAACCAATCTTGGTCAAAGACCCATAAACACTTCCATGGTTTAACAGATTGCATTTCACACATCTGAAAAAATCCTTGGTTTTGCTAACGTTTGGAGTATAATTTCTTGTTCTTTAGTGTTTCCAAACATATTGTTCAGAATTGCATAATGTATTTCACTTTGGCAGGTGGTTAAAAGAGCTCATAGGGTAGACATTTCTTCTGAAAGAATCTGGACAATGAGTATTTGTCCACATTACTTATGACCTTGCAATTTTTAAGCAGGACTAACTGTCCTAAAATTATAGTATAAGCAAATACATTTCATTACAGCTAAATTAATGTGCAAGCTAAGGAACTGCCTGTACCTCTTCCTCCCTATTTATCCAACCACTTAGCACTCCCTTTTTCAAGCTGCAGAGAGTAATAAATGAGAGATTTGCCATGGGTCTGGCTGATGCAGTGTGAAGGCCATCCAAATGCAACCTCAGTGCTATCCAAAGAACCATCTTAAAAGGTTTGGAAAAGAATCGCGCTCATCTGGAAGCTGAATGTGATCAGCTCTAGAAAATACCAAGCTCCACAGATTTCAGAACACAACCTGAACAAAATGTTTAGAAATATCTAAAATATTGATAATACTATAATTAATAATGAACACCTGATGCTCTAACATAATATAACAAACACATACAACAGAGATTTGACTCCTACAGCAACACTGGATGGTTGTGAAGTATCATCCCTTTGGCAACTTAGTACAAAGCTGACTTTAAAACAAAGATTTGTAAGTGGCCATGGGAAAGAAATAATGAATTCTGGTGGTTTCTATCCTTCTAATTCTTACATTAAAGTGTCTTTTCCTTCAAGATCATAACTGCATAATTGTGAGTGCTTGACAACGAAAGATTAGCTGAGTCAGCTTGGTGTGTGACAAAACAGGACTAAGATAACTTGTAGTATTTTTCTGGTACTTTGTAGTAAGTTGTTCATAGAACTAAACTATTAGACAGACTCTTACATTTCCCTGGCATCACTGTTACTCTGTGCAGGTCTAGGAGTCTTCCCACAAAAATCATGTAGGTCAACCTGCTCTTAAAACACCAAAACATATCAACTGTAAGACATTTAATAACTACATCTCAACTTTGGTAAGAACCTAAACAATAAAACACATGAAAAAATACTTCAGTTACAAGATCTGAGTATTATTCCTTCTCTGCAGACTAAGCCCATGATTTGACACTCCAGTTAATGTTACATAGAACCTAAAGCCATTACAAAAAAAGCTCTTAAATTTTATCTTTCTTGAGTGAGTAAGAAGCAAAGTTACATGAATTCCAGACTATAAAAATTACTTCTCACTGCAAAACAGAAGAATCTTAGTGCCAATGTTTCAGAATTTTTTTAATAACAACAGATCAGAAGTTATCTCAATTTTTTGCAAATCAGTCCTTAATATTTTGATTTTGGGGGGCAGAATTAAAATCAGGGAAAAAAATCAAAGTATTTGATTTGAAACAACACAATATTTCACGGTTCTGTATTTTTAAGTATTTTTAATTTAATTTGTTAATCATAAGAACTAATCATAACTTAATTTTACAAGGGAAAAAAAAGTCTCCAGACTTATTCACAGACCAGCTTCAGTTCCCATAATGCCAGAGTAGTTTTTTCATAACACTCATCCAAAACCGATAGAAGACTCAAGTATCAAAGGTCATTAATATGTTTGTGCAGTCTGATTGCTAAAAACAATGCAAATCACTATAACAACTTTTGTAATATGGACACGTATCTTCTTCTGTCTGGAGAAACACTAATGATAAAGCTCAAGTTAGCCACAGAGAATCATCCTGAATGGTAACTATGTTCTGAGAGATAATAGAAGAGCATTCAATTCCAAATAACACAGTCTGTCTCCCAAGCAAGCTGCATACCGCATGGAGAAAGACTCAGACTGCAGGAGTAAACTGTCAAAATTCTGAATACTCTCATAAGTATCCACTCAAAATTATCACGGGGTAAAGCTGTGGGGGCATTTTCAGGATCATCTGTTGGACCAGTAAGGCTTGGGCAAAAGAGCAAGTAATTAACTATTCTTTATTTCAAGTCACATGAAGATTCCTTAAGCTGTCTGGGAGAGAACAAGAAAATAAGTAATTTCCTTCTAGAGAAAAAAAAAAATATTTATAAAAAAAATCTAGAAATAGAATCTAAAAATCTAGAGAAGGATAGGTCTTTTACCATCCAATTTGGAGAACAACAGAATTTGTGACTGGTAGTGCATTAAAAGAGCATTAAAACAACAAAGTGCCACACAATATCAGAGGGACACATCTCAGTTGTAAATTGCATTCTCTTTGGGAGGCTGAAGAGGGTTTATCTTTTCCCTTTACCAGATCCCTCCCTCTTACTTTTAGTGAGTAAAAAAAAATGCAGGAAGAATAGCAGAAGATGCCTGTTCAGTATAAGCTATCATTCTTTTCTGCTTTGAGAAGCTCACATTGTATACTCTAAAAAGCTTCAGATGGACATCCCTCTTTTTTCTATCTTGAAAAAAGGAAGTAATACTCAGTATGCATCCAATAACGCCAATTCAAATCTGTATCATAAAATGGAAAGAGCTGCATTAAAAGAAGGGCAAATTTCAAAACCTGGTTCTTATTTCCATCTGTCACTAGCTACGTTCTCTTTACTGTGGAAACTAGAGAAAAGCTATAAAGATGGTGTGGATATTGTCTTCAATGACCAGGCTGCAGAAAACCAAAAAAGACCCTAACCTGCTATATAAAAGACTAAAAGAAAAAGCATATGGTGTAGAAATCTGTGGATTATATAAGAGTTCAGGGTCTCTGGCATAAGTAGTAGTAATGAAAGAGATGGTGAAGCCCAATTTTGGTTTCTGCCATGGGTTCAGGGAATACAGACATCCACAGCATAGCATAGGCAAAGTTACTGACAGTCAAAATTGTAAGACTGTAAAGTTTATATGACCCAGGCATACTGGCAGTAAAATTTAATTCTCAAATTAATTTCAGATACATACATGTAAAGAGCACAGAGACTGTCATGCTCCATGTCAATGACCAGCTAGTGTGCACAGAGCTCTGCCTGGAGATGGATGAGGAGGCGAACAAGAGCTTATGGGTCAGGATAAAGAGAGGACAGGGACAAGTGATGTTACAGTGGGTGTCCACTACAGGCCACCCAACCAGCAAGACCAAACTCCTCTATAGACAGGAGGAGCTGCCTCACGTTTGCAAGACCTGGTCCTCATGGGGACCTTCAACCACCCTGATATCTGTTGGAGAGACAACACAGCAGG
Organism: Tringa solitaria; assembly: GCA_026413425.1. Lineage (NCBI taxonomy): Eukaryota > Metazoa > Chordata > Aves > Charadriiformes > Scolopacidae > Tringa > Tringa solitaria. The sequence goes on from JAOXJM010000019.1 coordinate 23,019,932, forward strand.
GTATAAGCAATCCAGAAGGTTCCTGGAATGCATCAATGATAACTTTCTTCTCCAAGTGATAGAGGAGTCAACAAGGAGAGATGCTGACCATCTTCTCACCAACAAGGAGGGGCTGGTAGGGATTGTGAAGCTCAATGGTAGCCTTGGCTGTAGTAACCATGAGATGGTGGAGTTCAAGATCCTTAGTGCAGTAAGGAAGGCACACAGCAAGCTTGCTACCCTAGCCTTCATGACAGCAGACTTTGGCATTGTGAGTAGGACTCAAGAGGTGATTGTCCCCCTGTACTCAGCACTAGTGAGGACCCACCTCGAGTACTGTGTCCAGTTCTGGGCCCCCTACCACAAAAAAGACACGGAGGTGCTGGAGCAGGTCCAGAGAAGAGCAACAAGGTTGGTGAGGGGTCTGGAGCACAAGTCTTATGAGGAGAGGCTGAGGGAACTAGGGT
>JAOXJM010000019.1:23048357-23062665 GCA_026413425.1 Tringa solitaria
AAGCAAGAGTTTAAAATACATTTCAAGTTACAACTTTTTTAAAAGGATTGACACTCATACTCATTTACCTGAGACTCCACAGTGACTGTGGTCATAGAGATGTTGCTGGTGCATGGTAGATTTTTTGTATATAACATGAGGGTGACCATTCTCATAATTATAGTTACTAGAATCTTCTGTTATATTCTTTAAAGGCTCAATAAAATACTCTTCATCTTCTGTAGCAATGACTCCATGCTTAAAGAAAAAACAAGAAAATTAAAACTTGCAAAAGAAAACATAAAACTCCTATTAAAAAGCTTAATGTTAACAAATATTTTACTGTCATCTCTCTCTTTGAAGAAATCCACAACTATAAACCAAGACAGAAAGCAATGCACAAGCCAGCTCTCCTCCACTGATTTTAGTGGGAACCTATAGGCAACACAATGGGAAAAGAATAAAAATATCATTGCCCTATTTCTGGATTTTTCCCCATCATTTTTAGTGGATATGGTAAGAAAGCAAGAGATATTCTTGGTTTATGACAAATAATCTCTTCACAGAGATTTTCCAAAACTACATGATTCATATCCGTTAAAAGTGATGCCAAGCCAAAATGGCTTTGCTCAACTTTTTTGCCTTGGTCTTTACTGCCAACTTCTTTCCTCACACCTCCCAAGTTGAAGGACCTCAAGATGGGGACCTGGGGGACAAAGTCCCTCCCACTGTAAGTGAAGACAAGGTTTAAGACCACCTGAGGAACCCAAACATGCACAAGTCCATGGGAATTGATGAGATGAATCCCAGAGTCCTGAGGGAATTGGCTGATGTAGCTACCAAGACACTCTCCATGATACTTCAAAAGTCATGGCAGTCAGGAGAAGTCCCTGGTGACTGAAAAAAGGGAAACATTCCACTCATTTTTAAAAAGGCTTGAAAGGAGGACCCCAGGAACTACCAAACTATCAGCTTCACCTCTGTGCCTGGGAAGATCATAGGACAAATCCTCCTAGAAGCTATGCTGAAGCACATGGACAACAGGCAGGTTATTCAAGTCAGCCAGCATGGCCTCACTAAGGTCAAGTCCTGCCTGACCAACCTAATGGCTTTCTACAAACGAGTGACTACATCAGTGCACAAGGGAAGAGCTATATCTGGACCTCTGCAAGGCCTTTGACATGATTCCCCACAGTAAACTGCTCTCTAAGTTGGAGAGATATGGATTTGATGGGTGGACTGTTCAGTGCATAAGGAACTGGCTGGATGGTCGCATCCAGAGGGTCAATGGCTCGATGTCCAGATGGAGAGAGGTGACAAGTGGTGTCCCTCAGGGATCCATATTGGGACCAGTGCTGTTTAATATCTTCATCAATGATATAGGCAGTGGGATCAAGTGCATACTCAGCAAGTTTGCAGATGACACCAAGACACCAAGCTGAGTGATGTGGTCAACATGCCAGAGGGATGAGATGTCATCCAGAAGGACCTGAACAAGCTAGAAAGGTGTGCCTGTGCAACTCATGAAGTTCAAACAGGCCAAGTGCAAGATCCTGTATGTGGGACAGGACTGTTCTTGCTACCAATACAGTCGGGGGGGGATGTGATAGAGAGCAGCCCTGTGGAAAAGGACTTGGGGGTACTGGTAGATGAAAAGCTGGAAATGAACTTACAATGCACTTGCAGCCCAGAAGGCAAATTGCATACTAGGCTTCATCAAAAGAAGCATGGCCAGCAGATTGGGGGAAGTGATTCTGCCCCTCTGCTCTCATGAGACCCCACCTGGAGTACTGTGCCCAGCTCTGGAGTTCTCAGCACATGAACGAAATGGACCTGTTGGAGCAGGTCCAGAGGAGGGCCACGAGGATGAACAGAGGGCTGGAGTACCTCTCTTATGAAGGCAGTCTGAGAGAGTTGGGGTTGTTCGACCTGGAGAAGGAAAGCTTTGGGAAGACCTTACAGCAGCCTTCCAGTACCTGAAGGGGGCCTGCAAGAAAGCTGTGGAGAGACTGTTTGCAAGGGCATGTAGCAATAGAACGAGGGGTAATGGTTTTAAACTAAAGCAGGGTAGGTTTAGATTAGACATTAGGAAGAAGTTCTTTACAATGAGAGTAGTGAGGCACTGGAACAGGTTGCCCAGAGAGGTGGTGGAGCCCCCATCCCTGGAGACATTCAAGGTCAGGCTCGATGTGGCTCTGAGCAATCTGATCTAGTTAAAGATGTCCCTGCTTACTGCAGGGGGGTTGGACTAGATGACCTTTAAAGGTCCCTTCCAACCCAACACATTCTACCATACTGGTAAACGCTTAAAGCTACACATTGCATCAAAGAAAAACAGCATGAAGGATTAATTTTAGAACATATATTCAGAGAAACCATTCAGCATTTTACATTCAGCTACTTAATTCCAAAACTGAGCAAGCTATCAAAATCAAATTATTAATATTAACTTGGGATACACTATCTACACAGCATTTATTCCTTAAAAGGCCTCACCACAAGTCTGGCAAATCCGAGCTATTGCAGACTGTGCACTAGGACCTCATTCTCTATAAGAAATGAACTTTTTCCCCCCCTCATACTGCAGTGCAGAATAGTAGATATTTTATTCCCATAACTTACACATTTGTGAACTCAGCTTCTCCAAACAGGAAGTGGTTTATGGAAGAAAAGGGAGATTTCAGGCCAACTATGCAATTTCGTGAACCTTCAGCAATTAAAAGTGAAGTTTACCAGAAAATCCAGTTTTGGAATCCTTTCAGATATAGAAATATTGGGGAACAAGCCCTGACAGATTGCCACACCAATATTTGCTACATAAAAAATTCTGGTATCCATATCTAGAAAATTCTGAATGTATGAACTTTCCACACCAGGAGAAAGAGCTACTCATCAGGTAGAAGGCTGGAAGCAGGAACTTCTGCATTCATATCCTGATTTGATGAATCGCGAATTTCTGCACCTTTGGTCTGTAAAGCAAGTACTATGCATAAGCCTTTTTAAAGGGGTTATTTTTTTCCTCCAATGAGACCTCTATGATCAGCCGTGAGACCACTCACTCTATATCTGCTCTAAATATCCTAGAGCTGTTTCTAAGATCAGGGCTTGTGTACTCTTGGTCAAAGCTCTCATCCTGCTGCTGTTTTGTAGATCAAATGCCTGCTGCTCTTCACTCCCAGAATGACTGGATTTCAGTAAAAACATAAAACTTACAAAATAAAAAAGCCTGTATAACACATCAGAAAGAAAAGTTCTCCAAATATAACCCTATTATAAATTTTGAAAAGATATGTATGATCAGCTTTCAATTACACATTCTTTGCACAGTGACTATAACAGTAAGTGTCCCCCTTCACTGCTATTTTTCATTTTGAACTCAATTATTTACTCAAGAAGGCAACATAGGGGTCTATATTCACCTGGAAGATGCTGGTATCAAATTCCTCTCACAATGCCTCCTTGTTACTTGGAGTCTAAGATTTTACTAGAAAATAAATCATTTACTGCTACACTACTGCTTAAATAGTCTGGAAAATACAAACAAAATCATAACTGGGTTTGCCAGATGTGCAGAAAGAACCTTGACAGTCTGGACTGCATCCAGTCTGGATGTCAGACATCTGGGTTCACGTGAATCCTGAGTCATTATAAGCTCTGGTATCATGTTCCCAGAAGAAAAGAGTCCTGCAGAGTGGTTCTGGCCAACACCATCAGGCTGCCTGCTTCACGCCAAGCCTGAGGAGACAGAGGTACCATCCAACCTGTGGCGCCATATCTGTAACAGAGTGGGTCTTAACCTAAATCTGATTACTCCAGGGTATATATCCTTCATATCATATCAAGTCCAGCCAGGTTAACAAGTCTAAACATGAACAAGACATTTATACCAGATACTGAAACCGATAGTTTTAAGCAGTAAGATGATCTCAGTGGAGACTGAGTCAATCCAGATGCCACAAACAACACTTAATTCCAGCATTAATTCTCTATACAAATTGCATTTTTGCAGTAGCAAATATGCAAAAACTATTATGAATGTCTGCAAACTCTGATTACAGTTCCTTCAGGTACCAGCAATGAAAAAGATTAGCAGAGTATCACCAATTTTTCTTATGCCTAGTCAACATGTGCCCTTATCTGACCAAACACTATGGTGGTTTAAGAGAAGAGAGATCTTAATAACATTTAGTTGAGGAACTGCAAATAAATTTTAACTTACACTTACCACCAGGTAGTCAGAACATGTATGTGGCTAGTTGCTGCAGCTAGCCAGTGATTTGATAAACACTGGAAGCTTACTTGCCCTACATACACCCTTCACATAAGCCTGACATACATATATCATGTATAAAATTACTTAAGAGTAATTGCTGGCAAACAAAACTGTTTTTCCAACATTAAACTGATGCAAGTGGACTCATTGAATAGCAGTGACTGAGTTTTACAAAGCATTCCAAATCCCATCCAGAAAATGTACCTACGTCAGTGACAACCAGCATTTAATTGAGCTTAGAAAACTCATATGGCTAGAGATACTTCCATTGTATATTCATTCAGCAATGCCCGATTAATAAATAGTGGGAATTCTGCTATTATCTCCAAACCAGTACTCTAAACCCCAGTTTGGCTTATAACCCACTATTTGAGCAAAATACAGTTTCAGTTGAAAAAGGAGATTGAAATAATGCCCTTTTAAAGCATTAAAATGAATTAATTTGTCTTTTTTTTTAGTTTTCCTATTGTATTTGAACAGTTTGTAAATCAAATTTCCTCTCCAAAATGTAAGAAACATCATTAAGACATAAGAATGACAAGCAAAAGGTTTGGATGAAATACCATGAATTTAAGAAACAAGCTGAATGCCCCAAGTAGGTTACTAAAAGCAACACTCCCAAGATTATTATCTAAAACAGATTGTTTGAGGTCCTGTGTTATCTAACCCCACTACAGACTGCCAACTCCTGCTACATATATAAGGTCTGGATCAAGCAGTTTGACATGCTCAGACAAATCTGTGAACCCACACGGACTTCCCCTGAATTTGTGAAAAGGAATCTTTTCTGTCAGGCTGTCCAGCTGGGGCCTTAACCTCCTTCAGATGGGGGGGTGTCCATCAGTCGCGGAAGCAAAATGAATTATGGAGGACAAGTGAGCACATGCCTTTTCCACACAGTACTACTGTATTTGAGCCTTTCTAGACTTTATGCTTTATCTGTTTTTAATGTAAAGGAGTAGTAATGGAAACTTCTGAAAATGTATCAGTGTTGTTCAGTATGTCTATAGCTGGCCACGCACTTCAGTGTGAGGAAAAAGATTGCATTAAGCTTACTGTGTTCTTAAAGATAAAAAAAAATAGTGTTCTGGCTTGAGACATGGAATCTAACAAGACACCTTGAAACTAGGCCAAGGACTACATATATATTATTTTCTGAATACTAAGTCTATACTGAAAATACATATCAGTACCAAAGAGAACTATGAAGACTCTGAACTACAACACTGTAATTTCTGATCTTTAACAGTTATTTTATAAATAAGACACTATTTTACATATGATTCATAAATACCATACTATATGCAATTTAAAATCTATAAAAGTGGACATATTATTTATGGTAGTATCAGCTTTCAAATGAGCTAATTTATGAAGAATATGAATAATTGAAACATATATGAATTTAGGAATATATGAAACAAACACGAAGTCTGCGCAGCAAAATAATTCCTCCTTTAACCAAGGAAGGTCATGCTTTTAGCCCCAGCCTACTTCTTATGCATTCTTTATCATTTCTGTTCGGAGGGAGACATCAGTGCCACACAGTACAACTGTTATTCAGTACATGGAACTTCACATGCTATAGAAATACTTGGGCTTTTACATTAAACATTTCATTGGAACCATAGTAGCCTCAAAATATGATTTAACCTCTCGTTAATTTTCCTAATAATAGTAACTTTCTACACATTTTAACATCTATAGGGCTTTTCAGTTCAAAATGAGAAAATCCGCTACTGCGGAAAAGTAGTTTGAGCACTCAAAGAGCTTTGACTCCTGGCAGAGGACAGAGGTCAGCCAGAATGCAAAAAGTTTGGATTCTACTTGATTCCACTACTATGAGCTCCAAAAACATCTCTTTAAGACTTGCTCCCCTCAGAACCAAACTTCCTTTCCTTGAGGTAAAGTTCTTCTTTCTTCAGCCAATCTACCACTGTTGCTTCTTTCCCTTCAGGATGACATACTCAGCTTAGGCAATGCCTCGGCCTTGTTGCCTTGCTCCCAACATCCAAAAGCCCCAAAATACTGCTCGTTGCAGACTCTTTCATGAGAAGTCCAAACCTGCAATCCATCCACAAATGTAACATCCACTAAAGTAAGTATGAGTTTGGAAGCCAAAAAGCGTGCCGGACAAGACCTTCAATTTCCTCACACGACTGCTCACTGGATTACAGAGCTTTCCTCATAACTTCAGACAATTTATAGCATAATCAGGGCCCAGAAGATGGAAACTGCTGGAATGAAACTTCAGTAAGTAGCAGCCTGTAATTCTGGGGCGCTTGGTAATGAGAAATATAGAGGGAGAGGCTGAAACGGGAAACAGCGACAGGGAAACAAACATGACTGCTCATCATTTTTATTATAACAAAACTGAGAGAAGGCCCTGCTTGCACTAGAACTCGTTTCAGATACTACAAGTGTTCTTCAAAGTCATAGAACTTCTGTTAATTAGACCATGGTCTCACCTGACCACCTTGAATAACTGAACAGAAAAACATTCGCTAAGGGGAAGAAATTTGACTCATTTGGCAATACTGAAGCCTAACAGGACAAACGGAATAAATGGAATACTTTTGCTTGTCAGCAACAGTCGCTGTTAAAGATTACTACTTGTTTTAGAATTAAATTTAAAATGACTGACTTTGAGTCAGGTGTTAATCAAGGACTATGCAGAACATGACTGGCAGTCTCTTTCAGACCAACAATCAGATTGGAAAATGAAACTAATACCTTAAGCACGACACATTCAGAACTTTAATTCTAAAACAAGTAACATTGTCTTCAATATTTACCACCAATTGCTTTATTAAACATGTTCTAACCAGCAGCTGTATAACAAAATATTCATCAGTAGGAATCATCATTTAAAAATAACTCTGTGATGGATTTATCTGCGTGGAGTGGTAACTCCCATACCCAGTGCTCTGGGAGGACCCACCAACACAGGATGACAAAGGAGCTTCTGTACAGTAGAGGATGATACAGAGTGTAGCCTCCTGCTGCACTCCTGTGCAGGATCCTTGCCTCTCCGAGAAAGAGCCTCAGATCACCCCTGTGGCTGCTTCTGGAGCATGACAGGAGCCTCACAGGCTTGTGGCTTGGCCTTTCTAGGAGATGCAGTGGACACCCAACACTTGCTGTCCCAAGCAAGAGGCATGACTATGTGGAACACAGGAGTGCCAGTCATGGCGTGCCCAGATAAAGGCTGCCTTAATCCAGACCAGGAATACCTGGAAGAAATACGTAAGTGCTGACTACAACTGAAAGCACTGAAAATGACAATTTAACTGGAAAGCACTTTGCACTAAAGTTAACTTACAAACACTAAGTTGACGTACTGACACCTAGGACCACAGAACAACAGGCAACTTCACTCCAGCAAAACAGCAAGGCTGAGGACAGAGGGAAAACACATAGCAATGGGACTACTAAATGTCACCTCAGGGTGTGAGATACAGAAGGAAAAAAAAAGATTCTGCTTCTCCACAACACCTTCCATGCTGTTAAATTCCTTGAAGAAAAGAAGTGCCACAAGGAGCGAGAGATGGGCAAAGCTGATATGAGAACATGGACTTTTTCCTGCTTCATCCCACTCTTGTTTTCCTAACATGAAAGGAAAACAAGACTCGGCTAAGCCAAGAGCAGGCATTCTTGGCTCACTCACTGGCCAAGGTCAGAGAGAAACTGAAATGAGGGCACCATGGCACTGACTGCAGGCTCTAAGACGGGCAAACAGTCTGTGCCTCAGCCAGCAGAAACTCTGGAGATAGAGAGGCATGCAGCCTCTTTTAAAGAAGTGAGTCCTGAAAGCAGGCACTTGCTCTCCATAGTATTATTAGCTGAAAAGAACTCAAAAGCAAAAATATTGAGGATATTAGTTTAAGAGCTTAAATAACTGCTGGAAAAGAAAAAAAGTTATTACATGGGAACTGCAAAATCAAAGTGAAAATTGCATTAAATTCAGACCTGTCTGATACATGTCTGCACTAACCAAACAGTGATACCACACTGAATAGAACACCATTTTAACTACATTTCTTCAAAAGTGTTCACTTTGCCCTGGAAATCCCCATTAAATTCTATTTCCTCAAGAGTACTCCAAAACATTAATATAGGGTATATCAGGGATACCAACAAGTAGCTGGGTGTAATGCAACCTATCTAGGTCTGAAGCAGATGGCTTTTACCTGTAAATAACATCCCAAGATGCATTACTCAATAGCACTTCCAAAGATCAATAGGAATTAGCTTAGTAAGTCTGTGCAAACTTTTTCTCCATAGCAATCAGGTAGATCTGTCTGTCCATTCCTAACAAGAAGACTGATCAGTGCTCTACTATGGTTAACACCAGAATGAATAATCATTATATATTATTATATATTTTTATATATATATTATGTATTATTATATTTTTTTAATTTTTTTTTTACTAGAGGAATTACATGCTCTTGATTTAGTATTTCCTAGTCATGCCCTTCTATTTTAGTATTTGGTTATTTATTTTTTGTTTGTTTTCTAATTTCTGTTGGGAATAAAAGAAGCTTGTTCCCACACAAGCACTACCATCACGTGACCAAGAGATGAATAGTAAAAGAGATGAGAATAAAAGAGATGAGAACGTCTAATCCTGCTTTTAAATGCAACTGTTTACAATTTGTCAACAGAATATCTCTAAGAAAAGGGTAAATAGTTACTTCCTGATGCTGGTTCTTACAAAAGACCTACTTTCCTCTTCACTCTTTGAACTTATAGCAGCAATGACTTCTGCACCAATCACTCTTCTGGAACAATTCCTCTCCTCTGTTATTTACTCAAAGTTTCTAAATCCAGATTCTCAAAGGCAACGAGTGGGTGTTCAGGGCAATCAATGTCTCTCTGGAGAGATCCAGTACCCCAAAGGATCCACTGCTTCCTTCTCCCAGCCCCTCCACCTTGCAACATTTTTGCAAATTGTAAGGTTCCCAGCACAGACCTAAGCCAGCAGCCCTAGAGCAGCCTCTGTAAACACTGACAATGTTGCCTGCTAAAGGGCTACAGAATTGGGTCTTAGTACTTACAATTAAGCTTGAGAAAACAATAAACACTTTTTCCCCAGGATCCAGATCAAGTTTTGGGGGTTTTTTATTTTTTGTACCCTCCTGTCTGCTTGCTTCGCGCAGGGACTCAAAAAACTGAGATACGCAATGAAGTTCTTTTTCTGTAATTTAAAAGGGACAAGCACACTATTATACTAGAACACATAATGTGCACTTACCAGACCATTGCAGTTGCTTAATGCCACTTTAGTTGTACTGTGTTGGTCTTGCAAATATCCTGTGTAATGACAGTGGTCTAAAAAATCGTGCTTCCATTGTGGTCCATCTTTCCCCCAGTATTCTACTGTAAAATGTCTGGACACCAAATCTGTGTTGAGAGTCAGGTTTAAATGAAAGTGCTTGCCATAGGCAGAAAGTTTAAAAAATAATTTAGATGCTGCCAGTTCTTGGTCATAAGGGTCTGTGCTCCTCCTCCTTCTTGAGGGTTTAGCATTTTTCACAGTAAAGCTGAGGAAGGCTCCATTTTGATCAACCCTTATTGGGATTGTTAGTTGGTAGTGTTCAAGGTAAGACAGGAATTCCTCTTTGTAATCACAAGGTAAGACAGTCCAGGGAGTGGGCATAGAAGAGAAGAAAATATAACAGGAAACAACAAGTAGTAGTATAAACATAAACCATACGTGGCTAAATCTCATTACCCTCATCAGTAAAAGTCATTTTCAGGTGAACGCAAGATGTAGCGTTTTATTAAATAAAAGCAAACATTTATTTTTTTAAGTAAAAAAAAAATACGTTCAGTTTCTTATTAATTTGATGTCACTGGAAATACAAACATTTTTAACTGCGCATCTTTTCCTATTCACCCAAAATATGTAAATATTTGGGGCTAAATTCTAATGTAAGAAGGACACATTCTTCCCAGTGATACCATTCAAAGAGAAAAGCTATTAGATCCATCTGCAAGAATAAACACAGTAGTAATGAAACTTATTATATCGTAAAACCATGTAAACAGCTCTTCATTTCATTGAAAACCTATAAATGTTAATGGATTGAAGGAAGATTAGATCCTTACTTCCTAGTCTAAAAACACATTAATGTTGTTATGGCAAGCCTCTAAACTATTATCAAATACAACATTTTACTAGATCTAATTTGCAAGGCTTTCCTACAGTTAAAAGTAGACAGAAAGAAATTGAAACAAAAAATGTAATCAGCTTTGCTGTATTTAAACTTCCACAACAATGAATCATAAAACTAAGAGCAGAGCCCATATGATCTCATGCATTACATAAACACAGTTTAGAAAATATTACTCAAATGCAATGCAAAAATAGGTGCTTCTTGTCAGCTACAGAGATCGGAACCCTACCTTGAGAACTATACGAAAGCCTGTTGTCACTGTGAAATTCCGATGAAACCATGACTAGGCTCAAAATCCATGTCCACGTCTTCCAAAAAATTTCCATAATTTAGAAAAACAGAAAGCTCTTTTTTGTCCTTGTTTTTTTTTTTTTCCCCTTGAAGAGCTACCTCTGTGCTATAGAGCTAACTCCACTCCAGAATTGCACCATAACAGGTATATCTATTTTATGCTACTTCCAAATTAACTACTGGATGTTCCACATTTTGACAGGTATTCTTTTCCAACAACCTGTATTTTCTTCTATATCTGCAGTCATTTTCTCAATTCAGAATAAGTATTTGTAAAATTCCTTAAGATATCAGTAAGACGTTAGACTGGGTAGTTACTGAAATTGCTCCATTTCTTTTCCTGAAAAACAAAAGAAAATGAGTCAAGGCAAATTCTTTCTACTAAAACAGATCTATACTGCAAAACACTAAGGCATCATAGTGAATTATGCAACGTAACATTTTGAAATCATATTCAACCACTACTATTTTTATGGTCCAAGGTCACAATCTTACAAAAACCATGAATTACCATTAACCTTGAACAGCAGACCCATACAGCTAAAGATGCGCATATCGACTTTATGATAATTAGGAGTAAGAATTCATCAAATTAAGGTTGCTCAAATACTATGTTCACACTTGTTCCAGCTATAATCAATGCTATGCACTCATTGATTTCAGCAGAAATCTAGACGCAAATACTACCCAAAAATGAGACCAAATACACTGGTAGACAAAGGAAGAACCTGGGAAACAATCCAAAGTACAGTTATGTGATCTTTCTGCAGCATGTATTTTGTTATTACTTGGGCCTGGGTTCTGCTTATGCAGGCAGAATTCTCATTCACTTAAATGGGAATGCTGCACATTCTAATACCAAAAAACAAATTTCAGTATTGAAGCCATTCATCCTACATTTTCTAATTTTTCAAATATTTGTTTTGTATATATCTTAACTACAATTTGATGTAGTAGAATATTATTTTTATTTTCATTTCTCAGGTCACAGGATTGAGCAAATAACCTGTTATTTGAATTATTTTTTTTTTATTTAAAACACTATCACAGTAATTCTAAAAAGCAGCTCTAGCTGCAACCAGGGATTAAATGGAAGATCTATGCAGTCAACTAACAGTCCAGTGTCAAGGGATAACAAACCACGTGTTGTTTCAGCTGGTACTACTCAGTGTCCTTAAGCAATCGCAACACACCTGTGCATAGAGCAACTCTGCTGAGGCAGAGAATGGAGAAACAGAACACCTAAGAAGGGAAGACTGCTTAAAAACAGATCTCCAAAAGCATACAGAGTCACTTATACAGGCATCAGATAAATTTCCCTTTCTAAAATTCTGGGAATTATTTACTACTTTCATTCAGACAGGTAATACTCCTGTGGCCAGTGGATTATTTAAAAAGGTTAAAGACTTGTAGCATAGTCTCAAGAAAAATCAACATCATGCCATTCCTACTTACTAACATCATGGTGAATATTAGGAAACTTCTTAGCCAATTTGAAACACATCTAATTATTACCACATAAATGGAGTTAATCTGATCATTCCAATACTTACTTTTTAAATATCTTTCAAGACAGTACATGGGATTTAATCAGGCTTGTAGAGGGAATAAAGCATACTCTGCAAGCACAGCTTGAGTTTAGTAGTATTTTTTTCTGTGGAAGCACAAGGATTTAGAGATGCCACTCACATGCAGCAAGACCTCAAAGCACGTAAATGAAAATCTCTGGTCTGGCCTTCCATGTAAAACCTTTATTTCCTAGCTAATATTTAATTACAGCTTTTAGACTTTTACAACTTTTGAAGAGACTTAATCAACCCCATACTCTTCAGCTACATTAGTACACTAAATAATGTGTCTTATTTTTAATCTGAGAACATCCAGTTTTGCATTCCTGTCACTGAATCTTGCTTTACCATTGTCTACTAATGAGCTCCTTTCTTCTCCTTGCATGGGTGGGTACAATCTGATACAAGAACCTCTTGACTCTTCCTGATAAACAGCCTGACCTATTTTGTTTACCTCTCCCTGTACAATCCAGTTTCCAAATGTCTAAATAGCTGTGTGGGTTTTTTTGTGAACCCTTTCCAAATTATCAGCAGCCCATTTCATGCACAGATACCAGAATTGGACACTGTAGTTCAGTAATGGTTTGTTATTCCCATATATAGAGGTAACATTGCCTCACAGCTTTTACTTAGTCAAAAAATCGTAACAGGGAGCTCATGTTCAGCCAGTTGGGCTGATAATAAGTTATCCTAACCTTAAGATATCCTGAAACTCTAGCACCTAAGGACCTAGGTAGTCAGAATGCTGGACCATAAACTACAGTGCCCATTATTTAGACACCAAAGATCCACATGGTGTGTGTTGGTCACCAGTGTCCCACAGTCACCCATACCTAGTGTCTTTGCAGGGGTCTGTGTGAAATGTTCTCCTTCATTCCAAGCTTCACACAAGAAAAATCTCCTTTCATCTTAAGCTTGCCAGAAGCTTCAGTAGAATTTTTACTCTCTTTTCCAAAAGTATTATAGCCAGCTTGAGCACTGATACAGGCAGACCACATGCAGCTATCTTACTGCTCCAAATCAAGGAGCAGTAACGGATGTGAAGCATAATGCACTCGGGTAACTCCAGATACAAGTCTTCAGTGTGAAGTTTGGCAGGAACCTCAATGCATCCATTGCCTATACCCGTTTTTTTTTCTTTCCATCTTCCTTGGTTGCGTATGTTCAGCATTCCGCTTTTGGCTGTTGCGAAGATGACCCACTTGGCCAACACTAAGCTTACAAATAGAAGCATTTCCTCTGTCTAGTGGCTGAACTATATGTTCACCCACAAGTAAGGGCAGGTGTGGCTTCATGTCCTGAACCGCTACCTAAAACCACAGCTCCTGCCTAATTATCAAATCTCTGCCAAACTTCAAAGAAAAAGAACAAGATGTTTTTCAGAACATAGGATGCCGGTGACAAAGCAGGTGCACGGCACTGGCATTTCTGTGAAAGCACTGATGACAGGAGTAGCAGTCCTCTCACGGATGCCACGAGCTTCCAACCCAGTGAAACTCAACGAAGAGTAAAAAAGGGCCATAAACACATACTGGAAGGCTTTGGGGCAGAAAGTGGATTATGGACTTGGGGTGGGGAGGGGGAAGGGGGGTGACAAGGTTGGAGGTGACTAGCCAAACTGCTCAGACCAGTCGCCTTGGGAGCTGCTATCTAAGCAAAGGCACACTGGGCAACTAAAGCGTTCCTTGAACTGATGGTCGCTGAAGACTTAGCATGGGCAGAGCGCCAGGAGACCGCTCTCCCAAGAGCATCACCACACGCGCCGCCTCCGCTGGGGACTGCCACGTCCCCCGGCGTGCCCAGGGTCTCCACACCCGGGGCCCCCGCCGCAGAACCCTCCGGTTCTCCCGCCGCCCTCGGCGGCACCGGCGTGGGGTCGAGGGGAGCGACCCACGCGCCAAGCGAGAAACGGCCCCGCCGCTGCCGGTGGGCCCACGGGGAGAGGGCAGGGGGGGTGTCACCACGACGTCTCGGCCCCCACGCTGCCTTTGGAAAAGGCACCGCGGGCTCCAACC
>JAOXJM010000019.1:23079791-23092200 GCA_026413425.1 Tringa solitaria
CTGAGGGTGCATTCGATCCCCTCGTCCAGATCATTAATAAAGATGTTGAAGAGAATCAGCCCCAGTACCGAGCCCTGTGGGACACCACTCGTGACTGGTCACAATAACTTTTTACTTCTTAAATTGAGTTCTGAACTGCTACCACAAATCAAATGCTTGAAAGCGAAACACATCAACTTGAGTTTGATTATTTTTGAGTTTGATAATTTTCTAATTTTTTCTAGGTAATCCAGCTTTTTTAAATTGCCACTAGGTTTTAATCCCTTGCAGAATTATGTACATGTTGACTACCTTTCAGATTGCATTTTTGAAAAGTAGCAGCTTGAAAACAACCTTGCTAAATGTTGGAAAGATAACTTTGTTCAACATTCATGACAACACTTTTTTTGTAAGCATTGATGCTGCAGTAATCCAATGGGTCTGTTTTATCCCTGGTGTAGTCCCATGGACAGGCCTATCTCTAGCAGAAAAGAGCTGCAGCAGGAATTATTTTGGCTGATTAAAGTAATTCTCTCTTGATCTATGGTGAAAGTTTACATCTAACTCCCGATAGTTCTATATAGAGTTAGCTGATGTGTTTTAGGATGTTTCTGGCATGGTACAGGGGACTTCTCATTGTAAGTACTATTCCTATCATACATCCTACTGGGGCTCTGTCTGTCCTTTCCCAATTTCATTTGCTTTATGTGACTCTTGGCTCCCTAAAAAGTGCTGCTTTTCTTGCAGAAATTCACAGTTGATGTAGAGACATAATATTTCATAAAATTAGTATGTGTTACATTATAAAATTTGAATGCTGCTGCAGCTACACTTTTCTTGATGTAAAACAGTCACTGTTTGACTAACTCAGTCAAGACACAGTTGTTATTCTCTGCTTCAGTGTTCATGAACTGTAACCCATATGTGAAAGCTTGCTTTCTGAGTTAATTGTCTCAAAGTTAGCAGTCCAGAAATTTGCAAATGTTTTTTAAATTTAGCTTTGTTCCTACTGCCCGTGTCAGTCCTAGCTGTAGGAGGAAAGTTATATTAGAATTTGTGTGTTTTTCTTAGCAGAATTCTTCTGAGACCCACACATATACAGTTATGGTATTATTTTTATACTTTTGCCAGTTCTTCAATATTCGATCTTCCCAAATAATAGACTACATGCAATGTCGCCAGAATACTGTCATTTATAAGGGACTTTGATCAGATTACCCTCTTTTTGTCAAGCTTGCGCACAGTCAGTCAAAGAATTAATTGATTGCGCAGCCTTAGCCTTCGTATGCAAAGAGCATCGAAACTAAGCTCCTGCTTGCAGTCTGGGGCTGCCCTGCAAAGTTAGAGCCATCTGGGAACTACCTGATAAAGTCTAGTTGAATTTGTAATTTGGAAAAAAACAGGTAGGAGGACTATTCTGAACGGACTAACTTTAAATTCAGCACAGTTGAACAGTTTCACCTTTCTATGATGAAACACAGATCTCCTCCCTTTCTATTAGGAGCTTCATTCACATTGACCTCAGCCTTTGGATTCTTCTCTTAAATACAACAAATTCATTATCTAGTTTTTCCAGTGTTGCAGTTCAGTGTTGTAGGACTATAACCAACACATTCCTGGATCTAAGTAAAATACAATTTCAACGCAATGACTTTCACAAAAAAAAACCCTCTAATAGTGAAATGGACAAAAGTCCAAAAAGGAGTTATAAAAGCATGCTGCACATTCAAATAAAAACCTAGATGCAACTGCATCAGGTTATGCATACACAGTAAGCTAACACTTGCTCTTTGGCAACATTTATTAATACAAATTAGTAATTTAACCATAACAGCTTTACAGTCAGTACAAATAGACATAAAATGCAAGCAAAGAAAGTACCAAAGATGAACTATTATAAGATATATCAATTTTAAGCACTGCAATTTTTTTTCTGTGGGTAAATTAGTGTTCTGGCAAAGATGTCTCTAGATCATGACATCAAGAATAATGGCTTGCCTCATCACTAGCACTCTATTAAACAAAATAAAACCACTTTATAATCTCAAGAAAAATTGAGCAACTGATTGTTGGGGAAATGATGTATTATATATAGTAAAGGAGTGGTTATCAAGCAGACTGCAACATTAATCTAGTTTAATTTGTATTTTAAGTCTTTCTGCCTGAAACAGTCTAGAGCAACTCATTTAAATGCAATCTAAATTACTAAATACCACCAAAATTACATTTGTCTTGGCTAACTGTAACCCAAAAGCTCATTTGGAAGCACCTGCAAGTAGCATTTGTTGCCAAATAGAGAAGGCAAGGTTATGTTTCATTTGACACAATAAATTTTCTAAAGTACAGAATTTAAAATGTGTGCAGAACAAAGAACTTCTTGTAACCATGGCTGATTACACTTACGAGTAGTTCGGCACTGCTGAGGTTCCTTGGAATGCTCATTGTTTAACCTGGAAACAATCTGAACTAAAACATAGCATTAGTATTGCCTGAGAATATGCACGACAAAAAGTGTGTCACTGGCTTAATCACTAGAATTTCATCTTTGTGAATAAGTAAAAGAATTGTGATCAAAAATTTTTTATGTTAAAACAGTTTGATGCAAAATAAATAAATAAATGCATAAAATAAAAATCCAACAAGAAAAAAACCCAGCAGATCAAATACAGTAAACTAAACCGGGACACTGAAAAAAAAATAACATTCTCTCAGAAAGTACGTGGATTTGTTATCCTTTGTGAATAAGTCGTTCATGAAGGATGAATTGCAAACTTAAACAGGTGCAAGGTGGCAATACCTTCCCAGGCTGTTTTATATGCTGTTTATTGGACTTCTCCTTTTTTTTTTTTAATAAAAAGAAGCTTAAAATATAATACAAGATAATGTAGTGCTGATGTACCAAAATACTAAAGACTATTCAAGGTTTCAAGACAGACTTATTTTTCCAAGGTTATATGCCTGTAACTAGCCATAGCAGTCTTCACTAGCATTACCTGTTTTATCTTAAAAACACAAAAAAAACCCTTATGTGTATTTCTGCCAAAAGTTTCTATCCAGAAACGTTTATGGTATTCTTTCAAAATCACAATTCTTTTATAATTTGCAGCAAAATCCAGACAAATGCAACAATTAATTTTAGTGCCACCATCAACAGTGGAAAAACTATCTGCAGAACAACTTAGTTAATTCGCTAGGAAATGACATCAGTAGAGTTTGTACCAATCACAATTGTTTGCAGAGTTGAGTTTGTGAGGGCAAGCGTGGTCTGCGCTTCCTTGTAACCTTGTAATACTACCTGCTAGAAGGTATTCATATTTCTAGATCAATCTCCTTGCAATATGAAGTGTGCTGTACCTAATATTCTGCAAAGTGAGAAGGGTCAGGGGCTCTACACTGTACACAGGGTCCAGAAGAATCATTACTGTAGATTGAGTCATTTTTCCTCTTCACATATGTACCGGTTCGGCTCCCATCAAGTCTGAAGAGCAAGTAGTCCTTCCTCAGGTTGAGATTTTCTACTGAATCAGTCACAACTGAAAGCATCATTCTCCCAGATTTGGCCCTTGATTTAGCAGGTGATTGTTTATCCATGAATTAAACCCTGGATGGTGACAGGGTTGTGACTGACATCTCTTTTCTTGACCGTACTAAAGCCTTCCAGCTCCATACTGGGAGAATATGATATGGGTTAGATGAAGAAGCCTCCTGTTTATCTGATGCTTAGCAGAGTCAGAGCTGTGAGGGGTTTTAAGCATGTCAATAATCCAGAGATATGGGCCTAATCAAATAATCCCAGCCAAGTACGATACTACCTTACCCAGAAATTACTGAAGTCAAAGAAACCTGTCCTTACTGCTTGTTACTGTCATGGCATCTATCTTGATCACCACTGGACGTTATAGAAAACACAAACATTAATTGAGGTTTACCAAGAAGCCTGACTGACACTTCTCAAGATTGTCCTGTTATGATCAGCCAGTTGTTTATATATGAGTGTATACAATGTTTTACTTAAGATCTCAGAGTTGGAGGGCAGTTCTGTGTGTTAGTAAGATTAGCTCAGCTGTGAATCCCACGTACAGTTCCAATAGCTCAGATGGGTAGCAATATGATGTAAACAATCTCTAATTTGAAAAAAGTTAAAAGGAGTACTGCCATTCAGAAGCCATGGCAAGATAGGGGGTGTTCAGTTTCCTTTGTTCTAGGATATTATGAGGTTTCCTCTTCAGAATAACAGAATAAAAATTTCTGCTTACACTTCTGCTCAATCTCTTCTACAGCTCCAAAGTAAATCAAAGCAACCACTTCTTTCTGTGAGAGTTACTGAAGAGTGAAGTGCAATAATTGCCATACAAGAATAAAATGAGAGGTTTGCCATTGCTGACAGTGTCTACTGTTCAAATATCAGCTGCAGTCTCTGACCACGTCCAGCGGAACCTGGGTTCCCAAAAGTCAGCTCTGGGACAGTCTTCCTGTGATTCATACTCATGCTGTGAAACTGCAGACTAGGCAATCAATCCTTCTAAGAACAGACAGATAAGATGCTGTCCTTATTTGGAATCCCAGACACCTTTAAATAGGTGTCTGAATTGTGAGTCCCCTGGACATGGATCAAGCAAGCTAAAAACTCTTTCATTACGCAGATGATCCATATGAACACTAAAGAGATGACGATTAATATATGAATAACCTGAGTACATTCTCTTGGATCACCATTGCCTTAATTTTAAGCTCTACAATATTTTCAAGAGCTGCTTTTAAAAGATCTGTAGGTTATCAGCAGCCTGACAGACTAAATTTCCTAAAAATATGGGAAGAAAGGAATTTTCTCCTGAACCACACTTTTCTCCAGCAAAGGGTTCCTCTAAATACAATAAAAACTATCTAAATAAATACCACCTGTAGGTGGTAGGAAACACATTGTTTTTTTCCAAGATGTGTATCAGATCTTCAGAACTTCAAAAAAGCAAAATCTCAAGGATGGCAAACAGGTGGTCTGTTTGCCATCACTCACGTGTTGGACCTCACTATAGGATGGTTTCTGGATTTTAGATTTGTGATTACTACTTACATATCTGGTATATCAAAATGGACAGTAATTTCAAAGGCCTATTTTGGTACCAGGAAGGGCTTGCTTGTCAGGGCTGGTATACTTGGTTTCAGTAGTGAACCCTTTTCTATTATTATCCCTGCCTTCTGTTAGTGTTCCACAATGTTTCAATAAATTGGCTTTGCTTGACTTTTCATTACAATTTGGACACATTTGTACTAATTTATAAATATGGCAGTGAGCATGTGAAACTGAAAATGTGATCTCTTGGCCATGGAGCTGATGCTGAAGAAATTAATGTCATAGTCATAGATGCCAAGGTGCAGCCAGTTTTTATGCGGGTATCAATGGTCACTATGGTTTTTATATTTCTTCCCCTTGGAATTACAGATGTCTTATTTTTAAGTAAGGGTAACTGATAAAACTTCTAAAATTTTGGCAGAAGGTCAGTGTCAGATAAGAATAGCTCAAGTGCTGTATCTGAGTATTCAGGTGCGGGATGAAAGACAGCAAGAGCAATGGCTGCAGTGTTTGTCGGGGATGTGTACTCCTTTTGGGCAGAAGATTTACCCACTATATTTGTTGCTTAATGATGTGAAACAATTATGACAGACTGATTTCAGTCATTATCAATAGCCGCAGGCAGGGGGGTGGTGAGGAGGGAGGAATATCTCTGTCTATGCCTGAGTGCTCTCTAATTTACTTGGGGGAGCAAGGGTCCAACATACCCAGAAAAAAATTTCGATGAAAGAAACAGTACTTTTTTTTTTTTTTTTGAAGATGGGGTTTGAACTTTTATTGGTCCAGAGTGCAACTTCTTGAGATGAGCAATAAGAGGTAAAGTTTTAGTGCCATCCTGACTTTTCCCTTGCACTAATGTACAAGGTGTGTGTATATAGCTCTAGGGAAAAGCTATTAAAGAGTTTATGGGCTTGCATACTTAAGGTACAAAGGTATGTACAATGGAATCTGCACTGAACCACACACAAAATAGAATTTTTTTCCATGAAACAGGACAGCATACTCAAGTGACAGATTCAATACTCAGTGTTAGATTTAAACCCGTTGTGCAGGTCTGCCCCTTTCTACTGAGCTTTCTCATCACCGAGGCAATTTATCCCACATAGCAGGAAATGAGAAGGGAAGCCTGGGGAACAGTGAGTAGGGAGGAAGAGAGGTCCAGCTAATTGAACCTGTCAGTATCTCTCCTCTAAGAAAATTCATAACTGTCCATGCTCACACTAAAAGGTCACAAAGAATGGATGACTGTGGGTTAGATCAAATTTTCATCTTACTCAGACTGGTAGATCTGAATGTTCATTGAACTTTCCAGCTTCTTTTAATGTTAGTGTTGCAGAGTAAAAAATTAACATTAAGATAAAAAAATCCTTATTTCATAGAATGGACATTGGTAGAGTCCCAATATTAGCATTTACAGAAGTGTTAATTCCAATTAAACAACTGTCACTTAGACATGCACGAAGAAAAAAAGTGGAGAAGTTACTCTACTCTGTCTTTAGATGTACTCCCCAACCTTCCTGAGTTTTGATACTACTGATGGAAGACCCCATTCCAAGCTTTTGTCATAATGAAGATCTGTTCTTCATTACTGCCTTGAACTTCTTCCATTTACTTGCCATGATTTTTTTCGGAGCTCCAGCTTCCAGCTAACCGTTTCAGTATGAAACAGTTTCCCTTGAAAACTGAAAATGCATTCTAGGCCATGCTGGAGCATGGGAAGAGTGTGAGGAGTCCTCCCCCTGAGGAGGAAGGAGCCACAGAGACAATGTGTGATGAACTGACCAAAACCCCCACTCTCTATCCCCCTGCGCCACTTGGAGGAAGGAGGCAGAGAAAATTGGGAGTGAAGCTGAGGCTGAGAAGAAGGGAGGGGTGGGGGGAAGGTGTTTTAAGATTTGGTTTTATCTCATTAACCTACTCTGATTTGATTGGCAATAAATTAAATAAATTTTCCCCAAGTCGAGTCCATTTTGCCTGTAACAGTGATCTCTCCCTGTCCTTACCTCTGCTCAGGATCCTTTCACTGTATTTTCTCTCTCCTGTCCAGCTGAGGAGGGGACTGCTTGGTGGGCACCTGGTGGCCAGTCAAGGTCAACCCACCACAGATTCATCTGAGAGTCCTGAGGGAACTGGCAGATGAAGTTGCCAAGCCACTGTACATCATATGCAGTCTGGTGAAGTTACTACCAAAGGGAAAAGGGGAAACATAACTCCCATTTTTAAAAAAGGTAAAAAAGGGAGACCTGGGTAACTACAGGCCAGTCACTCTCACCTCTGTGCCTAGAACAATCATGGAACAGATCCTCCAGAAAACTACGCTAAGGTACATGGAAAATAAGGAGGGCATTGGTGACAGCCAACATGGCTTCACTAAGGGCAAATCATGTCTACACTTTTGGTGGCCTTCTACAATGGGGTTACAGCATTAGTGGATAAGAGAATCTGACATGATCTACCTAGACTTGTGCAAACCATTTGACACTGACCCACAAGACATCCTTGTCTCTAACTTGGATTTGACAGAGGGACTACTCGGTGGATAATGAATTGGCTGGTTGCACACAAAGAGTTGCAGTCAATAGCTCGATGTCTGGGTGGAGACCGGTGGTGAGTCATGTTCCTCAGGGGTCAGTATTGGGACCGGTATTATTTAACATCTTTTTAAGGGACATGGACAGTGCACCCTCAGCAAGTTTGCAGATGACACCAAGCTCTGGAGAGCAAAAGGGAAGCCATTCAGAGGGATCTGGACAGGCTCGAGAAGTGGGCCCATACAAACCTCATGAAGTTCAACCAGGCCAAGTGCAAGGTCCTGCACCTGGGTCACAGCAATCTCCAACATGGATACAGGCTGGACGGAGTATAGATTAAGAGCAACCCTGAAGAGAAGGACTTGGGGGTGTTGGCAAGTGAAAAACTGAGTATGATGCAGCAATGTGCACAGGCAGCCCAGAAAGCCAACAAGCTCCTGGGCTGCATCAAAAGAAGACTGGCAAGCAGGTCAAGGGAGGTGATTCTTCCCCTCTGTTCTGATCTCAGTAGTCAAGGTGGGGTCACCCAAGTTCAGGTCTGAAGCCCTCAGCATAAGAAACACCTGCTCAGGCAGGTTGAGAGGTGGGCCATGAGGATGATCAGAGGGCTGGAGCACCTCTCCTATGAGGACAGGCTGAGAGTGTTGGGCTTGTTCAGCCTGGAGAAGGCTCCAGGGAGACCTGCTATAAGACCTGCTACTATAAGCAGCCTTCTAGTACTTAAAGGGGGCCTACAGTAAAGGCAGGGAGAGATTCTTTATGAGGGAGTGTAGCGATAGGATGAGGGGTAACAGTTTTAAACTGAAAGAGTGGAGATTTAGAGTAGTTATTAGGAAGAAATTCTTTACAGTGAGGGTGGTGAGACACCGGAACGGGTTGCCCAGAGAAGCTGTAGATGCCCCATCCCAGGAAGTGTTCAAGACCAGGCTGGAAGGGGCTTTGAGCAACCTGGTCTAGTGGGAGATGTCTCTGCCCATGGCAGGGGGGGTTGGAAATAGATGGTCTTTAAGGTCTGTTCCAAACCAAACTATTCTATGAACTGAAAAATCAATAAACTGAAATCTGGTTAATAAAATGCGTATTTTATTTCCCAAGGTTATAGTCACTGTAGATAAACAAGAGTGGAATTTTGTGCATTGTATAATAATGAAGGCTATATAAAAGCAGATTAGGATGACACAGAATGCCAGCATTTATTCTGAAGGTAACTATCAATTTAGAAACTGCAGAAATCAACAGAACAGAGATCTGTTATAAGCCTTGACTACCTAAATCTGACAAAGCGAAGACAGATACTGTTAGACAACGTAGCATAACCTAATATACACCATTTAGGAAGCACGCTGTTGTAGAGTTGCACACTCAACATCTACAGCCCTTTGCACAGAAAGATGTGTCATCTTCTGCAAGTGTTTATCTTAAAGCCAATAAATTTGTTTGCAATGGTCCTGAACAACACCCCAATTCCCATTCCCCCCTTCACACCAGAACACCACCCCAATCCCCTCACATCCAAACCCAACCCACTACATTCTTTAGATGCTACTGTTAGTTCCAAATATTTGCAAAACCATGCACAGGAGGAGCTAAATTATTTCAAATTTTGCTTCTACAAAGTACAACAAAATACTAAAGGAAACTGAGAAGAGGTAAAACAATCTAAGAAATTATTTACATTAGAAAAGTCATGTATAAAGTATGACTTTTAAAATAAAAGGACTGTTAAAACATCATTACTTGGTCTATTACCTGAAGTTGCATCTTATTAAAGAAGCTGAAAAAACACTTCGCAGTGTAAATGGCATCAGATGCCATTAAGCATGCCATTAAGCTAAAATGTAACTGTTGAGCAGATAAAATAGAAATTTGAATTTTTTTTCGTATGTCATACCCTGACCAAATATACACTTCAATAAAAATAAAAAATAAAATGGTCAAATCATCCTACAAGAAGAGGCTGCTGATATGAAAAAAACTGATCATAAAACCTAAGTATGTCTTAGCCCTCAATAAAAGGTGCTTTGCTTCGTCTTAAAAGAAAATAAGTAGGTCACGCTACATGTGAAAGGCTTCTAGGCGCATTCGGTTTGGATCTTCCGGATGTCTCAGGGCAATTCCATATCGCAGCAACAGCTCAATATAAGGTGGCCAAAATGAGTCGTCGATGTTTACATAAGGTTCATGTGGTGTGCTCATTAATTTGTCTATAAGAATCTGGAATACCAAAATGTTAAGATTTTAGAAATGAACAAAACAGCTAGATTTTTATCTCCTTTAACAAAAATTATATGAATTATTGTAATGAGACAATTATGTAGGCAATATAAGAAATACAAGACTACAGAAGAAATACAAGACCTGTTTAAGGTAGAAGTAAAACAAAGAACATGTGATTAACCTCATTACATCTTTTTTGATGAAAATATTAGAACCAGAATTCTTCTTTTATCCAGATGAAGTTTTTCAGCATCTGTCAAAAATTCTTACTGAATTTTAGACAGTGTAACTGTAAATGCCCAAAAATTCTGAACATGAAGGTGGTAAACTGTTATATAATTAATCTTTATATCAGTATCTGTTAACTTAAGGTTAAAAACATTAAATAAGAGGGAAAGCTAGATGTTTGGGAATCACTTGCCTTAAAAATCATAATGACTTACTTTCAACAAATCACTATCCCTAACTCTTTCAGATTTTGGCAGAGAACATCCATCTTGCAATGTTTCCTAAATTTCACCTCACTAATAAGCCCCTCTCCTCCCCCCCCAAAAAAAAAGCCATCTTCTTAGATTGAGGAGAATTAATACTGGTTATGGGTTAACCTGCTGGAAAGCAGATCCGCAGCAGGACCTTGAAGTCCTGGTGGACAAGTTGACCATGAGCCAGCAATCTGCCCTTATGACCAAGAAAGCCAAAAGTCTCCTGGGGTGCTAAAAAAAGTGTGGCCAGCTGGTCAAGGGAGTTCAGTCCAGTTCTGGGCTCCCCAGTTCAAAAAGGACAGGGAACTGCTGGAGAGGGTACAGCAAAAGGCTATGAAGATGATCAAGGGAATAGAGCCCATCTCTTATGAAGAAAGGCTGAGAGACCTGGGTCTGTTTAGCCTGGAGCAGGGAAGACTGAGAGGGGACCTCATTAATGCTTATAAATACCTAAAGGGTGTGTGTCAAGAGGATGGGGTCAGGCTCTTTCCACTGGTGCCCAGCAACAGGACAAGGAGCAATGGACACAAACTGGCACACAGGAAATTCCATCTCAACATGAGCACAAACTTTACGTTGAGGGTGCCAGAGCACTGGATCAAGCTGCCCAGAGAGGCTGTGGAGTCTACTTCTCTGGAGATAATCAAAACCTGCCTGGATGCATTCCTGTCCAGCCTGCTCTAGGTGAACCTACTTCAGCAGGGGGCTGGACTAGATTATCTCCGAAGGTCCCTTCCAACCCCTGCAGTTCTGTGATTCTGTGAATTCTTTTTCTTGTGTTTTGTGTCTGTCTGTAGCTAGTGCTGGAAATAAATGAGTTTGCACCAGTTTAACCTCACTATGTTTGCACATCAAATCGTTTTGTTCATCTCATAAATGGATGGTCTTAATATCACTTCTTGTTCAGGCATGAAAAACACCTTACAACTCACCTCCTTTTGATACTTACTTACTTCTCATTTGTTCCCTATCTAAATATATAATTAGTTAATGGGGCTAAAGACAAAGATCAGTTTTGACATTCTTTTTCTGTTCTTGGAGACCATGTTTATATCCTCATAATACTGTACATGGGGAATATTGAAGACATTACAGATAAAATAATCTTATCTATCCTATAGTGCTCTCTCTATTCATCCCACATATTTCATTTTTCTAAAAATTCTGAGGTTTGCATAAGAAAATTTACTGCTTGCTTACTATTTACACTAACTTAATGAAGTAGGTCCTCATAAGCCTAAATAATATAAATGTATACAATTGTCAAAGTGGATTAATTAAAAATGTACACTTTCATTATTTAACAAAACACATGGAGATTGAGGAGACATGGTTAGGAACACGTGCGCTGATTGTAACTCTGTGATGAATCACATTTTTACAACAGCAAATCCTTAATCTGCAACCATAATACAAAGATGACTTTTCATTTGTCTCTTCAAGAACTACACACAGACTATTATCTGTATCTAAAACACTTTTGAAATTTAACAGGCCTTGAAGCTAGAACCAAGTTGCTCAACAACAAAAAAACCCATAAAACAACGGTAAGAGACATTGACAGTTTATGCTAAGACAGTTAAAATTAAAAATAAGTCTGAAATTTTGGAAGTAGTAGTATATTATTCGAAATGGAGATCAGACATTACTTGGATGTAGTCACATTTTGAGGAGATTAACAATGTCAGAAAAATATTAAGTACAAGGTTAAAGCACTAGAAAATCTTTAAAATTTTGATTCCACAGGGAATGTGGCTATTTTTAATTCTGATATGTTTTCAAGCTCTGCCTAATTTGGTATTAATAGGCATGCTGAGATACTTGAAGCATGTAAAATTATTCTGATGATGTAAGCCCAAAGTCTGGGCTTTAAACTAAAGTACAACAATGTCATAGTGACCGGATGATAGCATCTTAATACTAGGAAGTTGTTTTTCACCAAGTTTTCCCTCAGGAAAAAACTGTTCTACCCCTTAGGAAGGTCTTACATATAGATGCTTACAACTGCCTGAAGGGTGAGGATGGAGAACAAATAGGAAATTTCATTTCAAATGCTACATTTAAGACAAGAAGGAACAATGTTAGTGAAAAGATTTTCAATGCTCCTTCAAAATTGTGCTTTGCAATTC
>JAOXJM010000019.1:23092300-23104453 GCA_026413425.1 Tringa solitaria
TTTGCAATTCAAATCCATAAATTGCACTATGATTAAAAACACTCAATAAGCAATGCTGGCATACTTATAAAATCTATTAGAAATGCACAAATTGGATTCATTGATTACCTCATATCAGAAGAAAATCTAATTAATACACAAGACTACACATTAATTGGTCCTTCTATAACTGTTACTATGTTATATTTCAGTGAAACAGTATAAAATCTAGCATGAAATGGAACAATTGATGTTTTGTTAAGCATAGCATTTGTCTTCCCTACTATGAGCTATCAAGGCTTGTAAAACTTCGTTAAAACAATCATTATAAAATTAAGCAATCAGGGATAATAATTCTCCAGCTTAAACTGAAGATTTGGTTATCTAAATTATTGCCACATCACTTTTAAAAATACTGAGGTTTAATTTGATAGGAATTAAAAATCAGACTTAACATTCTTAAACATTTTACTTGTCAATTAATGAACTTAATGCTATGTCATAAACTGTTATTTATCTTATCAGTATATTATGATCAGATCTGAGTATTGGAAAATCCCCAAAATCTCTACATAACAAACCATCTTACCTCTAAAATTTCATTCAGCGTTACCAGTTCTACAGCTGGCTCTTCAGAAGAATTCTGCAAAGATAACCACCACCCCCAGCCAAATTAACAGAAAACAAAACTAAATAGTCATTTAAAATGTTAATTGACAAAGAAAAATAATCACACAATTATTTGATTTCATAGTACACAACAGATGAAGACAGATTTAGTCATGACAAAAATACAAGATAGTATTTAAATCATTCATCTACCAGTTCAATATTATATACTTTAAATGTAATATTTTTAAAATGAATTATTAAAAAAGATTAATCTTAAGTGATCATAATATATTTACCTGAGTTTATATTATAATAAAACCAAGTATATCATATTTATAAATGTAGTGCAGTGCAAAACATTCTATGAATATGATCTCTTAGGAAAAAAAAATAAATTTAACTTTAGGAAAATGTTTACAACACAAGTTTGACACAGCTCAAGACTTGAGTTCATAGTGCTTTTGATATTTGTTTACTTTTACTCTGACTTCAATTAAAACAATTGACCAAGCTTAAGAAATAGAATAATTTAAAATTTGGAAAAAAAATTTCCTTGCTAAAATACCTTTTGTACAGCAATCCATTAGAAAATTACCTATTAATTTGTAGCAAGCAAATCAAGCCATTTGCCTATAAATTGATATGGATTCCTTAGGCAGCAACACCAAAAAAACTGCTTGTGTTGTTGCAGGGTGAACCTGATTCTTTTATTTTTCAATTTTATCCTTTTTCCCCCTTCCACTCTCGCATTCAACAAAATAAAGGAGAAAATACAACAGTGGTGGCTGCTTACTCAGCACTGCTGTTTAATATGTCAGTTTAAGTCCTAAGATATTAACAGATCTGCAGGATCTTATACAAACACCACTTCTGGAACAGAAGAAGAAGAATACAAGCAATTAAGAAGAATTTGTGAAAGGTAAGTTCTGGCTCCGTTTTTCCTGTCACAGCTCTTAATATTCTCACCTTCAGAAAGACACAAGGGGGACATACTGAATGCTCCATGGAAATCTTGCAAGCCATGGAGCTTGGGGTCAATAATGCCTATCTTTGTAGCTTTATCTTGATACCAGGCTGAAGAAATAGAATCTACCCTAAGAAACTGCAAAAGGTTCCTTGGAGCAGTCATGAAGATACTTCATATTCTTGTATGTCCCTGGCCAAAAGTATTATTTCATAACTTAGGTAATGGGTTGAATATTCACGTTTCAAAGTTGAAATTAGGTTATGACTTCAGTTATTGCTAAAACTGATATGTAAAGAATAAAATCCTAAGGATATTAGTGTAAAGAGGTTTGCACTGTCACAGAACTAGCAAACTTATTTTGCTAGGTTTATAATATACATTGTAAATATTGTTTTGTAAAATTATATTACTTACATATTTTAAGTGTCACCAATAGAAGTAGCTCTAATTAATTAATGTACATAATGCTCAGTATTTATTTAACCTGAAAAGCACCCTCTTTTCCCTTCCATGAGAAAGACTACCATAAAGAATATTCAACATATGACTTTTCATATTTCTTATCTTGAAAACAAAAAGTGTCTTTTTTAGCAGAGATTTAAAATGCAAGAAAATTTTTCCCTCAGTCACTACCTAAACTAAAGTTCTTGTGCCATGGCTAACCTGGGCTGCTGTGATTCAGCCTTCCCTCCCAATCCCAGACACGGGTGCATGGTGAAAGGAGGGTGGAACCAGAACAGTGGGGCTCAGAGCAGTTTACACTACACTGGAGCCATACCCTACAGCCATCAACCCCACATGCAGAACTACTGAGAACACAAGCTTCCATGAAGTGACACAAAATTATTGATGTAATTTGGACTTAAGAGTTCAGCGCTTCCAGTGTTGAACCAAGCTGATAACAGACATGAATAACATGTTTCCCCAAATCAATGAAGCAGCAAATTTCACTGCTAATGCCATCAATTTGTATTTCTACACAATAAAGAAAACTATGTAGGTAAAAGCGTCTGTCTCCCCTGCCTTCATGGTTAATCACTTCGATGCAGATTGCAGACCTGCAGTTCAACCATTGAGATCAAACTGAGTAAAAAGATATAGAAGCAGATATGAATTCACGAGTGAAAAGAAAAAGACTTGTCAGAAAACAAACTGTGTTTAAGAGTTCAGAAAATGTGTAAATAAAATTAAGATAAGATCAGACCTTGCTTGGAAGTTTATCAAAATAAATTTTACATTTAAGGAAATTTTACAAAGGTAGAAGTTGAGCTTCTGTGAGCAGGCAAAGGTTTGGTTAATCCCAAACACCTTGGGTGATTATTTTTTTTCTTTAGATTTTACTAAGGAAACAGCATGGAAGGGAGATGAAAGCAGGATAGGTAGTAAAAACTTCTGATAGTCAGCATAACAGAGGCTAAGAAAATTTAAGCAGTTGATATTTGCTCTGGGGTGGGAAATTTTATATAAAATCTTCCTCAGAGTTCTGTAACACACACATGAATTCACTATTTCTTATTTTTAAAACACAGCTCGATATGACCATGAGCAACTTGATCCAACTTTGACATTGGCACTACCCTGATGATGGGGTTGGAATGGAAGGTCTCCAGAGGTCACTTCCAGCCTATATTTTTCTATGACATCACATAAATGGGAGCAAATAAATTGGTGTGTCTCATTATAGGAAACACAGCTTTAAGGAAATACTAATGATACATATGGGAAAAACAGACAATCACTTAAAATGCATCCGGGAAAGTCAGTGTTTCAAGAGTCATGTCCTAGAACAATTGTGAGAGGAATAAGAATCAGCAGCTAGGGAGATAATATATCAGACTGAAATCAGGAAATATATGATTGAAAGATAACTGTTAATTAAATCCCTGAAACTTTAATTTCTTAACGTTGTAACAAAATGTATCATATTCAATAATCACAGGAAATTAGAAGGCATGGATATACAGAAGGACTAAGATATAATAGAATAAGATATTTGAACATGGCCAAGTAAGACTTTGAAAATGGACATTGTGCACTTTCATGTGCAATACAGGTACTTCTGTGCAAAGAGAAGATATTTTTGTTTTTAATTAAAACCTCAGGGTTCATCAGTTGGCAATAAGAGGAAGAAATAGACAAGGGTGTAGTCAGTTGCTTTTGTGATGACTACTACTGTTTATAGAATTGGTTTTGACCAGGTTCCAAGAGAGATGAATCCTAGTGAAGGCAAATATAGAAAGTTGGTGTTATTTCAATAAGCCAGAGAATTGAAAAAAATTATCTTACAGGAGACAAACAAGAAAGCTTTGCCAGTTCAATTAGCAAAACAAAGAAAGAGTTTATAAGATTGCTGTCTATAAATATACCAAGAGGAATAGACAAAAGAAAGAAAAGGAGCTATTCTAAGGACAAGATTGGCATAAGAATACATGGATCTGTGTTAGACATGAATAAATTTAGACTAGAAGTTAGGAGACAGTTTCTAACGAGAGTACTGAAATAGTAGAATAAATCCTAATAGAAACAGTAGTAACAAAAATAATTAGTTTTAAAGTGGAGTTCAATGACAGTATTAAAGAAATCATATTATATGGTTGTCTGAAATAACAGGGAACTGGACTAAAGAAATACTTTCTATTTCTGTATCCTTCAATGTGTCTGAAATCAAAATCAACCCCCCCTTTTTTGTAGCTATTCTTTTGAATAGTAATGGTAACAAGTTTATTTTTACTGCAGACTTTCAACTTATTATGCAAAATACTCCCTGACTGCCTGTTTTCTCTACAGTTTTAAGATAATTTTTGGCCCAGTTTGCCTGAACAGAGACTGATGGTTAACATTCCAAACTACGCTGTAATTATAAACACTTGTCCTTAATATTGTTCCAAAAACATTGTTAGACAATTAAAATTTGCTTTGCCAAGGAAAACATGAATCCACTTGCCTAGTCCAGTAAAAAAGAAAATGGAAGAATTTTGAGTGAACCCCTCACCATTTCCAAATTTGGCACAGCTTGCAGTTCAGTAAGAAATACAATACATTACTATATATCTCATTGGGTAAAGGATGTATGCATTAAAAAGAAAATATCCAGATGGGAACAGCCTTTAATATAAACCAACCTGAAAAATATCAATTAAACCCAAAGGATCAGCTGTAAGAACCGTATTTATTTCAAAATATAACAGCAGATTCTATGCTTGTGATTTAAAATTATATTGCATCTAAATAAACAGAAATTGAACATTACAAATCTAATAGCTATTAAGAAAATCTTACCTCATTTTTAGCACTTCTACCTCCCTCTGGAAGGGGAAAATGTTCTTCTAGGAATTCACCGAGAGTATCCAAGAGCTGTTCCTTATATAGTCTTAGTTTCAACATTTTATTTTGCAGTTCTTGGAATGCTCTAGCAGTCAAACTACTAGTAAAAACATAGCAATAGAGCATGAAATTCAATAAAATAATTTAAAAGTTATTCTTCAGTAAAAAAAAAAAAAAAAGCCAAATTTATTTTCTATTGTTTTTAAGTTCAACATTATCTGGAATCACAGGATATTAGTAGCAGATAGTAGCAATACTTTCCATGTTTCAAATATGGATTATTGAGGTATTTGCTCATTTGGTCTTGTTGATATTTAATTTATATTCTTCAATATATAAACACAACACTGTAGAAATACCTCGATTTGGGAAGTTGTTTAACTGCAAGTGTTGTCTCTTCAACTCCAGTAAGAGTATCTAGTATCTGCTTCTGGTCCTCTTGCCACTGCTGTTCTCTTTGAAATATGAAAATTAGGAAATGGCACAACAGATAAATAGTTTTCCTGGACAGTCCAAATAAAAGAAGTGTGATAAAAAAAGCTTATGGCATTCATAAGTCCAAATTCTTGTATTACCTTTTCAGATCTTCTTCCAGTTGCTTGTTCTTTAACTGAACTGTTGACAGCACCATTTCAAGACCATTCTTTACTTTCTGCAACTGTTAAAAAGTAAAAATAAACCTACAGTTTGCAGATAACACAGTCCATTGTATTTGCTCTATGTAAGGCTACACTGTAAAACTGGTAAAGAGGGCCAAAATGATCTGCAATTTAAGGAATATGGCTACAGAATGCCACAATCTTTTTAAATCCAGTTGGAGCTATTTAAAATGTTACTGTCACCAGTTGTTCATCAGTGTCTTACTGAAGCTCAATAAAACAACATAGTTGTTTATACCTAAGGCAGATTATGGAGCACACACATGAACTGCTCATCTGCTGAAAGAATGAGGAAAAGTCACCTACAGCACCAGGGCTGCATTGTCTAAATCTTTGCAGCTGTTCACAAGAATGATTCTGTGCTAATTGCACCAACATAAAACATATAGCACTCAGAAAACAAAGATCCTGAAGAGAAAGACTAATCGCATCATCTCTTAACAAGAAAAACTTACCTCTTCTTTTCCCAATTGTAACAGTAGATCTGGATTGGTCGAAATTACTGAAAAATAAAATTAATTGAGTTATTTGCATTGGATGATATAGACTTATTTATATTGAAAAGCAGCCTGCCTAGACAGAAACTTGTGTAGCCTCTAGCTTGGCTGTCAGCAGCATTTTAACCATATTTTGTGGTGTCCTGCTGGGCTAAGCTGTCAATTAACTTAGACTGAAAAAACTGTGGTGTTAATGCTTCCGAGTTATTTTTTTATACCTAAACTAGCTCAGGTACATAAAATTGAAATATGAGGTACAGTCATACTTCAAGATAAGCAAGCCTGATTTTTTCAGTGGAAGGGATTCCATCAACATTACCAATACGGGCAAACAAATTCTTCCAGTCTTCCAATTCCTTCTTAAACAGCCTCATAAATGCTTGATCAGGATTGTAAAACCTATCAGAATTAAAGAACTTAAAAAACATGTCACCATCCTTAGTGTTCACAAAAACAGCTACATGTAGGGAGATGAAAGGCCCAGCACGGCCTACATCCTAACTCCAACCCTAACAACTCCAACTCCAACAGCAGTATGGGAGGAAAAGCACAGTACTACCATTCGAGAATGCGGCAATGTTTCCACAGAATGCTTCTGCAAAATGCAATAATTTATGCTTATTAATTTTCTGAATAAAAAGTAAATTGTTGTATTTGATAGCCTTCAATGGGCACCAATCAATTCTCAATTTCATGTCAACTTGCATCATCTGCATAAACATATACATTTTTAAAAGTCAAGCATTTGGACCTATTAATGGGAGAAATGAAAGTTACGCTAACAGATTTAAATCTTAATACAGCAAGGATTTTTTTTTTTCCAACTTGGGCTCCAAATCTCTAATGTTAAAAATCATTACTTCAATAAAAGCTTTTCCTTTAACAGAAAGGAAAACCCTTAACCCCCTCATAAAAGCATTAAATATCTCCTAAATACAATACAGCTGATTTAATAAATTTATAAAAAAGTACTTTTTCAGTAAACACATTTTGATAAGCCTTAGAGTAGTAGTTTTAAAAACCACGTTCTCAGATGAAAATCAGCAAAACCTAGTTCAAAATGTTTTAAATTACATGTCACAATAAAATCCCTTTTATTTAGAGAGAGAATTACTGACTCTAAATCTTGACACAAAATTTTAGTAGAGTGCTCCTAAATTAAGCTTATGTTTAAGACCTGTGGGAGTAGTGTTCTGTGCTATTATTAGAGCAATATTTCTTTAATGACATGAATATCCTACATACACGTGATAAAATTCAATAGTGTGCTTTTATTCACATTCACTGGCATATTTGAAGAAAACCGTACAACTCTTCCCTCTGCTACCTCCCTGAGTTATCCTGAGCCCTCACTACCTGGCATTATCAATTTCTACTACTGTTTTCTAGCACTTCTTCAGTTTTAGATGCCTAATCCTGAGTCTGTACTTCTCATTCAATATACATATTATCTGAGTATCAGTACAGAAGGCCTCGTCTTCCTAGGAAAGAAATTACTAACCCAGTAATGGGCAGATGCCCCAGTGTCTTACAACACATTTATGGCAGCTGCTACTTTAAAGAACACAGGTTGCTCTGCCTACTGTCAGTTAAAGTTTTTTCAGATATGAATCACTACACTTGCAAAAATCAAATGTCAAACAGAATTGCCTAGTGATACATAGTACAATTACTAAGCAAAATACTACCAGATGCTAGGAAGGACTATACACATGTTTATATAGAAACTTCTGTTAAAATAAGAGGAATTTGGCAGAATGCCAACATTTTGCAAAGAAAAATAGAAATTATGCAGAAACCACAACTATTACATGGTCTAAAATATTGTTGCTTCCACTTCCTTATTTTGCAAAGGTAAAAGTTAAATTCTATTTTTATGAGTCAATGCTTGTTAAAAAGTTTTAATTCAGCTGATTTAGCAGCTCTAGAGCTACATAAACAGTACCAGAAATAGAGAAAGAACAAGAGACTAAGGTAAAAGCTTTGCAAAAATACAATTTGCATTGTGGATTCAAGTCTATTTGCCAATATCGTGCCCAAAGAAATGTAGAACTGCCAAGTTATAACCTCTGAAAATAAGGTTTAAAATTGAAATCCTGACAGGCCCTCATTTACAAGAAATGACCTGGCCGTTACTAAAAGCTGAAACCAAAGTAACGAGACAGCCTGACATCCATGCTCTGCTAAATTGTATGAAATTAGTATTTTTACTATTCCTATTTAGATAAATTCAGACAATGTTTTCAATTAAGTAATTCCTCCTTCAAAGCAAACAGTAGGTAGAAACGAGCCAAGAAGGACAGAGAAGGTGTAAGCACAGTAGACTCTTCATTTTCATATAAGCACTATAACTCTATTCAAATTCTTAGCAGCAACTTCTTTTTTCTTCCCTCAGAAAGGTAGCCAAAAAGGCAAAGCTTTGGCCGCAAAATATTATTTGCATTATAATATGCATAGATCATTTTGCTAGTACAAAATTAAGATTTCTAATAATAAATCTTGTCACCTGGGAACAAGTAAGAATGGTTGAGCAAAGTAAGTCAGCTTGCCAATGAAAATAGGTCAAACATCAAGAATATTTTTAAGCAAATAGCTTAAAGTTTAAAATAATTACATATTTCAGTAAGGAAACCAAACATCTCCAGGTATTTCATCCAGATAAAAACTGTAAGTGCTTTCAATTAATTTGTTTTAAGCCAGCAACTTATTTATGAGCAGCAGCCAAGAACCAGTATTTCCCAAATTCATTCAATGTCATACTTTTGGTCTACATTCCTCTAAAAAGCATTTGAGACTGACCATTCTTAGACACAGGCTTACAAAGCACATGAACTATGAATTTATTTTAATAGAAAAATAACATCAATTTACAAAAAAAGAAATATCTTTTTCACCAATTGCTATTATTTGATCACAATATGCAGCAAGTAGATGAACTTTGAAAGAAGCTGGAGAAATGACTGTAATGTTCATCTGAAAATGCATTCCAATTTGGCCAGATGACAAAATATTAGAAGTCAGCATTTGCTGTGTAAAACACTTTCCTATTATTTTGTAATCACTAAAAAAGCAAAGCCTCTACTGGCATAAATATATTCAAATGAGTCAATATATTCCTTTTTAATGGATGGAAAGGTGCTAACAGTTCATTGACAGGAGACATAACAGCAAGTGCTACCAGAATATTGATAGTGTACTGTGAACAGTTTTAGGAGTCTCCAAAACAGAAAAACTGATACTGGACAATTCTGAATGGTTTTATTTTCAATGGCTGGCCACATCAGCCTTGTAACAGAATGAAATCAGTCAGCATTAATGCTTATGTACAAAAAGAATTTTTAAGAACTGAGGGATTTATACCTTTTGACTGATAATGCTTAACAAATATAACAGCTCCACTTGTCTCAGTGGCTTGTGCCTCTCAGGATCAATAAATTATCTGGATTCCTGTGTGTTCAAATAAACTGAGGTGTCTTTTACCACTTTTTCTTGACCTGAAATCTCTGACCCCTGTTAAATCCAAGCTAGATATTTTATTATGGTGTATGACTTACCACTACAGGTTTACTTCAAAGTTTCAGCTAGTACATCATAATACAACACACTTTCATGAAGTAGTAATAAAAAAACAAAAATCCAAGGAGGTATGGTTAAAAATATGTCAGGGTAGATTATTGTTAGTTTATTAGCAATACTTGCAAAGATAAAAAAAAGTATTGGTTTCTTAAAAGACAAAATGAAGACAGAGTTATTTGCCAAAGTAGTTCTGGCCTATAAAGGAAATACATGTGAAAGATGCAGAGGAAATGATCACTGAAGGAGTGTAATAGCATAATGAAGTTCTATTATTCTGTTAGGAGATCTGCTAATAGTTATTATTCCATTAACTGACTGATGAATGATGATATAAATAAGGCATTTATTTGTTCAACATCATAAGATTAAGTTGTAGTAGAATTCATTGTGAATTCTAAGTTCACTTAGAACTGAAGTCCAAGGAGATTACAGATATGAAACATACACGCTACTGTGGGAAGTATTTAATTTAATTTTAAAGTACTTAGAGTACCAAAAATACAATCAGCAGACATTTGATATATGCACAGTTTAAGATGCTTAGATGAAAGAGACTTTGCAGAGGTTTTATATAAGTATACCTTACATGGATGCAGTTACTTACATTCAGGATTTCTTTTTTGCCATTGATGATATTCCACTGTTAGAGCTTTCACTTGCATCATTAACAATGAAAACTGTATAACAAGAAAAGAAGCATCTCTTGAAATGTGTTGAGTTACACTGGAGTAAAATGAGATAGAGCAGTATAGGAACTCAATTATTAAGTTTATACAGCAGAAGACAAAAGAGCGTATATTATAATAGGCCACTTTTCCTTCCAAAGATTTGAAAAGCCATTTGCAGGGATCAAGAAACATTTCTACTCTTTTTTCAAAAGGGGGAAATCGGAAGTAGTCACAGTTGGAACTTTTCCCCTAATTTCCTCTATAATATCAGAAAATGGCCACAACTGAAGATGAGTCGTTAGAAGCAAAGACAGTACTTCCCATCCCCACTCCTCCTTAGAAGCATAGTTGATAGATACTGAAGGTTAAATGGACCGTGCTTAATATGAGCAATGACTAAACAAAAGATTGGCTTCCAAAAGACAGCAATCAAATAAATCTTCTATCAAAACCACATCCATGGACTCACCAAAAGTGCTTTAGAACCAGTGCTTTAGCTCACTGTAATCATTGAAAATATAGGAGCAATAAGAAGAAACACCAGTTCAGAAACATTTATTAAAATACCCACCCTAAACAACCATAGATTTTTAAAAATGTACTTATTTTATTATCTTACTATGTTCTGGAGAAAGAATATATTAATTATTACTTCCTGAAACTGAGGACTACACCTGTAATTTTCTTTAAATATGTTGTAAATTGCATATAGATAGAATATTACAACTAATCTGATAAGAAATTAAGCATACATTTAAATACAAAAGGTACTGCTGGCATGGTCAAGCATTCAACAAAAAGCACTGCAGATTGCATTTGGTTTTACATCAAGTAAAAAGTAAAAAATATGCTAAGAATCATCAGTCAAGTTCTTGTAATAAAAATATCAAGAATTGACAATTTAAGCTTAGCTTTTCGCTACTCAAAATAACTTTGCAAGGTGCATCTTCAAAAGACAACCTCTTAAAGTAAAGGAAAAGAAAACAAACCCAAACCAAAAGAAATAACCACCATACAAACAATTTTTATTTTCTAGATCAGGTGGTGTCATCTCCTTCATAATGGAGCACTATTCTTGACAATACCATCAGCTCATTCTTTGTTCCTTTAAACTTGATAAAAAAGGACATATGAAATGTTCTGAATATTCTAGTAACTGGACAAAAAACCCTTTCAAATAAATTAATGCTATAATTCAGCAACCTTAAATCAAGGACCATCTTTTCAACAGACAAATACATACAGCAGATATGTACATCAGATACCTCTCTCATGACCTATATACATTCCTAGCAAAATATGTTGCTCAGTAAGTAAGCCATTACATCTGAGACCCAAATCACTCCCCAAACTTAAAGGGTAAAAGCACAAAGAATATATTGCAAGATTACAGTCTTAAGGTGATTAAGAAATGAAGACTAGTGACAAGGTCAACAAGGACAAAAAATGTAGCTTCTTTGCCAGTGTCCTGGTTCTGGCAGGGAAAGGCTTAATTCTCACAAGAAGCTGGGACAAGCTGGTGGTCAGTGGATTCAAATCCAGCTAGCAGTCGGTCACAAGTGGTGTGCCTCAGGGCTCAGTGTTAGGACCACTTCTGTTTAAAGTCTTTATCAATGATCTCGACATAGGGTCTATCATCAGCAAGTTCGCTGATGACACCAAGTTAAGCAGGGGTGTCGATTCCCAGGAGGATAGGGAAGTCCTACAGAGAGACTTAGATAGGTTGGTTCATTGGGCCAACATCAATGGTATGAGTTTCAACAAGGGCAAGTGCCAGGTTGTTCACTTGGGCCACAATAACCCCATGCAGCACTAGAGGCTTGGGGAAGCGTGGCTGGAGAGCTGCCTGGAAGAAAGAGACCTGGGGGTTC
>JAOXJM010000019.1:23112050-23124302 GCA_026413425.1 Tringa solitaria
GACAAAGATGTTAAATAGTATTGGTCCCAGTACCGACCCCTGCAGAACACCACTCATTACTGGCCGCCACCTGGACATTGAGCCGCTGACCGCAACCCTTTGGGTGCAGCCATCCAGCCAGTCTTAAACTGGCTGGATACAACTTAAAAATTGTTGTATTGAATATTTTTTGTATATGTTCAGACAGCTAAGGTAGTAGTCATTTTAAAAGGAGGTACCTGTATGGGCTAAAGTGAAATTTGAGTGGCATTAGTCTACCAAGAATCTGTAAGTCTGGGTACAAAGTCACAGTGGAAACCCTTTTTATTATGCTTGCACAAAATCCTAGCTTATTCATGACTAAAATGGGTGTATGCTATTTAAAGGGTAAATAAGGGAGAACAGAAACTAAATGTATCTTTATGAAAAAAAAATTATCCTGATTTTTCTTTTTATTCTGTTTAGTTCTTGAATTTGAACATGTTTACCTTGAAAATCTACCGTGTGCTTCAATGTATGAACGCAGTTACATGCATAGAGATGTCATTACACATGTGGCATGTACTAAGTAAGTGTCTTTCTTTTTTCCCCACTGTATCTTCTTGTCAGAGACGTATTTTTGTATATGCTAGGAAGTTCTCATTGTAGAATTTTAATAATGGAAAGTTAATGTGTCCAAAGGTGGTATTTTATGTTGGGTTTTTTTTTTTAAACTAAGTACAAAGGACTTACTGAGAAGCAAGATAAAAATTGTTTAAATAGACTAAAAAAGGGTCTTAAAATCCTTATTGCAATATGCACTATATACAGAAATAAGAGCAACTGACTGCATCTAAAAAATATGATTCAGCAGAACTGCACAGATTGAGGAGATAGCTTTATTCTCTTTTTTAAATGTATATATACACACACATTAGTAAATAGTAACTACTGTGAAAGCAGATCTAAAATAGGAGTAAAATTTATATAGTCAAAAGGGATAGTATTATATATTTCTTCAATTCAGAATGTTAAGTTTTTGTAGATTAATCCAGAGTCATTAAAATAGTTATTTTCTTTTCAGGAAGTGATAGTACCAGTTCAGACAGATTGTTACAGTAATTTGTTTAAAGTTCATTCTCTGCACGATGTTAACTATAGGCCAAATTATTGCCGCAGAGTGGTGTGAAAGTGCATAATATGTGTTTTGTTTCTTTTGTAATTGTAGGACAGATTTTATCATAACAGCCAGTCATGATGGACATGTAAAATTCTGGAAAAAAATAGAAGAAGGGATTGAGTTTGTTAAACACTTCCGGAGTCACCTGGGTGAGAAGTTGCTTTTTCTTCTCTGAAGGACCTCACTTTTTCCTCCCCCTTGCTCTTAGTCGTTTGAAGAGGGAATACACTACAGAGGATGGGTGTTCTGGAATTTGTTTACTGCAGTCAGGGATTAAATGATACCTACCTGTCTTCCTTCATTCCCCTATCCTGTTATGTTTTGCTCCCAAACTGCAGGAGGGATAGGGTGAGAATAAAACGTGGGACTTCTCCTACACAGATCTCCTACATCCGTAGGATGAAGACTTATTTTTACATTTACATTTTTCTATGTAAAAATAAGTGAACA
The DNA here is from genome assembly GCA_026413425.1 of Tringa solitaria. Classification (NCBI taxonomy): domain Eukaryota; kingdom Metazoa; phylum Chordata; class Aves; order Charadriiformes; family Scolopacidae; genus Tringa; species Tringa solitaria. The sequence continues at coordinate 23,113,639 of JAOXJM010000019.1, forward strand.
AGGTACATAGCAGGGGTCATAAAATCCAGAGAAGTTTGAAAAGATGTTACTTTACTAAGGTTACTTTCATCCCTAATCTTTTTGTTTGTTTGTTTTTTCCCCTGCAGTATGGAAAAAAATTGTTATTTTTATCTGGAATTATTGCAGCTGCAGAGTTGATTCTGCATTATATTCATGATTATCAGCTGACTTATGCAATTAAGAATTAATAATTTTAACCCAGTTTTTTGAGGTAGTAAGTACACATAGCTCTTCTGTTCTCTGCTAAGCATTAGACATGGACAGAAAATCAGTTTCTCATTGCTATTAGAAATGATGATATGCCTGATGGGGCAAAAACCAGTTTCATATGCAGGCTGTTACAATAAGAAAATATTTAAAATAGATACCAAAAGTACTGTTTCTTTTTAGAGTTAGAAAAAACTGTTGGGTTCTTGATCTCAACTATCAGGTCTTCATTATGTACAGAAACAAAATGTGAGAACAAAGCAAAAATAAGTATTGTGAAAAATAGGCTCAATTGCAGAGTTATTTTGAGTGTTGTGTATGTTAATAGCAGGACTGTAGAGTGCTTTTTCCTCTTTTGAGAGGTGCAGGCTGAAGAGCATATAATTTTTTACCTTATTATAATATTGTTCACCATTTTAAATGAAAATAATTGCCATTGTAATCTTTTGTTTATGTTCATTATAATTTACCTGATGATAAACAGTGACAGGATACAAAGTGCCGTTTTGTGTTTTGGGGTGGTTTTTTAATTGAAGTCAGGTAGTTTTTTTAAGTCAAAAAAGTGGAGAAACAGCTGAGAAGCAGGTTAAACCTCTGTAGGATTTTTCTTGTGGAGTACTGAAATGAAGGGTGCTCTTGTCCTGAAATGAAGGGTGTTCTTGTCCTGTGTCTTAACAGTAAATTAACTTTTTTAATAGGTGTTATTGAGAGTATTGCTGTTAGTTCGGAGGGGGCGTTATTCTGTTCAGTTGGAGATGACAAAGCCATGAAGGTGTTTGATGTAGTCAACTTTGATATGATCAACATGCTGAAACTTGGGTAAGTTATTTAGTTCTTGAAAATGTTTCTTTGGGATTATAAATGGGAGTTATTTTGCTAAGAGGTCAGTCAATAGTTTGCAGGTTTTAAGGGTCTTTTTCCCCAGTCAGATCAAGCTTATTAAGTTGCATTATCCAAAATGCATCCAGTGGCTGGAGACTGCCAGACTGAATAGAAAAATCTGTGACTTGGTATACAACAGGACACGAGTGGAGTAGATCTGTGCCTTCCCTTGGTGTCAAATATGCACAAAGATGTAGTGTTTCTCAAAATACTTAGGCATTATTTTTTGCTGTTGCTTGGCACTGAGCTTAAAAATCATAGCCAACTAACAGTTCCAATAGAAAAGGAATGTGGCCTATATGTATTGTCATAGGGATAGAAATTTCCTCCTTCTGTTACAAAAATGTTGCTCTTGTCCTTAGTCTTGCTGTGGTAGGATTTCTTACACGGTATGCAGCTTAAGAATCTTGGAGAAATAGGAATGTATGTTATTGGAGTAATAACAGTGCCAGAGGTAAACAAGACCTGTACTATTACGAGGGGTACCTATATAAAACCTTATATAGGTTTACTGGTTATAGCTTTAGTATCGTCCTCCAGATAATGTACTTCTCCTATCAGAATTCATTCCTTCTTGGCTGTCTCCTGTGGAGAAATTCCAGTTAGTCTTAGTCTTGTTTTTGCTGGTCTTTTCTGCTTAGTGGCCCTGTATTTTGGTAAAATTATAGGATGAAATAAAATTAATTTATTATTAATAAGAAAAACTTAATTTGATGTCACAATAGAAGGTGCTTTTTTCCTATTTGAGAGTAGGGAAAACTCTGGTAGAATTTGAATCAGTTTTGCTTCAGGGATACCCTGAGAATGGTACCTATAATATTTTTCTATAGTATGTTTCCTGATTTATCTTCAAATAGAATTTTTTTTGTCAACCTCAGTAATTGAGAGCTTCTTCCCTCTATATTTTTTTTTCCATACATGCCCGAAGTGAACTCTTTAATGAAGAAAAGAAGAGTATATGGCTGTAATATCAGCATTGTCCTGAATAACCTTTTAAAACTTAAAAATGTTTAAAACTTAGAGCAAGAAACATTTTAAAGTTTGATCTTCTGCATTACTGTTTATTGAACAGATAGTTTCTGTTGACCTATCTGACGATTTTTTTTTCATGGCTGTTAGCTCAGACTTGCAGCGGTTAATGTAGAGTCGTAAGTTTTGTGTGGTCTTTTCAGTTCACATTATCTTGTGTTGCCTGCTTTGATAGGCGTATGCCAGTATATTGCAGGGTTGATTGGCTTTCTCTCCAGTTCTGACTAATCTATACAGTGTGGATATCTGCAAATCCCCATGCTTTGTGTTTCCATTAGTGGTATGGAGAAAGGCGGCTATTTCTGCGGGAACTTTGGATAATGATGCGTCATCAATGGGACATCGTGTTTATTTATTTATTTATGCATTTATTTGATCCTATTCTTTCTAGTGAACCTGAGACAAAGTTCTGGTTATGTTTCTCTTTATGAGAATCTTTACCAGACAGGCATTGAAAGTCCAAATTATTACCGTCTGTCATTTTCAGTCCTTCAGTATCTGTTAGTTTGATTTGTGAAAGGATACTAAATGAGAATTTTCTATGGAGGCGGCTGCGTCATTTCTTTGTGGTCTGTCATTTCGTTTCTGAGTTCTGGTTGTCAAAATCTTTGCTTACAGACTTTTTTTAAAAACAGACATAACTGACATTATTGACCATATCTCTGGCTTGCTTTATTTGTGGAGTATGATTTTGCTAGTAATAAATGAATTCCTTCTTAAATGCATTCAGAACACTTACTGAATATAGAATGATTGTCTTAATTTTACTTCTATCGCTTTTTGGGTTTGTTTTTTTTTTCTTTTCGGCAAGACCTAGTTTATTGTTTCTGTAAGTGTATGACAAAGGTGTAGTTGTCTTCATTTCCACTTAAGAGATGAAAGAGAAATGCTATTGAGTCATAGAACTTCAGTAGTAATCATTAATGCCACTTGTGCTATTTAGCTGGATTTCCAGCCTTACTTTTCTTTTTTACCCACCTTCTACCTTTGCTTTCTATCACAGCCTCTTTATAAAACGATACAGGAGCAACAGAAATTGGCCGAGCCATCCACTGAATTGTGTTGCTAGGAAAAGCTTGGTTATAACACAGTTGTATTTTAGCAAGAAAAATATTAGCAAGACTAGTTAATAAAGTTCAAAATTTCCTTCTGATACTTGATTTCAGGTTTCTAGCATAACTTGATTCTTACCTAAGTAACACCAGTCCTTTTTTTTGTTTGTTTTCTCCTTCCACTTTTTGTTGCAGCTACTACCCTGGCCAGTGTGAATGGGTATATTGCCCTGGAGATGCCATATCTTCTGTTGCAACGTCTGAGAAGAGCACAGGAAAAATATTCATCTATGATGGACGAGGAAATAACCAGCCACTTCATGTTTTTGATAAACTTCATACATCGTCTCTTACTCAGATACGGTTGAACCCTGTCTACAAAGTAGTAGTGTCTTCTGACAAATCTGGAATGATTGAATACTGGACTGGTACTCCGCATGAATATAAATTTCCTAAGAATGTGAACTGGGATTATAAAACAGATACTGATTTATACGAATTTGCTAAATGCAAGGCTTACCCATCCAGTATAAGTTTTTCACCTGATGGCAAGAAAATGGCCACTCTTGGGTCTGACAGAAAAGTTAGAATTTTCCGGTTTTTGACGGGGAAGCTCATGAGAGTCTTTGATGAATCTCTGAGTGTGAGTTTGGTTTTACTTCTCTTTTTTTTAAAGACATGTTTTTCTGTACTTATTTGAATTTATTTACCAGCATGTACACCTAAGTTACCTGCTTCTAACATCATATTTTTTGCTGTATTTGTATTTTTATTTCAGAAAAGGTTTTCCATACTCTCTTCCTTGCCTCTTGTATTGCTTTACTCCAAAACTAAGTCTTACTGATTTATATTAGTTATGTAGTGAAACTGAGTTGTTGATTTTCATGTGTGTGTTTATACTGCTAGATTACCTTTTACTAGAAGAAATTGTGGAAAATGCCCATTTCAAATAACATCATAATAATGAATTAAATCAGTCATTTTCTAAGAAATTTGTTAGACACTGCACGCTTTTCTTTCTTTGTGTAAGCCTGGTACTGCAAAGTGCCTGTTGGGTTGTTAAAATAGAGTATCACTTTTAATGTATTTTTTTTTAGTTCTTCAGTTAAGTGGTCCAGTCTCACTTGAATCCTTTATTTTCTAAGTATGTGGATCTGTGTTTTGCTGGATCAAAAGTATATAGCATGTTCATATAATAGTGATTTTTTTCTTTCTTTTTTTTTTTTTTTTTTTTCTGTAGATGTTTACTGAACTTCAGCAGATGAGACAGCAACTACCAGACATGGAGTTTGGCCGACGTATGGCAGTTGAGCGTGAGCTGGAGAAAGTGGATGCAGTAAGATTAATTAATATAATTTTTGATGAAACTGGACACTTCGTTCTCTATGGAACAATGTTGGGGATTAAGGTCATAAATGTAGAGACTAACAGGTAAGTTCCAATGACACACATTGAGATAAACGTATTTGTTTCAAAGTCTATATTCAGTCAAATTTGTATTATATTTAAAGCTTGACATGACTGTAAGGGTCTCTAATCTTTTTTTGTTGTTATTATTTGGAAGCCTTGCATTAGACTGTAGGTAAGATAATGCCATGCTTCATAAGGAGCAGTTGCATTTTAAAGCTTAGTAAAGTGAGGAGAAAACATGGCAAACATATTTATATTAAAAAATGTGTCACTAATTCATCTCTGGCTAACTAGATGTGATAATGTAAAGTAAATGTGGATCATGCAGTTGGGATTTTGTCATGTAAGGAGGCTGCCTAGTAAATTATGTAGCAAGTTTGAATAGAGAAGCATCATAAAAACAACTAGTAAAGAAATATTTTGAAAGGGTTTTGGAATTTTGCTTTGAGTCCTGCAGTCAGGAAGGAGACATTCTCTGACTGTGAGCAGCTAACAGTAGTTATACCTTTTTACATCTTGTACTTCAGGTGTGTTCGTATTTTGGGAAAACAAGAGAACATCAGAATGATGCAACTAGCTTTGTTCCAAGGAGTAGCAAAGAAACATCGTGCTGCAATCACTATAGAGATGAAGGCATCTGAAAATCCTGTTCTCCAGAATATCCAGGCAGATCCGACAGTAATCTGCACAGCTTTTAAAAAAAATAGGTTTTACATGGTGTGTGTGGTTTCTATTCAAATAACTCTATTTTTGTAATGATGTTTTATCTGCATTATATTTTGTTTTTCTTGCACCTTTCCAGTGCTTTTTATCTTGAGTATTTGCAAATACAACTTTTCCAGAGGAGTCCCTTTATATTGCAAGTATATTCTACAATTTTTAGTTTGAACTATCTATAAATTCACTAAAAACAGCTTTATTTTTTTCATTATTGCTCAGTTTCATAAACTTGGATGGTTTGGGCTATCTGTGTTATAGTTCTCCAAGAACAGCTTTTGTTCTAGTTGAGAAAAAACCCAAACCATTAAGTAAGAACAGTTTAAAAACCTAACCAGATCTTCTGTTAATAAAGAAACAATAATTAGCTGTATAAAGTATGTAATACAAAATAATTAAATTCAGAGCAGCATCAGGACTCAGTAGCACTAAGTACCTTATGGGCAACCAAGACAGGAGTCATCTTCCTGTTCACTATTTAGATTTTAGGTGAGATGCAATGAATAAGTCAAACAGACGAGCAATTCTAGAGTAGTTAGTAGTTGATCTGGGATGTGATCACCAAAGAGGTTAGAGATCAGTCTGTCTGTTATTACTTGTTCTTGAACTTGATTGTGTTTTCTGTTGGACCAAGACAGCATACTTTCTAAAGTTTTGTGTGGTTAGTGTGTAGTATATAGGGGATTATATCACTCTGGACAATTTACAAGTGAGGAGGAAAAGTTAGACAAAGCCTGGAAACATTACTCACTGTTAGAGAAAACGTGACTATGTGCATGCAGAACGATTAGCAATTGTGATTTGATGTGCAAGTGTTCCACTCACCTAAGTGGATGCTTGTATATTCATATATTTATTCTGTGTTTTCCTGTAAGTACTGTAAATATTACATTTCTGAGATTTTTCCCGTTCCGAGTTAAATTTGCTGGTTTTCTATAGTTAGGTATTAATGCAGTATTGTGATAAGGATTTAGTTTGACTTCGTAGCGAAACTAAAAGTTTGTGATGAATATAACAGTTCTGTATGAATGTAACAAAACATATTATATATATTATTCTCCACTGTTTTTAAAGAAAATATGCTAAACTACTGCATCAACTACTGTGTTGCAAGGGGGAGGAAGTTTAAAGATAACAGTTTATAACAAGTTACTTGGATTTGCATGTCATTGTACTGGAATTTGTGACACTGGATATGCTGGTAGCGCACAACACTGAAATGCAAGGATAAGACTGCCTATGAATTCTCTCCCTACATTTCAAATCTAGTGGAGTGTTTAGCAGGTTGAATAATCACATTCATGTCTTGGGTGCAGAGTGGTGTGTAAGATAAAGGAAAAAAAGAGAAAAACAAAGAGTTAACCTTCTGTTCTTTTGTTCTTCAGTTTACTAAACGTGAGCCAGAAGATACGAAGAGTGCAGATTCTGACAGAGATGTATTTAATGAGAAACCTTCTAAAGAAGAGGTCATGGCAGCCACTCAGGCAGAAGGTCCCAAAAGAGTTTCAGACAGCGCCATCATCCACACAAGCATGGGAGATATTCATATCAAGCTTTTTCCTGTTGAGTACGTATTTGTTAGTTTTTTTGTTATTTCAGTTTTCCTTCCTTCTGTGCCTTTTGGTGGCAGTATCCAAAACTTACATTTCAAGTTAGGAATAGTTATTTTCTTCCACATTTTCTATTTGTTCCTTGTTTGCTGACAGTTTCTTAATACATCAAACTAGGAACATGACTCTGACAAACACAACTAAAGTAGGGTAAAAATAGGTCTAAATAATAGTTGGGGCACATTTGGTTGGTTGTTGGTTTTTATTATTATTATTTTTTTTGCTTTAATTATTGGTTTGGGGGGGTTATTCTTTTATTAACTTTTGTTCTTTCTCTAAACTGCAGATGTGGATAGGTCATGATGCTCTTCTGAGTAAGCTACACATTATTGTAAGGCAGTGTTGTTTGATTCCATCTTGAAAAAGAATGATGATGTTGGCAGTAGATTTGGCAATAGTTCTGTGTGAGCCAGAGAACAGGACGGTTTGTAATTTCCAAATGTGGCCATTGTACTATGCTTTATATTATTGCAGCTCACAAAATGTATACCACTGTGGATATCCAAAACCAGGCATATAATTGAAAAAGCGTTCTATGTGTGACAATTGCTAAAGTTACTGTGTCAGCATCTCTTCTTTTGTAATGCTAACTTATGCAAAGATTTTGTTATGAAATAGTAAATTTATATAATATTATCTATATATTGCTATACATTGAAACGTAAACCATTTAAGCGTAGTCCATGCTTCTCCAAAAACAAGTTTATGTTGTGTCATAAGCGCCAGTAAGGCAACACAACCTCAGTTCTACCCTGCAGGGCTGTTAGTCTTTTATTGCTCTCTTCGCCAACATCTCCTTGCACCAGGCCCTAGTTTCTGGAGTTCTCAATTGTAGCATACAGGTGGCAGTGACAGTAGAGCTCTTACCAGGGAGTGACTGGCCAGCCTGCATTGTTTCTGACTTTTTTTTTTAATTCTCTTGCCAGTGTGTCACTATATTTGCATGCATGGTATTGTTAGGTGCCTCACTGCAATGTTTTGTATGCAATTTTAAATTACTAGGCTTGGTTATTGTTAGGTTTGTCATTTCTTGTTCTAGTGTTTCCTCCCAGCCGAGATTTGAATTTAAAATCTCTTTAAGATAAATGTAATTAAAAAATTAAAGAAGACCATATAGGATGTGGCTTTGTGTGCCCTTTAACTCTTTGGCCACTTGCTCATGAAATAAACTTGTGAATGACTATGTACTGCCCAGCAGGAACCAGGACTATCATCTTGTCTCTTCTGTTAGTTATGCCATTAGCGCTGTGTTTCACGAGTTGGTTTAGAACATCCCTAAGCCCAAGCTAATGTTCCTTGTCACAGCTGAAATAACTATATAACTATGGATTCAACTTGGCTGTTTTCTCATTTGGAGGGAATATGTGTGTGACTGCGTAAACCTGTCAGTGTAGATCTACCGTGGCTACTAATCCATTTTATAAAACTAGTGGAAGAGCTATTGCAAAGAATTTTCATTCTGGTAGCAAATCTCTCCGAAGTAAAAAAATCAAGTCACAAAGGTGAAAGGGGTTGGTTGGTTGTTTTTTTTCCCTGCTTCCAAACAATGTTTGTGAGTAGTTTCAGAGAAGGGTAACTGACTCTGCTGACTGCAAGTTCCATAATTCTAAAACACTGGGTTTTTTAGATTTTATTTCTTGTATGCAACACTGGACACCTTACATGGATAGCTTAATAGAATTACAGAGTTAGAGAGGTAAAAGAGTGAACAACTTTCTGCTTGTGGAGCATACACTCCTTAATTGATTTTGTAAATAAACCATGTAAGCAGAAAGCTGGGGAAGGAGCAGCATCTAATTAATGGTGCCTTCAACTAGGCTTTGAAGAATAGATTTCTTGGCTGTTGTGGTTTAATCCCAGGTGGCAATAAAGCCCTGCACAGCAGCTTGCTTATGTCCCCCCCACAGTGGGATGGGGGAGAGACTTGCAAGGGTAAAAGTGAGAAAACCCGTGGACTGAGATCAAGACAGTTTACTAAGTAAAGCAAAAGCTACACACACAGGCAAAGCAAGACAAGTAATTCATTCACTGCTTCCCATGGGGAAGGCAGGTGTTCAGCCATCTCCAGGAAATCAGGGCTTCATCACATGTAATGGTTACTTGGGAAGGCAAACACCATCACTCTGAACGTGTTTCCCCCCAACCCCTTCCTCCTCCTTCCCCCAGCTTTATTTGCTGAGCATGATGCCATATGGTGTGGAATATCCCTGTGGGCAGTTGGGGTCAGCTGTCCCAGCTGTATCTCCTCCCAAATTCTTGTGCACTCACAGCCTGCTTGCTGGCCAGGAGGTGTGAGGAGCAGAGTGTGTGAGCACTGCTCAGCAGTGACTAAAATATCTCTGTGGTATCAACACTGCTACTGCCTTCCTGTGTAATCAGGCAACCTCATACCCAAAGTTTTTTTTTTTATTTGTAGCCCTGGGTTTCAGGAGGTGGGGATTTGTTTTTCCTCCTTATTTGATAAAAGCACTTTCTACAGTGTGCTGAAATGCTGCTCAGTACATCTTTCTCAGCTGAAATCTTGATGGCTTTGCCACCATACAGTTAAATACTTACTGTAGCCTGTATTTTCTGTTATGCAATTTCAGGTGCCCCAAAACCGTGGAAAACTTTTGTGTGCACAGCAGAAATGGTTACTACAATGGACACATATTTCACCGTATCATCAAGGTAATTTGTAAAACGCTAAGTTTTTGTTGGTTTAGATAATGTACCTTTGAGGTCAGTCCTCTGTGTTAACAGTTTCCATTTTGTACAGAAGATTTCTGGAATACCTTCAGAGCTCTCTATAAAGTCTGAACAACTCTGAGGTTCTAAACAGCTTTAGCACTAACTGAAGTTGTTTTAACAGTTTTCTGCAACTGACAAGGTGGAAAAAAATCTGAAAATTAAGACAAAGATTAATTCAGCAGTCCTGCTTGAATTAATACTTTGTTTTATGTCAGAAGGCATTTCTTACTAGGCTTCTTACTTCTGTTGCGTCAGAATCAGGCTGATACAGCCTAAGTGTTTGCAGAGGGTACAGATAGTCAGGTTTCTCATTGTTCACTAGGAGGAACAGTGAGTAGGCTTGTTTTTTCACAAGTATTTGTTTGTCAGTTAAAGAATGCTTTGTCCCTTTTCCACAGCATTTTAACACTTATATTTTGTTGAAAGATTTGAAGTAAGTTTGAAAAAAATGTCACCTGGCATAAAAGACTTTTGTTTATTTATTCTATGTGATGATAAAATAATAATTTCTATGCAGGGTTTCATGATTCAGACTGGTGACCCAACTGGTACAGGAATGGGAGGTGAAAGTATTTGGGGAGGAGAATTTGAAGATGAGTTTCATTCAACTTTACGACATGACAGACCCTACACGCTCAGCATGGCTAATGCAGGACCAAATACCAACGGATCCCAGTTTTTTATAACAGTAGTGCCAACCGTAAGTAATAAAGCTTAATTTAAGGCCTGATTGCTAAGTAGGTAGTAAAAATATGTATTTTTACTGATGGAAAAAGGAACACAATTCTATCTAAATAATCCCCTCTTGTTAATATGCAAACAAATGCTGCTCACAGTGTATTCTGTGTAGGCTTCACTGAAACAGTCCTTCAAGAAATAGAAAAGTATTTTTGTAAGTTGCGATCAAGATGCCTTTTGACTTTAAATGGACTAAGAATCATTTAATGGTTCGGGTTGGAAGGGACCTTAAAGATCATCTAGTTCCAACCCCCTGCCATGGGCAGGG
>JAOXJM010000019.1:23124402-23143986 GCA_026413425.1 Tringa solitaria
AACACTTCCAGGGATGGGGCATCCACAGCTTCTCTGGGCAACCTGTTCCAGTGCCCCACCACCCTCACAGTAAGGAATTTCTTCCTAATATCTAATCTAAATCTCCCCTCTTTCGGTTTACAACCATTACCCCTTGTCCTGTTGCTGCACTCTGATGAAGAGTCCCTCCCTATCTCTCCTGTAGGCCCCCTTTGGGTACTGGAAGGCTGCTGTAAAGTCTCCCTGGAGCCTTCTCTTCTCCAGGTGGTATCTAGTAAATCAGACATGTTTGCAATTGTTTATTACTGGAATATTTTTTATTAGTATACTGGTTTAAACTTGATGGAAATCTACCTATTGCTTAAAATGTTTGAATTTTTTTGATATGGTACCAGGATGACTCCTTAATATTGCCTAATTAAAGCAACACAAGGAAGCCAGTATTCAGCTTTGAAGATTTCCTTAGATCTGTGTAAACTTTCAGAGCCAAAAAAAGAAATTTTCGTATATGTGTCTAACGGATACAATATAACACAGAAACTACGTTCATCTAGTACTTTTTTCAAAATCACATTTTTTTTTTTTTTTAAAAAGCACCCATCTACCATAATTTTGAAGCTTACAAAGTTATATCAGTCCCTATATTCAGGTTGCTAATTGGGCATACTGTATTAATGTGATTTTGAATTAAGTCATATTCTGGACTGGTACTTAGAATTCAGCTGTGAAAATAGCATCAAATAGAGAGATTGTAACAGCATTTCTGTGAACAGAATACACTTTAAAATAAACTGTGAAATGCTACTGCATTGCTAGAACTTGATCTCTGTAGTACTTTAGAAAACAGTTGGAAAAGTGATGGATTTAAATGTGTATGAGTATCTATTAGCCACATAAGTTTCACAGTCTGAACATAATGAAATGTATTCATGTTCACTTACTCAGTCTCTTTCTGGTTTGCTTTCTATTTTACTTTATTCTATATACTGCTTTTTACTTTAATATGCTTTTTCTTTCTCCTGCCCTCAACCAGCCATGGCTAGACAACAAGCACAGTGTGTTTGGACGGGTGACTAAAGGAATGGAAGTTGTTCAGAGAATCTCAAATGTAAAAGTCAATCCCAAAACCGACAAACCCTATGAAGATATCAGCATCATTAATATCACAGTGAAGTAAACTAGGAGTTGAAGGTTCCAGCTTATGCAGAAAAACCTTGGCATGATGGAACCCAAAAAGGAACCTTGAAACAGAAATGCTGTTGGTAATTCCTAGACAGAGCAATCACCAGTTTTCCTATTTTTAATGTACCTAAAGTGCCCTACATCTGTATTTCTGGTAACTTTGTATTTTAAAGTAAAAACATATGCATGTTTCTTAAAAAGTCTACTGTTTTTCTTGCATTTCTTCTTTGCAAAACTGAAGATAAAAACCCATGCCGTGTCTCATGATAGTGTTTATAAAATAGGATCAGGGTATAGTTTGTAACTTTCTCATATTTATTTGCTTCTTTCATATATAATTAATTTTTTTCATGATATTGAAATCCTTGACAGAGCAAAAGGTCAGAAATCCTAAGCTGAGCAAACTATTTCATCATAGATACATGCATCAAAAATTATACTGTTTGCTATGACAAGACGTGTGATCTACCTGTCCTTTAAAAATGGTTGTGTAGGTGTCTTCTGTGTCCAAGAGCAACCATCAACTCTTGGAATACCAGCATACAAATTCCTGTGCAACGTGTTTGGCATTGCCAACAATGTTTTTTTTCTTTGTATGTTTGCTTTCTCATTATTTTAGCCTATGGAGTGTGTTTCCAGCTTCATTTTTACCCCAGGTCCTACAAACACTAACTGCCATACTTAGTTTAAACTAAATGATGGGAATGTAAGCTTACACCAGGTGTTCTGGACAAAGTCCTCAATGAAAGCTCAGACTTCTCAAGTTGACATGAATCTGTGGCTAGATATCCTGTTACTATGTTGGATAATTGAGTCTAAATACAGTAAAATTAACTTTGGGTATTTATGTTCACCTAGCACCATTGCACTCATACAAGACTACAGTTCTGGCAACTTTGTTCATGAAATGAGGTGTGATGCGTGCTAATCCTCCAGAAGCTGCTACTACCAGGAAGCTTATCTTCAGTGAGATAAAGGGATACCTTCAAGGATCAAAAAGAAAAATTCTACAGTAACTTAAAGGTAGCACACCTCTATTCTGAGATGACCTTAACAATGACAAAAAAAAAGAGGAAAGTTTATTGAAATCAATTCTCAAAGTTTCAGATACTTTTATTGAAAAGAATTCATTTTCTGGGCAACTCAAACTGCAGCAGCTCATGAACTGTTCCCACTAAAAGAGACCTTTCTTTCAAGGAAGTCTTTATATAACATCCACACCTACTCCAACAGTTAAGAATAAGAACTAGTCCAGAATAAAACCCTTGTGTATCACATAGTCCACAATAAATTTGAAGGTAGCATATCAAGTGATAAGACATTATTTTTCAGTTAGCCTAGACATACTATTTTTGAGCTGATATTCTTTAAAGAAAGCCACAACACAGTCACTGGATGTTATATTTACTCCATTTCACAAATAAGTCAAAATCCTATGAAAAGTTACTCGGTCTTTTCAAATAATCCCCATAGTTAGTAATGCTTGAGTGAGTTCTAGTTGAGAAAATACTCCAATTACATATTGCATACTTCAGCACACTAAAAATTAAAGTTCAGTAAAACAAGCTTAGATTTATAACTAGCAGTTTATATGTAGTATTAATGTGTAATACAAATAAACCTCTTAGTGTACCTGTTTACACTGAAGAGTTCACAGACAAATGCAACACTTTCACAGTTACTTCAAGTCATCTTAAATAAATTCCATTTAAAAACACTTTTATGGTAGCATTCCATATGTCACAAGCAATCCTTTGTACTCAAAAATATGCACGAATGAGACTTTTTCCGCTGCCCTCAAATGTAATGTTACAAAAAATCCAAACTGGTCACCTTGAACGTTTTAAAGCAGGACTATACTGAGAGGCATGTATAACTGACGCATAAGCCAGGTAAAATAATATTGCAGAAGTGGGATTTTTCTAAAGAATATGTGTCTTCTCTATTAAAAATATTCCAGGAAAAGGTATCTACCATGCTTAGCAGAACTTGTCAAAATTTTAAAGAGAGGTATGAAGGGACAGTCAGCCTCAACTAGGTCTGGGACCGCTCTGCAGTACAGATGCTCAGGTCAGGCAGCCAACTGTCCAGTGCGCAAGAAGTTACAGGTTGGGAAGGACGAACGATTTTTAGTTGGTAGGTGCAAGAAAGCACCCTTCACTCTGCTGTAAACTGTTTCCAAATCTATCAGGTTGTCTGAAGAAATACTAAATACCCCTTTCTCTGTACCTACATACATAGGTAAGCACTGAAGCCCACTTCACAAACATATCACTACTTTAAAGCTTAGTGTTCTTTCAGCTACTGTTCAAGTCATTAGACTTGCTGAAACTGAAGCGGCATTTAACACCATTTACATGAAATTTAAGTAACAAGAGAAAACTACATGTAAGTGTTACTATGAGGCAGTAGTTACCTTAAGTGCTTCCTCTTGAAGAAAAGTGCAAATGTACTAAATTATTTGTTTATACATTCTTGCCTTTACCTAAGGTATGTAGTGGGAAAACAACATAAAATCAATAGTATTTCAATAAAAGCCATAGCCACAGATAAGGGGATACATGTTCTTTGCCAGGTGAGATTCAGAATTCTCACAGGTAAAGACACTTTTCAGAGTGGCAAAAATACCTACCCATCTGTGAAACAACTGCTCACGTCCACTCTCTGGTTCTTCCTATTCACCCCTACTCCAGTAAGAAAAGTGACAATATGCAGTTTTAATCTATTGGCCGTGCCCTTTGTAACAACTCTACCAACAGGAAGAGGTCCATGGCATGGCTTCTTCAACTGGCAATAGTGTGCACCTAAAGAGGAAGCCAGATGATTCTGGTGCACGTATCAGACAGGTAAAATTGTTAGCAGAATTACATGTGCAGCAGAAAAAGAGACATCACTAAGTCATTGCGACCTTCTCTAAATTTAAACAGCGTTACACCCATATTTCATGGGTTTGTGCATGAGTAATCTTCAAAAATAGAGGCATTGGTGACAGTTCCATTTAGAAGGTACAGTGAGAATTGAAAATCTAATTATGGAAGGTTTATATCACATTTTACCATCTGCTCATGTACATAAAAATTATAATTAGTGTACACTGCTTTTACATTGTGTTATTTAATATTTTAAGGCCACTATCTTAATCTGGAAGCATGACTTCTACATGGAGTACACAGCTGGATTGACATTACACTGCACTATTTCTTTAAGTATGGTCATTTTTCTTTTTGACCTTCACTGACTTCTTGAGGAGTAAGCTTAATTTCTAAAGGCAGATTATGTCCCCAAGCATGCACGAAACACTTTCACCTCAGTATCACTGTAGTCTGTCCATAAATAATTTAGCATGTGTGCAATTAACAAAAAAACCCCCAACTAACCCTTCCCCCCAGCTAGAAAACAACTAGCTAAACAATGCCACCAATTCTTAGCCCTGCAACACCAGTTCCCCATTCTCAGTTTTCTTTGCCCAGTTACGCTGCCTTCTAGTAACGAAAAGGAAATCTAGCAAATAATGGGGGAAAACATTTTCTTTTTGTGGTGTATTTGCATGTAATTTTCAATGCCACCTTTAAATGAATGCATTCTTTAGATATTAAAGAGTAGCACCATTTCTTTCTGACTAATAGAGCTGGCTATTCTAATAACTTGAGATGGATTTTGGAATATTTTCATGGGAAAGTATTTCTAAACAACTCAAACTTTTTCTGACACATAAGGTACTGTTACCTTGTTAAAATCATCAGATGAATTCCAATGCAGTTTTGGGGTATTTTTACCAGGGAAGAATTTTAAATTATAATAATCTAATTTCACCAAAAAGAATTACAAGGCACCCTTGTAACTAGCCCATCCCATTACTTGTAAATGTATCAAATTTCAAATCCACTATTAACTGCACAAGTTTACTGAACCAATTATCCAGTCTAGGATAAAGGTTTATATTTTTCTGTAACCACCAAGTTAAATAAAATCCCCTCTTCGGACCGCAGACCTGGCTACATCATCCTAATCGTGCAAACAAAACACAACAGTAAATGACACCCTTAAATTGCAGCTGCTGTAAAATTAAGCCACGTCCAGGACACCAGCAGCCACCAACTGCCTTGAAAGCCAGTCCAATCCTTCATAAAGTCCTGTTCCACTTCGGGCATCACAACCCTGAATATACCAGCTACGGCCACAGCAGAGTTTGTGGAGACTCAGCAGTTCTGTGATTTCTTCCACTGAAAGCGCACCTGCTACATCCTGCAACAGAACCAGATACAAAGACTCGATTATTCTTCTGTATTATACTTGAAGCACTTTATTTTTAACTGATAGCTTAGACTGAAGCTACAGATCATGTAAAATCTTTCCAAACACGAAAGTCAACTGAAACAGTTACACATTTACTCCTTGTTACCATAACACAACAACTGGTTGTTGAATCTACTAAGCACTCTAGCACCACTTATTTTACCAGCATTAAACATAAGGAAAACATCTCCATTTTATCCTTTCTATATTACCATTCCCTACCCAGAGGGTTCAGAAAGTTGGAATTTGATACATAAACTGAGGAAAAGAGTAACAGACTGAAAAAAATTACACATACCTGTTTATTAGCAAAGATCAAGAGCAAGGCATCCCGCAATTCCTTCTCTGTTAATAATTTTGCAAGTTCACTGTGTGCTTCACTGACTCTGTCTCTGTGACTGCTATCAACAACAAACACCACCGCTGTGAAAGAGAGAAATGTTTTACACACAATCTAATATAAAGTCTGTAAAATTAGCTTTCGGCTGACACAATTCTTTCTTTCTAGCAGTCTGCTATGTGAGGTTTCTCAGCAGCGTGCAACTTCAATTTCAAATCCAGGAGGAGTGAGAAATGCTCTACATACTTCCACACCTTTGACAAACATCTACAATTCATCCTAAACCACAGAAAAAATTTTGAATTTTTTTGCCTAGTCTAATATAAAGGCTGTGACACTTTAACTACTTGGGTCTAAAACCAGATTTACTATGTGTGGATTGAGTATCTCAGTTTAAACCATTTCTTGATCCATTTATACTCAATCAACTCCTATGGGACTGTTCCAGTTACCCTTAACTGGCTGTAAACCTACAGGTTCAGCCAAATCGGCACAGCTTCCTTCAGCTACAGCCTACACAATCCAGAGAAGACCCAACACAGCGGCAGCAGATTTTACTATCCACCACAGAGCATAACCAAGATGCCAGAAAGACTGGAGAGTCAGGGAGGCAGAGCTAGAGGACAGAATTTAAACTCATGGTTTTTGCAATGAACCCCCCCCCTACTCTAAAACTAACCACAACTTACTGCAGGTATGCACCAGGTTAACTGCTTAGACTTTCCAACATACAATTCTTCAAGGCTGGTATGATTCCATGCTACTGGTGTTTACATGGTAAGATTTAAGAGGACAACAGAAATCCCGAAATATGATGTTTAAAAGTTTGAAAAGACCAACTATTTAAAATGTTAAAGTTTGTAATGAAGACTGAAATAATGCACGAAGAACAGCACATAAACTGATGTTTGTCATTCCTAAGTATTTCAGATAATTTGGAATTAATTAATGAAGAGGAACCCCCTTCTAAACTGGAAAATAACTGGAGGATTTACAAAACGATAGCATCAATTTCTAAGTCGGCACCACTTATGCCAATGTTGTCAGGATCAATAATCTAGTCTATGACCAGATATTACACTGCAATACCAAGTCAGAAGTTACAGAACTTTGTGGGATGTTTTAAGTAGCCAACTAAAGGCTCCTAAAGGCTGAGTATTTTCATTTCAAGTGCTATTTAAATTTCACACCTGGCAAGTACTACTTCTCACTATGTGAACTTTGGAACACTGCACCTTGTCTGTTGTCAGCTAGAACCAGTTTAACTGAGATTCTAATTTTGTTTGGCTCCATGAGCTGTCTGATGGATTTATGGAGAATGCACCTTTATCATGCAGCAGACACTATGACCAACTAGATTAAAATTTCTTAGCTTATGAATATAGCAGCTGGACTTTGCATTGCATGAACATTTTTTACAGTTATAAATTATTTCTATTAATAATCTTTTGGCTCCAAAATACAAGCTAGAGGACAAAATACAGTTTAAAAGTTGTACTAGTCTCACCTTGTGTATTGAGATAATAGTGTTTCCACAAGGGCCTCAATTTGTGCTTCCCTCCTACATCCCAAATAGTAAACTTCAAATTCTTGTATTCTACTGTTTCAACATTAAAACCTAGAATAAAAATATTAAAGTTGTATAGTCTTGTTCTGTATGAATATAAAATGATCAAATTCTACAGATAAGACAGATGTTCAGAAAAAAACCCCACATAAAAATTGTTGCTACTAACCTATTGTTGGAATTGGCTGCATGAACTCATCTTGCTTTAATTTAAACAATATAGTTGTTTTGCCAGCTCCATCCAATCCTAGAGTGACAACACGAATTTCCATTTTTGGTCCAATATGTACCCTGTTGTCCTGGAAGAAACAGCATACACAAAACAAGAGTAAGTTTAGGAAATTCAAATTAGAAAACTTTTATGTTTAAGATATCTATCTTGTCACCATTTCTGAAGTCATTAAATGGTTGGACTTTAAAATACAAGACACAATCACTAATTGTCTCCAGCAATAATACAAACCAAAATATCCAATAATCTCTGTAGTGAACCTGTAACTTCTGCCTGAGTTAATCACAGGCCTTTTAGAAAGATGGCTAATCTCCTGCTAGTATGTCTGTACTTGATAAAATTTAAAACTCTTTCCTAACTTTTGGCTCAAACTGCATGATGGATTGTTCATAGCAATTAGCTGGAGTTCCCTGACCACAGAAGTTTCTATTGGTTTTGTAGTTTTTACACTGTGTTTTCTCACATTATTAATGCCCCCACCTACAGAATTATTTCCTTGCTGGAGGCTCCATAGCTACGCCTATCCACCTCAAAACACTTCCAATCCTTTACCATGTTGCAACAGCAACATTATTAGCATTAAGCAGTAATCTGAAATAGTGAAGAAAAACAAACAAAAGAAACCCCAAGTCTTCCTTGGAGGCAAGGAAAAAGTATCACCTTCCTATTTTTAGTTTAGCTCAAGCTACCATGAGTGTTGAGTAAGCTGATGCTAACAATGAGATCAAGTGGTATTACTAACATAAACCAGCAAATCATAAATTGTAAAATAAACAACATAGGATAAGATTACTATGTACCCCTGAAACATATTTTGAAGCACTTAGAAATAGTACCTTGATGAAACAGCAGAGTTTCAACCATCAGAATTATGTGGCCATACATTCACTCTCCTGCAAAATCCAGACAGCACTGTGCTGGGCAAGTAACACACAAAACCACTGTATACTGCACACCACTTTTTGTTTCTTCTTGCATTAGAAATGCTATTTATTGAGTGGCAAAATGCTACAATCACTCCTGGTAGAAGACCATGCGTCAGTGTGATCAGATGCATAAACTTCTATGTGATGTGACTTGAGATGTGTGTGTATACACACACACACACGTACATTCATTAAATAGCTGGATATATGTCATCATGACATACAACTCCATTCTCCCCTCTGTCGCAGATGAAGTAGCATAGTGCCAGAACAATCAATAAAGATTAATTAAATAACTTTATGCTATTGCAATCTTTAAAGAGTATAAATACCTTTCTAGAGAAACTTTCTATATAAAAAAAAAATAAAATTTATGCAAGTAACACAACGCAAAAGTCAGCAACATCAAAGTCAGATCAAAAGTCCATCTAATCTAGCACATTGTTTGAAACTAGGTGAAGATAGATACGTGTGAAAGTAAGGAACAAGGAAAGCACATAGTGATAACTCCTCTAAATACCCTCCCTGTGTCTAGCAGCTTGCTGCTCATGGACTTAGTCAGCAAATAGCATGGTTTCTGCAACTAACAGATCTTGATATATTATTCATCTAGAAATTTGTCTGTTTGCTTCTTGAAACCAGAGACATTTAGGGCCCAGAAGATCCTTGGCATAGAACTCAACAGGCTAAATATTTGTTGTGAAAAAATGACTTTATTTGAACCTGTGAAATAAACTTGTACAAGCTGAATACTTTCAGTGCTACAGCCATGCTACAAAAGGCAGATGCTCCAAAACCAAAGGACTAACTGAACATTTAAGATCTGGAGAATAAAACATTGAGACTTACTTGCTTTTCAATAAACTTCCCCTAAGATACAGAATTTTCAACTCTGAGCTGAAGTTGGTAAATTCAGTGACAACACTGCAACACAGCATGTTATCAAAAAGAGTTACCTCCTGGAGAGGGAAAACCTGTGGGTGGATTCTTGACAAGTATGTCAGCAAGAAATGTACAGGCAAAAAGAAAGAACATAAAGTATGCAAAAGGCACTCAGGAGTCTAAAAAATGCCATTCCTCAGCCTCCGTTTCACACTCAAGCCTCAGTTCTGATTTTGTCTAAAATTTCTGGAGATTAATCTCCCAAGTTCTTCTCTGTGCCTGAAAAGAAGGAGGAAGGAAAAGAGGCAGCTCAGGATAGAGCTGCTAATTTTATAGATTTCTTGCTGGAGGCAGCACCCTATCTATGGCCAGAGCTTGCTGACAGTGAGACAACCTGGCCACCCTCTCAGGAGCAGAAGTGAAAACATTGTATTTATTGATCTGACAAAGCAGTTCTTGAAAGGAAATTCAAATATACGGAATTTACAAAACAAATTACTTGGACATCAACAAGGACTGAGCCAGAATCCCCAAAGAGGCATCCACTTCCTTATAGTAAAATGTTCAACAGCAACAGTTAAATCCTCAGTTTCACCTCAGCAATAATAGACCCTATTCCTCTTTTACCCATTCAGGACCAAAAACCCCGAGTAATCAAAGTACTTCTTGTTCTTTAAAGTTTCAAACTTATTTACTCTCCTATGTGAAAAGTATCACCATTATCAAACTGCAAATAATTTCATCCCTTTCAAAGAATAAGCTGTATTGAAATCATAATAGAGCAATTAAGAAATCTACTTAGAAGATTAACTGTGTCTAAACTATCAGTGCATACAAAGCAACTACTAGAAAAATTATAATATAACAAATTGAAATAAGTACATTATTTTTAATACTATAGACTCTAAGTTACAACAGTACTATTGCATTTAAAAATAGATGTGCAATTTTCAGGAAATAAAATGATAAACATTTTGCAGAAGTTATGCTGTCCCCTTGAAAAAGCCAAAAATACATGGAAAAACCACGGTTAGATTCCTGGTCTGATTTGAATGAACAGCAAATAAGGGATGTTTCTAAAGAAAGGTGTTTCTAGAATTTACAAATATGATCTTACATATCTAAAAGAAAAGCAGCTAATTTTCAAACAAAGCTACTGATGTATTCAATGTCAAACAAATATTTCTCACTATAACAGCACCGTGGTTTTGTTGCTCAAATACCAGATGGCACTCATCATATGGTAAGACATGGTGGCTCTGATACTGAACTGTCTAAATTTGCTGCAACAAATACTGCATCACAATGAACATATAATGTTCCTGCTTTCTTTTAAATTACATTCAGGACTTCATAAAGTGGATAGCTGTACTTTGATGAGATTAAGAATACCTTTGTAAAAGTAACAGGTATGCTAGCATCCAGCTGTACGTGATCTGCAAGTTCTGTAAACTGCTGCTGCTGTTTCTGTAATGTCTCTAGCAATCTTGTAATTTCCTGTTTCGCCAACACTACTCTGCAGTCATCCTAAGCAGACAAAGAAAACAAAAGCATTTTTCTTTTAACTTATTTAAAATAACCAAACACAATGCAAATATGATGGCTGGAAATAAACCATTTTAAATGCTTTAAATATGCTTAAAATTTTCTTTAACCCCAGTTAAAGAAACTCACTTTTACAAAATAGATCTATTTAAAATTACAATACAAATGTGAAGATCCTGCCATTCTTCCTTAATACTAATGGATACTAAATAGTTCTGCAGTTTTTTAAAACTTTTTTCTTTGACCTCTCTTAGTCCTGTATGAATACAAAAATAACTTATAAGAGGCAGTAATGTTATATAAAATGAATACTAATATCATTCCAGCAGCTGGAATAGAGCAGCAGCTTTGCAGCACACAGCAACATACAACACAAAGATTAATATTCACTCATTAATGGTGGGAACATTTGCACAGTTCACAAGTACATCTGAATAAGCAATCTGACACTAGCTCTAAACAAACTTAAAAAAATACCAATAACACAGTAATGGAATAATTTCTCACTCTGAGCTTACTGTTCGCTACATATGCTATCACTAAATTAAGTGAATAATGGGCCACCAATACTCTCATATAGCCACTTTCTTCACATATTTAATATTATTACAAGTGCTACCAAAAGTTATTTAGTCCTAAAACCCTTTTTCCTACCATCCTCATATGACCACCATCTTTAAACACCTATAGGGGTAATTGCAACTGTAAAATCCTTCCAATAAATAATAATCCTTCCAGTTTCTCTCCTTCCCACTAACCTCACAAACAATCGAAAATTACTCCAGACAAGAGTCACGCCACAGGATTTCCAGCAACTGGAGGACTTAATGCTTCTGTACTGATTATTCTTGCCTAACACTCCCTTGTAATGAATACTTCAATCATATCATTGTTGTTTTAATGTTGTAAAGGAAATAAAAATGCAGACTACCATCTAACCCTTTTGTCTGTAGTCTAAAGTTAATTTGCAGCTCCACCTATCTTGCCATATGTTACAGCTCACTTGTCAACCTACCTGTTGTAAAGTCTTTTCACAATGAAGGCAAGCTGTTGAAACCTGTGACAAGAGGATGGTCATGTCTTCTTGCTGTTGCCTAAGCCAAATCAACTTCTCTCTCACGTGAGCATCAACAACACTAAGAGCCATTTCCTCCTGACGACAAAGGGTTTCATGAAGATCAGAAAAATAGGCTCGGACACATGAGCGAGCGTTCTCTGCAGTCCCTGGTACCTACAGTGTTGCAGTCAGGACATCCAGAGGATTAAGGAGAGCAGTTGATTCCAGAAGTACATTTTTTCATTTTAAACCAGTATCTAATTTATGTTCACCTGCTTGGCTACATCACAGTTCAAGACCCAGTTATGCAGAGAGTCTTATCAGCCCTAAGATCAAGATCACCCAAGAAGTTACTCCAATAATCAAATAGGTTATTTGTGTGTATACACACCTTACTAAACATGACCAGGGACAAAAGCTTCAATAGCACATATACAGCACCTGAGAACAGGTGCAATCTGTCACAGTACTTCAGTACTGTACTAGCAGTTATGGAGCTTTCCACACTGTCTCCCTATTTTCATGTAGCCTAAAAACATTGTAGTGGACTATAAATTTCCCTATATCTGCTGGCTTAAGCCTCAAAACCAACTTGGTAGAGTGAAGAACTTAAGGTCTTGTCTTTTAGAAGTCATGTATAGTTTTCAAAGAAATTCCTTATCCTTGTTATCACAAAAAGCAAATATTCTCCGCATGTAGGGGGGAAAAAAAAAGCATACATGTTCAGTATGGGCCATTCCAACTCCATCTTCAACTATTTGTTCTCCTCCTTCTATATGCTGAACAATTCCAACTAATTTTCTGGAATAATCTGAGATTTCTTCTGTGAAAGTTCTTATACAGTGGGCCATGTCTAAAATGGATGCACGAATCTGGTTGGCTTCTGGTTCCAAGACAGAATGCTATTAATTGAAAGCAAAATATCAAAGATCAATCATAAATATCTTTCTTAATAATGTTTTCTATTTTAGTACATATATATATTCAAGAAAGGCAAGTAAGAATTTAAAACCATCTTACAATTTAAAATGCAATCAGGAGTTACAGATTACGCTGAGACTAAGATGGGTATCTAGCAGTCACACAAGTAAATATGCATATTTGCCTGTTTACCATAATCATTTATAAAAAATATAAGGGTGGTTGAACTGCACCCCAGGCTTGACTGCAGCTACTGTTTGCATGATGAAAACAACTTTCAGAACTAGTGACTCAATGCTGTGAGAAGTTCAGCAAAGCATTAGATGAAGGGACTGTCATTCTTCATATATATGTAACTTATTGCGATCTTAGAAATAATGATGTTTTTCTTGTAATTTTACCGTGTCGGGTACCCACAATGAAGGGAAAACAAAAGAAGAGTATGAAGTTACTTCATATCAAGACATATCAAGAATCTACCCTCCTTTCTTGATATTCTTTTGTACTTTAATTGGATAAATAATTATGCAATCCACTCCACAGCATGACTAGAAACAGATTATTAGCAGTACCTTATGCCCTTGATGCTTCCCGTATTCTTTGCAGACACAACACATAAGAGGACTCGCCTGACAACCCTCTTCTAAACAAACAAACTCAATGGCATGTACTTGGTGTTGGGAGCACATGGTCTTCTCATGAGGCTTATCAGCAAGAGGTACACGCCTGTGTTTCGCTAGTGTCTTTGTAGAATGAGTAAGCTGGGAACAGTCTGCGCACAGGTGAGTGGCACAGACAGTGCAATATACAGATGCAACGTGGGCCTCATCTTCATCGCATCGGATGATACTCTAACAACAACAAAAGACAAAACTTTTGGAAAAGACAAAACTGAGGAAAATCAGCAGACCTGCCACCAATACAAGCCTGAAAACAGACTTTCCTTAAAAATCACACACTAATAAATATTTGGACTATAATCCCAATAATTTTTTTAAAAAGTAAGTCAGTTTCTTTTACAGCCAATGCTAGAGGTGTACAGTGATTTTATAAATCCAAACTTCAATGGAAGTTGTAAAAGTTTGAAGGCTAGAATAATTCAGGCTCCATTCATTTTCTCTGAATCAGTCATTACAGAACAAAGAATTACAAAGTGACAGACAAAACACCAATGGAAAAATAGGTGCTTAGGACAGTTATTTATTCTTAGAGTGCATGATACTTTTTGCAAACCAGTTGTTAATACTGAAATGATTATAGCCTAGTTTTGATAATGAAGTGCTATCACATGATATAGTGATATCAAATTACTATAAAAGGCAACTTCTGGGGAAGAAGAGTTTAAGTCTTTAGGAAGAGTTTCTGAGAACTTCTAGAAAACTGTCCTTAATTGCTATAATTAAAGTACCCAAATTAATAAACTTTTCTGAAAACGTTAAAAGTCTAAAATGGGGAAAAGGGTATGCATGCACGCTTGGCAATACCTTTTTATCTTATGCTTTAGTCAGTACAGATTAGCATTTAATTACGAAGCAATTAATTGAAGCCTTAATATTAGATCCTGAAAGCAATCATCAGCTTTTCTAGTGAAATTACATTTGGCAAAAAAATCATGTTTTTTTTTCTACCTAGAGATACCTTTAGGCAAATGTAACAAACTTTTTGCTTTTAAAAAAAGCTCAGTACCTCTCCAGACAGACCAATGGCTTCTTCTGACGTCCCACACTGCCCAGCAGGTCCATTCTGCAACCGTTCCAAGAGCTCCAACAAAGCAAAATTCTTTTTCAAGCCCCAGACACCAGAATCTCCTATTTTTGAGGAAAAGTTAAATGAACGGGTGGGGAAGAAGAAAAACCTCAAGCAAATACCATCATGAGAAGTTCCACAAACCACAGTTGAGATTCTGACAAATATTTAGAGCACATTAATTACAGTGGTATTAACTAGAGTGAGATACAACCACCACTTTTCTATGTAAGCTGACACTACCTTCACATCCTCTTCCTTCCTTCCATCATGGATCTATTTAATATTTATGCAGAGTTTCTGTACTGAAAAGACGGGAAGATTATAAAAAATTTACAAAAACTCAGTAAAAACACTTGTAAAATAATCTGCAACAGCTAACAACTAAAGACTACAAGGAATACACAAACTCTAATGTGTATCATAAAAATTAATATTTTGTATAACTACATACAGTGGACATTTCTACTGTGATAACAGAAGCTGTGAAGAACTCACACCGACAAATCTCACACTCTCTGAATTACAAGATGTAACATCTATTGTGTATCTCAGTCTAGTAAAAATGAGAAGCAATATAAGAAGCAAAACCAGAATTGCATCCCAATGACCACTGTGACATGCTACTTCCATAGACCATGTAGCATATGAGAACCCTAGTGATTGCTTCGCCAAGAGAGTATCATCCCTTGACTTTTTTCAGCATCACTGTCATAAAAAGAGAAAACGTCTTTATGTTGCAAGACAAAAGTGGCTCAAGTGATGAAGCACCACCTTTCAACACTGGATCGTTAATTTATAGTCATTACAGAATCACGGAATGCTTGACATCGGAAGATACCTCTGGACATCACCTTGCCTGGTCCTGCTCAAGCAGGGTCACCTAAAACTGGTTGCCCAGGACTTTGCCTAGGCACTTTTTGAAGATCTTCAAGGACAGAGATTCCACGACCTCTCTGGACAACCTGTGCCAGAACCTGGTTATCCTCACAGTCAAAATTGTTTCCTTATGTGCAGATAGAACTCCCTGTGTTTCTGACTGTGCACAATGTCTCTAGTTTTGTCACTAGAAAAACTGAAAAAAGTCTGGCTCCATCTTCTTTATACTTTTCCTTCTGATATTTGTAAAATATTTCTCAGCCTTTCCTCATATGAGAGATGCTCCAGTCCCTTCATTATCTTACTGGCCTTTTGCTCCAGTAGCTCCACATCTCTCTTGTACTGGGGAGCCCAAAACTGGACACAGTACTCTAGGTGTGGCCTCACCAGTGCTGAGGGCGAGGATCACTACCCATGCTGGCAACACTCCTCCTAATGTAGCCCAGGATATTGTTAGCCTCCTTTGCCACAACAGCACACCAAGTAAACCAGGACACCCAAGTCTTATTCTGCAAAGCCACCCTCCAGCTGGATGGCCCTTTCTGTTCTCTCATTCTCTTCCTAAGTGAGAGAATTATAATCACAGAATATCTCAAGTTGGAAGGGACCCATAAGGATAATCAAGACCAACTCCGTGCTCCTCACAGGACTACCTAAAACTAAACCATATCACTAAGAGCATCATCCAGTCACTCCTTGAACTCCAACAGGCTTGATACCCTGAGGAGCCTCTGCTCCAGTCACCAACTTCCATCTCAGCAAAGAACCTTTTCCTAATGCCCAATCTGAATTTCCCATGATGCAGCTCCATTCAATTTCCTCGTGTCCTGTCACTGGTCACCAGTGAGAGGAGATCAGCACTTCTCCCTCCGCTGCCCACCTTGAAGAAGGTACAGGCTGCCATGAGGTCACCCCTGCCTTTCCTTCTCTAAGCTGAGCAACCCAAGTGATCTCAGCCACTCCTCCTAAATCTAGTCTTGACCTCGAGACCTTGTACCATCTTGGTCACCCTCCTCTGGACACACTCTAATAGCATGGTGTACTTCCTACATTGAAGCTCCCAACTTGCACACGTTCTGAAGGTGTGGCTGTACCAGTGCAGTGCAGAGTGGGACAATCCCCTCCCTCGATCAGCTGGCTATGCTGTGCTTGATGCACCCCAGGACACAGTTGTCCCTGTTGGTTGCCAGGGCATACTGTTGAGTCACGTTCACTTGCCATCAACCCCAACCCCCAGATCTCCTTCTCTAGGGCTGCTCTCCAGCCTCTCACCCCCAAGTTGGCACGTTTTACCAGGATTATCCCAGGATTAAATGTCTCTGCTTTGTCTACTTCCTTATCTGTGAGGTGACTCACCACATCAAGCAATGGACCAATGTTACCTCTGATCCTTCTTTTGCCTCTCTGTACCAGAAAGAAATGCAGACAAACACTTGTTAAGAGACACAAGGGCATTGCCAGGGAATGCAGAGAGGCAGTTAGAAAAGCAAAAGCTCAGCTCAAATTGAAATTGGCCAGAGATGTCAAAAACTACAAGAAAGAGTCCTTCAGGTATGTAAACAACAAGCAGAAACAGAAGGAAAATACTGGCCTGCTGTTAAACAGGGGAGGTGAATTAGTCACCAATGATGCTGAAAAGGCAGAGGTTCTCAACACTTTCTTCACCGCTGTCTTTATCAGAGCTGTTGGGCCCCAGACCTTGGGAACAACAATCCAGGCTGATACAAACACAGACCCACCAACAGCAAAGGAAGAGCTTGTGTGTGAACTATTACAGGAACTTGACCCCTACAAATCAATGGGCCCTGACAACAGCCACCTGAGGATATTAAGAGAACTGCCTGACATTGTTGCAAAGCCACTCTCCATAATCTTTGAGAAGTTGTGATAGATTGGGGGACATCACAGAAGACTGGAAGAAGACTAATGTCACTCCCATCTATAAGAAGAAGGATCCAGGAAATCATAGGCCCATCAGTGTCACTTCAGTCCCTGGGAAAGTTATGGAACAAATCCTCCTGGGGACTATCACAAGTCAAATGAAGCACACGATAGGGAAAAGCCAGCATGCAGTCATCATAGGAAAACCATGCTTGACAAACCTGATCACCACCTACAACAGAGTAAACTGCTCGCTTAATGAGTGGCGAGCGGTGGACGTTGTCTACCAAAACCCTTCTCCAAGACTTTTGATACAGTTTCGCCAGAGCCTCCTCATAGAGAAACTGATGCGTTATGGTCTAGACAAGCAGTCTGTGCTGTGGGTCAGGAACCGGCTGACAGGCAGCACCCAGGGGGTGGTGGTAAATGGCTCCTTTTCAACTGGCAGCTTGTCGCAAGCAGGTTTCCCCAGGGACTGATGTTGTACAATACCTCAGGGATTGATGTTAAACGCTGTTTAATGTCTTCATGTGATCTGGATGATGGGATCAAGCGTACCCTGATGAAGTTTGCTGATACCAAACCGATTGGGAAGTGGATACTTTGGAAGGGAGAGCCATCCTGAAGAAAGACCTGGATAGGGTGGATGAGTGGGCGAACAAGAATGTTATGAAGTTCAACCAAGACAAATGTAAGGACTTGCACCTGAGAAAACATAATCCAGGAGTGAAGCACAGATCAGAATCCATCCAGCTGGGGAGCAGCTCTGTGGAAACAGACCTAGGGGTCCTGGTGGACAACAAGCTCAATATGAGTAACAGTGTGCTGCTGCAGCAAAGAAAACCAACAGGATGCTGGGTTGCATCAACAACAGAGATAAAAAAGTCATTATCCCACTCTACTCAGCACTTCTCAGGCCACACCTGGAATACTGTGTTCAGTTTTGGTTCCTGCTATGCAAAAAAAAATGTGGACAGGCTGGAGAGGGTCCACAGAAGGGCCAAAGAGATGATCAAAGGACTGGGAAGCCTGCCATATGAGGAAAGGCTGAGAGAACTGGCTTTGTTCAGCCTTGAGAAAAGAAGGCTTAGGGGAGACCTTAGCACCAGGTTCCAGTATTTAAAGGATGGCTACAAAGAAGATGGAGACTCCCTTTTTACATGGAAAAGATGAAGGGTAGCAGGTACAAATTACTCCTGGGGAGATTCCGATTGGACGAAGGAAGAAAAATTTTCACAGTGAGAACAATGAGCCCTTGGAATATTCTCTCCAGGGAAGTGGTGGATTCCTCAATGTTGGACACACTTAAGATTCAGCTGGACGGGGTGCTGGGCCATCTTGTTTAGACCATGCTTTTGCCATGGAAAGTTGGACCAGATGATCCTTGACGCCCTTCCAACCTGGTATTCGATGATTCTATGAAAATCACATAGCATAACATCACATCACATAACATTGCCCTTATGTAAACATTTGACAAATATATAAGTGTACAGAAGATACTAACTTCAGGAAAATAAACAGGGGGATTGATAGCTTTGAGCAGAATGAGAGAAGGCAGAATGTTACCAATAGTGCCAGCCAGGGTAGTGACAGATGTACATTTATATAGCTAAGAAGCTGCCACCTTACATTTAAACAGAATCTGTAGGACCTGAAATTGACTCACCAATTTTATGATAGAACTTTTGGACTAGGTTTGTAAGAAAAGAAAAGGTTGCTGCCTTTAATTCTTAGAGTGTGGGGCCCCACTATCTGGACAAAACTGCATACAGACACTGTTTTGTAATTCAAGTATTTATTTTGTACTTCATGCAAACATACTTATCTAAGAATATGAGACAAACTTGTAGTGAACTTCTGCTATTCACTGTAAAAAACCTATATACTACAGTTCTTTATTAAATTCAAGTAATTGCTGTATCGATTCATGCTTTGTTTCAAGCATGACATGGAAAACACAATTTTAGAAAACAATGCCAGATCCAGAAAAAAGTTGGGCTGCCTCTCGTAATCCAGGTGCAAAGACTAGCAGAACAGCAACTGGAGCCTGAGGTTGGTTCCAGATGATGCCTAAGAACTCTTGACCCATTCAAAGAATCATAGAATGGTTAGAGTTGGAAGGGATCTTAAAGATCATCTAGTTCCAAC
>JAOXJM010000019.1:23150102-23161041 GCA_026413425.1 Tringa solitaria
GGGGGGGGAAGCACAATAAAAACTAAGTGACAAGTTCCCTATCATAATAAAAATGCTACTTTTACTTTACAAGATACAAGCAGCAGTCTTGGACAGAAATGTTTCACAATAGCAGGACTGAGTATTGTTCTCTAACGTTCTCCCTCTTAAAAGCATACTTTAAGAAATCTTGTGCAGCTGTAGTACAGTCATAGATAAGAAGTAAAAAAAAATATGATTCTTTTAACCACATCTTTTAGACTGGCAATCATTCACAATGCTCATACTTACAAACCCTCTTTCACATGAGACTGATGTTTCTTTTCCGGACTCCTATTTCCATGAAAGAATCTGACAGAGTTCCCTAATATTCCTCTGAGTTTGGTCTACAATCTAGAAGATTCTCTTAACTGCAAAGTAAATTCTTATTCAAGCAAATTCAAACTATATTAGAGATCTCCTTCTCTGAGGATTCTCCTCCTTCCAACAGCTTTTTTATCCCCAAGTGCTATTCAAAACTGCTGGAGCCAGTTCTATTAAAAAGTTCTCCTCAGTACAAATTCTTCTGGTAACTCAGATTCCCTGTAATCCTATGCTGAATAGGCAATTCCTATTCTGAAGGAATTATAAGCACATGTACTCTTTTGCCTAAAATAAGTTTCCATTGTTGAATAAAAACTTTATCTTACCCTTTCAAAAACTGCCTGCAGACACTTCTACAGTAAAGGAATTCCTGTTGATAGCCTGCCACTATCAGTTACTGTGTATATAGAATTACTTTACACTTCAAAACACAGGTTTGTTATGACTGATACTTCTCTGTATATCCCTTCATCATCAATCGAGAAAACTCCGTTTGTCAAAGAAACTACCTATTTAATTGCATGGTTTATTTAGCGTTTAGGACAACAGGAAGCTAGTACCCATTCAGAAACTCTTCAACACCAATTTGAAATATAGTAGTCCCCTTGTAAATATAGGTGTTAAGATGTTAAGGTATAAAGCTTGCAAGCCCAGGCTCAAGGAGATAAAGATAAAATCTTTACTTTCTTTTTCTAAGATAACTCTTTTACTGGCGCTTAACAGTAACATGAGCCTCTCTAAATGAAACATAACACTGCACGTTAATTACTTGGAAATATAATAATTAAGCTAAGCATCAAGAATCTGTATCTAGCATTATGTACTAGGTTTTCTTACCTAGTTCGGTAACTTGTCGATCAAAAGGACAACGAACTGCTCTGCCATGAAGGGGAAGCCGGGTAAGACAGTCATGGCAGACAGTATGGCCACACAAAAGCAGCCGGGGAACTTTGTCACCTTGCAAAGAAAATACGTCTTCACAGACTCCACATTCAAGAACCTACAATTTAAAAAGAGACCATATTTGGTTTTGAGCTGATAAAAAAGCAAAACTTCATATCCTAAGCTATGTGACACACTTCATTTTACAGAAATTCCTGCAATCACAGCAGAGAGACCGAATCATTAATTTTGCTTTGTACACAAAAGTAACGATCATAAGAATGACATTTAAAAAATAAATAAATAGACACAAATAGAACATTTTAACTTTTCAGCATCCCACCTGATAATCACTAGTTCTCGCCCACTTCATTTAATGCACTGCCCCAAGAAAAGCCCACTGGTCAAGCAGCACAAGTAAGCAGAAATGTCCTGACAGGAGAAGGAAAGGGAGGGCAAGACCCTGCCAAAGCAGACTATCAGCTGGTGGAGAAAGCTTCCATTCATAGCTGATCCACATAAAAAGGTCAGTCATACCAAGTTAGCCATTTATGAAGCTACAAACGCAGAATCGAGGTAGCAGGAACAAGGAGCAGAGGACTGGAACGTCTTAAACCGCTAATAAAAAGCAAAATTGATCGTCATTTAGCAAAAAACAAAAACAAAACCAAACCACCACCCGACGATCCATAAGGTAACACAGACAGCTAACCACCTTCAGGGAGCCCAGGCGCCACCGTTTTCTCCCAGACAGCTCCCCGCTTCTAGGCCGCCACCCTTCCCCTCACGCAGAGGCCTCCCGCCCGGCAGCCCGCTCCGAGGCGACCGACGGCTGCGCGGCCGAGGCGGGCAAAGGGCCTCCGAGGGCGGTCTCCCAGCCGGGCCCGGGCCCGGCCGAGCCCCGCCGCCTCAGGGGCCGCCTCCCGCCCCGCAGGCCCGCCGCTCCGGCGCTGCTCCATCTCCCAGCCAGGGCAGCGACGGTGCAACCCTGGCCCCCGCAGCCTGCCCTACCACAAGGAGGCAGCCCAGCCGGAGAGCGCGAAGGGCCGAGGAGCTCATCTCACCTTCACTGCGGCGCCAGCCGGGCCACGGCCGCCGCCAGACCCCCGGCTGCCCTCCATCCCAGCACCGGCACCGGCCCCAACCTTGTTTACACCGACGGCTGCCATCTTGGAGAGGGCGGAGCGGCGCAGCCCGCAGCAGGAAGGAGCCCGGAGCCGGCAGCCCCCTGCTCGTCCGCCCCCGGGGCACCGCCCTGGTGGGCGCATGCGCTCCCCCGCCACTGCACGGGGCCGGGCTGTGCCCGCCTCCTCAGACTCGCACCAGAGAACTACGGTTCCCATCGTGCTACGCCACACCGCTGCCCCCGGGTTTCTGGAGGACTACATATCCCAGCCTGCAAAGGCGGATGGGGCTGTGCCACCCTCAGACTACTCGTGGCGGGCTGGCTCTCCGCGAGGCCTTCTGGGAGCTGTAGTCACCGTGGTAGCGACGAGTTGCATGCTGGGACCGCCGTTTCCCGGCCCGGCGATATTTACCGCGCCCGGGCCTCGCGCGTAGGCTCCTGGCGTTTCTCCTCGCCGAGCCCCGTCTGCCGCCCGGCAGCGTTTTGGCCCGCCTGCCCTGCCGCGGGAGTGAAGGCTGGCGCCATGGACGTCAACCAGCCCAAGCAGGAGCACTTGCTGGCTCTGAAAGGTACTGACAGACACTGCCCGACGGTGCCCGCTCCTGCCGCGGCCTCTGCCGGCCCTGCCCTCGCCCCGCTCCCTGCCCTGGGGCCGGCCCTGAGGAGCGCGGCGGTGCCGGGCCGGCCCGGGCTGGGGTTGGGGGTGGGGCGGCGCGGCCTTCGGGTTGCCAGCCGGTGGTGAAATGCCGTGTCCGCTCCGGAGAGCTGAGCATTTTTCCTTCCTCCGCTTCAGAAGGAGAGGGAGCGGCCCGGCCGGAGCGCCGGGATGGGGGGTAGAGGGGACGGCCGGGAAGCGGGGGCCTGTAGGTGACAGAGGGCCCTGCGCAGGGCTGTGGGGCCATCGCGGCGGCTGCGTGTTATCTGCGCTTTACATGAGGCTTTTATCACTTACATACTGATACATACTTATGTAAGTGATTAATATATCACTTACAAGAGAAACTATTGGAAAAATGCCCTTTCCATTTCCCTGCTCTCTCGTTTGGTTGGTTGGCGTTTCTCCCGTCTGCCCCCCCTTTTAATAGTTTCTGCTCCGTTATTTTCGTGTTTAATGCACAGCTACTGGGCTTACATCCTTGATTCAGGAGTCACAGATAGCGAAAATAAAAACATGTATGTCTCCTGCATACGCTGCAGAATTAATACAGAAGTCAAGAGAGCCCTGTTTGATCATTTCTGCAGGCAGTTGGGTAACAGTAAGTCAGCAACGGAAACCCCGAAAGCCTCAATCTACATTCACTTTGTTTCAGGCAGCAGACTGAATATAATATTTACTTTCTTTTTTTTTTTTCTATCGGTGTTTATTTATGAAATAAATGCTTCTAGATAAGTAGGAGTAATAAATAGTTGGTTAAAATCTCAATTCTGCAAGTATTATAAGTCAGCGAGACTTCTCAGATGGATAAAGTAGTGCAGGTGTGTAGATGATTTCAGAGCTCATTTTCTGCCCATTTAATAGTTTTACAACTCGGTGAGAAAGTTTTGAATGGTGTCCGTATGTCACAGTAAAATCTGTTAACCATAATTCAAAGATCAAGAGGCCCTTTTTCCTGTATGCACACACACATAAAGCCAAAAACCTGAGAACATGAAACATCATTAGCTGACATTACTAATGCATTTTGATAGTAATTATTTCAAAGCAAAAAGTTTTATGATGGATCATCTCACTTCTGTAAGAAGCCATTATATTCCTTGAGCTTCTGTTGAATTTGGTGCAGTGACCAGGCTGTAGATTTTACAAAAGAAGTGTGAAAGGTATCAAGGTTTCTTTGTATTGTGACTATTTTAAACAAAGTCTTGACAGTGTAATGATTAAGGAATCCTAGAGTTTATTGATTTTAATATCATTGTATATCACTGATCTCTGGCAGGGAACCTGAAGTGATTGCAAGCTTGTTAGAGGTAAAAACAGGAGAGCAGGAGAGTGCATGTTATGTTTCACAGTAGTGTTTGTAGTTCTCTGTGCATGGATTTAATCTAATATTTGTGTGAAAGAAAGCAATAATATATGAAAGTATAAAGTTTTTAAGGATTTAATTAGTCTTTTAGTTATTCTAAAAGTCTAATAAATTAAGGAATTACTAGACCTTTTAGTTAGGGACTAAAAGGTTGGCTGCATGTATTGCTCAGAAGCTGAGACTAAAACTAAACATGTAGTTCTTATAGAAAATGGAAGCAGGCAGCTTTAATTTGCCTATAGCACTTCCCCTTCAACCTGTGACTTCAAAAACTGCTATATGGTCAGTACTGTTTCAGGAAGGATGTTTGTACCACATATGCTTTCTAGTTGATCTATATGCCATGGCACAAAATGTTGAAGTGTAGGAGGAAAACACTTTTTTAAAAATAGGCTTGTCTGGTAAATTTGAGAAAATAGGCAGTAGTAATTGTATGTCTTTTAATATGCATCACAACAATATAGCAAGAATAATAACAGATGGATGGCAGATATGAGATGGTGACAGTAAGAGTAAACATTTATTGGAAGGACAGTGATGAGTAAATTGTGTGCATACAGATAATGTTCAGTGTACTAAAGCTATGCTGGTAATGATGGAAAACAGTCACTAATGTTCAGCCTGGGTAAAGTAGAATGTTCTGATATATATCTCGCTTATTTTTACTACATGTTGCTTTTTTTGTAAAATATCCTGGCAATGTTTTTCTTAATATGGTAGTATCTTATTTTTTTATAATACTTCTGCTTTAGGTCCTGTTTTCCACTGATCTTTGCAGCACGGGGCAAGGAAATTCTTGTAAATAAGATTTTTCAGTCTAGGTTTGAGAATCCTAATCAAGAGACTGTTCCTTTTCTTAAGAATAACTGGATTCCTACTGTAACAAGCATGGAAGTAGTCTTGCATTATCGACCACATCAGAGAGATCTAATAAAACTGCAGAAATTTGCAGAAGCAGCAGTGAAGGAGTTTCCCATTCGTCAGTTACCAAGATTTACACCCTGGTTTCCAAATGATTTATACCAACTTCCTCTCAAACCAAAAAAGCAGCCACCTGTTATTTCTTATGAGGAAGCAGAAGAGTTGAAACAGCTTTCTACACCTTCAGAATATGGTACAGGATCTCCTGATTATGACTGCACAAAAAATCTCATTGAGTTTCAGTCTAATGTGAAACATGGACAGACTTTAATCCAAGCACAGACTGTACACAGACCCATTAACTTGGAGAATCAAGCAGAACCACCATCTAATGGAAAACAAAAATTGAAAAGGTCTTGGAGTGTCTCTCTCCCTAGCCCTAAGCTTAAAGAAAAGATTCTTCCTTTATCCCAAGAACTGCAAAACAATTTGGAAAGACTAAAACTGCATGCATTTTATAGAGCAAAGTGGACAATTGAACAGTCTATTTGTAATAATCAGAATTTGGAGGACATCTGGATAAAACTCAATAGACTCATCAAGCAGAATGAACTGCCATCTTGCAATGCTACTATCCAAAGATCTGTGGGACAGATATGGATTTTCTGTGATATATTATACTGTGAATATGTGAGAAATATTCTAAGGGAAAAGCTAAGTCTTACTGATAAAATGAATTTGCTTGTACATAAATTTGGAACTATATTTAGTTTATAATTGTAAGATAGACTTTCATAATAAAATTGCTGTCTGAAGTACTACAGTTTTTAAGCCACTTAGAATATACAAACTTTACAACAACTGATGAATTACCAAGCAGAAAACCACTTAATATTACTTTGGTACATTTTTTTTTTAACTGTAATAATATATTTATTTAAATTTGTTTTGCCAGGAAACTTATGAATTCTTCTATTAAGATTAAAGTTTCTATTTGGCTTAGTATTGCATTATGTAGCTTTTCTTTACCTTGGTGGTCTAAAAGGAAAAAAAAAGTAAAAAAAAATTCCAGACTATTATGGCAAGCTATGTCAGATAATAAATTTTATGCTTTTAATCAAGCTAAGTGCATTGTCACTGTGCCTCTTAAAAATATTCTCCCTTCTCCTAATTTCAAAGTGAGTTGTTACAGTCGCTATAAGGATCTGTAATGATTTTTGACACCGAGACATTTGATATCTTACTATTTCCTGAAAGTAGTGTGTGGGGTTTTTTTAATGAAGGTGTAGTCCTCAAGTGAAATACAAACTTACTTTCTATTGCATGTATACACTGTCTTAGTGATGTTATCCATATTTTCCAAGAAATACTAATGAAAGCTTCAGCGAAAGTTGCATGCTGAAAAATAATGAACAACTTAGCATTTACTGTTTTATGAATGTGGTAATAAGATTATTTTTGTCCTGATGTTTCTGGTCTTTTGTCTATAATTATATTGGGGAACAAGAAAGCACTAACTTCCAGCTACAGGTCAGTAAATTAAGAAATTGGGCCTCTATCTGTAAACCTCTCTTTGTTGTCATTATGGAAGGTAAAAGT
Organism: Tringa solitaria; assembly: GCA_026413425.1. Taxonomy (NCBI): domain Eukaryota; kingdom Metazoa; phylum Chordata; class Aves; order Charadriiformes; family Scolopacidae; genus Tringa; species Tringa solitaria. The sequence continues at coordinate 23,156,934 of JAOXJM010000019.1, forward strand.
GTCTGAGGATTTGAATGCGTTTTGGGGTGATAAAAGATTGAGTTTAGTGTGACTTTTTGTCACCTGAAAATAAAGTGTTTCAAGGTCATGCTGTCTCTGCTCAATTCAATGTATGGGGAGTCAGTAGAGCAGTTAAAACTCGAATTGATATAACTGCAAGGGTATGTATTTCTCTTAGGCACCCCTACTAACTCCACATAATTTTGCTGTAGTTGAAGGTCAAAGTCTGTGGCATCTGGAAAAGGGGGAAAATAAGTGATTGGTATTTATAGATTAACACTGGTCAAGTAAAAATGCACATTGGCATAATGGAAATCCCTCTGTAAAAACTGAATAAAACCCTCTTGGATTTTCACTTAGATTTTTCTTTTGATGGCATCCTTATGTTGGTATAATGATATCTTGTTATAGGCTTTACATATCTTTTTGTAGCTTAAAATTAAGGACACTGCTCAGTTTGGATCATTGACATGTGTTTCTAAACAGAGATTGTCAAGGGGGTCTTGTATTGGTATTTGGGGTGTTTCTGACATTTAATGTTAGTACCTAGCAAAATTAATGTAAAAAGCTGTCTAGAGTAACCGAGGATCATTATTAGCTTTAAAGCTTATATAACAAAGTTATTTCATAGAAATAACTTTTCTGAGCTTAACACCAATAGTAACAAAGCTTCTTTGTGCATTGGCATTTTTAAGGATATAATGGAGTAGAATGCAGTGCGATTTGAGTTTTATTTCATGTTGTATTTTGTGTCTAGGATCTTAAAAGAGATGAGGTCATCCTGCAAAGATACAGTAATTTCTAATACTAATTTAGTAGTCCTATTAAATATGATAACCTACATATATTAATTTATTTGTGTTTTGACTTAACTCCACAATCTATTTATTTATTTACTTATTGTCTTAAATGTGACTAAAGTTGATATGTAACTGTTCCTTTAGAAACAGTCAGCAAGTACTAGTTTATAGTACTTGGGCTTATTGTAGTTTTGAATAAAATTAAGTAAACACCAATAGTACAGTTCCACTATATATATTTAATATAGTAACAAAAGAGCTAATCAAACATATTACTAAACAGGAGAGGCCAGTGTCATTGTTCAGTGCTAGCTGACAGCTTTCTGCTGCTTTGGGTTAGTTTGTACTTGAGTAATGATACATGCAGAGTTAGCTGTGGACACTTCAACTTGATAACTGTCATGTAATAAAAAATGAACACCACATTTGGTTTCTCTACAGAATTATTAGTCTTGGGTAGCACCAATGTGAAAGCTGAAACCCAAACATTCATTTTGTATTTTTCCAGAAATGCTTGATTCATGCACACTGTATAATTCACTGTATATCTTTTTCATTTTCAATGTTGAATCTGGCTCACCATTTACTCCAGTTTGTATATTTTGGGGATTTTTATTTACCTTGTGGTCTTAACCTTCAGAGATCATATTTTTCAACTTTTCACAATAACAAAGAGAAGGTATTACCTTCATTATGTGAAAACTGAGATTGACTGAGATTTATGTTGATGCTATCTTTCATAGGTCTGCTGTATGGTAGTGTAAGTTCTTGTGAACCAATATAACCCACTACACCCAAAAATATGTTGAAATAATTGAATATTTTACACAACTGTAAATAGTGAATGCTGACCAAACATAAAAGATGTAGAGAAGTACAATAAAGGTAAAAGCACAATACATGTGTCAGTGCAAAGATGTTGATTAGCTTGTTGTAGTCAAGAAAAATCCTTTTATTTTAATTTTCAGAAATTGCATAGTTTTGTGTTTGTTAAATTTCAAAGAAAAACAAATTATTTTTACATACCCAGATCAACACTTACAGAACAAAGTTTAGCATTTGTAACATTGTGATTGCTCTTGTGAGATCCTATATGCAAGATTAGGGCTATTGCTTTATATGAATAGGGAGGAATTAATTTAAGATATGACATATTAAATCTGTTATACAAATAAAAATAATGTAGTTCTGAGTGTTCTGATCTAAAATAGCCTTTGAAAATAGCACTGTTTTTAAGTAGAGGTTCTTTAGTAGCAAGATCTTAATGATTTTGATTTTGTCAGATTTGATAAAATATTTTCATGTAAGTTTGTTCCTGGTGTTTTTGTGATGGTTTCCTGGTTTGAGTTTAAAATTTGTGACTAAAAGAAAAGTGGTTGTATAAATTATTTAGTCTTTTAGAATTGTAACTCTATCTTGCGTGTATTTGGGAGATTAGGATGTAAATGCAGTGCTTTATAGCTTGGAGTTTGAAGGGGTCTGTACTAGTCATCACGTCCCAGAATCATAGAGCAGGTGCTTAGCCTGGAAGAGGCCACAAAAAATGAAACTGGTACACTTCTCCTGAAGTGCACAAAGCACTTAACTGTAACAGGTACAAGACCATTAGTGCGTAAGATTGAAAGCAGATGTTAGCGCACCAGGGGGATAAAGCAAGAAGGAGCAATGGCATCACCAGTGCTCGTGTATATCAGAGTAGCAGGGAATTTGTTGTGTTGAAAAACACCAGGTGATTGGAAAAGGTGTTACACTTTTTCAGGCTAAGATTTGGTGGTTGTGGGTTTTTTGCTGGAAGGAGAGCAAGACAAAATTACACTTACAAGAAATAAATAAACTTGTTTCATTTACCTGTAATATATTTTCTGATTTTTGCAGTGATGAGGCTAACCAAACCTACTTTATTCACTAATATTCCGGTGACTTGTGAAGAAAGAGATTTGCCAGGTATGTCTTTTCTACTAACTGATTATTATGTATGTATTGCATATTATTAAGTTTAAGCAGTGCAAGCATCTGAGACTTAGATGTCAGAGGAGTTTTACAACCTCTCATAGATGATAATCTGAAACAGCAATATTCCTAATTTACAGGAAGATACCAAGGTGCACTCTACAACTCTTGACCTAGAGCTTTGAAAGCTTGTTGATGGTATCGCAAAGATGTGACCCAAGATGGAAGGCAGTTATGAGAGAGAAAAGTGTAATTATAGCAAGTTTGTCTTTACTATCTTCTTTATATGGAGAAAATGCCCTGGTAACTAGATCAAACATATGAATGTTCTATGGAAAATTATTTTGCAAGAAGCACTGCTTTTGAATGGTGTTATGCTTGATGAACAGTCATAAATTGGAAATGCCTGGGTTGTTTTCCAGTAATAGCTGCAGTATAGAAGTATAAGAAAGAGGCAAAGGAAAGATTCAAGAAAAGAGGGTTGTGTGAAAATGCAAAGGAAGCGGGGGAAGAAAGTAAGTGGGGTTGTTTAGTTCTGTTATGTAATGTGCTTTACTCAGGTAGAATTTAGTGTTAATTTAAGCAATGTCTTTGGGATTGCACCCTTCAGTATGTATACTGAATGATTTATTGGACACAAGTGCCTGGAAGTAAGTTAGAATTTGTAGGTAGGCCTATAGATATGTATTTCAGCCCTAAACAAGTTGGATATAAAATCAGTATGTCTAAAATAAACTGCATCTAAATAAGTGATTAAATGTCATAACTTGAATGTAGACAAAGCTTTAGACTTAACAAATGTTTAGATAGTAGCAATTTGATATTTCTACAGGTAATCTATTTAATCAGCTCATGAAAGATGATCCTTCTACTGTAAAGGGAGCAGAAGCTTTGATGCTAGGAGAAATGCTGACTTTGCCTCAAAACTTTGGGTAAGAATGAATTATTGTAACTAACATGCAAGGTTTAGGATTCATTTATTCACAGAATCATAGAATGATATGGGGTTGGAAGGGACCTCTGGAGATCTAGTCCAACCCTCCTGCCAAAGCAGGTCCCCCAGAGCAGGTTGCACAGGAACGTGTCTAAGGCGGGTTTTGAATGTCTCCAGAGAAGGAGAATCCACCAGCTCTCTAGAGGGGCAGCCTGTTCCAGGGCTCTGCCACCCTCAAAGTAAAGAAGTTCCTCCTCATGGAACTTCTTATATTCAAGTTTGTGCCCATTACCTCTTGTCCTGTTGCTGGGCGCCACTGAAAAAAGACCGGCCCCATCCTCTTGACACCCACCCTTTAAGTATTTGTACGCTGATCAGATCCCCCCTCAGCCTTCTCTTCTCCAGACTAAAAAGACCCAAGTCC
>JAOXJM010000019.1:23178958-23192060 GCA_026413425.1 Tringa solitaria
TTAGCAAGGATTTCAGGAGGATCTGCTCCATGATCTTGCCAGGCACAGAGGTGAGGCTTACTGGCCTGTAGTTCCCCACATAGCTTGCACTTCTAATAAAATGCTGATTAACCAATATAAACAGGTAATTAAAAAAATTCAATTTATCTGTTACTCTAGATGCATCAACAAACAAAAACAGTAAGACCACACTATCCAGACAAAAAATGTAAATAACTTTATTTATAATCTATTTTCAAGTTAAACTGACACAAGTTGGAGGAGATGTAACCATGTGGTAATAAGAGGTAGGAGACACAGAGATGGTAGACAAATTGCATTTTGCCAGTATGACTTTCTGTAGCCCTGAAACAGCAGGAATCCGAAGCTGCAGACTTGGTTCTCTCTTAGTATGAAGAGTGATTTTACTTTGTACTGGTTGCAAAACTGAACGTGAACCTGAAACAACACCTAAGCCAAACACTTCATTAAGTGTCTTTATGATCAGGCATAGTTAGAAGAATATAATTCCATGCAAGCATGTTACAGGAGTTTACAATTTGAGGGCAAAACATTTTCTTCTCTAACAATTATCAAGCTTACATGCTGATGGAACTGTAATGATACAAAACCGATTAGGTGTTCAATGCATATTTACTCAGTTGAATGACAAACTGCAATTGACTTTAATTTAAAGCAGTATTTATGGGGATTGTGGTTCACTACTTGGATCTAGCAGGATGAAAAATTTTAGTGAAAAAAAAAAAAGTGCAGTTATGACACAGGAAAAGATTCCTTCCTCACCCTGTGATTAAGACATACTGCATGCCTCAGTGAAACAATCCAGCCTATTCAAGGCAAAATAGACTTTAGCAAAAATGATCCCTTTGTTCCTGGTTTCAATGGAAAAGCATGTAATGACAGCTCCTGTTATTGGTTTCACTGTTTTTTATTCAGGCTATAAAGCCCTTTCTGTTAATATACAAGAAACAAAGAATGTTTACAAGTATTGTTCCAGTTGTAGCACATTCCTAAAAGGTTACCTAATGCCATCAATGTTTTAATAAATACTCTGGTTACATATTATCTGTACTGGAGTAAAACCTAAACATGACAATATTGTAGTATGTGAAATGGAAGTTACCACTCTATATTAAAGATGATTTCAAGAGCAGTTTTCAGGTAACTAGCCAATGCATTGTTCCTTTTAACCATGGGGATAGTTCTCCCATACATCTGGTAAGCCACAGGCAGTCTTTGAATATTACTATATTTTGTAGTTTTTATGGAACTTTCAAGATGTTCTTGATGCTTATTCTTAACGTAGAAAGGCAACTGACAGCATGAGGATAGCTGTCACAAAGTAAGGATAAACTGAGCGTGAGAGATACTGCAGTGCTGTCCAGTCCACTCTGGTTTTATTGGTTTCCCTTATCAAAGTTGGTAAAAACTCACTTTAGGCAATTGAAAATATGAAAGAGAAAACTAAGAGGAATCGTGAAGCTTAACAGGAGATACGCTAAGAGCAGTGCTTCTCTCCTGACACAACACACTACTCCAGGCAATGTTTGGACAGTAGTGGTAGCCCACTTACAGCCTCCATTGATCTTTCTTGTAACTAGTATCCTCCTATTAAATGTAACTGAACTTAAGTAGCAGTTTTCTGGAATGGATTAGATTCAGGATCTGAACTGCCACTGAAAAAAGATCCTGTAAGGGATTTTCTTCTTTGTCAGCAGATGTTAAGTCAGAAGCTGTTACTTGGAAATGTTTTTAATGTAAAGCTTAAGTACATCTACAGTCGCAAAAAGGCAACTACAGCAACTTATACTGAGAATTTAAAAAAATATTTTCATGCTGCATATAGGCAGGCTCTACTGAATAAAGTGTGAAATGACTTAAAGTTGTTTAAGTTGCTCTATTAAGCTTTACCTCTTTATTCATCAGACAGTAATACGGACTTCCTGGGTTTGCATTTCCAATAATTTTCCTTTCTCCTTGGATCCAGCTGCATTTTTCCCTGTTTTAGCAGGGGAAGACTCATATCATAGATACACAACTAGCACTTTTGTTACAGTCAAGTACATGACTTGGCCCCAAATTTTGCATTTGCTCTTGATGATGTTCTTTTTTGACCACAAGATGAATCAGATACAATGCCTGAGGTCTAGGGGTTCCTGTGTGGAGGAGCTGCTTCCTCCACTTACCTTCTCCAGTCTAACTGCCTAGCAGAGATCACTTTCTCTTAGGAATCAAAGCAGGCTCCTCAAATTAGTTTTGACATAAAAAGAGGGAAGTATGAGTGATAAGAACCTCCCTGGAGTAAAAACAAATGTTCCAGAAAGCACTGTGAACAGTAAGCAAAATAAAAAAAATTAACATAATAAAAATACAGAAAAGCAGTGCTCTCTGAAAGAGTAAGAATAACTGAGCAAGAAAAGCCAGGGTAGGAACAGAAATACTATAGACTGGGAAAATATTTAACTTGGCCATATAACCATCACTTAAGATAGATAAGTGTAATGAAACTTAAAAAAAAATCCTTAATTAAGCCAGTGATTTACCACACAAGAATAGGAAGAGAACCCTTCTTTCTAAGGCAGTTATTTTTAATAAATTTTCAGTACTAGTTATTTGTACAGTCACAGGATCAGTTTTAGCTTATTACAGTTAAGAATTTTAAGCTTATGTTAAATACTGCATATACACGGAATGTAATACAGTTTGCCATGCCTAGGAAAATAGTGCCATAATGCTGACCTCCAGGGCTACCATCATGATTTGGGGTATACATGGCAGCAGAAAAGCCTAAAAATTCTTAATGCTCTTTCCAAACCAAGCTCCATTTTGGTTTTTGTGCATTATCCCATTCGGGATTAATGTCTTCTCTTTCTCTACAATTTGTGGTGCTCCTTCATAGGCAATCATCTCCCTCCCTCCTGCCCAATAAAGTTGAAAAATAGTTCATGTTTCTAACAATGGCCCCTCCACAGGCTTAAAGAAACAGACTTTTCAAGCATTAGTTTTAAGTACGTTATATATGCCCAACATTGATTTATGCTTATTATAAAAGGGCACATCAGATGGGCCTATCCTTTCAGTATTGACAGGGAGTATAGCCATAATGATTTTCACCATAAGAGTAACCTGCCTTTTACACCAGGATTTTAGAATTAAGCTGTTACAAGTGGGCAAGATCAGCCCACTACAAAACTCTTCCCCACTCAATAGCCCTGGAGATCAATCTAATGCACATACTGAAAATTACTTTTACATAGGGATTTTAATAAATCACCTATTTAGTGTATTAATTTTTAGAGGAGTAACTATACATAAATGATATGTTCCAAGTTATGTGCAATAGATCTGTTTAACAGATTTATTCTTGTTTGCAAACACACACAAAGAATTTTCTGTCTTCTATTCAAGCAGAAGAGTTACAATGGTGCTTTTGCTACTAACTATGGTATGCGTTTTGGGGTTATGTACCATTCCAGTTCACGTGCCTCCTTTGAGTCAGGAATGCTCTTCAGTGCTGCCACTGAAAGATCTGCTCCGGACGTGATTTCTCAGTTGCTCTATGAGCTCTGGATTCTGCTGCTGTATCTGTTGTGCAAACTGCTGCCCCCTGCGTTGAACAATTTTAAGTAAAATCAACAGGTGAAAAAAACTTGACAAGCAGCATTTGTAAGAAAACAATACGGCTGAAATTAAGACTAAAGATAACTTGCTGTATACTCTCAATAAAGATATTTGTAGTATTATGACTTTATTTAGTTAAAGTCTCTCCAAACAGGACTATCATAAGATCTTCATTTTCATTCTTTAGGACTATTACTTCTACTGGATAACATGGAGGAAAAAGTATTACCTTAGTTGGTAAAACTAAAATGTAGCAACAGGTGTGCTCTATGATTTGCTCCCTTCTGTTTTTAGAGGATCCGTTCTTGGTTTTTTAAGACAACTACTCTTGTAGCCAAAGTGCAACCTTGTATTAGCTTTTCCAGAAATAGTGTGCAGCTGCCAACTTGTGCTTGTGAGCAAGATGTCATCAGTAGAAAGCAAGCATACAATTACACCTTTATGTCTTGTATGACTGACATAATGACAGATCCATCTCCATAACACTTGTAACTTAACAGTTACATTAATAGCTGAGAATAATTCCATGTAAAAGATAAGCGTAATGCTGGTTTGCTACAAAAAGCAAGTAAGTAAAACTTACGACTTCATGAATAGCCTGGCATGGCTCCTCTGTAATGTCTGCGTTTTGCACAAGTAGCAAATTAGCAAGAGTCCTTTAAACCACAGTGCAAGTTGAAGAAAAGCCACTATTTTCATAGATCTAGGTGTGGTACATGTCATTTGTGAAAACAGCCCTTGATTTTGTGGGAACACCTTCCTGTCTGTGATGTGAATTATAAATCACTTTTGCCTAGAAGGTGGAAGAGTTAAAAATAGTTTGAAACAGGCTAGAATGCTGAAATAAAGTAAAACTTTATGCCCTTTAGGATGTCTTGCCATATAAGCAAATGGCATGTTTTTGTGCAGACTCTTCTAGATGGATTATCATTCTTATACTATAAAATATTTGGGTCCTGTTTTTTATAAAAGCTACTCCATGTTAAAATGAGTTTCCTGAAGCCTTCTTAGTCTAAATAGAGGGATGCCAGAGCAGACCTTTGTTGCAATAAGCGCAAAGTCAATCTGTAGCTTCTCTAACAAGTGTTTGGGATACTGGGTAGTAAATTTATCAACACAATTTGAAAGCACATGTAGGAGTACTTAAAGATTTATAGGAGCAGTTTCAGTAAGTGGCATTTAGAAAGTAAAGAGTGTATGACAACCAGAAAATGAAACTGAGCACACAGTTAGTCATTCCAATTGATGGAAATGTACAAAGCAAACAAACGAGATAGTGGAAAATAAGTAAGTCTTCAAGTTTTCAGTTTTAATAATCAGGTGTACAATGGAGACAGGCCACAGTATAAGTGGCTTGATGCTATCCCTTTTAAGTAGATGTTGCACAATGGCACTTCTACAAATGTAACAGTTAAAACTATACAATTCTTACTTACGCATGGATCAGGCTGGACAAATCCGACAGGCCACCAACACCGGCAGCGGGGCCACCAATGGCATTTGACATCATCCCCGACATCCTGGAACAGTTAGCACAGTGTTGGCATTGGGGTATGCAGGGACCTTTACAGTAAGCAATAAACTGCAGTTCTTTTTTTAATTGCTGGGAGGAAACAAGCTGCAAGAGGAAGAAACTGCAGTAGTTTTAGTTGCATTAAGCAAAAATAAAATCACATTTTCAGGAATACAGTATTATTCACTTTTTCTCTTATTAATTTGAACGCCTAAAGACATTTGCTTTAATAGTACTCAATACTTACAGTTGCTGAACTTGAGGATTCTGCATTAAGCTTGCTGCCTAGAATAGACAATATATAGCTGAAATTATAATATATTTTCTACTTAGGTATCTCTGAGGAAAATGTGGGGAAAAACAGCTCAAAACCCACATGCTGTAGTCTTATGTTTTTTTACAAAATTAAGCTAAGGTTAGGTGCGAAGAGGAGTATGGCCCCCAGCAAAAAGAATGGTTACAGGAATGTATTTCAAGGATATGACACTGAGAACATTTGCTACATGTTAGATAAAAAAGAGTGGTTACAGATTCAGACATGAAAAATATGACAAGAAGACATTCTGATCCCAGTATCAGAAAAAAAAAAAAAAAAGAACTATAAAAGATGCTTAAGACTTCCATGGACAAAGAAGGAAAGTGTATTTTGTTGATTCCCAGCCTGGATAACTACCATTACTACTGGGTATAAACTGTTAAGATTATGACCACAAAATATTGCAGAATAAACCAGAGTGTAGACTTACTTGGTAGCATGGTTTTGTAGTAACATATATCTTCCATTGTGATTGCATATCTTCTTACTTTGTAGTAACCATGAGGTAATTTAAATTTCTCATTCATAAGACACCTCAAAAGTTATACTGTGTTTACCATAGTGTAAGGGTGTATATGGACAGATACTATAGAATAAATCAGGTGATATTTTAGTTAGTGACATACTTCATCCAGAAATCAGTGTCTGAATGAATACAAGACCAATAGGCACAACGGAGTATCTGCTTATTCACTCTCTTATTAAAGGTCCTACAAAAAACAAATATATACAATATTTGTTTTATAGATCAATGTAACTCCATATATACTTCTCAAAAGTAAATCAGTTTTTTTCTAGTGTACAGTTGGATGTTAAAGGCCAAATTCAGGTGCATTCTACAGGTAATAGAGGATTTATTACTTGTTTTATTTTTTCTCAGTAACAAGTCCAATCTAGGTTAGGGGCCCAAAATGTAGGCTAGAAGTAACGTTCCCAAGGTCAGGCAGTAAGTCAACTTTTTCCTTAAAAACACAACAAAAAAACTACATCACAGGAAAGTAATTCAGTCGTTCCTGGCTGAAAGCCCTGTATTCTCTCTATCTACTTGATCAGGCATCTTCTGGAAATAATGCCAAAAATCCTTTCCCCATAGTTACCTCTATATTGAAGCATACGTCTTTGGCTCTGAACAGATACAGATTGTCTGAGTAAGTCATGTGGCCAATGAATTGGTACACGGAGTTCCAGTGCTATTTAACCACTAGTGTCATTGGAGAACTTGCTGACTACTTCCTTGCCTACCACCTCTATTACTTGGACCTTCTATCAGACCAGACGTATTCATCTCTCTTGCACGCACTGCATTTCCACACAGAAGCACTGGTTGAAATGTCCTGTCCTAACGAAGCTACCAAAAGGGCAATAAAGTTCTAATTGAGTTCTCAAAGGAAAGAAGTAGGTTTTGCATTTTTTTCTCCAAATACCATCCTTCAAAGTTAATTAAAAGCATTTGGCTAAGAAAGCCGTGCACGGAGAAAAACTACTGAGGAACAAAACCACAATTTGCCACTGTACTGGAAATAAAGAAAGGCACTATATGTTATTTATATTAAATGTTTGCACATCTCATGAAGTTAAAGATGTCAGAGATAAATTGAAAAAGTAAGAACAGAAAGGTCTCTTGGGTAGTTCTTGCCAAGCAGTTACTTTAGTCTTGAGTAGACTACATCTGAATCAACTGCTATTCATTTAAGAGATCATTTCTTTGTTAAATGATATGTGGAGAAAAAAGAACTTTTCAACATGCTGTTAACAAGTGTTTTACTATCATGCCATTTATAAAAGCAGCATAGCTAATCTGTGCACATTATTGTTCATAAGTATGATAGAATCAATTGGAAATAAGACTGGCATTATAGGAGAATTATGTTTCACTTCTTGTTTTGAGTGTAAAATGACTTAGAAAAATTCAGATTAATGAAACCACTGTAAGTATAGTAAGCATTAAAACTGCTTGTGTTATTAAACAAGAGTTGTTCTCAAAATATCAGTTAAAAACAGTATAATGTAAAGCTTGAAATATACTCACCATACTAATGAAGGCAGGATTGTTTATCAAGCTTGCCATGTCAAAACTCAGTCCTGTTCCAGTCTACAAACAAATTGCAATTGAAGACAAGTTTACCTATAAAATCCCAGTTAAAGCTACTGTAAATAAATAGATACAGAGCTAACTTACAGGACTGGACATGTCTCTTAGTTTCTGTTCTGCTATTTTCAAATTTGACTTATAAGAGTCATTCTCTGGATCAAGATCCAGTGCTTTTTGGTAACTGGTAACTGCTTCTTCATATTTATTCACTGAGGTCAGAGCCAACCTAATGTGAAATAAAGAAATCCTGGGTAGAATATAAATGACCATTAAAAGATAATGATACATTTTCTGTTCTAAGTAAAACAGTATCTCACAACTAATTTTTAGCTTGTGCACTATCGTGCTGCTTAGTGTAAACACTTCTTTGTGCATGAGATGATCCCTCAAGAACTCATCTTGCATTGTCTGTTCCATATATATGCAAGTTTCATTAAAAAGTCCTTGGCATCATCAAGTGATTTAGTCTGTGTTCGAGAACACAAGCTGCATCCAGCATCCTTTTCACATAAGCTCAGGAATTCCTCTGTTTCCTCCAGTCCTTTTGATTCAAGAGATTATTCAGAAGGGTACATGGGTAAGTAGGGTGAAGATACTCTTAGCATGAGTTCTGCAGCTTCAAGAAATCAAATACTGGAACAAGTTTTAGCAGAATAGATTTTTCTTTTAGATTAGTGTAAGGTTCTCCTTTGGGATCTGCTACTTACAACAGCTTGACAAATGGGTTATACAGAATAATAGTAACATATGTAAGATGCTGCAAGGAACACTTGTATTAGGGAAGTCTGCCTAATATCTTTCCCAACAGCTCAGGAGAGCACAGGACATAGTAAACAGCATTTGTTTTCAAATTTTGTTAGCTACTACATTTAAAACATTATCCATCTTTGAGTTATTCCAGAAGTCCATCTGGCTGCATTTTCAATTCTGTCTTCTACTGCATTTTCAAGTTATACTGACCACAAAACTAAACCGATCTTTTCCACATTTTGTGAAAGATCTGTGTAACCCATATTCAGCTATTTAGTACTCACATCCCCCTTGGGCATGTGCTGAGCTGGACAGACCAGGTTGATAAGCCTGTGCTCCTGCCCACCAACAGACCTTATCCTTCTATCTCGGGCAAGAGCGCTCAGTGTGTTAGATACTTCAGCCACAGTCATTACTCTTCAGTGATGACAAACTCAGTATGAAACTACAGGATTTTCCTGTAATGAATCTGAAGGAACCCACACAATTTTAGTATTTTCTCTCTTAACACAGTTACATAAAAAAACCAAACACAAACATTCTCCCTTTTGGCCCATAAACTTGCCAAAATCGTTTCTGTCCAGACAAGAAATGCAATCCAGTATTTCTATGATGCAATTGTGCTTTTTTACAGAGAAAGTATGTAAAATTCAGTGCAAGTCAGAACAGTGGGTGACAGTTTTTTTTGCTCACAATGCCTGCTCAGACAAGTGCTCTCTCAGGGTCATGCTGGAAGTACCACTTTAACTGACTGCATGACTCCCATCTCTGCATATTTCTATGGCACTTCTGCATCTTTCTGTGACATATAAAGAGTTTCTGACAAATCCTGAGAAAAACTGGTAAGCCTGCATAATGCAGTCGGAAAACACAGCTTTCTTGTAAGAACTTTTTGTTGAGAAGATGGTTTCTGTGCTTGTTGATTTGTTATTACTAAATAAGCATGACTTTCTCATTAAGCCTATGCTAAATGTATTATTATATTCATGTGCTGAGTTAGGCAATGGCTTGTAGCTCAAAGTATATCTTCCACCGAAACAACCAGACAATCAAAAAAAAGAGAAGCTTGATTGCTTGCCCACTTACATTGTGTGTCAAAAGGCACCCTGATCTCACAGCCGAAACTCTAAAATAACCTCCAATTCCCAATTAAATCAGTCCCAGGCCAACAAGCATTATCCCAGACAATTTTAGGGCATGGTTCAGAATTTAACACAGGACAATGCAATTTAGTAATAGGCACTTTGTATGTGGCCACTCCATACTGCAAACTAGAATTTAATAACATAGACACAGGCCATTTTGTGCCAGCTGACCCAACAAACAATCCCAAGCATTTTTTAATTTACTAGTATAGATATAACCTCAAGAGCCTTATGCAACGTTCAGCCCACATCCACAATATATTTGCTTATTGAAAATGCAAAGCTACACATCTTGGAAGAATGGCCATTCACTCAAGTAGATATCCCATTCAGAACATTCCTGACATTTTTTTCAGATAGCATTTAATCAGACCCACCACCTAAAGAGGATACTGTTAATCTCTCAGACATGACTGAGAAAAACTACTGAGGCATAGCTTAGTCTTGCTAAAGTATCTGTTTCCAAAGTGCTATCAAACAGAAAAATTAAGCTTCTATTCCTGCTAGTGTGAAGCCCCAATGCTTTTAGGCTCTGTTCTCTAACAACATCATTAACAGATTCACCGCTGCAATTGCAGAGTTTTGATTAACTAGGCAGGAGGTAGAAAAAACACATCATGACTTTTTAAACTAAATTTGTAAAGCTGATAAACCAAAAGAAAAAAAAATGCAAGCTGATGAAATCCAATATGAAAATGCTGAGATCAACTGCATATATAGAGCCTAAAGCTGATGGACTGGTAGGGTCATCTTCAGAAAATTGCTACTCTTTCAGAATAAAAATGTCAGCTAAGTAAAACAACCTAGATCCACTTATTTCAGAAAATCTATGGTGATTTACACTCGAGTCTTCAGTGTTTGCTCACTGTATTAGCTTACCCCATTCTCCCATATGCTTTGCTGTACTTTGGATCTATTGCTATGGCTCTCTCACAGTCCTTTATTGCTTCGCTGTAGTTGTTGAGCTTACTTTGTGCAGCAGCCCTAAGAGGAAGACAGGAGGGAAGGGAGAGAGCTTTGTCAAAAAGCCCCAAACAAACAATAGAAGAAAAAAAACCCAAGCATAAATATTCACATGTCCGTGACTAACTTCAGACTTGTTTCATCTTACTGACTTTTCGTTCACTCTTTAGTCAATGCCTCAGCTTTCCTCAATTAAGTAGGACAAGAAAATGTTCTGAATTAAGTATGTGCTTAAGCACAATGTTTTACGCTGGGGCTTTGGAGAACACACTCTCACCTTTGAGGACACAAAGGATAAATAACTCTAGGCAAAAGTTTTAGATCTACTATATTACTATGCACAAAATACATCATAAAACCTATTATAAGAAGTGAAATTCTCAAGTAATAGTTTACATAAAATCATTGATTAAGCACAAGTATTTCATAAAATTGGCGTTTTCCAGCAAGAAGTATAGTTTTACTGCCATTCAAAGGGATGCTGTGATTTTTCCCTGCTCAGTTTTTTAGCAGGCAACTTATGCTTGCAGGTAAATTGGGATAGCATTTCTCAGTAATCTCCAAATTACTAAATTACAATTGCATCTCTACAACAGAGAAATACTAAATGTTGTGGACACTGATTCGGTAAGATTAAAGATTTGCCCAAATTAAAAAGAACATTGGAACAGATTAATAATCAAAATTTCTCCAGTTTGAAAGGTCTCAAAACACTAATTTGTTCTTCCTTGATTAAAAAACTATAGTAGAAATGATAATATTTCCATTGCATAAAGCATTCTTCTTTTTTATTAGGATGCTGCAATCATCACTATATTCAATCCTTTCTCCTGTGACAACCTCCAACTTGCATGTTTTTTCTGACTTTGATTAAAATCTCTTCTGAATGGGACTACTTATATATTTTAAATATTTGGCCTGCTTAACAGTTGCCCAGCTCCACAGATGCCAGTGAAGATGCATGCACAAAAGCTGGGAACAATGCTTAGCGTCTCATGTATTTGAACAGAAAATGTTTCTTTCATGTTTACAAAAAAAAATATATGTGGCCAGTTAAAAATTTGAGGGCATCCCAGCTCTCTCTATTTCTCACTATTGTGAGTGAAAAGCACTGCTGCTGAAGGCAATAGGTCTCCATTGCTCCCAAACTAGCTTAAGAAAGGTAGGAATAAGGCCTATATTTATTCAAATACTGCATCACCTGCAAAATTGCAAGCAACTGCCTATCTTAAGTAGCTTCAAACAATATTGTGCTTACTCACCTCAAGATTCATTTTGGTCCTCACAAATGTGGTATGTGATGATGTGACACACAGAGTGAAGTATTTCTACTCTTGCCAATTACAGATTTGTTGCTTAAGCCCATTCTACTGAGGAGACTCTCAGTGATTTTGGGAGGCTTCTGAATCTGGTCTTGTATGTCCATTTTATACTTAAAATCACTTATGTGATCAGTTTTCTCAAGGAAACTAGATGATTTACACTTTGAGCTGCCATCTTAAAAATGTAAAGTATTAGTAAACTGTGCATTTCCTTTCTCTTTATGCTTGCCATGAAACACTGAATCTCTCACTTGTATTTATGGCAAAGCAAACTCTGGAATAATGGAAGCACATCTCCAAAAATAGAAAAATCCACTGGATACGGTGCCACAGGGACAGGCTGATAGCACTTATATCCTTCTGGTAATGGAGGCACCGAAGACTGTAGAGCAGAGTGGCTATAGAGTTCCAGTAGGGCTCATAGAGACTCTTCTGCCTTTGCTCCTATGCTGGTCTTTAAGGCAGGATACCAAAAGAGGATACTTCTGCTACTGGGTTGACATGCACTTTCAGACTTGATTTCCTCTCGTGTCACTATGTCTTTACCATGGTGAAGAACAGATTGTACAATGAAACTAGAGCAACAGCCTTCTTATTTTTCAACAGGTTGTGCATAAAAATGCCAAGTATTTATACAATGCTTGAAATCTCCAAAATAGCATTCCCACATTGATGGTACTTTTTCCAGGGGAAGTTAATGGCAGCTGAGTCACCAGAACACCAGAAAAAAAGGCTCTTACTACTCTCAACAGACTGGTAATCACAGCCTACATTGTGATTTAATATAGACAACCTATCTCACAAAAACCTATTATCAAGTGCTACAAGTAATTTTAAAGCCTATATTATACCTTTAACTGACAGAGATATGCTTAATAAGCCTATTTTCACTTTAGATCTTTTACAAATTTAACATGATAAATTTCTGGATAGTGGGGTTTTCTAGCCTCGTGTTGTTTTGATCTAATTCATAATTTATTTTTAAAATACTGTTAATGAAGTTTAGGAAGGAAAAGCATGTGTTATTTTGTTTTTACCTGTTGCAGTAATAGACTGCATTGTTTGGATCCAGTTTTATAGCCCTAGTATAACAATCCACTGCAGCACCATAGTTTTCTTCTTTCATATGATTATTACCTGAAATGAATCATAAAGAGCTCTTAAGTAGTTAAAAGATACAGTGATACATATGAAAGAAATAGAGGAGGCACATTATAGCATCTATGTAGGGTAGTTATCACAGAATGGTAGAGGTAGAGGTTGGAAGGGACCTTCGGAGACAATCTAGTCCAACCCCCCTGCCAAAGCAGGTTCACCCAGAGCAGGTGTCCTGGGTTGAGAGACACAGGACTAACTTTTCTTCTAATATTGGGGAAAATT
>JAOXJM010000019.1:23209045-23228526 GCA_026413425.1 Tringa solitaria
GCCCATGGCAGGGGAGTTGGAACTCAGTGATCTTTAAGGTCTCTTCCAACCCAAAACATTTTATGATGGCAAAGAAGATTTCACTTTTCTTTGACTGTATGACACTTAAGATCAATGGGAAATCAAAGAGCATTTCCATGGTAGTGGCTGAACTGATTGACTGTGGGTATAAATCAAAGAAACCTTTTGTGCTTACAAACCCACCTCAACAGTTTTCTCTGTCCTGCAGTATCACTTCCTTTTTAGTTGGAGTCAATAAGCTGTTTTTTGTGCACTAGCTGATTACATTTAAGTACTGAACTATCCCGGCAGTAGTAGTGTGTGGTGTTTGCACTAAATGGCATGTACTTTACCTGCTGTTTGTATTGTTGGCATGACAGACACGATAGACTATTATGTAGCACCTGAGAGCTCTGTAAGGTCTTAACAGCCATATTTTTTTCTAGTGTTTCCATGGTTCACCTGGTGGTAGAACCAAACAAATAATGAGCACCTCCTGCATCAAATTCAGTGCAGTACACTTACTGTCTGCATGCGAGTGTTGAAAAGTCTCTCAGCTTCCTTTCTAAGATCCTCCAAGCAAGTTATGCTGTGGTGGAGGTTTGCTGTGACACAGAACAGATTCAGTTCACAGAATGGGTATGAAGCCTAGTTTAGCAGTCCTAGTAATTTTGGGGTTTTGTGTTGGGTTTGCTTTGTTGGTTTGGGTTTGTTTTTCCTCGAACGATGGGTACCATAATTTTAGAGATCAGACACTCTGCAGAAACAGTATGCTGACTCTTCTGTACGTTTCACTCCAGAGTGCTGGGTGGAAATCACCTCCTATTCTAAAAGTCAATTAGGCCAATTTCCCAATTCCCTTTGTTTAAAGATGATTGGAGAAGGCTGGGGAGGTGGGGGGAAAGGAGAGGATATAAGTAAGTTATAACATGTTATGCACATTTATGAGTTCCTACTTAAGGTCTGGATTTTCTGTTATTTGCCACAGAGTACCTTTTTCAATTGCTTTCTGTTGATGTCAATTCTATGAGAGAAACCAGTAAACATTTGTTGCCAGATAGTAAGGTAAAAAGCAGCACTGAGGGTAATGTATGTGTCAATAAAGATTTTAACATGTTTGTAAAACTTGCAGCTTTTTTTGACTTGCTAACTTTTATCTGAAGAGCTAAAAGTATATCTGTTACAGGAGTATAATCAATGTAGAGTATACAGTGAATTAAATTTCAGAGAATCCTTTTTTTCTGAAAGACGTAGTGACAAAATTACTCATTTAGTGTTAAAAGGCACTAGATTTTCTTCTATTCCTTCAAATGCAGCTCAAGGAAAAAACTCTAGTTTATAATGGCAGTTACAGAGCTTTAAATTAAGAAGCACTAGACTTGCTATCCTCTTACTATAGTACTTAATATAGTGAGATCTGTCTGTGCCAAACACAGTCATGGCACAAAGCCAAGTACTTTTCTAAGGAAAATGACCTAGGAATTCAACGCATGTATTGACTGTTCCATACGCTGCCAAGAGCCAAACAGATGAAAGGACTGGGAAGCGAAGTGCAACAAGGAATTCAAATGTGTTTGTCCAGCAGAAAAAAGTAGCGACTTACCTTGTAGGACTATAGTTCCTTTGGCTTAATTGAAATAACATTGCCCTGTGATTAGCTTTGAGCTATTTAACTGTACTGTGCTTTATTCCCTATTCTTGTTTTTGCCTTGGGTTACTCAGTCTTCTGCTTACTTTGCTTTGTTTTGTCCTTGCTTTACAATAAAATATACAGTTACTTCCAGTCTGAAACTGTGAGTCAAAAGGGAATAAATATGGAGATACATTTAAAATTCAGGCAAGAATTAAGGGTCTCTAAATAATGCAAAGATTTTAGGCTATTCAATTTCTGTCTTAAAATCCACCCTGAGAACGCAGACTGACTGCAACATGTCTTATATTAGATGCTGCTGAATATTCATTGTGGTTTGTTTCTGAAATGCTTTTTAACTACTTCATTTAAAGAAAAAAAAAAAGTGTTCTGTTCCCTATGAGACTTAATTTTTATAAAGCTTTGCTTAAACTGTGCCTGTCTGCTATCATTTATATAGATTTGGTAGCACTTGAGTCTTGCTTTGAGGGGAATGCCAACATAGGGCATATTATTTAAGTATTAAATAATCTGTCCCGAGGCAAACTGTCAGTTTTTATATTGCCCTAATGGGACGTGTCTAGCTTTTGGGTTTTGGTTTTTTGGTTTTGGGGTTTTTTTAGGAGGTTGCGGGGTTTTGCCATTTTTATTTTTTTTAAGCAAGGCCGCTAGGTGGAGTCAAAACACTGAGACCCTATGACTGTTGGTTGCCTGTGTCTGATGAATATCTGGTTCTCCTGCAGCATGTAAGGCTAGGAAGTGTTGTTTAACTAAGATCTGCTGTTTCAAAAGATAGAAAGACCAAAATGGTCTTACTGCTGTTCTTAATTTTAAATTGGCAGCTTTTGGAAAGCTTCATACAGTAAATTATTGTTTGAAAAAATTGTTCATTGTGATTTGTAAATCTGCTCTTGCTTATATCTGTATCTTTATCTGTAGGAATGTCCTCTGAAGTATACATAAGGCACAGCAAGAAAACGTAATTGTATTTATTTGCCATTAGAGTATTTCAAAGCTAGAAGATGACTAAATTATCTGAGTTTGAGACCACTCTCTTTCTCTGAGTCATCTTTTTTAAGTCTTGACTCCCGCTTTACCCCTTAAGGTGTTATCCTAGGTCTTTTGTCAGCAGAAAATATGGTTTTCCATCCTGCATGAAGCTGATGTACCCTGATTTTTGTGTGACTACACAGAACAGTCAGATCTATCAGCAAGTACAATTAACTGGTCTGTATATGTGTTTCCCAGAAATACATTTTTTAATACACTTTATTATGTAAAATTATAGTTGTCTTTGTAACTAATAAAGGTTAGGTGGAGATGAATTTGAAAACTGGAAGTACCATTAAATAATTTTGGAGTGAGTCATAGCTATCCATACGTAATCAAAGTTAAATAAGATAATAAGGCTTAAATCTTGGCTGCATTATAAAGTTATCAATGGTAGGAGCATATTGTGGACAAGCTTGCAGGTTTTTGTGTTTGTGTTTTCTAAAGCCGGTATTCCCCTTTGCTGCTTCTGTTTCATAGATTGTGGCTTTCTTGTTTTACTTTAATAGCATTACTGGAACATGCTAACAAAAGGTTGCTTGGCACATTCCAGTCACAGAAGATATTTCTAAACAAAACCAGATTTACATAAATGCTTAGTATGTTTAAAATTCTTACTGCACAAGTTAAAAATCAGTCTGTAAATTCAATTGCTTTGTTTGTCTTTGCAGCAGTTATGTTGGTCACTGTATTGCTGTAATAGAGTATTATAAAGGTCCTTCTCCTCAAATCAAATCTGTATTTTCCAGAAGAAGCAAGTAATCAAATTGTAGATTTGTTGGTAAAATAGATTACCTGCCATTCTAGCAAAAATAGCAATGATTGCAGTCTGTAATTAGAATGGTTTTTTCTTCTTAAAAAATCCTCTTTCAGAAGTAGCTACTAAGCTTTTAAGTTGTTATTTGACTTGTACTGCTTTTGGTAGAATTATCATTCTTGGGTTTGGCAGATTAATACCATAATTTGTCAAAGCAGTTGCTTCTATAATACTCTTTTGTTTAGCTGAAAGTCCAAACCAAACTTCCGGTGCCTTTCCTTCTGAACTTCACATAGGTGGATGAAGCAGTGCCCAAATGCATAATATATTTCAGTCCACTTTGTATGTTGCTCCATTGCCATTAGATGCCAGTGAACTGACACAAAAAATAGGGCAGGGCAAGTTGCCAACAGAGGCCAGTGAAATATTCATAGTAAAAATGCAATGTAAATAAAGATACTTTAATTTTGAAGAACTTCATAGGAACATAAGAGCTGGAGGGGACAATTGGGGTGATCAAGTCTAGTCCTGTGCTACCTTAGGTAGCCAAGTAATATAATCCATTTTATAAACTGGTCAAGCCCCGTGTTATAAATAGAGGTGCTTATTGGGCAGCTGCTTCAGAATCTCACTGCCCTGATGGTTACGTGTATTCCTGACTGATTCATTCTAATTTGTTCTTATGTCAGTATTGCTTCTTAGCATCAACAGCTCTTTTCACTTTGGGGCATTTAAACACTATATTTAATGACAGCAATCATCTTCAGACTTTTTTTTGCTAGACTCAATCCATATATTTCATTTATGTCTAGCCGTACTGCAGGCTTAGGTGGCTCTTGACACTTTTGATCCTGGTTTAGGCTAGCACAACTGTTTTGAAGTAACACATCAAATAGATGATGGAACTGCTAAGTTGGGGGGAAAAAAAAGCTGTTCCTGCATTTTTTTGCTCCATTTAACTTTTCACCTGTATACTGCCCTGACTCTTTTCGAAGTATGACCCTACCAACAGTTACGCTCTTGTCATTGATGCAGTAGTGTACAGGGACAGAAAGGAGCAGCAGAGAGGGAGGAACAGGAAAGAAGAATATCCTAAGGCAATACTGCTGCTGGACATGAACCTTATCCTTAACCTGGGCTTGTTTAGATATGTCTACCATCTACACTGCACTGCAGAAAATTGAGTGTAGTATCAGATGCAGTTTGGACGTGTCAGTTCAAGCATTAGCAACAGCCTACCAATGGCTACATAGGATAGTTGCAGTATACACATAACGTTATTTATGGACCTACATTTGTTTATCCTTACATCTAATTTAAACTGAATCAACTTCTGATTGCTGAGTCCAAGCAATGATTGGCTCTTGCATAATGATGCTGCCACTTACTAAAAGCAAGTCTGAAATAATCATCGCATCTTGTGGGTTCAGTTGCTATTTGAAGGAAGCTGCTTGCTGTTGCATCTGGTTCCTACTGTTATTCATAGAATTTATGTTCCAGTTTATATCTGGGAAGTTAAAGTTTCCCTCAGTAATACAATTTACTCTAATATTTTCTGTCTAATAACATGACAAGTGTAGTAGCAGAGCATTTTTGAGACAGTCATACTATCTCACCTATACTTGTCTTTCTTGCTTTTTTTTATAGTCTATTTAATCTTTAATTTTGGCATTGTTTCTTTGTTTCTTTCTTGAACAAACAAGATAAAATTGATAGCTCACTAACTTTATTTCAGTATGTTACATGGATTTGGAGGAATTCATTTATTATAATTCTATATAGCTGAAGGATATGAAATACTAAGCCATAAAAGTAACGGCCAAGATTTCACCTGTGCATATATTTTTACTTACATCTTGTTTTTTATTAATCTGATATCAGTTACATGGGCCCTAAGTACCATCTGATCGACTGGTAGCAGGGTAACAATATGTGTCTGTAAATGGCTATTTGAAGAGTTACATCTAGTGATTGTTTTTATATGAAATGTTGTGTTACAGTTTTTGAAGGCCTGCCTTCATTTGGTCAATTAGAAAGACTTACAGGTCTATCCAGGATTGTACTGCCTTTGTTAATCTACATAAATGACTGCTTCCTTGTATCATCAGGAGAAGACAAGGTGTCTTTTTTGTGTTTTCCCATCTCTAACAGATAGACAACTATTTACTGGCATTTATGGCAATCATTTATGCAGCTGCCAAATTTTTATGTATGTTCCTCAATGCAACTAGCCAACTTACCAAGAAAACTAGGTAGTGTCTTTTGCTGTTTAAAAGTAGTGTTCTGCAGTAATCAGGGATCCTGCATGTAAGTTCATTAAATCAGTCCAACTTTAAGTACTAATTAAGCTTGTCAGACAAGCTGAAATTAATATAATCTTTTGGTTCTGTGACTATTTTAATGTTTGTTTGTGATAATGCATAGTTGGTCAGTGACAGGGCTGTGTTTTCTACGTGTCTAGGTGAAGGTAATGAACAACAGAAAAATGTAGGTTCCCTTTAAAAAAGACTATCTGCTTCATATCAGGAACTTCAGCATAGTTTTCAGCTTTTATGTTGTTCAGGCTGTTGTTTTCTTTTGATTCAATTTTTCTTTTATTTTGACTTTAATTTGGCATAGTTCATATTCTTTCTGATATTCTCGGGGGGTGGGAGTGTGGGTGTAGAGTTCAGAGCCTTGAACCTACTTCTGAGGAGGTTTCTCTTAATTCCCATGAGGTTGTACTAGAGGTACACTAGCAATATGTGAAAAACTAGACATGCTGCAGTCTAGTGGGAAGCTGTTCATGGCTTAGTGAAGTACTGTTCTTTAAAAGATTTGTAGATTCAGGGTAGAGTTCAGTGGGGTGAGGGTGGGAGGAAATGAGTTCTCAGAACGCTAATACTTAAATTTTGGCTTTTGTGAAAGCAGCTTCAGTTATCACAAACTTCTGAGATTCAAAGTTTCAGTAGTCCACTAGAGAAGCTACTAAGGCATTAATGTCAGAACTGTTTTGGTATCAGAGAGATAGAGGTGGAAGGAGTATTCTTTATTCAAGCTTCTTTTTCACATTTAAATCATCAATATGCTGGACATTGATGTTTCTGTATGCCAGTAGGTGGGAAAAGTAAATGTCCACACTGGTATAGGAGGATTTGAAGAAAGTGTGGTAACACCAGGAAAAGAAAATTCTCAACATAAAGCATAGATTGATAATTCCATGATTCTGTGATTTCTGAGTTGGAAGGGACCCTTAGAGATCATTTAGTCCAAGTCCCCTGCTAAAGCAGGATTGCCCAGAGCACATCAGTCAGGACTGCATCCACTCAGTCCTGAAGATCCCCAGAGAAGGGGACTCCACAACCTTCCTGGGCAGGTCTTCTGTTTTTATGCTGTCTTTTGTTTTGCATAAAAATAATCTTGGCTAGGCTATTTCTAGACAGTTCCTCTTACAGACAAGTGAGACTTTTAAAAAAAAAAAAGTATTGCCTTCATACAGAAGCCCTGCATGTGGCTATTTTCAAATTGTTGGCATTTCACTCTTCTGCTTTGTTTTTCCTTCGGGCTAAAATTGTCTGTCTTTTTATGCATGCTCCCTGCATTATATGCCAAAACCTATCTGAGCACTTATGAACATACCAGACTGGTTTTACAATAAAATTAATTCAGGTACAGTGGCTAGTATTAAGATAAAAAGATATTTAATATAAAATAGTGTTATGTAAACATCCCTTTTAGTAGCAAGCTTTGTGTGTGTTCTTATATTTCTTTAGTTATGATTGAAAATGTTGTCATTGTTACCGTAACAACGTATGATGATTATTTTTTAATTATGCGACTGCAAGAGGGAGGCAGATAGTAAGTCTCTGTCAGCCAGAGAACTTCCTCTGAGGCTCCTATGATCCTCCTATGATACTAAACACTGCAGCAAGTTTTACTTCTTGAATGCAAGCTGTCTTTTAATTACTATCAAATTATCTCCCTCAGCAACTACTTCATATATAACTGAGCTGTTGATGTAGCTGCCAGATAGACATCTTGTTGACTGTATGGGTTTCTATTAGCCCCACTTCAGTTAGTTGCCCAAGTCTGTATCCTTCTCCTTTATGCAACCAAGTTGAGTGTTGATTTATTTGGGTGGGAGGGTAGAAGCCTCTGTTTCTGAAGCCAGTATCTTATGAACTTATATTTGGATTCATTACTCCAAGTGACTTTTTTTTTTCTAATATTGTAAAAAGGATTGTTGAAAAGGCAGCCGTTGATTGCACAACACACTAAGATCAGTTATGTATGTAAACTTTTCTGCTAGCTAAAGCTGAAATATAGTTGATTTATATCATCAGGATTAATAGTAGATAAATTACAGTAAACTTATGTACCTCTTCTGGCAATAGGGAAAAACTGTCTATTTAAAATCCACAACAATTAAAGGAAGACATTTTCAAGTGAGTAACAACTAGATGTTTTCCTCCTCTGGGTGATAATGTGGCAGAAACCCTGTATACATACAAAATTATTTGTTGTAGTGAACATGACCAAATGACCTCTTTTTTTGTCTTGTTTCGTGCATCTTTGCAGTTCTTAGTCTTCATAATCTAGAAATTGCTATGTGGGTTTTATTCCTTATTTCAAAAATGGAAATACTGTTTGTTTCTGTACACTTTCAGTAACTGTAATTTTATTTTTTGTAGAAGATTGAATAGTAACTTAATCTGTCTGATTTGGTCAATAGCAAAGTTTTTATCCCTGTCTGTGCTTAGTCATACTCTAGATGGAAAAAGTAGAAGACAGACCTCTAATTTATTTAAAATTGGACTTAATTGATAAGGGTAACATCTATGTATTGTCCTGCTGGACAAGCTATGGCTCTAAAAATGACTTTGTTATTGCTTCTAAAAATATTCTGTAATTATAAAAGGTCCTTTTTTTAAAATGTTTTCTATAAGCTATGTCTTGAACTAGAATCTTGGTATGCAAAAATAATTTTTATACTTTCAGGTCCGTTGGGCCACGACTTGTGTTGAGAATGACATTAGGAGCAGAAATTACTGGCCAGCTCAAGGCTTCTTCATACATAGCATCAGGCCAAAACCTTTTGAGATGGGACCTGTCACCAGAACAAATCAGAACAAGAACAGAAGAACTAATCAGGAAGACAAAGCATGTGTATGACAGTGTTGGGATGCTTGATATTGGAGAAGTAACACATGAAAATACTGTACGGGCCTTGGCAGATATAGAACTGGAATATGCAGGTTAGTGTACGTTTTCTGTGATTCTTTCCATAGGGTATTCCATCTCCACCTAAAAGAAACATTAAGAAAAGATAGTTGTTCCTTGCAGCTCTGCTCCATGCCAGTTTTGTGTAGAATGTGTAGAGGCCTCTCTAGGGTCCTTTTGTCATAATAATCTTTCGGGACGTCTGTGCAAGATGCAACATGATCAGCTACAAACTTCTGCTGCCTTATTCTAGAGACAAAAATTAAGGATTAGTCAAACTGTGCAGTTGATCTCTCTGTCACATGCAGAGAACTGCATTGGTCACCTGTTTTCTTTTTACATGTGAAGCTCCATACAGTTACATTTTCTTTTCCAGCAGTGTACAGCCACTAGGGGACAATGTGCAACAGCGTAGTGGAACAGTGTAGGCTATGTGTCTCTGGTATGCATGGTACGTTCAAACCTGAGAAGCAATGTGTTTTTCCAACACTGCAGAATCTCAGGCAAGCAAGTCAAATGGAACAATGGAAAGGTTGATAAGCTTCTGGTGGGGAAAATGTGATGGTTGATAATGGGGGAATTTTTTAATGCTTTTTTGCAAGAAGACAGCTTTACGTGCTCACTTTTATATTATGGCCAGCAAGGCCTTGAGGAATCAAAGGACAGGTGTTGGTCATGCAGTCACACCTAGAGTGGTCTCAATGAATTATCAAGATGAACTAATATATGGATGGAGTTTAATGGTCAAACACAGGTCATTCTGTTCATTTGTTAATAATTGTCAGTCAGAGGAAATGGGGAAAAATGAAAAATGTGTCTTGGGTGGCTTTGTTTTGAAAAACCTGTTGCATGGTGGCTTCATGACTCTCAAAAAGTAGTCAGTGTAATAAAATGTCAAGTTGTCTTAAATCCTCTAAAAAATCTGCAGTAGCAACAGAAGTGCTGAAAACAACCTCCTTGGCTTGGAGCAAAGTCTTCGCATTGCAAAAAGAAAAAAAAGCACTCTGCAGCTCAAATGATTGTACTGTAGTATTAGTCTGGTTTTCACATTACTTGGAATTACAATTTAGGCACATCCAGTGAATTCACTGGTATTGATGCTGCCAGAAAGACTGAGTAATCTTCATCCAAAGAGCATCCTGACAGATTGAGTTTCAATTGTACCAATGTAAGTGGTGTAATTATTGTAAGCCTTTTCACTAAGGTGTAAAGCTCTCTTCTTCAGATTAAATTAGAAGGAAAATCTATGTTTGATTTAGAAAATAGTAGCCATCAGCTTCTTAGCATACCCACCAAGACTCGCATCTTCTAAGATGTACTTTTTTTCACTACATGCTATTGCAGTAGTGTGTCATATTTAAGCTTTTAATGCTAATCTTCAAAGCGGTATGTGAAGTTAGCATGACTTACCTGTGAAACAGCCTATGGCATATAACAAGGATTTATTACCACAGCAGGACTTCCATTAGAACCTTGGATTTTTAAGGCCTGTGTGTCCCTTTCATATGTACATGAAAGACCTGCCCCAGTAACTGGAACTTATTATCTGAAAAGACATAGATGGCAACAGGCCTTACGTTTCACTTGGAAGCTGCCAAAGTTCACTTCATCATTTTTGAAACATCTTAGCGTGGTGGTGGGAGGGGGGGCGTTTCTTATGGACTTCAAGAAGAACCATATGCCTATGTCTGCATTCCAAAGGTTTCTAAAGGGCTGAGAGCATCTCAGGGTTTGATTGATAAAACAACTTCAGATTTCATACAATTGCAAAGCTTTAAATTGTCCTAAAATGTTGTTACTCTAAAATGCTTTTGGGGAGGTGGAGGGAGTGAAATTATAATTGATTTTGAGTTAATTCAGTTGGTCATAACAATTCATTTCTATTTTAGCACTCCTATTTAATGCCATTATAAGATGCAATATTCTTTTAATAAGCAAGAATTTACTTAATCTCAAAAATGTATTCTACAAAATTAGTATTACTCAGCTTCTGATACCTAGAAGTTCAGAATATATAGACAGCATCTTCTGTATTTGCCTTATTGTTTCTCCTTAAACACAGAAGAGAAGATGGGGATTTGACACTCTTCTCATAACAATGTAAAAATAACTTCAGGACAGATGGGCCTGTTTGAAAGACTGAGAACTTTTCACTTTAAATGCTAACATGGAAGCATCTGTGCCAGATATGAAACAGTGTCAGTCTTCACTTACAAATGGTTCATCTTTCAAAAATCATGTGTCGTATTTATACACCTTTCTGTTGATTTTGTTGGAGTAAGAAGGTAAGATAATCAGGCTTGGGTAATATAATAGATAGTTTCCCGTAACATGTTTATGTGTTATAATGTTGTGCAGTTCTGTGCTTTTATCTATTCATTTTTTACATTCTCTGTAATCACTTTATTTGCTTTGAGCCTGATCAGAAGTTACTTTGGGTACTTGTTGCTATGTCTTTTATAAATATCAGAAGGGGGGAAGTTCCTTAATTATCCTTTTCATCAAAGCATTTCTAGCCTTCTGTGTAAGTGTTCATTGCCTTTTATTTAAACAGTGGAAAGAAGCATGTTGGATTTTCCCCAGCATGTCTCACCTGACAAGGAGGTACGCTTAGCAAGTACAGAAGCTGACAAAAAGCTCTCTAATTTTGATGTGGAGATGAGCATGAGAGAAGATGTATTTCAGAAGATTGTTTATTTGCAGGTAAATCACAATGATATATGCATAACTTGTGGA
Source organism: Tringa solitaria (assembly GCA_026413425.1). Classification (NCBI taxonomy): domain Eukaryota; kingdom Metazoa; phylum Chordata; class Aves; order Charadriiformes; family Scolopacidae; genus Tringa; species Tringa solitaria. The sequence continues at coordinate 23,220,418 of JAOXJM010000019.1, forward strand.
AATGTAGATAAAAAAGCAGCAGTGAAAAACTTTTCTCTAAAGAAGTTAGTATCCACAGTGCTTTTCAAGATCCCCATCACTGTGTGTGTCCTCTGTCAAATCTTTCCAGTGGGACACAGCTATAGAAAAAGGCTGTGGTTCCACAAAAACTTATGCCAGTGTTACTTGGTGCTCCTGTTCTTTCCCTCTCTTGTCTAGGTGTGTGTATCTTTCTCTGTCCATAGCTTTGACTTCTGTCTAATCTTCCAGTGAGCTGGTACAAGGAAGCTAAACTAGCAGGAGGAAACCCATCAGGAAAAATAAAAATTACTGTTTTCTGCTGGCTGAGATCCCTGAGCTGGTTTGGCCAGAGCATCACCAAGGGGGGAGGAAGAAATGACACAATATAACAATATATTTAGGTTGGCTTTATTCTGCTTTTGAATTTGTGTCCAAAATTATGCTTTATTGAACTCGTTGAGAGTTTTAAATTTTAAAGTTGAGTTTTGAGTTATAAAAGTTAACGAGAAACTAGAACTGGGAGTGACCTTCAAAATTACCTCATTTGATCTGCTAATCAGCCATTACATTGTATACTCCTCCTTATATGTTTGTTAAGCCTCAAAATAAAGTGAAGTCAAAAGATACATTTACTGTTGAACTACTTCTATCCCTTTTATGTTTCTGTTCAGCTTTCTTTCTAACTGAGCACCTACAGGTACCTTGTATTCTTCATTTGCACTGTTTATTTTGTAGCTCAAACAGGAAGAACACTTGGTCTTGTTCAAATGTAACTAGTGACATTTGGTAATAATTCTCCAAAAATGTAACTTAAAGATAATGCAAGGAAGCTATGTAATGTGTAAACTATAATGTATACATTTGTCCATCCTTCAGATGTGAGTCTTCCCTTTCAACTCCACTGATTTTTAACCTTCTCCACTCATTTTTAACCTTCTAAAGTCATTGTTTGTGCTTTTTGTGGCATAAATTTGGAACCAGAATAATGTTTGCAGCACCTTCCAATGTCATTGTCTTCTATTATTGTATTTTCTAGGCACATTTTAAAGCTCCTCTGGCTGGATGTTGTTCTTTATGTGTTTGTGGAGGTATTTAATTGGCCCATTTTGAGGACCTTTTGCCGTGTTTTGGCAGATATGCCTTATGTTGATTTCCCCCTGCCCCCTCTGCTCTATTGCTATTAATTAAATGGTTTGATATGTATTTACTATTTGCTGTGATTTTTCCCCACCTTCCGGTATACACACAGACACATTCAGGGCTAATCTGCCATATCTGTGTATTTTTAATTTACAGGAACTTCTGATAGTAGCTAGTGAAAACTGGTGTTATTCACTCACATTACTTTCTTATAACCTTTTTTTTTTTCCTTTTTCACTTGATGCTTTCCTACTTCATTTTCCTTTGCAGCAATACTTGGCTTTTATAACAGTTACAATTCTTGCTTAAATCTCCATTTAATTTTTTGGAGGTTTTTTTTTGGGCTTAACTCCAGCACTGTAGCATGCGAGAATGTTTTGATACTAGTTTTCCAGAGACACAGCCTCTGAGCACATATCAAATTAATAATAACTATGAAAGTTGTAGCAGTTTTTACTGTAGTGCAGATGTGAAATTGCCAATAATGCCAGACTGATCAAGTTTAGCTATTTCCAAATCACAAAGTTCTTGTTAATTTTTGCTAAATATCTAATGCGTTCTCCTGTTAGAAACTCTTAGTTGAAAAATCAGGTTCCAGGAGAACGTAAAATACGCCAACTTCCACAAACAGAAATGTTTTTCTGAAATCAGTTTAAATGAGCCAGTAAAACATTTTGATTAAGTCAAACTTTTCATGGCCTCACTGAGGATTCAGGTATATGAATTCAGTTTCATGATCTTGCACAAGGACTGGATTAAATTGTGGTGAGGAGAGCAAGGGCCCTCACACTCCTGTGTTACTTATAATACAGCCAGTCCACTAAAAGATTAGTAAATCTGCTTGATCTCAGTGGCACCATGAATGTTTCCGCTCCTTTTAACAAGGCCATAACTTTTCTAAGTTAACAACTGTTAAGTATTCTTCCTAAATTCCGCTTTATTTAAGAACTGTTGATGGTGGAAGATGTATGAGGGATTTGTATTTAATTGGAAAAAAACAACTGAAAATAATCGAGTCTTTCTTTTCCCTACACATTTATGCAGGATTTTTCCCCCCTAATGTATCTTGTTGAATATGCTTCTGATCTAATTCTTTAGCAAACTTTTGTTTTCGGGTCTGAAACTTGGAATCAAGGTGAATTTGGTAATGAAACTATCATTTTAAATTTTATTACTCATAACATCTTCACACGTTGGCTAGCAGAGGCATGCTTAAGAATGTTGCCAATCTTCTCCACCCATACGCCCTCAGGAAACTCAGCCTGATGTAAACAGCTGCCTCGGCTTTTGTTCATGATATTCTAAATAGGTTTTGTCTCTGACTCTGCCTAAAGATTTCGTCATGGAATAAGGTAGCATGGCTATCCAAAACAACTATGAAGCGGTACACGAAATCATCAACCATGACCATTCAAAAACTTATGGAAAGTTCCAAAATTTCATGTGTATAGTATATTTGAAATTAGCACTTCTCTTGTGGAAATTATCAAGGAAACACAGGATGACATAGACTATCCTGACCAGATTGAAGTTCAGAGATGACCATAGAGTACAGTTGGTTCTTGTGCCTGTGGGGGTTTATATGCTTGCTTATTCTTGAAGACCTGGCAGGTCTCTTTGAATGTGCATCATCCTTATCTTAAGCATGTCTGTGATGCAGATAATCACAAAGGCTAATATTAAGAACAAAGCTATTGATTTCTTTGAAGTGTATGGAAAGACACATAGTCATGAAGAGAAGGATGAAGAACACTTAGTTTTCTCCTCCTTTTTCCCCAAAAGAATCTTTTTTAGCTTTGGAAGGAGCCAATATTCTGTGGCTTTAAGGACTTAAAATTAGTGCTTGTGAATTCACTTCTGCCTAAAATCTTAGCTGGGGTTAAGACCAGGAGATTTTCAAGAGCATGACAGTTCCATATGCCCACTGGAGGGCCTGGGAGATCCCTCACAATGCCTAAATAGCTCAGTGAGACTTTTCAGAATCCTCCGTCCTTAACTGTTACAGTAACAAAAGCAGTGTCTTTTTATGGAAATTACTCCGTGGTTTTTTTTTTTCTCAGCCTTTCTGTTTTTGAGCCTTGCAGTGCAGTTAGCACATTATAAATGTTAATGTAGTAACAGTGTCTGCATTTTTCACCTCTATCATTTTGAAGTCTTGCTTTGTCTGTCACACTAGTCTTGGGTCAGAAAAAAGAACCCTGGAGTTGTGGGTTATCCAGTAGAAAATGTGTGAAAATTCTGATTGTTACAAATATTTTTGTACCCAATATGACAGCATTGACACTCCTAGATGTAGTACTTAGTAGCATAAAGATCTTCACGAAGCTGCAGAATTTCAGGGAGTACTCCAGGAAGCCTGAATGTTGCAGGCAGTAGGGTAATAGTATTCTTTTTATCTTTCTGTTGGGAAATATTCTGTGTGGCTTGCCTTATGCCTTTATCACAAGTGAAGATGGAGATGTGATGTTTGACTTGCAGAGGACAGAGGGCAGGATTTTCTTCCTTAGTTTCCTCCCCAAAGGAGATTTCCACCGTTTACCTCCCATTTAATAAGTAAAAATTAAAAGAGACAACAACTGAGTGCTGCAAAAAAATCATAGCCATGGTGAAGGGTACACTGTTCAATCACATGGCTCAGTTGTGATTGATTAATGCTGTGTGGTGTTCTATAGTAGTTAAATTATCCTTTTGTGAGTCTATGGATTCTTTTAAAAAACATCTGTAAACAGGTAATCTTAAAAAGAAAAAATATTCATCATTCATCATATGACAGTATTGGTAAACTAAGTTAAATCTGCCTATTGCTTTAGAGAAGATAATTTATCACAAAGTGAAGTGATTGCTGCCATTTTTTCCACTGAACTTAGAAATATCTGCATATAGACTATTGCTATATACACAAGAGTTTTAGGCACAATTGTATTAATGCTTTGCAGTCTGACTGAGCATAATGCTACTGGGATTTGTGACTCTTTGCAGAGTAAAAACAAGACTAATCTGTTCTAATATCTTTCAGGGTTCTAAAAACCAATTTCAGCTAATTATTTTAATCCTATATGCAGGGCACTGGTGGGAGTAGACATTGGTTATGTATTGCTGTGTTTATTATTTTTAAATTACAGGTGGGAAAATACCTGTTTCAGAGTTTTTATTCGCATTTATTTTCTCTCAGGATGCAACTGTCTCATATTTTTTTCTTTTTAAGGAAGAGAGTTAATTTGCACTGGCAGGTCATTAGTTGACATCTGTGCACAGTTGTGTAACTCTTTCATAAAATTTGCATGTTTCGACGTCCTTACTTTTCAGAGGTGGCATGTCAAGAATTAGTTGTATGTAGGTAAGCTGACAAGTGGGTTATTAAGACAAGTCAGAGCGAATTCCAACAGCTTCATATTTGAGGGTGAACTTAAGTAGAGTATGTCCTTTTAAACAAGTACTGTAAGTTAACGCCTTTTTTAAATGTTCACTTTTAGATAGGGGAAGATAAAATCAGAATGCATACAGCATTATTTTCAATTTAGGACAAAACGGCAAGTTTCTGAATTAAACAGCTATGCTGTAGTCAGTTTGAAGGAAAACCGTTACAGGACTGATCCGTGGTCTGTATCTTGCCTCTTAACGTTGGTTGCTTTAGGAAGTTAACGTTGAAGAATCTTCATAATGGCAGAGCTAGACACTGAAATAATATTTCATCTTGTTGTCATTGATTTGTTCTGAAATAGAAGATGTATATGCTTAACTTCTGTGCTATCAGATAACCTTCAGTGACACATCTAATCCTTTGAGGTTTTTTTAGTGCCTTCCAAGTTTTAAGTTACCATGTTACCTCATAGCACTGATTTTTTTCAAGTATGTATAACAAAGCTATCTCTACAGAAAAAACCTAAGTGCACTGTACTATAAACTAAAAAGCCTTGCTATTATGACAGCATGTAAACGTGCTGAGATACTTGGTAGAAGAAAATTACTTTAAAACTGTGCGACATCAGTATAAGAATACTCCTGTTTAAGGTAACTTTTTGGAAAGTCCTTTGCACTAAAATCTGAGATGTTCCTTTTTTACTATTGTGGTGTTCTGAAAACCAACTCTGTTCAGATCGTTCTAATGCTCAATATGTTTCTTACATGATGTTGAAAATTTGATTGATCTATACTGTTGTTTCAGCAAACCTGCGATCTTGAAAACGTAAAGCCTGAAACAAAGCGGTATCTAGAGAAATCAGTTCAAGTGGGAAAAAGAAATGGACTCCATCTTCCAAAAGAAGTGCAGAATGTAAATATGGACTATTAGTTTATAAAACAAAGGTGACAACCTATTGAAGGGATGGAATTATGGTTGTGTAGCTGTACTAAGCATATATTTGAACTTTGCGTTTTTGGACCTCTTTCATTACTTCTCTAATTTTAAGTGTTCTTAGTTCCAGATCCATCCTTTAAACTTCAGTCTCCTTAAGGTTTTTAAATTAATCTGTTAGACACCCACAGTACTTAGTGGCTAGAGGTGGTATGCATCACCTTTCTTAGGTGATGAGGCTAGGTTTTACTCTAGCCTTCTAGAGTAAAAGTTTACCTGGAGGAGTTTTGTTAAATATTCTGATTACAGTAATTCTATTCACGTGGAGGATAGCAATTGCCAAGTTTGGTTTTTTGTTTTTCCACTGAGTTCAGTTTATACCTGATACAGGAAATCAAGATGATGAAGAAAAAATTGAGTGAGCTGTGTATAGACTTTAACAAAAACCTGAATGAGGAAAACACATTTCTTGTATTTTCTGTGGAAGAACTTGGTGAGTAGTATGCTTGCTCCTTCCATTTCTTCAGTCTTCTGGTTTTACTGGAGTAATCTTTTTTGACGCAGTGATTGATGGTTAGATCAAGTGAAATTCTGATTGTTTTCCAGTCTTTTCTGTTTCATTTTTAGTCCTTCCCCAAAGTCAGTTTAGAATTACCCTTTGCAGGTGTTTGTGATTTCTTCATAGATTTGTGCTTCCTGAAGTGTTTGTCTTGTATCAAGTTAGCATATCTATCCTACTGGTTTTATTTCCCCCATAACTTCACATCTCTGCTTCTTTTCTCGGTTTTCTACCTTCGGGCAATCCCCTGTGTATTATATACATTGCAGTTATTGGATAAACTTTGTCCTGCAATGTGCTTTAGCTATTTCAATCATTTAAACTGACCTAGAAATTTCTAGACAATTTGGGGATTCATTATCTGAAGGGCACGGCATAAAATGTGGTTTGATGATACCAGAAATTTTTTAATGTCATATTCAGTTTTTATCTGATAGCCTTATGTGTATTTCTCATTTGTCACAAGTGTTTTCAATTTTTATTTTGCTTGGTTGTGATCTGCAAAAGCTTTAGCAAATAGTTATAAAAAGAGAGGTTATTTCCATTTCTGATGTTAAATTAGATTGCAGCAAAATAAATGCAACAATCTCACAAAAAGAGATGGAAGTGGATAATTCTGGTAAAAATTGTTTATTAAATTACATTCTATAGAAGGCCTTCCTGATGACTTTATTAATAGTTTAGAGAAGACTGAGGAAGACAAATATAAAATTACTCTTAAGTATCCCCACTATTTTCCTGTCATGAAGAAGTGCTGCATTTCAGAAACCAGGAGAAAAATGGAATATGCCTTTAACTCGAGATGCAAAGAGGTATGTTGTATATTGACTGTTCTACAGGGTAATGACAGAGTCGAAAAATGGAGCTAGACATTCAAATATTAGATTTGAGTGCAAATATATTGTCAAGTACTACAAAATCAATACTTGTCAGTGTAATCTTTAGCTGTTCTATGCTCCTGTTTATTCTGATGTCTAAAGATCTTAGAAGTTGATGATCTGCCCATTTGTGTGTACTATCTTAAGGTTTCAGTGGAGTAGAAGTAGGATTTTGCACTTTGCCAAATTTTTCTGCTGTTACTTACTGCCACTTTCCTCCCAGAGGAAGACATCTGAGCATAGCTTCTGTAGTGCTTTGGGATTCTTCAGAGTGAGGGGGGTTATTTAAGCATACATTTTAATTATGAAATACATGTGATTAAATGGAAAATTAACACTTTGCATATTGATGAGAATTTAATTAGATGTTAAAACCCTCCTGATTTTTATGAGATTCATTTAATCATCAAAAAAGTAGTGGGAAACATACCTTATAAAAAGAAGAAATATTTTCACAAATAATATGTTTGATACTGATGAGACCAGGCATCTAGACAGGTACAAAAGTAATGAGGATAGAAGAAGTATAATTCAGGCAATTTTAGCAATCATTACCAACCACACAAACTTAGAGAACAATGGCAGGGTTGAGCTTTTGTGCTGAGAAATGTGAAGGGTGTAAGATAAGATAAAATGGCACCAGGGACTGAACACTCTGCAAGTCAGAGGGATTTGCTGTTAAAACTGTGGGACAATCTTCAAACCTAGTGTTTGGGGAACACACACACACCCGCACCCCACCCCCCCAACAAAAGGAGTTTTTTCCCCAAAAAATCTCACTTTTCCAGAACTGGAGGTTAACACAGTTACATTTTCAGCTTCCCAATGATCCTTCACCACATTTAGGTCAGGGCCTGGGCTTTTTGTGTTTCAGATCTCTTTTGTCAGAGTGTCAAAAGATGGAAATTTGTAAACAAGCTTTGAGTGTTGGCACAATAGTTTTGCAGTCTGTCTTCACCACTAACAAGCAATTAAGATGGCTGTCAGCCATTTCTCTGATATCTTTCACATTTAAATGACTTATAAAGGAAATAAACTCTTTGCAACAAAGATCTGTTATTATCCTAAAAGGAAATGGTATATCTTTTGATTAATTAAAACAGAAAAATTATAATTGGGAGAGTAATGACTTGGATTAACGAGAAAGCTAGCTACCTGCAATCAAATGCTCTGACAAAAAAATTACAAGAATCTAGCTAAAATTGCATTCTTCTATATTTGTATCTTAAAATATTTCA